>OZ024920.1:36826949-37426949 GCA_964017225.1 Netelia inedita | reverse complement strand
CGATCGACGGTGTACCGTGCCGTGTTCTAGCGAGCAGTGTATAGAAGAGCTCATGGCACATTGCACCAGCTATGTTGCGAAGATGGGGTCGAGAAGGAACGAGGATGGCTGAGCGTCGGGGTTGGAAAAATTTGCGCGTTCTAAATATTCACAGGGGCGAGGGAGAGACCGAAGTTACGAGCCCATTCGGTGGCAGAAAAGGGCTAGATTTTGAGGGCGTTTTATCCGCCATCGAGTTATATATCGATCTTGTGTTCCGAATAATAATAAAACAAAAAAATATCGTCCGGCCCATAAAGGAAAAATGCGAGTGAGAAGAGAAACACCGACCGAACCGTTGAAGAGATGCTAAGTCGAAATTATGACGTTTCGACCGCCTTTACGACCAGCGCGAGATGAAAAAAGTTTTTCGTTGTATATACGTACGGTACGTATAAAGGGATGAGTTGCTTCGGAATTGGAAAAAAGCTTGAAAAGTTCGCTGTATCGCTTGAGGGAAAAAACGGAAGGAACGGATCACGATCGGGTTTATAAGATTTCTCGTTCCAAGAGGTAATTTTTTTTTGCAATGATAAAAGAGTAACATCAGTTACGTACTTACACGCGATCCAAGATTTTGAGCCTGTACAAACGTTACATGCATGGCTATAGGTATGGAGAACGTGACATCTGGCTACAACAGCAATCTTCCTATAACTAACCTTTAGTTTCTATTATGCCACAAGGAGAACCTCGGTAATTGTTCAAACATCGTAGCCTCGGGCGCGAGATGAGTAGGTAAATATTATGGGGTAGTTGTATACATACGTAAGATTAACTTCGTAGATTCAACGATTTCTCTTGATTTTATCTTCGTTCGTAAAAACAGAAAGTAAACTTAATGGATTAAGATCCATTTTTCTTGTAAACGAATCAAATATTTTCGAAGAAAATAAAGTTCGCTCGATCGAAGAAATTTTATTTTATTACTTACTTCATTTTATTGCTAAATTTATATTATTTTATTGCAACGTGACTTAAATTCTTATATTATCACGGACAAATAATCCGATAACAAATTGTGTGCTCACGAAAGTAAGCCTTGGGGAGAAACTCATATGCCGTTGTAAAATACTCACGTCTCGTCGGCTAAACTCAAGATCTTCTCTTCAATCGCTATCGTTTTCCCTTGTGCACGAAACGTTCTTCGAACAATCTTGCTATCTTCTTCCCTCTCCCTCTAGCTCTCTGTCTTTCTCTTTCGATTCGTTTACGATGTGTATATACCACGTGACGCGCTTTCGGTGGACAGCTTTCGAATTGGATCAGGAGTTGTGGTGGTTACCGGCGCAACCCTCTCAACCTCTCCAAACCTTCGATTTGTACGTGATGGCAGCGTGTTAGTGTATCTCTCCTCTTCCCTTGTCGCTCTAAAGCTCGATGGACCCACTCTCGATCCTCCCTGAGAATCCCCTTGCCGCTATTACCGTTACCGTGCTTTTGAGGATAGGAATGGACACTGACCAACCACGGAAGACGACATCAACAACTCAGGAATTTTCGAATCGGACGCGAGGATCAAAATACTTTTTTGATAAAAAAAAACCTTTTTTTTGTTTAATTCCAATATATCCCGCAAAAGAATAATGATTTAACTTTCCTTTTTACCATAATTATGTTACAATTATTTAGTTATAAAATAATTGTACAGTCAGGAATACTGCGACAAGAATTCTTTCTTATGTCACATGTGACATTTACTTCCTTGTGGGATATACTGTAATGTGGCTATGAAAATTTTAACCGAAAAGTCCTGAAACGTCCGAAAGTACGAGCACCCATAGCTCGCCTCGTCGCCTCTTGTAGTATCCCTTTTTACGAGATGTAGTGGTAATAAAAGGATAAATGAGTTTCGCGGTCTCGTACCGCACAGCTACTAGAACTCTGCTATGTTCTGCAAGACTTTGAGTTGCTATTTTATTTTATACGAGGCAGAAGAGCTTTGGCGAATTCAAAGTGTAAAAAGGATCTAGCTCAGGTCTATGGCTTATTCCACTCTAATTCAAACTTTCATCTGAACGTTCATTATTTTAAAAACCAATGATAAATAAATAAAGATGAAATAATTAAAAAATATTAATGTTATAAACGAAAATATTATAGCAGTTTTCAGTTATTTGAAAATTTGTACACACTTTGTTTTCCAGCTGAAATTATTTCCAAAGTATTTTCGAGTCTTCCGAGAAATATATTCTTTTAAAGCTGAATAACTTTAAATTATTATTTTAATTTTAAATATGTCAAAGGATATTTCTCGATCGCAATGTCCCGTGCGTTCTATCCGTATAAGCGTAAGAAATGCGACGGTTTCATGAATGATTTGATGCTCCTTTGACATCATTATCTGCTTATTTTGAAGAAAAATATACTTTCGTGAAGAGAGCATCCCACTTTTTCTTCTTCGCAAGAAAATCCATATTACGAAGACGCTTCCTTCCCTACAATGGACGACATTGCGTCAGCAACTCGCTAAGTAGATTTTCAATACTTTTCCAAATGAGAAAAATATTATGTCTTAAATCCATTCTGTCCATTTCCATTCTCCTATGTTCTCAACCCACGTTCCACTTGGAAAATACAATTGAAAGAAAACACTTGTTTGAATCTCGAACTTCACATAAGATTTAGGGGTGAGAGCGAGAGAGAAACGGCGACCGATATCTAAGAACACAGAGACAAAGAGCGAGTGGATGAGAGAAGGAGAGAGAGAGAGAGAGAGCCACACAATAGGGAAAGGGAGACAAAATCGTTGAAATTGGCGCCTGCATTTGTGACATTACTTCCGGATAGTTAGGGAAGAACAGGAGTGATTTGGGATAGGAGAGAATTCTGATTCGGAACGATCTGCTAATAGCGTGACGGTGGCAAACAAATTAACGCTGGGACAGCGCCACGACGTCTACCTCCCTTGTAGACATACTCGTATATCTATACAACAAGCATAAAACAAGCCCGGTCAAACGGTAAACAGCGTCCCTGGGACTACTAGTTCTTGGTCGGTTTATTTCACTGTTCCCTTGATATATATACATATAGGTCTGCGCCCCACCCCGTGGCACATTGTATGAATATATATTACGTTTGGTGTATAAAGCATCGGTGCGATATATCTACGCCTATGCGATACCCAAGGAGCTTTCGCGTAAATCACCACACCCCGTTATGACGTCACGTGATTCACCCTGACCCGGAGAGCCGAGCAAGCCCTCGCGAGGAGCGGTACCTCGTGCATACCCTCTTGTGTGGCCCACCGGCAGCACCAACCGGAGGATCACGAGTCGACCCCGTGCATCGGGCACACATATATCGTCACGAAAGGAACCCCCGCACTGGGGCTCACCTGCCCTTTACAAAGATTGCCATACCCGATATTACACCGAGGCCTGCTCGTGCGAAAGCTTTCACTTCTGGTCGAAATAAATAAACAGGAGATTTCTTCGTGATGCACTTTTGAAATGAACTTCGTCTTTACAAGATTAGAGGTTAATTGGAATAATTCGAAGTAACAGGGCAAATTATAAGGTACGTGGATTAAGGTTGTTAATATATGAAGCAACGAATCTTAATTAGAGGATATAACTAACGTATTGAAGAAAAATATAAAAAAGCTTCGAAATTTATCGTTCTTGGTATTCACATCCCTTCCTCGGTGTAGACACGATGCGATTTATTTTTTCTCTAATATTCTACGCCGGATGCAACTTTCTCCCTCAAATAAATCGTATAACACCCTCCCTCGCTACATATATATAGATATCAATACATAATATTGAGAATAGCTTCGTGAAACAGTCACGGCATGTTTCGTGATCGAAGACTTTAAGAACCTTAAGAAATTTGGTTCCGCGTACGATGGTGAATGTATCACATATACTGAATGAACATCGCGGCCTCGGATGCGACTTATCTGGGTCTGAGATGTACCCTCTTTGCTACCACGCTTTATAAAACCACCCCTAGGCTCTGGAGTATGTTCATCGATTTCTCTATTCGATATATTTTTTTTCGATATCGTATTCAACAATTTTTCGCATGTAATCTCGAAAACCAATCATTCGATATCGGTACAGACCGATGAAAAAAAAATCTGCAAGTATTTTCATGAGTATAAAAATAATTTGCGAGACCGGTGGAAGAAACGGCTGGCTATATATATATATACACATTTCTAAGGTATTGTGTAATGCGCATATACAGGTATACGGAAAAAGGAGTGATTGTTATCGGACTGGCGTGATATCGAGAAATGAATCGTCGAATCTGCCCGCGGCGATCGGGGTCGCTCGTTTTTCTACAGCGTCTTGTCGGCTGCGCTTACAGTCGTTCGCGATTAAGTCCGTAATAACTCCAATACCATCGTTTCTTTTTTTTCAAAATACTGTATGCGTATATCGCGATATCCTCGTACTGCTCTACAAAACGAGAGCGGGGGATGTACAATGGAATTATTTGTTTTCCTCGACTTTTCACCGAAATAAAAAAAAATGCTACGTAAAAACCCAACTAATCAATATATTTCACCATTCTATCTTATTGTATATTTTCTAAATAATTACATTTTTTTAGAATCTAAATAATACCACGCTGTCGGCATAGAATGAATCGATACAAATTTACAGAAAGCTTTCTTATACGTCGTAGAACCCTTGCCTCGATAAACCGCGACGTGTATTCACAATCCAACCCTCATTACCCCACCTAGCACATGAACTCGTTTTATTGTCGAAAACGACATATATATATGCATGCATTAACCCGATATACGTCGTTGAAAATTCACCAGCAGGTTGGGTGCTGCTCCTTTGTGCATGAATTTGCACGAGTCGACAGCTTAAACGCATATTCGCGTCAGAAAGGCTGACTCACACGTGCGCCTTGAGAAATGTCTCTCCTTCTCTCTATCTCACTCTCTCTCTCTTTCTCTCTTACTCTAGACACGACCCCCGGAAAGCTAGACATTCAGTAGTAAGGTAGAAATGTCGACGTCTATAAGGGAAACGAAAGGACGATAATATCGCATTCGCACTCTAGCGATGTTATATTACAGCCAAACATACATTCACGCACGTGATGTGGCGTTCTGACGCATCAGCTCCTAGCGACGTGACAATAACTCTTGGAAGTGTCTACCTGTCCTGTATAAGAGACCCCCTCCTCAGGCCACTTGCCCCTCTTATACCGCAACCTTCTCTTGGGCTCTTTCAATCTATCTATCTATGGCATATAACATCAGAAGGCCACATTCTATCGATGTCTCTCCTTATGTACCCATACACTTATTTATGTGATATATATATATATGGATGTGTATCCTTTGAGACGAGAGAGTGCAGGGTAGGCGCAAAGGAAAAGGGGTCGGAGCATTCATTACATAAATTCATCGACCCACCGAGTCTTCCGTTGCCAATCATCCGGAGAGTCCTCGTTATATCTGTTAACACGAGCGTCACATTAGTTTCTCTGGTTTATATCCAGTACTATCGTAACGTATGAACATAGGTACGTATTGAGGGAAGGGTCGTGAAATATTATATTTTCAACGCGTTAATTAAGAATCACCGGTTATATCGATTCGTTATTAAATCGACATAAAATAGTACGTATTTTAATATTGTTTTTTTATATTTTCGATCGCAGAAGAGAATTTTATTGCGTTAAAGAGTACTTGGAAAGACTCGTCATCCACTCACAACTCTGCTTACTCGATGACGCAAGAACCCCATGTACCTATCCGATTTCCTCCGTGCGCAGTCGACAACCATCTTCATCAATTTGTAGTCGTTTTATTTTATTTGTTCTTTGCTTTCTCTTATTTTTTTGTTTTCAAACGGAAAACCACTTACATTTTATCGTTACGATATTATATATCGATTTCAGACGAGGATTTACAATACGGTAGAATAAATCCACGATCGATCAAACGTAGCCGTCTAGATTGCGTCACGTTTACGGACGTTCCTTTATTCGCGATTAGATCATCTCTTGGTTGCAGTGCTATGTCGCGAATCTTCTCTCTCTCTTTCTCTCTCTCTCTCTCTCCCTCTCCACAAGTGTATGTCTGGCGTTGACTGTGTATAGTAACGGAACGAACGAACATTCGTCGTGAAATACAAGCCACGCGAGCTCATGAACATATACCACGGAGGTACTCGTTGGGTATCATTGCGCTCGTCGGTGCTCCAGAAAAACGGTGATCCAATAAATTTTCCAACCGTTACACCGCTGCCAGTCCGCGCTCGAACCCACTTGCTCCTGCTCGGCTTCGCAACGGATTTTTTTTACTCGTCTTTCCCGGTTTTGTTTTAACCACACGTGTGGCTAATACCGGCGCAAGCTACCGTTATGTACGCTATAACCGTCTTTCTCTACCACTCATAAGAGCCTTTTTGCAACCCTTAATCTCCTCTAACTCCCGCTCCCTCTCCCTCTTTCTCACTGTCTTGTTGGTTAAACGTCTTTTTTTTCTCCTTGTTCGTTCCTCGGACAATACTTTTTTTTTAACGTGTGTATGTAATCTCTTGGCAACGTGAAAACTAGATTTTGCCCCGCTCGGCCTCACCCCACCCGCGCAAGAGCGGCCTCTCCGTCGTGACGTAACGATAATTTAGGTGCGTTCACTTGGCACACCCGTTGACAGTCCAACGCCCGTTGGTTTTCTGCCAAATGTCCCCGGTTGCTCGAGAAAGAGAGACGAAGAACGAGATTCTCAACCGCGTGTGCACAACCCTATACCGTCTCGGCCTCGGGAACAGGATACGCGAAACGAGAGAAGGCCATCTCGGGCAGAAGGCCTCGCATTTTCGTGAAGAGGTAATTTCGGAACATCGAATTAAAGTCTTTTCTTCGCGGATTTTTGACACATCGTTTAAAAAATAATTAATCGATCCTTAATAAAAACAGAATAATAATTTTTATTACAGAATTAATTCTAATAAAAAAAAGACATCGTTGATTCGTAAATGATCTTTTTTATTGTTATGTCTATACCAAAGAAATCGTCTTTCTTTTTGGCGCCTAGTGTAGAAAAATAACTACCGGATTATTCGCTAAGGACGAGTCTAGAATTTTTATACAAAGCGTATGTAGGTGTCGTCTTGGGATGACACACCTGGTCGTTGCGGCCACGTCCTTCGTATATATTTAGCGACTTTCCTGCGACCTGGTGACCCGGAATTTCCCAAAATTTTGCTGATCTCTGTTACTCGCCAGATTTTTTTTTTTTCGTTCGCACGCGTACGTATAATTCGTGTCGTTGCGTATTTCACCCACGTTTATATCTTTTTTTTATTCGGGGTTCGCGCGGAGGCCCGCGTAATACACGCCGAATTATGGAATCTCCGTCGCGAACGCGCCAGCGAGATTCAACACGGTACACGTTACACGGGTGAGCCGAAAAACCTCCCGAACAATATTCGCACGCCAGACACGTTCACCTTTTATTTAGCATCGTCGCGAACCGTCCGGAGAGATATCGACCCCGAATGTTCCCCGATTACTCCTATATCGGGTTTATTTTCATTGAAAACTTTCTACGACCTACACCCTAAATTTTTCGCCCGATATTTTCTTGTCATCGCGCGGTACATCATGCGCTGCATATTTCAGCATTTTTTTATGTTCGATTAAAATGTAAATAACCGTATCTTTTTATCTTCTTTGAAATGAAATTTACATTTGTTCAGGACGCTCGAAGTTGGATCAAACAATCAAACCTTCATTAATCAATTTCTATAAATATTTTTGTATCGAAACAATCCTTTTAAACAAAATCGAATTAATTTTTGTACTTTTTTTTGGCGTAATGAAGATAGTTCCATTGGATCATCGAGCGAACGAACGCATGTGAAGAATTATATCGCAAAGCGGTCTCTCGACACCCTCGTAGTCTCTCTCGTTTAACCTCGAGCGAATATATAGCCGTAATTTTTTTTCACCCCCTGAATGGAAATAGATGAGTCTCGCGTGACGTTTCCGGGGACAGATCGACGTCCATTGCGATGGAATAATAAGAATCAATGAATTTCCGTCGTCTCATCGACGTTCGGATGAACCTCTCGGCTGCTTGTTTTTCCATTCATTTCGTTGGACGCTCTCGCGGCTAAGGATTTGTTACGATCCACCCACGCACACGAAATATACAGAAAGGACTTTCCCCTCGAGAAGATTTACGGAAAAGATGGATGAATGATTTTCTTCGACGAATCTACTAGAGCTCGTCGCTCCTATTTCACCTTCCGTGCTCGATCACCATGAATTATTCAGGACTAAAGACAATTAATTTTTCCCAATCTATCAATTTCTTCTCCTTCGACGATCCCAGTCGTCTCTCGCAATCTAGCAACGTGTTTCGTTCTCTAAACGCTTATTTTTCTGACAATTTCATTTCTTTCGTACAATCTCGACCGTAACGTCGATTATAAATCAACCTTCGGGAGAAAATGAACGATTATTTTTTTGCCTTGGAGCTTCGACCTCGATCGTGTCGAAAACAAAAATTGTCGCGTTACATATCCGCCTCGAAACGTTCGATGTTCGAAGCTCGATTTTATCCATCGGAGACAGAAAAAAAAATAGACGATCGCTTCTGGATTTTTCATCCCGAAGGATTTATACGCGCGACATGCGGCGACGATTTCGATGTCTCTATTTTTCATTCAATCTTTCTCGCTCTCTTTTTTATTCTACGGCCGAGAGCTGAATAAAACAAGCCCCCCTGGAATATCACGTTTCTGGTTTATATGCGTGTATACACAAATAGCTCGACTTGTATACGTACGTACCGTTACGAGTAGCGAGCTTCGATATAAAGATGCGGTATTAATCCTGGTTGTACACCAGGGTACGACAGCTGGTCGAGAGAGGCCTTAAGATGGACGATACTTTGGCAGTCCAGGGCAAATTGTAATATACAAGGCGGTAACGTGCAAGCTACTCTTGGATGAACGAACGAGAGTTCAGTTTTCGTATGCCGAGCGCGCTTTGTGTGCGCTCCCCACGCCGGATAAAATGTTTCCAACGATATGTGTATGTGTGTGTTTTGCGAATTGTCTCGCTTATCACGTGCAACACGACACACGAGAAGCCGTCAGTATGGCGCTCTTGATTTACGAGCTGAGCTATGTGTTTATTGTCCCATTTTTTTATTCGAATGAAAATTTGCTTTATTCGAATTTTGAAATTAAGACCGAATATCGATAAATGTCAGGAACGTTCGAAAAATAATGAAGTTCATTGAAATATGAGAAAAATCTTTTACGTCGAGTGACGACATTATTTTATTATTCTATTTATCGTTCAATGGATAATGAATTGACAGAGAAGGGAGTAAAGAGAACGGTGAGTGGGTAAAATGAGAAACGGGGACTAACGTGACACGCGTTCAACACGACGCAGCAACCAACGCGATAAAACGTCTGGTGAGTCTCACCTAATTTGTTGCTACTTTACGTAATCTTGTGGAGTGCAGAGCTACGGTATACGAGGGGTAAGTTGATTGCCGAAGCTGGCCAAGTGAGAGTTTAACGAGTAGCTGTGGAGGCGAAGAGAGTTGAAAGGATCGACGCTGTATATAAAGTTGAGGAAGTGTGAAAATGAAATGTTACGCGTTGCTACTTTTTTAAAATGTGATAGGTACTCTTTTTCATCATTATCATAAAATTCTTGATGATTATCGACTATCTTTTTGTTACGATTTGTATTATTAATTTATTAAATATTTTTTCAGCTTTTCGCGCTTTAATAATGATTTCATATCGCTTTTGACCGAAAGAATTATCGTAAGATCGATCATACGAATAATTTTTCATTTTTATTGAAAAATTAATCTTTTGGCCAATCGCATTTTCTATCAATCGACTAATCGCTCTACCGTTTGTGTTTTATATACATATCTCTTGTCGAGGTAAAAGGGAGCACGGAGCCGAAAGATTGAGCTTTTATGAAAAGTTTCTCCCTGGTTCGTATATATAAATCTCTCGCGTCGATTGGTTTACGCTCGAAATCTTCGTCTTGCCCGAAACAGAGAGTTAAAGAGAGACAGGAATACACGTATACCCGATGGAATTGGAAACGTACCAATAGAATCGGAACTTTTGTGCTGACTCCCGGTCTCACGTAGAGCGAGCGATGTTGCCCCGCGAGAGACAACCTGCTGTTCGTCCCTCTTGTATATCGGCACGAGACGAGCTCACCGAGAGATCGAGACACGAGAGAATGATCGGAAAGGAAAAAAAAGAGAGAGAGAGAGAGAGAGAGAGAGAGAGAGAGAGAGAGAGGAAGGTTTTAAGAGATAGAGAGAAAAACGGTCCCAACTTCGCACTGAGCGATCCTGGAAACGCGAGATTCCACCTCTCGCACACGCCACCTTTCTTTTTCGTACGTATATGAAAAATCTCAGCTGGCGTTTCATCGAATTTTTGAAAAGCGACGAGAACGAACACGAACGGGAAATTGCGTAAAAGGAGGACCAATTTCCGTTTCAATGACTTCAGGAATTTACGGTAATTTCAAATGACCAACGGTTCCATAAAGACTTTTGTTTAAGTCGTATTTTACATATATACGAATAATGGAATACACACGGATTCCTTCCTTTTGGGCAATAGTCCTGCATGCCCGGCCCAATTTCCGTATCGCCCAGCGCCGCGTGACTTGATTGTCCCGATGCACGAGAGAATATTTATTACTGTTAACGCGTTACAAATGAATGCAAATTGGTTTACGGTCGTTAACGTGTTCGAGCATCGGATGACCCACGGTAGCACACCGGAAACCCGAACAATAGTTGCATTTATATCTGTAAGTACAATGTAGATAGGTAAACATAGGTAACGATAAATTCAAGTTAGAACGATCTGCGCGAGCGTTGTTTCAGTCGTTATTGTGCTCAGGTTTTATTCGGGGAATATTCAATAGGAGGATGATTGATACGTCGAAATTGAATTACAGCGTCGGCCCGTGGTAATTGTGACGGGACACGATCAAATCTGACAACGGTGTCATGGGTACGCGTTTTAATTAATCGCGCATCATTTCATTTTCTATTAGCGACGAAAAATTATAACGTACGAATATTCATGAAATATTCAAAATACGGTCATTGTCAAATCGTTAGAATTTCAAATTATTTCGTATTGTTCGAAAATGTGTACTTTCGGTATGGGCAATTTCGAATAATATCGAAATCTATTTTACATCGAGTCAATAATCATTTTAATTCATTTCGAAGCAACGAATCAGAACAAAAATTTACGATAATTCGTTTCGAAAAGTCACGACTTTTAATTCGTGATAAAGATCATAATTAGTATCGCGAGAAGGAAGCTGAGTAAGTTCGAGTCTCAGCACGGTCGGGGTAAACGAATTATGTTATCGGGTGTCGTATCACTCGCCTACGGGCTGGCCGGCGATCACTTATCACCGACGGACGAGTAGGCTTCCTCGTGACGGCGAGGACCCCTTAGATGCGTATCGAGACGATCGATCAACTTGATAAATGCGTAAATCCATTTTGTCCCGATTTTAAGACACGTTCGATACAATCTTATACAAATCTTGCAAACATCTAGTTATTTACTTATTCACGAACTAATCAAGATCGTCAGATGTGTCAACTTCACGAAATAGGGGGAAAATTTACGGAAAGGCTGGATGGTGAAAAGGGATAAGGAAACTAAGTAGAATCGCGTGGATCGACTCGAACCTTGGAACACTAAGATTTGCCTCGATTTTTGGGGCTACTTTTCTTTAACGAAGAAACGAGAGGTTGAAATATTTCACACGCACCGCGATCTTATCACGATGAAACTCAATCTCCGTTCACCTTCGTACGAAATACGGACGATCACGTGGTTTCGTGAGTGAAATTCAATTTTTAAATCGATTCCACCGTCAGATTTCCGGTTATCTAGCATGACTTCCGGCGTGCCAAACGTTCCCGGTACTCTCGACGAGATTTCATCACACACGTCCCGGAAATTCTCGCTTAGTCCTTCATATCCGCCCCGGTGATACGAGCGTCGACTTGTCAACGACAACGGATCTATAGAGGGATGCAAAATGATAGAAGCGAGATAAGATCAAATATATACCCTGCAGCTACCATCCTCGATATTTCGCACTCTGATAAATTCCTTTTTTCTAAATCTTCGTTTTTAATCCACCCCTTGCGTCACGTGTTTTATATCTCACAAATCAATCGATCGTCTTCTCGCCATGGAGGCCCTTGGCAATTAAGGGTTGAAAAAACAACAAAAGAAAAAAATAAACCTCACGACTCACGCAGCCCCGTGTCATCGAGGGCATCTTAATTCTCGATTCACGTGACGCTTAGTAATCAAGAATGTGATACAGCTATCTCGTAAGAAATAAATCGATGACATTTCGTATAATTAACACAACTTCCTTGCTTTCTCGATGAACAAATACGACATATCACGGCACGATTTGACAGAAACACCATTAAAAAAACTATTTCACGATAAAATAATTACCCCAAGGTATAATTATATCCATGTAATGAAAAGATACACCGGTGAAAATAATTATTCGTTATAATTACATTGTTATTAATATAATAATGTTTTTGTACAATTATTAAGTATGCAGCATGGAGGCATATTTCATATTGTGTAAAAAAGGTCGATGCATCCCGATTTTTGTTATACACAATGATGACATAATCGATCATTTGTTATATTTATTACGGCTCTCGTATACCTTGAACGCCCTCGTTAAAACCGTTTCGCGTAACGAGTTCTCGTAAATAAACGAGATATGTGGGATGTTCGAATATGTATATATACAGTGGTAACGCGGAAATGGAGATAGGGTTGGCAGGGGGTGAGAGATATAGGGTGAGAGAACGATGATAGAGAGGTGGCCGTAACGATACACATACTCGTAATATATATTTTCGTGGATGATGCTAATAAACTTGGCGCATTACGTATTCGTCGAGAATTTTTATGTTCCATAGTCGTTCGGCAAAGACCAATTATTTATGTAGGTCGCGTCACGAACTATGTACAGATCTATATAACTCAACGAACTGGAAGCTCTTCGAGTATCCGCGATATTCGAGCTTTTACGATGGTCCGAAACGCACGAATACAGCTGGATCTACGTATTATACGCGCACAATGTTACGTTACAATTCATCGTCGTTGATCCGGAACACAGACGAGATCGGAAACCGGAGAAACGACTACGAGTCTAACCGGAAGTGACGGATACGTAAAACGCTCGGAAGAACATCTCTGTTTCTATCTCTCTCTCTCTCTCTCTCTCTCTCTCTCTCTTTCTCTCTTTCACACGTACGACGGACTTTATGACCGTTTTCTTCGACACTCCCGTTGACGAATATACAATGTTTCGTATTCCGTCGATTCCATAGGGTGTTTTATATCTACACGTGTATCCCGCGAGCCAATACGCGACGATAAAATGACGAGAAGCCGAAAGGGATTTCCGAGGGAAAGCGGCTTTACGGGCGCGAGATGATCGCTTCGTAAATCTCCTACCTATTCGCGGATCTTTTTTTTCTTCCTCTTATCCTTTTAGCACTTGCGATTGTATCCTTATGGTATAGTCGAAATACGATTTTATTACCTTACTTCGGTTTATCATGGTAAAGGTATAAAGTGTAGACGGTCATTCACGCACTATTTACATCCAATTTTACTGCGACATTTCGAGCACTGTCTAAGTAAGGAAAAGATAATATTTGCTACGAAATCTATTGAAAATTAATCCCTCGACGGCCAATTAATGTTTAGCGAATAAATTTTGAATCACGATTTCGCGAAACTTTGAAAAATCATTTTCAAGCCATGAGTTTTAATTTGTTTATTTTATTTTAAAAGTTACGTCAATGCGTCAATAGATCGATAGAACTGTCGATATTTAACACGGATACACTTCGAGCGAAGATAATATTATAAGAGACTGCACGTGAAATTCTGTACGATACACACGCTGATACGATTTAAGGCAGCTCGAAGTAAAAATTTAATTCCGTATACGTCTATGATCGCTGCAAGAGGGTGCAGGAAAGAGTAGCCTTCGCTTTTCCTCCGCTGTTCCTCGCCCTCGTCGTTGTTGACGTGAGTATTATATAGATAAGATCGCGAGGGTTCTCTCGCACGCTGTACTTGGGCCCCACGGTACAAGTAATGTATATATTCAGCACGATGACGTAGTCTGATCGTTGCAGGCGACGTTATTCCTAGACTCTTATAAGGTTAAGAGGAAGATTAAGCAGCTAGAGAGCCAGCGAGAGAACAGCAGCTATACTTGTGTGTATACTTACACGTATGAGTATATGTATATATATATATATAAGAATAATATATATCTGGAGCATATCCCAAAGGACCTTCGAGTCGCAGTGGGCTCCGAAGGAGTCCTCGTGCGAAATCGAGTGAACTTCGAGCAAACCGAACAACGAAAATATATCCTGAAGGTCCTTCGAGAGCGTCGAAAGAGCGAGTTCGAGTCACGCACAGACCTCTCGCGCTTTCTTGCTGTGCCTCGACCTCGCTAAAACTAGGCGTTATTGTATATTTACGGGGAACGAACCCAATTTCGTTCACGTGTATAAAGATACCATTGGTTTTCTTATTTTCTCCTTTGATCATAAATTTGATCATTTAATCCGTAGATAATGAACAATGTTGAATTTACGATTGTATAAGGTCGTTGAAACTTGAAAAATAAAGCAGAATTAACGAAAAATTTTGAATTTTTTTTTTTCATCGTGTGTCACAAATACGTAAAAACTCGATATTTTGAATGGCTGCAATTTTGTTTTTGTTAGGGTGTTACAAATTAAATGCAGTGTTTTGTGAAGCTGGTGCGGATATCTTGAGGAGGGCGTTAGGTTGATACCGATATCTTAATTTTGGTGGCCGTGACGACAGGTTTAAAAACGCAGTTTTTCTGACCCGAAGGGAGGTTCCTTCCATACATGGGCTAGGTCGCGTGAATTTATTTTTTATTTTTAAGTGACTTTACCGATGTATATTCCCATCGGAAATGTCTCGTACAATACGAATATAAAGTTCTAGTTTCCGGAATTTGTCAATTTATCGGCGAAAAAACGCTAAATCCGATTATTTTCACTTATTCTCGACTGTTGACCAATAAATTAATCGTTGCCCATATTATCGGATAATTCTTTAATCCATTGAATTCCCGTGCCTAAACATAATAGAGTAAGGAATAAAAAAAGAACGGGACAGGGAAAATGAAAACAGAGGGATAGGAAAAAGTTTGAGAACTTGATAGGATAAGGAAAAACCTACTTCACCCTCCGAACAACAGCGCTAGCGAGAATACAGGATAAACTTCCGGTACTTTGTCTCCCGCCTGTTTCATCAGTCACACCGTACTCGGCTGGTATGTAGACAACGCTCGTCTGGCTCCTGGGCGCTAAAAAAGGGAAAGAAAAACGAAAAGTTTTCTCCCGGCTATTCCAACGAAGTAAGAAAAATAGCGTCCCTTGGTAGGGATGATAAAAGAACAAAGAAAAAAATATATAATAGCGCTAAAAGTAAAAGTTGGAGCGAAGGCGAGTAACTTAGTTTATTATTAGTCACAGTTCGGGCCACCTTCGCCCGGGGTCTCCTAATTACATAAATTATTCGAAGTAGCACGATCGGAATGAAAAAAATAAAATAAAATACCTTTCACGAAGATTTTCTTTCGCAATAATGATACGACGATATTTAAAAATCGAAAAATCGGTAATTTGTTATAAAAGATTCGTATAAACTTGTCCCGAGTACTTATAATTATTTTTTATAATATAATATTATAATAAATAAGTATAATTATATTTTAAACTATAATATTATAATAAATATACTATAAATATTATACCTACTATAATTTATATTTTCGCCGAAATCTTCGTTTCAGCACAAAATAATTTCTCCCAGAGATTTCTTTTATTTTTCGATCGAAACGTTCTCGTCTCTTTCGTCGAGGACGCAATAGTGTACACTAATATATAATGCTTAGTTCATTCGGTCCTCGAACGTATCAGCGAATTTTACCCTTATATCCGGAAAGCTTTTTCAGGCCGGCTGATCCCTCGTCCCTTTTTTGCTCGATAGCCTAAGAAAATGTAGCTTGCGCGAGTGAACGATCAAGTCGCGTATATCCCTCGGGGGGATGTACGTCTCGTGGAAAATCGAGGCGTTATCTTCCCGTTGGATGGACAGACCGAGAGTGGATGTATCGTGTTGTCCCTTGGCCGAGTGCACAAAACCCTTCGAACGGCCCGTATCTACTGCAACCAATTTCTCTGCCGCTTTCCTCGTGGATCGTATTGGAAGAAGAAAAAAACCTCTTCTATCGGTACATCAACGGTGAAATAAAAGGAAAACTGTTACTGGGTCATTCCCTAAAGCGAATCGGCCTTTGAAGTATTCCAATAAAACAAAGCAACCCTTTCAAAATAATTTTGTATAATTAACAGGAAATTTTCTACCAAACTACAGTTTGAAATTTTCTAAGAACAAAAACGTATAAAGATAAAACTGAAAAAAAACCTGAACATCCCCTTTATGCATTATAAAAGAAACATGTAGCGTTGAATCTTCAATTCGTACCTCGATTATTCATAATTCAACTTTGAGACGTACCTACATGTATCTCTGCCTTACATAACCGGCACACTAGGGTCTCTGTCATCGCGCTGAGCACGTGGTGGATTTGGGATTGCCCGGGCGTTGCCCATGCAAATCTCTTCGCCGGATGGCCTCAAGGGGTAAAGAATCTACATACATATATGTATATATAACATTTGAGGGAGAAATTCACGAGAGTTCGAGATTCGAGGGCTCTCGCAGGAGTCCATGTATCACCCGGTAAAATTACAGAGCGTACCAGTGTGGCAGTAGTCGATGGAAACCGCAGAAACGGAGTAGTAAAAGTACACCGACTGCTCCACATCGTTTCTTCCGAAAAGTAACCGCGCGGCTGAAAAGCGTTTCGTTCTCTCGTCCATGTCGATAATTCGTTTTTTTTGTTTCCTTCTCCCCTCTGTACGAACCTATACGTCCATTCGACGGAACTTTTAAAAGACCGAAAATCGATCTGTCTCTTGGCATTTTCTCTCGATGTTGGAGCGTCGATGTCTGGCGAAGATGGCCAAGAGACGGAACGAGCAACGAAGCAAGACTACCCGAGAGCCAGAGGATGAAAAGTTTTTACATCGAATTTTTGCGGATAAAGGAATGCTATATGAAATTTTATATGTATATATATATATATGTCTCAGTATACTTATATATATATGCATATAGATCTAATATATAAAGAGAAATACCACACGAGTCTCGAGTTACAGAGCCAGCAGACGAGCCCAGGCTCCGCGATCTCTTGGAATGCTCTCGGCGGGATAACTATCGGAAAAATTTCATAACGGACCACGGTGGAGAGCCAGCGAAGAAGTTTTTACGTTACAACGAGAGAAACGAAAATTTTAGAACATTTCGCTGAGTCGGCTAGAATTTTTTTCGCCCATACGCCATTGTACGATGCGTTTTTTTATTTATTTTTTTTATTCGTTAATTTTACATATTTATTAATATTACATGAATTAATCGTTTTTTTCGATCATATGCAAATAACCGTAAGGGCACGGCAGATATAAAACTGATGTAGCACTCCGATTGCACTTTGGAAATTGGACCCTGTTCTCGCTATCTTCTTACTCGTCCTCCTCCTTTTCCTCGCTCTCTCCTTCTCGCTCTTTCCACCCTTACGCTCTATTATTGTATTTGCTTCCTTCGTCGCTCGTGAAGAGCGCCTTTTCAATTTCATTAAACGTGTACTATCTGGCTCATGAACTCTTCTGTTTTTCTTTTTTATCGCTGGCTCCGCCAGTTTTATTCATCATAAGACTCTAAGAGCACATCTCGCGTTACTCGAGCGCATACGCGAGATATAAGGTCGAACCTCCTTCGTGTTCGACAATGCAACCCTGATTGGGACACCATTAGACGCCCTCCTCTCGAGTGCCCAGGACGTATATATAATACGCGCCGTCGAAAGTCTCTCAGATCTGGCCAAACGTGCTCGACGAGCGGAACGGTTTTTTCCGGCGAAGTAAATCTAGCGTAATAAAGATTGCCGTTGCTCTCCGGTTCTCCACGGACAAGAGAAAGAGAGAGAGAGAGAGCGCAAAATTCGTACCGGTTGAAAAAATTTCCTAATTTCCATATTCGTTCAAGAATAAGTTCTCGGGTTAATTCTTCAAGCGGATGTCTTCGAATACTGGAAGTGTAACTGTTGTAGGCGATCTTTTATAAAGTACGAATGATCTTCCGATCCACTACCCGGGATGAAATTGTTGTTGCTTGATAATTGTTTATAATCTACTCAGAAAATCATTTTTCAGTGCACGTTTTTCCAATTGAAAAAAACTATCGCCAATTTTGATTTTCACCAATGAATAAGCAAATTGGAGTGAGCTATTAAATAAAAAAAGAAATGAGTAAACTATTTTTTTCGACACAAATAATAATATGTTTTTAATGTTACGAATATTATGTTTTGCTTTTTCTTGAATAGGCGAAGAAGCAGGTGATGGCCCGTACCACGCACCAGCGACGAAAGATGGCAAATACGACCGACGCTCCCACGTCCGCTAGTAGCCTTTTAACGAGCACAGGTTCGACGCCATTTGACGCAACATCGGCCTCGGTAACATATCCGACCGACGGTTACTACAGCTTCAACTACAGCGGTCTCGTGAATCTCGGTGGTTACTCCCTCGACGATCTGAATTACACGGAATTGTGGGTCGACGTGTGGAACGGTACCGAGACGAGCAACGTAACCGAGAGACTGAACGCAACGCTACTGCCACCAGGTGGCTATTGCGACGAGTGGGAATCCGCTCAGCACAAGCTCTTCCAGGTGATATCCTCGTAAAATAAGCATTAACAATTCTCGTCTTATAACTTAATAGCGACTACCGCAGGTTCTTCGAGGTCGAGGCACTGCGTCAACCTAGGACGAGTTTGCATGTACTTTGGTTTAGCTACGTACATATAACATATACGTTGAAAATGTGATGCGGTGTAGGGATGTACAGATCGTAGTGACGCCCGCGTTACCTCGACTCGCACACGAGCTATAACTTTGACCGCTCTTCCGTCCCGGAAACAGGGTGCGGTTTTGCCAAACGACTCCTGCGTCTGTTTACCCCGGCTCGCTTTGTCGCTTAGTTGGATTAGGCAGATTAGTTGGATTACTTGCTCCGGTTTTGCCCTATTATAGTATATACAGCAAAATTACTGGAAATGCCCTTGGACGACGGATCGTATAGAATACGTGGCCGTCGAAAAAATATCGATCGCACCGGGTTGTTGAAAGATAACCTTGGGTTGTCATTGACTCATTTACCGTTAGTCGTACAAATGATCGATGACCGATTCATAATCATTGATGACTTAACCTTTTTTGTTTCTGTTTTCCCTTCCCGACGCACCACTTTTTGCCTCAACCCCCAATCCATTCAGACAGCCAATCTCTTCTTCGCCGCCGCCTTTCTCGTGCCAAGGTCGTTCAAGGCCTCGGTACTCGCCCTACGAACTTTTCTAACGGCGGGCTTCATGCTCGCTGCTCTCTGGGCTGGTATCACGATCTGTTCACTCGACGCGATGCTCTGGTGCCTCGTACTGGGCCTACTCAACGGCATACACTCGTTGATACTCGCCTGTCGTTTTCTGCCACCGGCCCTAAGTCCCGAACTCGCCGAATTGTATTTAAAGCTGTTCAAGCCTTATCGGGTCAGCAAGAAACACTTCCAGGAACTTGCGAAAGAGGCGAGGATACTGAAGCTAGATCCTGGACAAACTTACGCGACCGAGGGTGTCACTCCTGCCGACGAGAGGCTATCGATACTACTTCGTGGCAAGTTAGTTGGATTAATCTTGTATGAAGTTGCTTCGTCTATCGATTAACCCATTTATGCTCATAAAAAACATGGCTGTTGAAATTCTAATTATTGATAGCGAATAATTATTGCCAACGTTTATTTATTGTTGATGGTTTTTGATGACAAACGAAAAAAATATTTCGAGCATAAGTGGGTTAATCTGTGCTTTCAACACCCCCTTTTTATGACCTTGAACACTAGGCGGACCATTTTGTTTCTTATGTCGTGTTCGATGACAGGCTCAAAGTAACGTGCGACGGTACGCATTTACATTACGTGAGAGCGTACCAATTCGTCGATTCGCCCGAGTGGGAGGCGACCCACGAGAATCTCGACGACGTCTTCCAAGTGACGATACGCGCCGAGGAGTCGAGCACCTATATATGCTGGACGAGAATGAAACTGATGAGGGTTTTGAGGCATAGGCCTCTGTTGAAAATTGTACTTAATACCCTAATTGGCAAGGACATAACGTCCAAGCTATACGCACTCAACGAACAGCTCGCCGGTGTCGCGGCGGCGAGCGACAACGCCGATACGAATCCCTACAAGGGGGTCGCCAGGAGTCTGAGCGTCGACGCCGTCAATACCGAGACCGCGGGTAGAGTCAGATCTTCGACGTGGAAACAGCAGAGAAGGCACAGCAATCCGCGAAGTGACAGTGAGCAATTTAATGAATTTTAATTTTTTAGCTATTAGGGGTGTTTTTAACCCTTGGCGAAAAAAGGGACGTCGTTCGAATGAAAAATTATTCCGGAATAAATTTATGACGATTGATTGAGATGATAATTTCTGTGAATGGTTTTTTTATTCAAATGCGGCCCATCTTTTACGCCAGACACGTTGTCCGAAATCGACGATGAAATATTCAATTAATAGTCGCAACGGTTCGCAGTGAACAATCACAAGAAAATTTGTATTCGCGCATTTATTTTATTTTTGTTGTAACTGTTATCAAACGATAATTTAACTTCGTAGAACGAATTTTAATGATTCTTGCTCTTATTAAAAATGAACGCAAACTTCATTTATACAGATCGGCGCTCGTTCACTTTTGTCGTTAAACAATAACGCTGGAAAGTTTGTTTTCTTCGTCAAATTCCATTGGAAAGTTTTGATAGACTTTTAAAATAATTTATCAAATTTGCGTGATTACTTGATTAACTGCGTTTGATTAAGAACTTAAATGCATTATCCGACGAGAGCGTCGTCGTACTTTCGATGAAACTTTCGACGAAAGGATAATTCGCGTGATTCGAATGCGTTTTTTTCTCTCATCGTCGCTTTCTTCGCCGTTGTGTTCATCGTCGACTTCAGACACGTGTCAAAATTATATACGTCCTATATATATATATATATGTCGTATATCGATTCGTGACACTCTCGATGTCCCGTTGCGCTGGTGTCGGACTGATTGGCAATTCAGGAAGTTCACCGGCCCGATATTCGCACCAATACTGGGCGCCGGTAGTCGCTAATCACTTTCCACCAAACTCGCCGTTCGTACCATCGCAGAATCTCGGCTACACTCTCCTACCGCAGGGTGTCACGTTCTCGCCACCGCCTCGCGTACCTACCGCAACTCACACACCCCTCGCGAGACAGAGAAGTGGCGGCGGCACAGGCGGTGGCACGGGGGGTGACTACACCCTTTTGCCGCAGACACCGAAACTGGAAAGAAAACGCTCGAAAAAGACTACGAGAGAGGTGAGTAAAGAAACGAAAAAATTATTTAACATCTAAGAAAACACGTGGAATTTTTTCCATCCTATAGAACACAAAAAATAATCAATTTAATTAAAAAATGTATCCTTTTGTTATCTAAGTTTGATTAACGATCGATTAAATTTGAATGACGAGTAAAATTGAAAATAATTGGTACTCGAAGAATGATCCGCAAGGTCGAGAATTCTTTAAGATAAGCGCGCATCACTCGGGAAGATGCGGATGAGGACCCTCGTCCATGAAAATGGCGGATAGTATTGACTCGCATACATCAGCGATTCGCGTTTCTCGACTTCGAAACATGGTATCAAATTGATAAAACCTTTGTTACCATGTGACAAAGAACAAAGTTTGCTGACGTTTATCCGCGAGACTCTTGAGAGCTTGGAGTCTTTTGTATCAAACTGAACGATATGGAAAGCACGAAGTGTAATGAAGGTACGACAAGCCGAGATAGCGCGACCCTTGTTGAAACAGAGAAGCCTCTAGGAGGGGTTGTTCTTGGAATAAAGAAAGGGAAAGCACTGCTCCGGCGTGTCGCTGCTTCGGTTCGTATCGGCAAGAATCGATCCAGTTATTGGCCATCTGCCAGAAAATTCGAGAGCCTACAGTGATCGACATGCGAAAGAAAAAATGTGCTCGAAGCGAGAGAAAACTGAGAATGCCAATAAAACGTCGAGAATTTTTCTCGCAGTGCCACTAGCTGGTATCGTTGGCTGGAATGTATTCTCTCGAGAAAACAACTCAGGGAGAGCGAATACCTGTCACACAAAAGAAGGGCCGATGCCCTACAGCTCTCGACCCTCGACCCTAGACACGAGATGGAGGGTGTTGCGGGGGAGCCTTACTACCCCGAGACTTTTATACGACGACTCTAGTCGAGTTCTACGTTTATCTCGTACTCCGTCTTCGTACAGCAGCCCTCGAGCGTTTTCTCACCTTCTCGAGGATCTCTTTACAGGGTTTTATTTTTTTGCTGACTAGAGTAAAAAAAATATCGTTCGAGTCGGTGGAGAAAATATTTGTTGCCAAAATAACCGGATCTCTCTCGCTCTAGGTATCTCGAGCATCTTTTGTTTTTCGTGCCCCGTGTAATCTCTCTCTCTGTTTTTTTTCTTTCTGGTCTCGTTTCGCCCGTGTCTACAGAATATCGCGCATCCATTTGTTCCAGGTGACGTTCGAAACGCCTGTATGACGCTCGCTCGACGGGGAAGGCCCTGCTAGCGTGCCGCTATTGTCGCTGTCGCCGCAACGCATCGCCTAGCCCCGTCATTATCGTCATCATTGGCATCGTAAGAGAATCACCTTGGCCTCGATATTTCCTCGACTAATCTTACCGCACGGTGAAAGAGACAATTGTACCTCGTGGGAAATCATCGTTTTCGTCGCCATTGGCCTAAGAGTGATTCGTAACGAAAAAGGAACGAAGGATCGAGTGAAAAGCTTCCTGCTCCAACGAGAAATCCAGAGTGTTGTGATCTTCCAATTTTTCTTGTTTTTTCGCGAAGAACTCGCGAATTTGGCGTGGCACGAGCTTTCGCGAAAAAAGTTCGAATCGATTTTTTTTACTCCGCGGTGCAGTTAAAATTGATTTTTACCCCCTCGCGAGAACGAGCGTGCGGTCGCTTTGAGGATTTTCATCACAGTGATACGAGGACCCACGGCAAAACTACGACGTCGAAGTGACGGGGGTGAGTTTTATCGATATGCATATAAATATATATTTTTGTTTTCGTTGAACAACATATTTCGATACATTCTCGTCGTTTTCATCCCTCGGCGCCTTTGTTTTTTGTTCTCATCGCGACGTCGCAACGTTCTCGATATTACCGGAAACTTCATTGTCGATGATGAATCCCGGCGAGACGCAAATGGACTGTAAACATTTGTCGAACGAAAATCGCGGCGGAACTAGAGAAAAAAAGAGAAGAAACTAAAAAAAATTAACGGACTAAACGAACACCGCATACACTTACGTGTGCAAATATTACCTTTTTACATCGACTGTGATTATTAAAAAAACAGATATAAATTTGTTAAGTCTTCTTCATTTTCTTCGGTATTTGCGCGCTATTAACGTGACGAAAACGGAATTATTATATCGGGGTTAAAATATATATAAAAACAGAACATAAGAACAAAAAACAAAAAGATAAAATAATAATTAAATAACAAAGTGCTTTGGACACACCAACGAAACTGTATTACGTATACAAGTATGGATAAGCCGGGTTTCCGATCGTCGAGCTCGCGATTTCTCCCGTGTGATTGATTAAATAGCGATAATGTTGTTCGGACGAAATTTAACTGTAATTTTAAAAAAATCCGATATTTCCGGGTAAGGAAGAGAAAAAAAATCGAAAAATATTTAATAGAGACCACGGTCTGCCCGTTCGCCCGAGATAATAAATAAAATCTTCACGGTCTTCTTTTCTCTTACTCTTTTTTTTATTTTTGCCATCGGACGATCGAGAGAGAAGCGTTTAATTTCATCGCGCGATTTTCTCGGCTTAATTGACTGTTCGTTCGAGCGCGCGCGCTCTCTCGCGGCGTTTTCATCAACCAGTTTTGACATTTTCGTGCTTCCGTATTGTGTGAAAAGAAAATATAATGTTGCTCAAAGATTTCGTACGATCGAGTTACGTACGTACTCAAACGACGAATCACTAAAACATATCTAAGCTTAGGAGAATCGCATTCGCTCTCGAAATGAAATTTTTAACGACTCGAGTAGGAAAAAGTGGATGAGACGGAAGGAACGAGGGACTCGAAGCGTTTTTTTACGTATAAATCAAGTAGAACTTCTCGCGAGTCATGTTTCTTTGAAAAAAACACTCGCTTTTTCCAATCAAAAGCCGACAGGCATTGTTTTTATATTATCGCTATTTTTTTTTCAAATCTCGTCGAAAAAAGAAAATCGACCGACACCCAGGAGAAAAGACGCGCTACAACGAGACGGTCCCGGAACCGAGGGCGGTTCTAACGTAAATAAAAATAACGACGGAGACACTGCGCGAGTGCTTATTATTATTATGGTTATTATTATGAATATTATTATTATACAATGAAAATAATAATTGTGATACACACGATAACGATTAATCGGATTGCCGCGAGAAAATCGAGATCGTCGTTGAACCCTCAAAATCCCCGGCAAAATTGAATAACGATAAACATAAAAAACGATCAAAAGAACTAAAAAAAATAAATACATAAATGAAACAAAAACAAAAATAGAACACACAAAACGCATGAGAGTTATAAAGAGGAAGGAGAAGAAAAAACAAAAACGCAAAGAATTAATCCAGGCGTAACGCATTAAGTGCTTCGTTGAACAAAAACACACACACACATACATACGAGAAGAGAGAAAGACAGACAGACAGAGAGAGAGAGAGAGAGAGAGAGAGAGAGAGAGAGAGAGAGAGAGAGAGAGAGAGAGAGAGAGAGAGGCCAGAAAAGAAAAATCTGCAATAAAAAAAGTGCTTCACGTGAGTATATACATATATAGATAAAAACGAGAAAACAAAATGAAAGAAACGAGCGAAAGGACAAAAGTTTAGTTGAATTGTGATGACTATTGGATTGAAATGAATTGAATTAATTTCATCCTTGGATTAAACGGAAGAAGCGCGAGAGGACATTTTACCATAAGTGGAATATATGATGTAGAAAGAGTGAATTAAAAGTGCGTGACGAGGAATTGTATTGTTATTGATATTGTGCAATGCGCGTATTGGACGAACAGCGAGTGAAAAAAGAAAATTGAACGAAAGAATAAGGGGTAGAAGACCCGAATCAGAAATTCAAATGTGTGTTTGTATGTTTCTATGTTTATATAAGAACCCGGACGAGTGTGTATGCGAGAGAAGCTGAAAAGTGAGATTTGTCAGACGTGTCATCGTAGTTGCGATACATGGAGCAAGTGATTAAAAAATCGTTTAATGATTTAATTAATGATTTAATCGATTAATCATTTATTATATTATTATACTATTTTCATTATTTCTATAAATTATCAAATTGAATTATGCAATTGATTCGAGTTGAGAAATCAAGTTTTGTCGTATAATTGGTAATTTATATTATTTTTTAATTCAACTCTTATCATTGATTTGAGACGAAGTAAAATTATTTTATTTTATTCGTCTAAATTTTTTTCGCACGATCGATCACGTGTCCACTATAATGCACTGTCGATGATCATAAATTTCCTCCATGTACCGCATCGATTAACAGCCTAGGTTGGATTATACTATAAAATACTGATAACTATATAACAACAATACGCATCAGACGATCGTTCGAGCCGAAGTTGAAATGTCGTCGTCGTCGCCGTCGTCATCATCGTCGTCGCCGTCGCCGTCGCCATCGCCGTCGTCATCGTCGTCGTCATCATAGCTGTATAGTATCGTAAAATCGCTCGACTCGTCGCCTCTGCGTGAATTGCAGATTATGCGACAACGAACGACTGTTAAAAAGCTCGTTGGGACTGTGTTGATTGTATGTAAGTTGATACTTTTGCGAGAGTGTAAGTGAAGGTGCATGGAGAGATATAGAACGAAAATAAGAGCGAGACGAAGTGTGTGCGTGTGCGCGTGCGTGTGTGTGTGGGTGTGCGAGAGAGGGGGGGAGAGAGAGAGAGAGAAAGACAGAAAGATTTCATCGAGTCTGAATGTAACGCGAGTGCGCTACGGTGTGCAGCGTATCTCTCGTCTGCTCGCATGAGATACGCTCTAGGTTACTTGCGAACCGGAAAATATATTCCTCTGGCTACTAAAACGTACGAGGGAGGAAAGGGGTTGGTGCAGGACCCGACAAATCCCACTCGGTCTCTCAGCTAAAAGCATTTTCATACGCCACGAGTTCCATTACATGTTCACGCTCTATATGCACGAGCCATTCTCAGTAAAACCGACGCACTTTTTTCTCGACCCCAGACCGAAAATTTGTTCAACTTTGCCACTTTATCTTATTACTTGTTAGGCCCTTTTCTAAATTATTCTAGATTTTTTAACCATCCGTTTGGGAAGTGCATTAGTGTTTTTTTCCTTTTTTTTCTTCAAGTAAAAATATTGCTCACTGCCCGAGGTCTCAGAAGAGAAAATCTATTGTTTTTTGTATCATTCTTAATACTGATTTAAAGTCGATATTTGTTTGCGAAAAAAAGATTTAACTATTACAACCCTTGACACATTTAAAAAAAATGCGATTTTAAATGGGCGAGTTTAGAAATCCGAAATAATTCACAGAAGTTTCTACTGGATCGCGCTTAAAGGTGTCCAAATTTAAAAAAAAGGTCAAAGGGTGAACGAGAAAATTGGCTAGTTTGAGGCAGAACCGCCCGTACATCAAGAACAAGACGACCTATATAGGTTACCTTCCACCAATTTTCTGTCTCACTTGGGGGCGCTTCGCGCACCTATACGCATTATTTACAACATACCTAGGCCGCTCTTCCGACGAGCTAGAGAATGTAGAGACTTGCCAAGAGAAATGGCTTTACACCACCCTCGCCCTTGTGCCACGTAAGTCCGCCATTTATCGTAACGAATATTCATGCCTGAAAAATACTATCGTCGGCTTAATGTTCTTTCCTCATGATTCACATTTCGCATGCGTCCAGAACCGAAAAGAAATTCATGACAACGCGGCCGGAATTTTGTTTTCGCATCACCGAACTTGCGCATGTATTT
This sequence comes from Netelia inedita, assembly GCA_964017225.1. Classification (NCBI taxonomy): domain Eukaryota; kingdom Metazoa; phylum Arthropoda; class Insecta; order Hymenoptera; family Ichneumonidae; genus Netelia; species Netelia inedita. The sequence goes on along the minus strand of OZ024920.1, from coordinate 37,399,538 downwards.
TGCTTCATTGCATTCTCCACCGTTTAACGATGAATTCTCTGACTTTATTTGAGAGAAAGAGGGAGAGGGGGAGAAATAGAAACATAGAGAACTCTATAGGAAAATTCAACATTCAGAACGAGAAATAAAAGCAAGCGGGGCGAAGGATAAAAAGAGAGAGAGAGAGAGAGAGAGAGAGAGAGAGAGAGAGCGCAATCACGGAGCGTGGCCATTGAAAGCCTCAACGGGCTGTACGGCTCTCCCTTTATCCCGAGCGGCTCTCAATCCACGTCCCTCGATACTGCTATACCTGTGTTTATATGCATCTGTACCGAGCGATATTGGCACGATATCAGCCCTGGGCGGTTTGCAAAATTCTAAAACCTTCACAATGCTCTGGGTGCTGTGCGGAAAAGCTTTTTGTTCGGTTTACATACACGCCATCGGAACTTCTACATGTCAACCCATACCTCCCTCTCTCTCGCTCTCTCTCCGTGCCGCGAATAATTTATGCTTCCCTATCTGTATATGAGTCTCCACTGTCGTTCAATCGGACATAATATTTCTGGGCCTCTGGGTATGGAAATTGTTCGAACGTTAAAAAATAAAATAATACAAATACAGTAGAAAAATATGAAATTTCGTGGAGGGAACAGAGATTCTTTTTTCCCGGATATCAATTTTATCGAAATAAAAATAATGTCATGAGGATAATGGCTAAATCTTATCGTGCGAAAATCTATTTGAAAATCTTCGAGGTGCGAATGACGGATAATTCTCGTTTAAATCGAATTAATCTAACTTTACGATTTAACGATTGTTCGTGATCTCTCCGTTACCCGCGATGTTATCCGAAAGTTTTTAACGGTGCGGTTCTCTCGACGAGAAACGACATCCTATTCCTATTCAATTTCCCGAAGAGCAAGAGGTTACCCGGTCTCTCGCCGCAGGGATACAACTCAATTTCCAGGCGGCCGTTGGGACCTCGCACGCAACCCAGTCTCGTACCGTGCGAACAGCACCCGCGGAGTGAGTGTCGAGAACGCGCGATTAACCGTTTCACCGATTATTGGAGAATGGTTCTTATAGCTTGTCAATCCTTAACGACACTTCGATAACAAAGTTGGACGTGATGCATCGCGCGAGAGCACCTTTGCACTCGTTGAAAAAGCTCGAGCTTCGCGCTATCAACGTGACATCGAGAGTCTCGCGTACGTGGTTACCCCGTCGATAGATCTCGTTTTATATTTATTTATTGTTTCGTTTCCTCTCGAGGCCAATCACTGTACGTTTTATAGCAAATCGATTTTAATCTCCGTGCTTCAAGAATTTTCTTCCGTCGATGTGAATTTCGCGCCGCTTTCCTGGACCGACCCGATCTCGATTCTCGTACTTCGTTATACGCGGATATTAAATTTTACGAGTGGGTTTTCTCGCGGGTAATAAATTGCACGGGAATAACATCATGTCTACGTATATATAGTGAATATACATATATATATATATATACATATATATACAGAGAGTGTAAAATATACCTGTGTGAAACCCGTTGGAGCGAAAAGCCTGGCTTTTCCTCTGTCGGACGACGATAAATGAAACGAGAGTTCGAGTATACTAGCGAGAAGAAAGAAAGAAAGCGAGAGAAATATATTTTCCGAGTTCACGAAGAGTCAACGGCGTGCGAGTGCGTTTGAAAAGCGAGCCAGACAGAATTTAGGATAAAAAAAATATATATATATACATAAACGAAAGTGTGAATCTGCGTACGTGCGTGTGCGATTAAGCGAGTTTGAAGACACGAGCGAGTTTTCGATGTTGTGAAAACAGGAGTAAAAAGTGAAATTACGTTAACGAAAATAAGGAAAAGAAGAAAAAAAAGATGAAGAAAAAAGAAAAAACATAATAGAACGAATCGAATCCGACGAATAAAACCCACCTGTATATTATTATACTATTATTATGAATAAGTATTTATTACTATTATTATATGTTCGTTGACGATTATGTTAGAAATAAAAAGAAAACCAAAAAATGAATCAAGCATGGTTGCCTTTACGCGCTGCCAAGAATGACTGATGAACCGTTCCGATTTGATGGATCGCCTGAAAATACGATATATTTGCAAGATCGAATTTTAATTGGTAGTTCCAGAACGGTTTACAGATACTTCCTCTGTAATTCTCGTAGGGAATGCAGGATGACGATTTTTGGGATCAATTTTCCGATTTATCGAGAAGAGAAATGAAGGATGTTCTAAGGTAAGCGATACAGTCATGGGCAACTCCTTCGAGTGGCCACAATGACGAGAGGTCGTCTCATTTTTTTATAACGAAACAAATTTGAACAAACATACATAAATACAACTTTTGTGAATTACTCTTGCGCCATAACTTGACTCTTGTTTTATCGATTTAAATTTAAATGAAAGAATTTTAAAAACGCCAGAAATGCAATTTCTGCTTTATATCCAATCTAGACCCTATCCGGCCAAGATCCAGTAGCCTTTTAAAATTATCTGCTTGGGTAAACATTCATTAACATTTTGACTATTTGGATCACAATTTTTCTTTTCTTCTTTTCCAGACCCTATTAAATAATCTCACGGGTTTCTAGATATAAATGAAATATACATGGTGAGGTAATATAAATAAATTAGTAAAAAAACAATGTAAATTAATGTGCTATGCACCGCGGAGTTTTTCCGGAAACGACGGTACGGGATTTTCCGGCATCCAATCACCGTCGATGATTTGGCCGAGTTCGTCGAGGCTCATCGACGAAGAGTTTCGTTCCTCGACAATTTCAGCGATAGCCAAATTCTTCGAGTCCCCGGTATCCTCAAGATTATCGTCGCGCGAGATCTTGATTCTTAACCTCGGCTTGATGCCTTTGACGAGCTGCAAGAACGAGCAAAAGGTAAAAAAGTTTTTTTGAACAAAGTCGATGTAAAAGAAAAAGAAACAAAGAAAAAAGAAAAAGAAAAATCCCTCTCGCCATTATCTCCCTCGTCCGCTGGGAAAACCCGATTAATTATACATTTAAAGGTTATCTCACCTTTACCCGTGCTCTCTTTCTTCCCGGCTTTAAAACTCTCTCCTCGAGTTCCTCGATGTCCTCCTCGAGATAATCCTCGTTACCTCGATCGTCGCTATAAAAATCCTGCACCTCACCGGCATCGTAGTTTCGGTGATGATGCGGATTCTTTATCCAATCTCTGCTCCCGAGACGCTTCGGCAATTCGATCTCTATGGTGTAGGGTTGCTCGTCACCGATATGATCCACCGCGTACCGTGGCTCGTGCCTTCGAACGGAAGAATTATCCATCACGAAACTCGACGCTATTATATTAGACTCGAGGTAAGAAATATATCGCTCTTTTTTATCTCATTATTTTCAGCTCATACCGAAATTCAAATAAAATCAGTCGGGACGAAAAAAAAGTCGTTCTAATTGACGAATTTTAAAAACGGCTGAGTTTTATCAAACGGATATGTATGAAAAAATATTCTATGCTCGTAACATCTGTGATGGATGATAAACTAGGTTTATCGATGCAGAAACATTCGCCGAGTCATGATAATAACGAGTTCCCGATTGTTAGTCGACGATTCGCCGAGTCCGTAGGGAGAAACGATGTGTATAATCGACTAAGGCGGGGTAATTACCAAAGTCTCTCCCGGAATAGACCTTAAACGCAAACGCAAGTTGCATCCGAAAGTAGGGCGTGTCCGCGTCGAAGTACAGCGTTACGAACGTTTGCTCGAAGCAATACTGTTTTTATTCTCTCGTGGGCAAGCCACGAATCTTGGAGCGCAAAATATTCCAAGTTTTTGATAGACCCAGTTTTAATGCGAAATATCAAACGGATCATAAATTTTCGAATAATAGAAATATCGAATCGATCAAGCCCTCTCGCTACGAGCGATAAATTTTAATAGCTTTGGTCAACAAGAAATCTTTGCTTTCGTAAGAAAGTTTTCTAAAACACTTTCCAGTTTCGTGCTCTAGCCTTAATAATTGGGTATAAAAACACAGACACACAAGCTCATACTCAGCTAACATCGAAAATGGTTTTAGCTTATCAAACTCGTAGAACAATGTACTCGAGCGGTTCGAGAAGCGAAAACGTTTTACAACGGTCTGTGGGTCGAGGGCTCTCGAAGGCATCGGAGAAGCGTCGAAACTCGGGAAAGTTTGGCTTCTCAAGGTATTTAAGTACCGGATGTCTATTTTACCTACACCGTTTATATTCACGAATACTTTTCGTCATTTTCTCCCTATTGATTGTCCTGTCACTCGACAATAATTATATCAATTTTAAGTAAGTATTTCTTAATTACATTCCCATTTAGCTCACTGTGCGGAAACAATAATTTTTAATTTAGTACAAATTTGATTTTTTTATGATAAAATTATTCTCACCAACTATCGCTCGGACCATAATGATAACGATGCGGACGTTCCGGTGGTCCTTTCTTAAATTTTGGATATCTCGATGGTCTCGAGTAAGAGTACCATCGTGGCCTGTAGCCCGACGGTCTAGGACGATAATGTTTGTACGGCCTTATCGGTCTGTAGGCATCTCGTGTTTCAACGAATTCACCGAGAATCATGAGTAGAAGAATGAGACCGAAAGCCTGAGCGAACAAACAAGAAACCGGTATATATATATAAATAACCCACAAAAAATTACAAATAAAAAATAATTTCCACAAACAAATAAACAGCTCGTAGAATAAAAATAAAAAAACAAAATATATAATCTCACTAGAAGCTTCATCGTCGCTCGCCACGCTCGAACCGTTATCATTCGCTCATATCGGGAAATAATCCATCGAAGAAGAAAAAAAACAAAGAAACAACTTTTTCTCTACGAGTCGAAGAAAAGAGCTCCCCGGTACATTCTCGAGTCCCGACAACTCGAGAAACAAGTACTCCGCGATTGTTCCTTCAACGACACTTTGCGAAGCAGCTTGCACTTTTACGACACTGCTATTTCACGTGACGCCGGAAACTTTGTTGTTTCAACTTTGTACGTGGTCGGAACGAACACAACAGAACTAAACAAAATATATATTTAAAAAAACGTGTAAAAGAAAAAAAAATTTTTAAAGGAAGTAAAAATGTCCGTATCGCTGAGAGGCACGTAGTGTTTCGTGTTCCTTGCTGTTAGATAGACTCGAAAGAATATCTTTTCGGACATCAACATTTATACCTTGTCCCCCTCACCGACCACCTCTTCACTCTCGCTCTGTTTCACTACTCGCTGGACGAAAACGTACGGACCGTACCCGTTGTGATCCAAGAGTAAGTACTCGAGTCTAGAATTTCTTTTTTCTTACCTACTCCCATAAATGGACAAGTTCCCAGTTTCACTTCATCGAGACGATCCACAATAGAGTAGAAGAAAAAAATAAGAAATCCATTCGTCATTTTACGATGACTATACTTAAAAACGAACAAATATATACGTATATGTATATTAACATGCAAATTTCTACGTATACATCACGCCGTACGTCACGGACTCAGACCTTTTTACTACCTCTCCTCCCCCCCCCCCCCCAACCCTCTTTCCCTCGTTTAATCACCACCTTCCGTAATCGGACGCGTGCGACAGCCCAATGACCGAGTTTCACGAAGTCAACGAGTATAACTATACGTCGTATACGAACATCGAGCTCGGAAAGTGGATACAGCATTTTCCTCTCTCGCTTATTACTCCACGAAGCGCAATAAAGCTGATGATGCCCCCTGCCTTAGAACGGAACGATATGGCATTTATAGTCTTGTGTGGATTTTTAAGCGCGCGTGTTCCAAAGCTCGACTTTCTTTCGTACGCTCGTATCGATCGTCGGGATATTCATCAAAGTAGTAGTGTAATGGGAATTTGAAACGAGATGTCCGATCTTATCTCGGTACGGAGGGTAATTTTTGAATCGAAGTTCGATGTTAATGAAAACGGGAGGATATTTCCTGATGCTTTTTATGAGATCGATGTCACGTGCTTAAATATGATATTTATGGGTGTTTTACGAGAAAATAATGATCCAAGCGTTATTAGACGTCTGGAATGAAAAAAAGTTCTTAAACGAAAGATTCACAACTATATCTATAGGTCTTTAATAATAGTGTCATTAATTCTAAGTATTTTAAGTATCGAGGTAAATGTTAAAAGTAACACTCGGAGGAGTTTTATTCCGGCTGAATCACCGAACGAAAATTTATCGAGAAATCAGTGATACGTTGCATTTCGTGACTATAGTTACCTGAACATGTTTTTTACTCCGGAAGCATCGATGGATGAATTAGGGCGTGTAATTAATAAAAGAATAAAATAAAAATTGATTCTAGTCCTAGAATAATATTTCTCAACAATTTTGCATTTTCTTTCATTTCCGTAAAATTTGGTATAATACGCTCGAATTTTTGCAATAAAAAATAATCAACTTTGGTTCCACTAGGCAAAAGTTAACGAGAGATAAAGATAATGCAAGTCGACTCGAACGGGAGACATAAAACGTCTTAATGGGTTAATTATCGTTAAACCGATAATTATAACACACAGAGAGAGAGTTTTACTTTTTTTCACCTTACTACGATACGATCGAGCGCATCTTTCGACCTCGGGACCGAGAACGTCTCGAAATGAAAGAGAATCCGGTGAAAGGATACGTACGTACGAAAGATTTTCGCTCGGACGCTCGAGTGCGCGTCGATTCATTTAACAGTCGTACGATACCGAGGCACGAGTCGAGCTTAGAGAGCGAACGACGACCGACCGGCCAACAGAGTCAAGGTGATGAGCGTAAAAGTTTTCCGAGTTCCCACAGTGCTTGAGGCTTCTCTATGCCGTGCGAGAGATCAACTCCGAGCAAGCACATCGAGCAACGGAACTGCAGCAGCTGTCGTGAACAATGTACAGTCGTTTTCGACGCTAACGCCGAGTATAATATGGCTGTGGCTCTCGCTAGACCGGAAACTCAGAAAGTCTCGGTCCTCTATATCGAACTACTCATACTTTCATGCGATAACTCAACTTTGTAACTTTTACGTATCATCATCGTCGATTCATTATTACGAGCGAGGGATCGTTGAACGTTCGGTGACCGCGTCTGACTATCAAACCGTATTTAATTCCAAAAGACATAAGTTTAATATTCAATGTATTAGTATTAATTAATTTGATTGATTTGCATGAATTTTGTTTCTGTTTAAATGTTTGTCTAAAATTATTGACTGCGATAGAACTTATTTCAATTTGACAGAATAATTGTTAGCTTCACGAAAGAAAGATAAAAAATATAGAGAATCGCAAGAATATCGAACTACTCATACTTTCATGCGATAACTCAACTTTGCAACTTTTACGTATCATATTCGTCGATTCATTATTACAAGCGAGGGTCGTTGAACGTTCGGTGACCGCGTCTGACTATAAAACCGCATTTAATTCCAAAAGACATAAATTTAATATTCAATTTATTGGTATTAATTATTTTGGTTGATTTTCATGAATTTTGTTTCGGTTTCAATTTTTGTCTAATACTATTGACTGCGATAGAACTTATTTCAATTTGACAGAATAATCGTTCGTCCCACAAAAGAAAGATAAAAAAAATAGAGAGTCGCAAGAATAGGGTACAATGCTTCGTTTAAAATGAAACGTCTCCAAGTAGTTTGAGGATAATCGTAACTGTATAGTTTCGTGATGAGTATGAAAGAAACGTATCGAGAGCGGATAGCAAACAGAACGACAGACGGATTTCCGAGAGTACGATGAGTTGACTTTTCCCCGTTTCACGGCTCACATTGATAAAACTTTGCCAGACGCTTCGATAAAGCGTCTCGTCTTTGTTTGGATAGAATCGTGTAATATTAGACCGACATTTATTCAATCGAAATACAATTTGATTAAAATAGATTTTTTAATTTCAAACGATAAAATATTTCAAGAGTAAATCCTGATCTAATCGGCTTCGTTTGATCAAGTGTTTTATGAGAGTATGATCGTCGCACGATGGGTTCCATTAGAGCATCAAAGCATTCCATTAGAACTTGAGAAGGGGCACCATCTTGAGAAATCGAGTTGCGATGATGGATTGCACCGATCGCTTATCAATAAATTCATTGCGGATGTCTCTCGAACTCCGTTTCATGGCAATTTCCTGTATAAAGGTCGTTTCAAGACACTTTTAAAAGACCTTCGAATAAATCGTATCGCTCTTCAAAGGGCAAACAGGGATAATCCTCGAACTGGCTCAAAGCTGGAATAATAGGATAGTAGAATGATTTAATTGGATTGTCATGTGACGTTTATTACCGCGAACAGACGCAACAATTATCGATTCGTCTAGAAGAAAAACATTCTGGCTCAATTTTACGTACGAGAGGATATTCGTTTAAAACTTTCATTCGTAATGCTTCCCTACCGTAAATAGACTCGTTACAATCGTCTAAAAAATATCGTATACAGTAATATATAAATAAGGATAAAAAATTGTTACAAACCACTATTCCATTATTACTAAAGACTGTAATCGAGAATACTGACAAACAATGGCGTAACGACGCTGAGTCTCAAGCTCTGGAAGCGCTCAACTATTGAACTTTTTATGATAAAACTATAAATGATATAAAGTCGTACCGAAGACACGAGCCGATCGTTACTCGCGTAATACGATCGGGGGAGTTATTAAAGTACAAATATTTTTGTTTTCCGTTGATATGATTCGGTGGCTAATATTAGAAGAAAAACTGTCAGCTTGTGTCTGTATGTACGTTTATACGTATTTTCGTGTCGTTTATCGCTTAATATTTTAGTTCGTAGCTCCAGGCATTCGCTAAAATGCGCAGCATCACAAAACTTTATCTTTGGAATTCCGTAGGCTTGAGACATTGTTATATTAGCTACTACAGTTCGTTGTGACCGTCGAGCAACATCCCTCGATGTCCGTTTCTCCATAATCTTTCACCGGGTTACACCCGTTTTCTTTTTTTTTTAACTCAAATGAATGTAAACACATTCGACGTACGGTGAAACGATCGAGTCGAGTGATTAGGACTTTGGACGTGGTACATTTTATATATACGATATATATGGTTATTATATACGTATATATAATTATGTGAAAAGGATTACGTATTTGAATCACGTGGTTCGACGCAATCCGTGGGTTTTATCTCGAGCCACCAGTCATTGGGATAATGATACTTCTGCAATTCTATTCCCTCTCTCGGCACGGGAATTAGAAGACCGCCAAATTGTTTGGCTGGTAGGGGTGGTATCGCTAATTGGGGAGGAAAACATTGAAGACTAGGCGATAATTCGCAATCAGGTGGCAAGACCCTTCGCGTCCAACCGACTCTTCTGAACATTTGTGTCTGCGAAAGAAATAGAAAAAAATTCGATTTATTTACGTCCCTTGATAGTCACTAAATTATTAAGGCTCTTTATGTTTTTATTTTTTATTTTTATGACTGCTCACTCACCACCGTGTCTTCCTCAAAAACGACGATTTCTATCTTCGGCGCGTCCTCGCCAACCTCGTTCTCTTGCACGTGATAAATCCCAGCTGCGTGAGAGTAACTCGCGCTGAGGCCGACATCACGAAATGCTTTGGTGATGAGAGCGTCGTCGCGAAGAGTGTCCACGAGACAGAACTCGACCTTACGGACCCAGGGCAATGCACGGCCTATTCTCACCTGACCCCAGAGAGCGCCGAAGCAAAGAAAGTGAACGACACCGAGTTTCGCAAGTACGAGGTGAGCTCTGTAATTGGAGACTACGATTAGAATAATTTAGTCGGTATTAGGAGCTTGAAGAAATGCCAAGGGGAAAGTCAGCCACCGAATGAAAGTATTTCTTGCGCAAGTGTCGAAATTTCGAATTTTCGTAAACGGAAGATTTGACAAAGGGAACAAAATTATTTCAGTTTTCTACATTATCGACGGGGATAAACCATTAGGAAGTGCTCGAAGTTACTGCCTGTCGATAATTGATTTACCGATCATTAAAGTCTGTGCTTAACGACTGCCGGTAAGAGACACTTATCGATCATCGGTAACAAACCTGTATGCAAGATCGTGCAATTTATCCGTGAATGGCTCGGGTACACTGCACGGTTGTGGGGATTCTTCTTGCTGGCCGAGGCTATACCAGAACAATATACCCACGATGAGAAAAGCACCGAGCGCACGAAGTGGTGTCACGCGAAAGCGTCTTCGGGGCCAGGAACTCATGTTGGTAAACTAAAAATCACGAACGTAGCATTGTTATCGTTCCGAAAATTACGAGAATCGTTGCACTAGGACAATATTCCCCATTCAATAAGAATATCAGGCAGGATCGATGGGCAAATTTTTTTTCGTAAATGGATCGAACCGATAAAATTTTTGGAGAAAAAGTAAACACGGAGAAACATCCCTGCGTAGTCACCCACACCTCACTGACAGGATTTTACACATTGATTACGTAACGTACGAAACGATTCACGAGGGACAACGTAAAATGGGAAATGTCGTCGGGACACTCACGTACCTTGAATATTCTGGAGCCGCATGACCCACGTGTTACGTTACCCAAAAATTATTCGTCCTTCGTAAAAATTCCCCACCAATTTTTCCAACCCCCTTTCGCGCACACCGACGTACTGTGTTTCGTTGTAAATTAAGGCAACCCAAGCAAACTTGGCAACGTCGCAAAAGCTTTCTCTCTCTCCCTCCATCTTTCTCTCTCTGTTGAGATGTGCAGGGATCGATTTTTCCTGCATTATCGACGACTGTGTCGCAGGATGAAGCGTAAGGTGGCTCCCTTAAGGTGCGCGGCCGGAGGAATTTGTAACCATTTTATTTCTATACCGTCCGGTACCCAAAAGAAAGAGCGGAGACTAAAATAAAATGCATGCCGTTGACTTTTTTTTTTAGTTGGTTTTTAGTTTTGTTGGGATGCAAGAACAATCGCACGTTGGAAGGAAAATGTCAAGGGTGCCCGATAGTTAACTGTGGAATCGAAGAATGAAAGATGGCGACGGTGGGCTAACGATAAACACGAAGGTGCCATTTTACGATCAATTAATATTTCTAATAATAATCTCCTTTATTTTATTATAATGTCATCGAACCGGTTGAATTTATTCGCAAGGGATGACATTTTTACTCAAAACATAATGTGAATAAATTTAACAGCGTCAAACCTTTAAAGACTTTCTCTTTTTTCTTACACAAATGAGTTATTACACAGCTCGTTAGAAGTACAAAATTGCATTTAAAAAATCACTAACAGGGAGTTTACCCCTTCCGAAGCTGAGAGATTCATAAAAATAAAAGCGTCACGGTACGTTCCTTAATCATCATTTGGCCTTCCGGTATTCTCAGGACGAAAGTATCTGCAAATTCGTCAACGTGGAGAGGAAGAGCGAGTAAGAGAGAGAGAGAGAGTCACGAGCGCAACCCCTCGTTTTGGGAAAGTTTAAAAATAAGACGTGCCGCGACCACGAAGGAAAAAACTGCGGGGAAGTAAAGGGAGAGGGATCCGTGGTTCAGCCTAGTTGGTATAATTAAGAGGACAGCAAGCCACGAAAACGACAATCTATTTAGTCATTAGTACGAAACGGATGTGCTAAAGCTTGTGTTTCGAAACAAATAAAATTGTCTAAAATTTAAAAACAAGTCAGTAAAATTAAAGAAAGTCGATGAAAAAAAAAATAAAAAAACATTGATTAAAACTCGATTTCAAGCTCGAGCGAGAAAATTTATCGATCAATCTCTTATTGTACTTATACCTGAAAAGAGGAACGACGGAGATGGAGGTTGGGACGTTGTACGAGAGCGCGCGAGCGGGAAGACAGATTTATCGTTAATCGTTCGTTCTCGCGGGACGCCTTCGATCGATCTGCCGGCGGCGGGCTCTCGCAGATTCCTGAATGCGGCCTTTACACTCGGCACTTCTCCCTCCTCGTCGCACACGATAATAGCTCGCGTCTCGGCAATTTTCTCCCACCACCTCTGGGGAAACTCGCCGAGAACTCTGCCGCGCCACGAAGAGATCGCGCGCGCACGAGAGACGGCGCGAGAGAGAGAAAGAGATAGTGCGCGGTGAAAAAGACTTTTCCGCGATAATGAACTCGCGATGCAATTTCGCCGCACTGTCTCTCTCTCGCACTCTATCTCTATCTGTCTCTCCCTCACTCCCTCTATCCTTTTCCCTCCGGAGTTCCCGTCTCATGGGACTATCTCGTCTCTTTGAATACGAGCCGACGCGTGCATCAAGACGAGAACTAATATATAAATACGCGTTTAGAAAGCGTTAAATAATGCAGCAGGGAGACTCGAAGATTGTCCGGGAAAAGCCGCGACGCACTCGGGTATATTACGACCTGAATAATTGTTCCCCGTTTCTATAACGGTACTCCGACGGTTGAGAAGAAAAAAAGCTCGTTGCTTATTATATATATTAACTCGCGATCACGTTTCACCCTCGAATGAAAGTAAACAAAAAACACAATTATTTATTTTAATCAAATATTTATATTTACATCGAGTGTGTAAAGGCGACAAAAAATTAACTCCACTACCTTTCACGTGAGATCTTGGTTTTTCGCTTAGCCTCGCGTATGGGACGCAAAAAAACATGGCGTCTCTTTTATGACCTATAAACTCTCCGACAACGCATCTTGCGCGTGTCACCGAGAACGAGCCTCCCCCGGTATCATACGGATGTTTTGTCTTATATACATGTATATCTCCTCCTCTGGTGTCCATAGCAACGAGTGGATGTGTGTATTCTCGAATGTTTGTTCGCGCACCCTTGCGAAGCTTTTCATTCGAAAGACACGCTGGTATATTATTCGTGGCTCGTCCACTTGCAGCAACTTTAAATAATATCTTTCTATCGAACGTTCAGAAAGTATATATTCATTTTACCCTAGAAACGATTTTTCTCGAATATCAAATTTCACCCTCGGAAGGGTGAATAATTTGCGGGGGAGCGGCGTGACAGAATTAAAAAAAGCAGTGCATAGTAATAAATCCAGTACAAGTTTCGAACGGACAAACGGCAATTAATAAACATCGCGAACCGCTCCCTCATCCCCCTCCCCTTTTGTTTGCGATCTTCCCTAGCAACCCTTTAGAATTTTTTTCCAACGCGGGACTTCTTCGCTTTACCTGCCCTTACGGACAAAGACAAAGTATACATAATAACGCGCGTATATGTATATATATAAACAGAAGGAGAAGCAAAACCGAGAGGATTGGCAAAAGTAGCGAGAGAGCGTTTCATTTCTATATACTTATGCCAGACCGCGCGTCTGCCGATCCCATATTGGCTCTGCTCCGAGACACTTTTGAGCCGATCGAAAAACTCCGAGATTGATCGAGGAGTTCCGATGCGAGAGAAGCGCGCGTGAGCGAGCAAGAGAGAGGGGGGAGGGAACGATAGAGACCAAGAAAGAGAGAGAGAGAGAAAAGTCGTACACGGGCGAAAACGAGCGAGCGACGAAGGTGGATTAGCGAAGCCAGTTTATCGTAGAGTCGAGATCTTATACATGCGTTGGAAGAGAACGAAGGCACGCGAGGTAACAAACGAAGAAACGAATAGTTTTAGACGTATATATGTGTGTGTGTGTATGTGATGTGTATAAAGTACCCCGAAATCAGTGAGAGAGAGAGAGAGAGACAGGTAGATTATAAAATCAGGGGTATCGAAAGATGAAGGGGCAAAATAAGCGAGAGAGAGAGAGAGAGAGAGAGAGAGAGAGAGAGAGAGAGAGACGAGGAGAAGCTATCTTCGGGTGATGGACCAGTGCGGTAGAACGCGAGTTGCATTTCAATGGATCCCGCGCTCGCAGGGGCGCGCGCGCGTTCGCGTACGTAAAAGTGTTTCGTGGATTCCATCCGGGGGTAAAAACCCTCTTCGCGATGGCCGCGGCACGAAAGGATCCACAAAGGGTGCCGCTTGCGATCTTTTCGCTCTATATACATATACATATATATGTGTGTGTATATTGTATATATGTCTATATATGTATTCACAGATCGACCCGACGGAAAAACCATCACTCCCGGTATGACGAGAATTTTCGTTCGTGCTTCATGGATCCTCGAACTTTGTAGGCCATGTTTTTAACGACGCGTTGATAACAAATATTGCACCAAAATTTAGGAGATCGGAATATCAAGCAGCAAGAATTACATTTTATTTTCGATACGATACCATTTATGAATAATTTCTGGTAACGCGAGAATTAATAAATACTAGAGCACATGGCGAATTCGAACGGTTCGTATAATCGCGGATATTCTCCGTCTGTTCAACGTTTGTTTTGTCTATCTTGCCCCCCCCCCCCTTCTGACCCCTCTCTCTCTCTCTCTCTCTCTCTCTGCCCCTCGCTATCCCTGATATATTACAGAAGCGATCGAGAAAGAGTGGTTAACGAAATTGCATACCCGTGGAATAATTAGCGACGCCATCAGCTCCACCCAAGTACGTGCGATTCCGCGCTTGCTAATTCGCCAATACTTGCTATATAATGTGTGGTTCGTGGCGCTTGTTGCGCAAATTTTCCTCTCGAAAAGAATAGAAAGAATCGTCGATCACGAGTGGAAGTGAATGTGAACTGGCTATATTTATCGAAAATGTCGCGAGTGAATATAACGAAAAACATGATTATTCTCGTTTCGTCAAACATTTATAAAACATAGGAGGACAGCGGATTTATAAATATCGTCGGATTATTGAAAAAGTAAATTTTTTCTAACTCCTATCCGTATCTTCTCAAACGAGTTCAAATTTCGAGCACACTACCAAGCACACGATTGGAAAAACGACGAAGATGGAGCGCAAACTCGTCCGAAAAAATGGACCCCCCTGCCCCGTTCTGCCCCGCGAGTTTCTCGATCGCCCGAGTGAGAAATACTTAGGATAACTTATTCGATGGCTTCGATACGAAAGCGTGCCCGGCATTCGTCGGCAAAATGAAGAATTATCGCTCACTCCGTTCGGGAATGAGAGTGAGAGAGCGAGTCCGGGTCTCGCTGACGGCGTGAAAAGATCCCGCGTTCTCAACAGTGTCCCGTGGGCCTCGCGTCGCGATTCTCGCCCTCGCGAGAATATCGTCTCGAGCACAGTGAGCGTACACATCGCCAAGAACCCTTACAATATATACATATATCCGTATATACGCGAATATATACATATACATATATATATATACATATATATGTATGTAGGTTGACAGGTTGCTTTACCGCATCGTGCACCTGAGCAAAGAGTGCAATGCGTCTGGGTCATTGAGTATCCGATCGGTCGGCGATTGGTTGCGAAATCAATATGGCGCGCGGCAACCATCAATCGAAGAGGTAATTGACAAGATAATTGCCGCTCTTTCATACCGATCTTCGTACGTGATGCGGGCAAAGTTGGCTTGACGGTCTCTCGAGAGACATCGCGTCAAATGAAGCATCTCGTTGCCTATTATTATTTTATACTTTATAGTCAGCGCATATACATACTTTTACACACTATAGATCAAGACGCGGAGCGCGGTTCTCGCGCTTTGGTTTCTGTTTGTCGCGCACGCGCGCGCACACGCACGAGGAAAAAACCGGTAAAACCGCACTGAATAAATGCATATAGGGAAAGTCGCTGATAACGAGTTTGTCCGGGATCAACGTACAATGTACGTCTATCTATATACCTACTGGCGGTACCACATCGGAAAACCGTGCGCAACACCCTCTAACCCCCCGACCCCCGATCATCCCTCCTCCACCACCGATTTCTATAAGTATCTAGAATTATAACGACGGAGCGCGAGCGCTCCATCGCAATTCCTTTCACGATTTTTATCACCTCTCGTGACTCTCGGACTTGTTTTCTTTTTCCTCTCATCTGCCACTCGTTAATCGTGACATTTTTCGCAATTCCGTCGTACCACACGGCTTACGATGTTCTTTGTGGTCTCTTTCTCTTTTTCACTCTCTCTCTCTTTCTGTCTCTCTCTCGCTCTCTCTCTCTCTCTCTCTCTCTCTCTCTCTCTCTCCCTCTCTCTCTCTCTCTCTCTCTCGCCTTCTTCTCACCCCTCATTATTACGAATGAGGAGCTCGGGATTAAGGAGCGTATAAGAAATTAATTTGACGTGACATAATCGTAAAACGGAATGATTATAGGTTTGACAGTTTGATCGTTGTTTAGTGATTTGTATTATTAATTTAGGCCTCGATTTTTTGTTATATTTCAGGTTTCCCATAATGGCGAGATGGGCAGTCGGCGGAGAGAGGGCGAGAACTGAGACGGAAACGGGACGATATGCCGGTTGGGAAGTATTCGAGGGCAAAAGCACACGATTTAATATCCGCTTATGATGGCTATGTTTCACGAGAGCGACGGGGCGAAGGAGAGAGTGAGAGAGAGAAAGAGAGAGATAGAGAGAGGAGTTCGGGGGTAGGACAGGGCGAGAGACACTCTCGTTCCCATTCCGCCCCATCAACCCCCGTAGTGCGTTTAATTTACGTGTTTTCGCGAGTTATTCGCTTCCCATACCGCTATATATACGTATATATATACACATCTATGTATAGATATATATATGATATAATATATACGTGTATAGAACTCTGACAGAGTTTCTGGCCTCGACGTCGAAGGGGATTGCGTTTCCATGGATACGCCGGGGGTTGTGTGCCACGCGACGTCCAATCGTCGCTTTCTCTATAAACCTCTCGCGTCTCTCCTCACCTTCACCCGTACAATAGTACACTATACTCTTTTAATACGCCTGTCCTCCTCCATAGACACGCGCAATTTTTATACCAAAAACCAGTAGATATACGATAAAAATGAATTTTTCCGAATGCAAAGAAAGATTAATTAATAGATAATTAATAAAATATCAAAAAATCGAAGTTTCGCCATTTTTTTTTTAACAGCATGGAAAAATGGGGAAAAAACGTCGCTCTAGTTTTCTAATGGAACTTTGACTTTTAGTGAAATTGACATATATATATAGAGAGAGAGCGTCGTGTTGGGATACTGTTAAGGGTCGATGTACCGTGTTTGTACGAGGCTCGATCATTCCCAATGTACTTCCGGTGAATCGAAACGCGAACGATGCGACCGCGAGTGAGCATAGCGAGAAGAGCGGCCATCGTTATCGTTCGCATCACTGTCGTGTGCGGAATAGCTCGACCATGCTATTCGCAGCGTGCAAGTATGAGAAATGTGTTGATGTATATAGTACGATCGCTCGGGTGAAACGAATTTGACGGATCGCTCGATACATACGATTAATCGCAGTTCGCGATTTTCGACAAAACACCCGATTCACCCAGGATTTTAGTTAGAAAGTTACGAAAACACACGAAGCGATCAGATGCCTATAAAAATAAAATGCACATGCGTTATTCTTTTTGCATTCGGAAATGCAACTTGAAACAAACGAACAAACATGAAATATTCTTATCAGGTATGAAATTCTTATCACCGTAAATTTATTTATATTCGTTAAAAAGATTTTTCGATCTTGTGCACCTGAATTCGGGGGTGAACGAGGAGGGGTGTGTGGGGGAGAGGCGAAGAGATCTCGTCTATGAACTCGGAGTACTCGTACCGGTAGCGCGTTCAATTGCGGCAGCTATACGATGGTTCGCTCGCGAAATTCCGCTCGGACAAGCATCGAGAAAGGAGTGAGGGAGGGAGGGAGAGAGAGAGATTGAGAGAGCAAAATGCTCACATCAGCGAGCATTGAGCGTCGGCGAACCAAGACGTTCTCTCTATACCAACGGAGATCGGTGCAAATAGAAGCCGAAGCGCATAGAGCACGAGAGGCACGCGACTTGCGCCACGAATGCCGTAGTCGTCGCCTGTCTCGCTTCTCTTACCGACATATATATATATATAATTATATATACGCTGTGTTCTCGTCTCGTCACTTCAGCATCGCCGCCACAATGCATTATACCAAACTGGAGCAGACCCAGAAGAACTCGACGTCCGTACAACAAATACTAATACCGGAATACTTCTGTGCGGAGAGGAAAATAGTTATGCGGAATAAAAAATATCTTGTACTTGTGAATGTGAAAATGAAATTATGTAAAAATAAAAAATTATCTTGTATTTCGTCTTATTATCGAAAGTTCTTACGGCACGTTTGTTCTCGGAGAGATCGAAATTTTTTTATTTTTTTTTATTTAGCGTGACGAGTGAAATTTCCATAATTACCATTGCAAGGCAGTGATTCGATCATTTTTGCTTCTTCGGAACGCGTTTAACCAGCAGACGTAACTTCTTCGGTTTTTTACCTGAAATATTAAAAGAACCGTTGTAGACGGTTTCTTAATCGATAATGTGGTACCTTTCTCTTCGTAGATAAGACCGATATTCTGCACGCGAATTTTTAATTTTTCATCATTAATAAGTGATCACACTAGATTCCTGGTATTCAGCGTATCGGAGATAATTATTCAACTGAATTCGCGAGATTGCGTTAAATTAGTATTTCGATATCGCGATGTAATATGTTGTTCAAAGTTCCACAAAAATAAATACAAAATAAACAAAAGTGATGAAAAAAAAACGTAACGATAAAAAAACGGTTAAAATATTTGCGCGTATGTCGTAAGATGACGAATGTTTTTATTCTAACATATTGCTTTAACATTGAACGCGCAGGGAGTGTTTAATGAAAAATTTATCCACGATAAAGTCTACTACGATCGGGAAAACAACGAACGAAATATATTGCTGCCGCTTGGAAACTCGAAGAAGCAATAACGAAACTGAAAAATACCAAGATGACTTGAAAAAATAAGCATCGTTTCACCGGGTACAAATAAAGACGGAAACTTACCAATCGTCGTGTAGCGAATCCGCGCCTCGAGAATGAAAAAAAGAGAGAAATCTTCGGCCGGGAGAAAACGTTTCGTGCGCGAGAGAACCGATTCTATCTCGATTAATCGCCAACTGATCGTATGCAAATCCAAGAAGGCCGTGCACGCGGGCTCCCATCCTCGTGTTCTCTAAGAGAAAGAGAGAGAGAGAGTGAGATGGGGGGGGGGGGGGAGATGGAGGAAAGGAGAAAGACAGAAAGAACAAAAAAAAGTACAAGGGTATGAGAAATAAGGTCCTATATAGAAAGGAGCGAACCTTGACGATAAAATCTCAATTGTCTCTCGTTTCGCGCGTTCCCTCGATTTCCTTTTGTCCCTGTTGACTAAAATAATTGAGCGTAAATGTTGCGAGGGCTCATTTATATTAGGTACTGTTAATCCTTAAAAATTATTAGCTAATTGTTTATTCTTTAGATTTTTTATGAATAACTTAATTAATCAATAAATTATTCAACCTTCAAATTAATCTGTTCGTTGCAAATTGTGTGTGTGTTTTTTGAATATTATATATTAAAATATCGGACTACCCGATATCCGATATCCGATTGCAGATATTTCCGTCATCTTTATATAATAGTGCTGTCACATTAACACGTGTTTCTATCATTAGCTCGATGTCTAGACAATTACGCGATGAATTTATCAGTTTTATAATCAAATAATCATTATTACGAATCCGTCCGTACGACGGGAGACACACTTGCGACGGGATATCACGGTTGATTAGTTTCCGCCAATTTGGAAAGCAGTGCTTGGAGTAAGTATATTTGTGATTAGTTTATAAAATGAGACGACATTTAGCGAGACCACGTTATCCAACCGACTCTCAATCGAATTTCGGCGATACTCCCACAGACGGTAATTTTCGTTTGGAGAATGAGAAGCGAAATACAAAGCAAAAGTTTCGTTGGAAACATTAAAAACGCGGTACCGAGGTCTCACCTCGGTCTGTTCGATCGGACACGTCGTAAACGAAACATGGAAGTTTCGGTGCTCTTTAACATTTTGCAGTTGAAAACGTGAAGATTTCGTGATCGACTTGGAAGTGGGTTAGAGATTAATCATGACAAACAGTGAAAAACGTGAGAATTCATGATCGTGAAACAGTTCGGTTAGTTTCATCAATCGTATAGTTTCGTCGATCTCGCTGAATGAATTAATAATTTTACCGAGTAAACTCTAATTAGACGGTGTGATGACTGATGTAGAGACGGCTGCAACTTCCTGGTTTAAATTACGAATCACTCGCTCAAACTTTCATGTGCGGTTTCGTTATAACTGGACAGCGATCAAGGAACGTCATAACGACCAGCGATTTTACTATCGACCACACTCTCTCCTACGAATTCAATGATTACAGTGGGGATTAATTTTCGATACCCGAGTCAAATCTCCCAGAACACAGAAATTGTAATTTTTCCATCAATTTTTTAGCACAATTTTCATCAGGTTGGTAATAACTTGTATACATAATCTTTGTCCGGTAAAGTCAATTCCTCCATCGGATGATATTTAATTTTATACATAATTCTTATACATATTTAAAGCAGTGAAAATCATTCCCCCTGATGAGCAATTCTGAATGGCCGTCCTGCTCGATTTCGGCAAGATGTCGGCGACGGATCTATTGGAACTCCACATTATATCAAACTTTGCACAAGTGTCGAGCGGGAACCCGAGGGTATAAGTAAATGCGTGCAGCAATAAAACGTCTTATTCACGTATATCGTACCGGTGAACGACCTAACGTGGTTGGTGGGATTATTTTTGCCCGGTGGGAAAAAAAATTAAAACGTGGTGCGGTAAACCACAATTTCGTATTGGCCGAAAAATGTTGAAAGTAAGTGTATTCCGTTGTAATAGTAAATAAAATTCGTGTCCTCTGGATGTTTTCGCTACAGAAAATAGAAACGGGAAAACGACAAAGAGGAAGACGAGAAGGATATGAGGAAGAAAGAGGATAATGTTATGGCGCATAATTGAAAACACATGCGTTTGATTTCATTTTTCAGTTCTACGCGTTCCTAGCGATAATCGCAATGGTGATGATCTGCCAAATTCTGGCTAATCCGATCGACTGCGATGGCTGCAGTCGTGATCCGTCGAAACTTTAAATTGGATAAATCGCAAACACTGGCATTCATATGCAGAGAGCAACATTTTCCTGGAATATAATCCGATTATATTAAAAAATGACAAAAAGGACGGATGGTTTCGTGAAAAAAATAAATCACCGACGCGAGGTTCGTACGGCCGGCGGATCTCGGGAGTCAAGAGCGTAACGTGCCGACCTCGTGGCGATTAGTTCGTCATTACGTGGTTCATACGCTCGACACAATCACGTATCGAATGTTACAAAAAATGACGACATAAAAAAATGTTAATCGACAAAGTTCGACAAAACGAAAAAAAAAAAATAATCATAGTCGCGTTCATATCATACCCGATGCGCGTGCATCGTTTAAATAATTATTTAAGTAATAACAATTAGTTACATAAAAGTATGCATTACCTTCGTTACGTATGTATGCAATCGCACATATTATCTAAGTGCAAATCGACTGAATAAATACACGTGCTGGCTGCACATAAGCAAATACACGTATACGTTGTATCACAAATATGCGCGTGAATACATGAGCGCATGAAATGTGCGTCGATCGGAACAGGAAAAAAAAAGAATTAAATGCTTCTTGTTTTATCGACCGTGCGGCTTTTATTTTGCAAATCGACCAATACCAACTGGCCACGTTTCACCTATACGTATCGTGTACTGATGGTTACAAACTCAAACTCTCAATGGATAACGTATAAAAACGTGTTCCCTCGAGCGATTGGCCCACACGAGAATTTTGCATAATTTACCTCGCTACTCTCTTCGCGCTTCGCTCTCGCACCAGATACACTTTATAATGCATTTATTTATCATACGTCACATGTGCGATAAGCTTATCGCGTTGCTTCGCCTTTCCTGTCCACTACTGACGGACGTTCTACTCCATAAATGCGATTCACAGTTCGTCGTGCAACAGCCCCGCGGTTAACAGCAGCGGCGACAAATGTCACGAAGTAAAGTGAGTCCGCGAAAGCAACGAAACCGAAACCGCTTCGGATCTCACTCGTGAGACATTCGTCGAATTCCTCGATACAGTCCACGTGCTCGGGGCTGAGCACAACGTGCATTAATTTCTTTGTCGGTGCCACGTATCGTTGCTCGCATTGCGATACATAAATAGCGCATTACATACATATATGCACATAACTATGTATCGGTACGTGTATAGATATATACTTATCGAAGGGGTGAAGGGAGGGAGGCTTGGCGGACCTCTTTTGAATAAGGATAAGAAGCGAACTTATTGTTTCCAGTCGTATAGGCTGTCACCTACATCCGCGAGTAAAAGGGGACACGGTAATAAAAATAAAATAAGGACTCGGACGTGGATGATATAGAAAGTTTAGGGTAGTACGGAATTCAAAGTTCTTGAAGGATCCGATGTGACGATGTCCATAGGAAGCCGGCCGAACTTCAGCTCTCGGACGATTCGCCACGCGTGTCACCATTGTATGCATACAGGCCGGACAGCTGGACAACGGAAGCTGAAACGTTCTCGACAAACATCCCTCATAGTTTAGTGTGTATATATTTGTGTGTAGGGTTCGATTCAACCGGGTCCTTGATGTGTATCTCTCATCCACCGAACCCTTTCTCGACCCTTCAACCACGTCGCGGACTACACTGCGGCGATATATATTAGTACGTATTTTCAATCGTCCAACGAGAGACGACTCGGATAGGTGGCGTAGATTTACGACGCACCTGCAGCCACTTTGAATACGTATAAATGGCTCGGTGGTACTTTATCACACGTGCGTAAAGGTGTGTTAACGGATTAGGTACGGGAAGTATGTTGCGAATAATATCACGGATACTTTACACGCGTTTAACAGAGTGCAAAATTGAGGTGAGTTTCGCGCTCGATCTGTCAATGTTAAGTCGTCGATCGTTGCCCAAGTCATAACGCAATTTTTTGATCATCTTTACAGATGATCATTATTAATCGGACATAACTCAATTCCTGGTAGGTTGTGTGGGGACGAGTAAACGCGCGTGCCTCGTACTAAGGAATGTTGGAATCATGCTCCCTGATTCTACCGAATCTACGATCGTTGTGTTGGCTTCGTTGATCGATGGTAAAGGGATTCTCGTGCGCAGCGGGAAGCATGTCGCTTCTTAGTTTTCACGCACATATATGCATTCACATATAAATGTGTATGCACAGTCCTTTAATGAATATCCTTCGCGTATCCTCGCGCAAATGGTGACGAGGACTTTCAACGCTTCGCATAGTCCGCACACTCGACGAAATTCTCAGTTTACGACCAAGGCGACCATATACGCCGCACACACACTCACGCGGGACATAGCATACGGATATACATATAAAACGACTTAAGAACGGAAATTTTGCGTAGAATACAAAGGTATTCCTTCTCGTATTAATCTCAATTTAAGGTCAAAAAAGGAAAAACTTAATTTTCCATACGGTTTTCATCTTTTGAGCGAGTTTTTACTATAAGTCGGGAAGGGCACTATGATTTTTGAGATCTGCGGGAATTTTGCGATCGGATAGAGGATTTAACTTTTTTATTATAAATGAAGAAAATTTAAATGAATGAGTAGGTTTGCAATTTTTCTCACAATTTCTGATTTTTTTAAGTTTTTGGAATTACTGCGTAGCTTTATTTCCATCCTTATAATCAGGCATGAAATAAGGGTAACAAGTTTTTTTTAGAAATGTAGAAGCATAAAAAATAGGAAAAAAATCAATCAGCATCTATCATATAAATAAACATGTTGAAAATTTCTCTTGCAGTAGCACGCAACGTAATTGTTCTTCGCTAGAAGCGATGTTGATTACCATTATGATGAAATGAGCGAAATAAGGACGCTGATACCGACGTTTGATCAGGTGTCGAATATCCGCTATTATGTGACGAACGATCTACGCATTTAACGGAGTTTATAAATTTATAAGACTTTTAATGCCGATCTGATTGCAATGACGTCTGATGTCAACATAAAGATTGCTCACTTATATTACCTACGTTGTTACCTATAGGTGTGGATATTTTCATAGCGGAAAAAGCAAGCCTGAAAACAACGGGAGAACAATCAATAGTCACTGGTATAATGAGTGGCCAAAAAATATGTATTGCAATTGAGTATAGAGTTTATGCGTTATTTCACACATGGACATATATATATATTCGTATTTTTTGTGTTTTATTATTTTATTTTACCTTTTTGGATACTGAGAGACAGATTTTCGTTATCAAAAATAAATCTTGGACGCATTTTTAAAAAGGAGAGAAAAGAAAAACTTTATAAAATACCAATGCCAGTGCATAACATACATTTACCTCGCGACGAAATGAAATGACGCTGACATCTACGTTTGATCAGGTGTTCGGAAATTCGCAAATCTAATCTTTTCCCGGGACGTACGATATACTTACGTCACTATATATTTTATAGTATTATATCAACTCAATTATAAATTCAAACGTCTTCACAAGGATTATAGGACTTGTCGTCAAAATAATAGTCGTAAATTTTCTCGTCAACATGATTATTACAATATTTATAAAGTCTTTTCTGCGCACGCGTCTTAATTTTGCTTACGCAAGTGGAATCATAATAATCAATAACACTTTTTTCGAGAACTCGAGCAAAAATGTGTCTCGCGTACCGACTCTAGCACAGCCAGCTCCCGATTCGTGTTTATTATTTAAAAAAATTGCAATTGATTACAAAAATGTAGCCATCATGTTTTATTGTTATTATTTACGCAGCAGCACGCGACCGTATATTTGCATTGCTGGCTTGAATATTTACAGCTGTAAACATACCCACGTACGCCGGACGTTTAATTTTGGGCTGTAAATCAGTAAGATAATCGTCAATCAAAATCATTTTAGGTGTCGAAAAAGTATCGAAAATATATTGCCAATTATCGAAAATTGGCGATGAAGCAAAGAAATTTGCGTTCTTCTCGTGTATTAAGGAACTTGATCACAGCAGATTCGATTGAAATGCAATCAAATTTCTTTCATACGTATAATGACTTTCATTAAAAGGCACATCAAACTGTTACAAAACGTTCGAAATCGGATTAAGAAAAGCGATATCGTTTCGACATTGACGTTCGTTCACGAGAAAAGCGGCTTTTTCCTCGGAGAAAAATATCGATAGATCATCGTCTCGATCAACGTTCGATCGTCTCGCTGTACTCGTGTCATAAAGATTCGCAGGGGCTTTCTTTCGATACGACCGAGACACTGTTGGAATTTCTTTTTTCAAAGTTTCGTATCGATTGTGGGATCGTACTGAGTTCAAATTGGGTTATATGTAACAGTAAAATATGTAGCATTACTGACGTATCGATCGAAGGAGAGAGTGATCTTTCGATAGATTCCGATCGCACAAGCGACATCGAGGGCGCCTCGGTCTCTGTCTTTTTCTCATATTTACACTCTCGTGTTATGAAACGCGAAACTAAAATCGTTTCGACCAAGACGCATCGGGATGCTGCCAAAATCGAAAGTGAAAGAGAGTGGGCGAGCGGGTGATAGAGAGAGAAAGAGAAAGAGAGAGCAAGAAGGAGAGAATGAGAGAAAGCAACCGCATCTTTCCTTCTCGTCTCGTCTACGTTCTCTTATTCGTTCGTCCAGGCACGAAGCGCCAGCCGCCACCGCGAGAGCGAGACTGAGACTCACCTCGTTGTGTTTTTGCTCTGCATAAATGATGAGACTGGGTATTTTAATGAAGACATTCCAAGGGTGCTTTGCCTCATCCTCGCTCTTCAGTTTCTCGTCGCCGTCGCCGCCATCGTTGTCATCCTCGAAGTCATCTCTTCAGCATCGTCCATTTCGTCGTTTTATTCGATCGTTGCAACGACAGACATACGAGACGCGATAAAAATGTTTCCTTTTTTTTCTCCGTTTGTACAAATGTACTCCCATTTCCCATTTTCTCAAATAGGTATATGTTCCATATCGAATTTCTTTAATTTCTCGATTCGTTACACATACTAATAATTCAACCTCTGTTCGAACGTATTTCATTTTTGTAATTTTTTTATTCCATTGCAACCTTTCGCGCTATGTAAACGTTACGATATATTTCAATCACAGTGTATGACACCTTGGCACTAATTGCACGAATAAATAAAATTATCGAGTACAAGTGTACGTACCACACGTTATGTTGATATATCCACACTACACGATACGTATGCGCACATACGCACACTCATGTACATATATATATACAGTGAAACGATTGATTATCGGATGGGATACCGATCCGACTAATTGGTATCCGCAGAAACAGGCAGGTGTCGCCAGAGTGGGCCGTGCACGTTGAGTCTTCTGCCACCAACATGCACACCCTCTATACACCGAATCGAAGAAATTCGTACCGCTATATGCTAGCGACTTTTTCCACTCGCGTATGTAATTTATTTGTGCATTCATTATCAGCGAGCAGCGAATAAATGCGAAACGAAGAGGAGGCATCGTTGCTCTACTTATGAGTGTGTGTGTGTTTGATTCGGTATGGATAAATAGTCATGCGGGAGAGAAGTGAATCGGTGCACGTGTTCTCGAACCGACGTAGTGGCAAAAGTATCTCGCACTACCAGCTCACTCGCTCGTTTCGATCATCCCCCGTTTGGAACGACGAGTCACGTACCTCTTTCTGTCTGTCTCTCTCTCTCTCTCTTCTTCTTTGGCTCTCATTTTCATCGTTTCTGGTGTCAGTCTGTATTCTCTTGTTCCATGCGTCGTTCTTCGGTGTCCCCTGCCAGCCCATAAATGCGAAACCGGTGCAGAGGAAGGGTCGGGGAGAGGGATAAAGACTGGATTGAAAGCGAGGGTGTACGATGAAAAGCGCCACGAAAAAGCTTTGTGAATCAAAAAAGCAGGTGCATGTCGTGATATAATTTGGCTAATCGATTATTTGTACTTTTGACACTTGATTTTCCATAACATTCTGTTCCGTTACTTTCGCTGTACGATTGGTTTTATGAGAATATAAGGGCTAGTTTAAATAAGGATTTATTGGTATAAAGAAAATTAAGTCCTTTCTAATTGCTTTCTCTAAAAATAATTAAAATTTGTCTAAATTGTATTGAAAATGTAAATGAATTTGTTCGATCTTGAAGAAAATAAAAAAATTGACAATCGCGCAATGACCACAATTTTATCACCAACTATAACCCGATCGATCCCATCTGTCCTGTTGGGCGCGGTACATCATACGTCAATTCGTTGCTCATGGGAACACATCGCGGACTAGACTCCGCGAGGCTTCCCGTTGAGACGCACGCAAGGAGGATGGAACGAAAAAGAAAAAGGAACGAGAATAACTAAAACACAGAGACAGAGAGAGAGAGAGAGAGTGAGAGAGTGAAAGAAAAAAATAAGAGGCGGTGAAAGAGGATCGAAGGATTCTTGCTCTGCGGTCGTGGGGGTAGACGACGAAGCGGGCGATAGACCAAAAGAGAGAAAGAGAGAAGTAAATGAAGAAGAGAAGAAATAGACGATCCATAGCCAGTAAAAGGTGAGGAGGCAACCATATAGAGAGAGAGAGAGGGAGAGAAAAGAGAACGCTGCGATCGACCGACAGACCGACGAACTCACAGGACCTCTGAGGTGACACCGCCGAAATATGCCCGGGGCTGCATTCCTAGACGTTTTTTCGTCCTTTGTTGAAGACACCGGCGTCACTATGTCATCGAGAATAAAAGAGAGAAAGAGACGAAGGGAGAGAACCGAGCTGCTTCTAGTCTCGCCGATCCACCAAGATTGCCGATACGAGATCGATTGATTGTATGCGCATGATTAACGGTTACATAGTAAGCTCGATGTACACTTTTGATAATAATTATTAATAAATTCAAATCAGATATCAATCGTAACGAAAAGAAAGTTGTGAGCAATAATATCTGCAATATCTCAAAAAATTATATAATTCGTTTGATGACTTAATGTATGATAATTACGACCGATGTCTCATAAATTATTCGATTAATCATGCCAAACTCGACACACTGCACGTGCGGATTTTTTTCGAGGTTTCTTCTTTTCTCTATGACGAATGAGATGGAAATAAAGTATACATGCTATAGAATAGTACACCGTACCATACCTTCCACCCTACGCTACTGAATACCGCGTAAAGTCAAATTGATATTCATATTCACGGTTCGACCATTTGCCGATTTTCCCCTTCTCGCGCCCTCTTTCACGCTCGTATAGTCGTTCACCGTTGTTTGCAATATCAATAATACGTAACCCCATATTTCTACATTGCACCCCCACCCTCCCTTTTGGTAGGCAATATATATATATGTTTTCTCTCACCCTATTTTGGGGGTACTACGTGCCCCTCCGGCTACTGTGGTTGCATCGAGGACTCGAGGGTTGTACGTTCACCACGCATACGTAAAATATACGTACTCGGCCCACGTGTTCGATATTTAATCACCCAAGCTCGTTCGAGAGGTTATCATCACTTAATATTAACTTTCATAAAAATTGATGTTTTTCAAACCAATAATTTGGTTCTTACCAATTTCTTTTTTTTAAATCAAATTGTATTTGTATATTTGTAATCTTGACATTATATATTTTTTCTTCGTATTTTACGTCGAGAAAAAACACTTCGAAGCATGTCCGGTGATATACCGTGTGTTTGACAGCTTCCGCTCTTTATCGCACGACTGGAATTGCGAGACGGACCAGGCGACGATTTTCCAACTTCTGCTTCTGTTTCTCTTCTCATTCTTATTTTTCTTCTTCTTCTTCTACTTCCTTGGGGGAGCCAGAAATTTCGTCGTTGGAATTCCTCAAGATCCGAGAGAACGAAAGCATGGGGCTGGTGGTAAGAGACGGGGGTAAGCAGGGGTTGAATGAGAGCCAGGAAGTCTACGAGAGCACAGCAGATTGTACTGCGATCTCTCTCTCTCTCTTTCTCTCTGTCTCTGTCTCTCTCGTTGTGTACTTAATACAAACCGATATAGGAAAGGAAAGAAGATCGAGACTGCATGTGGCCCTCACGTGCTGGTTTCCTGTCCTAAAGCAGTTTTTCCACGTCTCTGACTCGTTCATCGCTATCTATACGGCTGTATATAGCAGTCGTAGAGCATATGCGTGATTGCGTAATAACTGACGGGGTGAGGGCAGGGGGGAGTGGGCCACATATCCACGTTTAACACAGCCGTTCAGGGCAGAGAACGGTGGAACACAAATCATACGAGACCGCGATGCGACATTGGAGGAAGGAACAGACTGATTTATGCCCTACAATAGAGAAGAGAGAGGGAGAGGGAGAGGGAGGGAGAGAGCGAGAGATAGAGCGAGAGCATTGCCCTATTTTGCATTCGTGTAGTCCAAGCCTTGCGAGACTCCCGCAAGTAAGCGTCTGGACTCGCGAGTGGCTTGTTCTGTGTCTGTCTTAGGGGGACGATGAAACGGCTCACTTAGTAAAGAAATCTTTTATCTCGAGAATTTAAAAGGGCTTCAATTATCAGCGAAGAGTCAGTTAATAAATTAAATATGATTAAATTGCAAAGTGATCTCGTTTTTAAACAATTGTAAAGTGTTGATTTTTACCTGCTAAAATAATCTTATTATCGTAATACACATAAATGTAATGCGTATATATATATATATATATATATATATATATATATATATATTTACCACAGCGAACGAAAGACCGAAAAAAAGATTTCGGTAATTATAAGAGAGGCGAGATAGAAGTTAGGGGCGTCGAAGCGCCCGCAGTAAATCTCTCGACGTCACAGAGGACCTCTCTCGGCGCGGCTCCTTTTTTCCCTTCTCTCTTTCCTTCCTTATCTCGCCATCGATGTAATAAAAAACACTCTTTCAAGCTCATTGACCAGCGATATGCCGCGTTTTCTATCCTATACACGATCTTTTTTACCGCACGATGGCAAACTCGTTATGTCGTTCGGATTTAGGGACTTGGCTACCGACGCGGCGAAAGAAAATCATCGATGAGTTATCGAGATCCGATTTTGTCCCACATTAATTAAATATTAGTCCCGCGGATGTTATAATCCGGGAGACTATATCGTACGGTGGACATGGCATTATTTAATATTAATTATATACATATTTGTAGTTCGTTTGATCCCACGTAGAGAAACACGAATTATTATCACTGAGGTAACATAAAATATTCTTGGATTAACCTGCTGGGCTGCTGAGGTCAGTCCCATCATTTTACATATCTATATATTACATACAGAAAGATCCCATGTCTCGTTCGTCATCCCTTCTGTTCATGTGTCCCAACGTGACCGTGCGAGTAGCATAAATTTTCCAACAGTCAGAAAAAAAGGAAAAATAAAAAAATAATAGAAAAAATCGTGAAATCCGTATTGCTGGTATAACTTTCCCAAGGCGGAAGAACTATCGAAATTATTGTGGTAACGAGCTTTTGGTATGTCCATTCGCACGTGTTTTCTTACGAGCGACGTGCGAGCCATCTCTATGACGACTACCGAGGTGTCGAAGTTAATTGCCACTTTTCTCATCTCGTTAGCATTTGGAACTTCCGTACGCGTGCCACGCCTTCTGCCTAAATGGGCTCAGTGTCTTCATCCGCCTAGTGGGTTATCCAGATGTCCAAAAATGTTTCTACGAAAATCGCCACGCCAGCTAAGACACGAGATGGAGAACGTGAAGAAATTCTTAAATTTGTGATTATTAAAACAATTCATCAATCGAATTATTCTTCAAAACATCATTTTTTGTTAATATTGATCGAGAGACTGACAAATCGAATCGGGAATTGAAAAAAAAACGTTGCTTCCTTTTCCCCCGTTGTAATTAGGATAACTTTTATGATTTTCGAAAAAGTTTTCAGCGCCCCGTGAATTCGAGACGAAGTATAAAATCGCTGTACAGATATACAGCTGGCGGTGGAACTTTAATTCGACCTCGACTACGATGGTAAATCTAATTAAGCGTGCTCATTAAACTCTCAATTTAATTAGCCGTGAGATAGGGGCGGAAGTGAATTACTATAAATTCGTCGAGTGTGAGTTAATTGCTCGAACAGTGTAGAACTTAACGAGAGCGTAGACCGAGTCAACACTTTTGCCAAGAGTCCGTTATTCGACAATTTTCTGATAGCGCCGGAATCACATTCCCCTGAATAACCTGAAAATCAATATTATTGGACAAGGGTAGTTGGAAAAAAATACAATTATCCCGTTTTATTGTTGTTTTTTGCTCTTTTTACGGTTTAATCACGGCGCTCGGATATTTATGTTACAATAGTATGTAGAGATTACAGTATGGCAAGGTCATTGGTCAATAAATACTTCTCTCGGATGTCCACACGTTCACCGCATTTAATCGTCAATTTTCGTTTGATTCATCATTCTCGCTTCACGCGCAATAACGACTACATTCGAGTGGCAAATTTTATTTCCACCCATCGAATTTTTTCGGTGAACTCAAGACGGGCATTTGAAAATCTATACACAATATATATAAACTAAATAATAGCCGATACACGCTAAACGTGATGAACTAGAGATCTGTTTATCAGCGTCGAAGGCCGGCAGTCACTATATAAAGGTAAATAGTGCGCGCGCGTATGGGAATATCTACCCGGTATAATATATACATATGTACTTGTAAATATTCAAACACATACATGTACATATATACCTAATACTTTAATTTAATTTCGTCTTTAATAACTAATAGTAAGTTTCCTTAAAATATTTAGGTAACACTATATACAATTCACCTCGCATTTTCCTCGTATATCTCTCCGCAAGTTAGCGACAAAATCTAGGCATTTTTTTTTCCAATACATTTTCGTATACGAAAAAACAAAATCCTCAACGCCCTTGCTCGAGTATACATGTGTGTGTACAGTTCAACGGTATATATAACAAAGTCTTCGTCCGTGGCAGTCTCGCCGAGAATCTTGATTCTAAAACCAGTAAAGATCCTTGGAATCCTGCACCTGAGGATCCAGGCCTGAAACATAGTAGAGAGAAAAAAAACGAGTTAGAATGGAATTTAGACTGACGCCCCTGCAAAGCTGAAAAATGTAATTTTTCACTTTTAAAAACCTTTTCACATGGAAATTGTAGAAAAACAGAATTAAGAATGTCATATTGGTGATCGACAGGTAATTTCCGATCGGATTGAGTAGTTGAATATTGAAAAAATAAAAAAAAAGACTTAGCTACCGTAAAATGAGTTTATATTGACATTACGGGTAACTTTGACAGTTTTATAATTATTAATATTTTTGTCGTTTCCTTATCTCTATATCATTCTCGTTCGGAATTACGTCGTGATGAGTCTCTGATAAAAATAAAAAAATACAAATCGATGAGGCAAGAGAGACACAAGGAGGGAAATGAAGGAGGACTGGTGGAGACGAGAATTTTGAGTGATGCGAGGGTGCGGATTCGGTGATGGCGCCTGCTGAGCGACACGGGACAAGCAGCCGGAACGATTGGTATATAGGTACGCGGCTTCTTTCGATTCGTTAACATCAACCACGAAGAGGCTCTCGCCGGGAGCCTGTGAGAATCAGAGACATACCCAAGACCGTGCTGGTCACTGCGTATCCTATATATCTATACTATACAAATGTATAAATCCTACTCACGAAGTTCTCTCATTGCTTAAGGGACTCGCGACGTCACCGAAGATCGACCAGTTGAGATCTCATACATAAGCTTTTACGAGAGACGCCCGGAGAGTTTGTCCTCCGCTCTTTCCTTCTCTCTCTCTCTCTATCGTCTATCTACTATTTTATCTCACGAGGATCTTGCCCTCTCTGTCTCGATATGTGTCCCGCGCGCAACAGGCATCGTCTCTTCCTATATAATAAGAGAGTAGTATAGAGATCATCGACGAGAGATAACGCGTTTAGGACTTTTCGATCGCGAGCTCGCGGGCTCGACCTCCGACATCCCTTCAGTGTGGCACACGAATGACAACGAGTAATGTTTCTATCGAGAAGATTGACGCATCACAATAGTTGATTCAATATCGTTCTCCTAACCGAATAAACCCTACGCGGTTAAATTAATTTTTTATTCGCTCAATTGTTCATCATCGTCGTCAAAAGATCGGATATAATTTGGCAATAAAGTGTCGTGGGAAAATAAATAATCGCAGCCTCCCGAGACTGCAATTATTATTCAACGGATGAAATCTGCGAGGAAATGATCGAAAAAAGCGTTTCAATCTTTATCGAATCGATGTTGTAATGGAAAGTTTGTATCTCTCGATCCATCGGACCATCGTCTATCATACAGTGCAAACGCGTGGCGACGCGTGTCTCTCCTCCCTCAGAGATTTTAAACGTTCGCAATAGGGTCGTCCGTATGCAATATCATCAACTTAGGAGCGTTCAGGTATAACGATATAGAGACGCATCAGTGAGAACGACGATCGCGTCATCCTCTCGTTCACGTACGTCAAACTCCATATATGTAACTATATATAAAGACATATATCTCCCATAAACGTGTTTTACCGCCCACTATATCGTTTGAGGATCGCCGGCGAGGTTCGTTTATACTAAACATCATCGCAAACACGTGTCAGCTCGTGTCCTCCTCGTCCTTACCTGTTTTGAAGTCACTCCTGCGTCATCGATGCGGAAAGACGAGAGCGTGCCGTACTACAGTCCATGTGCCAGTGTGTTATCGGCCTTAGGACTATAACGGGGGTACGAGTGTCCTAGATGGATCGGTTGCATAAATAAAACGGGCAGTCTTGTTTCCTCGAGTGGTCCATCAATGCGGATTTACTCCTACCCTTTTATATGCGTATTTTTCGTTCACGATATCAACGATATTGGGCGTCTCTACGGCTGGCTCACTGAAAAAGATGCCGCTGCGATCGACAAAAGATCCTATCGCGAGGTGACATCGAAGCGAAAAACCGTATATGCGTTTACGGGTAGATACATCGCAAATAGGGTAGGCGCGGGCGCGGAAAGCGAGAAGTGTTATTTGATGGAAATTCACTGAACCGGAAAATGATCGTAGACGTGATATGTTGGGCGGTGATCTCTCTCGTCGTAGAAGAGGGCTACGTGGGAGAATGATACGGAAAAAATTGACAGTTACGCACAAGTGTCGGGTAGAAAAAAGAAAATGATGAATATTGCTCGATAATGCTCGTAGTGTTCATATCGAATTTCTTGCACGAAAAAGTCGCTATTATACGAAAATCTCTCCCCACAATTCCGTCCGACGAAAGAACGATTTTACATCTTTATTTTCATAAAATTGTTGTTATTAGTTTTAAACACCAAGATTTTGTTCTATATTTGTCGTTGTAATAGGCCAAAAATTTTGGACAAATTTATAAATTCAAAGGAATAACGCTCGTCGTTTTATCTTTCTTATTTTGGCTTTTTGGATCTTTGAGATGTCACGCGTCTAATCGTTTCGCAGGTCGCTTTCACCCCTAGGGCCAGACGAACCCTTGGGCTATGTACACTGCTGTAGGAGACTATAATACACGGATACAGTATATATATATTTCCTGGTATATTGTAGGGTTGCTGACTCCGTGACTTGGCAAATAGTGGCAATATTGTCTGGGTTAGCCGAGACACACCCTATTTGCTATGTACCAGGCTCTGTCGGGGTGCTCGAGAGATCGCATGGGTGTAAACCAATAAAGATACACATACATACACATATATACATATAGACCGAACAAGAGGAAACCTACGATACAAAACACCCTCGTCCCCCGTTTCGTTCGTGGATAATGCTTTCACATATTTGTCGTCGGTATAGACATTATACGGTCGGTGTTGGCTCGCGGGTCAGACGCATAGTACCTACGTCGTTGGCTATCGAGTTAGCTCTTGTACATAGCACGCATCCAAACTAATACGTGGCAATTTCAATAATCTATTAACAATTAATCATACATAACGTTAATATTCCACGAGAACAATGATATCTCCAAATTTCACGGGTTTGGAACGCGAAAAAGGGAGAGCAATGTCTCACGAAGATTATGGCAAATAATGATAAATCGTTAGGAGGAATTAAATATAATTGTCGATGATAATGGCGCCTTTTCAAACGACGAGATTCCATCCGAAAATGGTATACGTAGATATATAATTGTGGGATTTTCCAGGTCTCTTTGGTCTCGGATCAACGGTAAATCTTCCCTAAGCAAAACCAAGGTAAAGGACACGCTTACAAAAGCAAGACGGAAGACTCGGATGGAAGCGGAGACTCGCGGGACCGAGTCAAAAGCTCGTCGTTTATGAATATCCAGATCCTGGAATATAACTTGCGTATTCGGATCAAAGAGGATGGAAAGGCTCCCCTCGGGCGCGGTTTGTGAAACGCGAAATACCAAGACGTGAGAAACTTCGCGTAGGAAAACTCTTCGTCGAGGGAAACTAAGGGAGCGAAACAATTTTCTCGTCTTTGTCTTTGCGACCGAGTCGAGCGAGACTCGAAACTTTTATGTTCATTTTGACGCGGATAAAATTCGTTTCCGGTTCTCACACGAGAAAGTAATACCTTTTATGTAAAAAAAACTAGAATATATATATTTATTCAAATTTGAAGGAGCGTTCCGAAATCCAACGAAGAGAAAACGAATGGGTGAGTGAAACGCTAGGAAAATCAAATATCGAGATCGAATTAAAAGCTGTTCATAAATTATCCAGCGAGGCAGAATCTGAAGAACGAACGAGCAGGAGAGAGGGAGAGAGAGAGAGAAAGACGAAAAGAGAAAAAAAGACTCACCGAAGCAAGGGCAACCCTTGAATACGGGGCTTGCATACGAAAAGCGTAGTAGTATGAGCCCAGTAGGAGCATATTGTGATGACCCTCATCAATGGGGGTCAAAACCCCCCTATGTAGCCCCTTCGCGCAGACTGGAATCCAATAAACCCTGAGCGGTGAGCGCGCGTGGTGAAGAAGAGACCCTTCGGAAGGGTCTCTTCTCTTTATCTCTCTCGCTTGCGCGCTCTCTCACTCTCCCTCTTCAGTATCATCCCCTATGCCTATGGCTGGATAATTCGTCGGGCGTCCGAGCAAGGCGCACCTCGCCGTTTTGAGAGCCATTCATTGAACGTTAAGTCTCTAAATCTTAAAGTCTCGATCGCTCTTTCGCTCTCGATTCATTCGCGAGACTTTCAACCCTCGAATTCAATAACAAATAACGCTCAACAATGAAATTATTGAGAAAACGTAATTCAAATTTAATCGTAATTCTATCGTAACCAGATATGTATTATATGAACATTTGTGTGCCTGGTTGAAAAATTCCCGTTTCATTGACACGATATTCAATTTTTGGAAATAGACGCTCGTCTAGTCAATTTGTGCATGGCTCGAGCGTATTGTATAGCGAGGGTGAGAGCGAGATAGCTTTGTACCCGAGAGATCGATGTAGCCGCGGGTGGTCACGGTTAGCGACCACTCCCTCCATTCGGCTCGCTGACCAATCGAGACCCACCGTTGACCATCCCCGATGCTGCGAAACCCTAGTGGATTTCCATCTCCTACCTTCGTCTCACTCGCTCTCGTTTCATTAGATCCGCACCCGTATACATTGCACGTACACGTATATATTCCTCTCTTTTCATCTCTCCGCTCGTTCGGTTCCGACGCTCGAGAGAATCGCGTGACGTCAGTCGCGACGCCATTTTCGAGGCGCGTGCCAGGACGCGACGACGCGCGTCTGTTGTATTCACGCATATATATATATTTATGACATGCATATATTCTAGTCGTATACGAAACATATACGTCGTTTGCCACCACCCCGATGAAGGAATTTCGATTCACCCTCCGAGACCGCGACGAAAATGACGAGTCGATCGTTAAAATTTATAAAACAAGAATCACAGCACTCCGGTATCGAAGCTTCGACACATTTTCGTTCGTGAGGTGATCCGCGAAGGGACGAGCAGCTTTTTAGAGAACCGACACTGACTACTGCCATTTGAAGTGATGCGAGGGTCCAAATGACGATGGTGATGATGGAGGGACTTTACACAACGGAACGAGCTTCCTTTCTCGTGGTAAAGTGATCGAGAATTCGGCAATGTGATATACAAGTTTTTATCGAGATACCATGTTTGGGTTTCGTATATAATTCGTGGTGTTGCTTCCAGTAGGAATTCAGCGACGAGTTCTCCTCATCAGGATCAACTTCATGCAAATACGAGAATTGATTTCTACGCCAATCTACCCCGGGTTATCAGTGGATGAATTTGTTATCGGTGAACAGTCGACATTTGATGAGGGTTCGAAGAAACGAAACTTCCGTTCCATGAAAACTAGCTAATCGCAAGAAGGCACGAGGATATATGGCAAGGACGAGACAAGCCTTGAAAGTACGATAAGTAAACATAAACGGACTCGACAGTTACATCCCATAAATTATTCATGACGTACATACGTCAAATCGAATTTATCAAAAGTTTCCTCTCTTACGAGAGCGAGTATAAAAGTCGCGAGGTTGGAAAATTAATGACTCCCCCAGGGCGATGAGAAGGAGCCAAGATCGCGATCTCGCGAGGGCTGAAGCGAAGCAACGAGAGAGGATCCCAACCATTCCTTGCGGTATAGACACAGTGTGCGGCAGAGGCGTTGACCATCTACGCAGTGTTCGAAGACTCCGTCGTCGTTGTCGTTCGTCGTCGCGGCTGTCTCGTAATTGCGATTTATTTCACTTAATGGCGCTTAAACGTTCTCCAATTTATGCCCGTACGAGGTTAATTTACGCAATTATATAATTACTGGCGAGAAAACTGTAAACCCAAGGGATGTGTGCGAAACGCGTCCTCTCTTTCTCCCTCTCTCTCTCTCTCTCTCTCTGTGCCAGTATCGTCGTGTTTTACCAAGAGCTCTGGACCTAAACGGGAGTCTACACGGTACGTAGGTGATTGTGTATTTGTACGAACCAGCGTCACACCTAATAGGCCAAGCACTTATGTTTAAAGAGGTTTAATGATTCTTCGTTTCGCGGGATCGTCGCGAAATCTGTGACAATCTCGTCCAACGTCCAGTTGGAAGATTCCAGGTGGAAACTTCCAGTATTCGATCGCGCCGATCGAAGCATTTGATCAATGATAAATAAGTCAATGTATCCGAGAATCGATCGATCAATTATCCGGCCATTCCGTCAATGCAGGTGCTTCGAGGATATTTGGAAAATGGCTGCTGGACGAACAACCGTTTTTCATGTCCCAAGAATAAATCCAAGATAAAATGATAATGTTCAGGTAAGAATTAAATATCCTCGTCTACCAGGACCACAAGCAACATTTTTAGGACGATCGCATTTCCATCGTCCTGGTCGAGGATTCAAAAATGGCAACGAAAGTATGCAACGGTGTGGTACAACGTAGTAGCACAACGCGTAAAACAGTAGCTGATGCCTGGGAATGACGGA
Organism: Netelia inedita; assembly: GCA_964017225.1. Taxonomy (NCBI): domain Eukaryota; kingdom Metazoa; phylum Arthropoda; class Insecta; order Hymenoptera; family Ichneumonidae; genus Netelia; species Netelia inedita. The sequence continues at coordinate 37,361,141 of OZ024920.1, read as the reverse complement.
ATGACTGCTCTGTTGGCGTGTGCTACTGCCAGAGCGAGTTGTATCGTTGAACCGGCGCGAGCGTTGTCGGCATTCCTCTAAGCAAATTCTTGGAGAACCCGTTTGGTCGCGTATCGTTGTCGCGAGAAACGGCGGCTCTCAATCGGCAACTGCGGTAGTTACTACGGTGACGGACCGTGGCATAGCGCCGCTATCATGGTATAGCGCACGGATACATTGACACGTATGCCGGGCGGTATATCTACCTCTAGGATGCTCGTTGCTCAGCGGACTGACTGATGTGTTCGCGATCCGACTGGCTCTGGTTTCTTTCATCTTTCGCTCGCGCGACACACTAGGAGAGTTGTGTCTCTTTTATACCGTTCTCACGTCGAAATCAAACTACTACGGGCATTTACGCACCACCAGGGATTTTTCTAAATTTGAACTTTAACGTACCGTATTTCGTAAAATGGACGATTCGTAGAATTATAGTGGAAGCTTTCACCGTAAATTAGCGGTCGAGACAACATCGGAGGACGAAGAAATCCTCTCGGTACAAACAGTAAGGCGAGGCTACGAGGAATGGCTGCCAAGGGTTAAATCAGTGACATCCTGTGGAGGGTTGAATATAAGGGATGAAGTGAGGTAGGGTGATGGTGTCAGAGAGGAAGAGAGAGAGAGAGAGGAAGAGGGAGAGAATCAGAGAGCTTTCAGGAACACTATCGATTCAAGACCCTCCACACGCCACCTTACCCCCACAAACAGGGGGTAGGAGGTACGATGACTTGAGGGAGGTTCGCCGATCGCAACTTTCTTCCAGAAAAACTTTGACTGCGAAAGAGAAAAAAATCTTTCCTCTCCATTATACATCAAACAAAATCGTGTCGTGCAATTGTAACAACGATTTGTATAAATCACTGTACGAGCGATCGTCCAGAACAGGATGTTACTCGAAAATCCATCGTAAAGGACTCTCTTTCGGCGCTCTCGCGTATTCGACACGAGATATCGCGTGACCGCGCGTGTTTTCTCTCGCGTGCGGCCGGAACTTCTTGAACTTCTCGTCGATCGTGTGCGTTGGGCGGTTTCGTGCGTTTCTTGCAGCATGGTGCAGCTGCAAAACGGGCGTGGCCTGGAAATCGTGATGAGGCGTGGCCACCACCAGCGGGATGACACGAGGGGGGAAATGACGAGAGGAGAGGAGAGGATGGTGAAACGAGGGGGACAATGCAACTGCAGGGTGGAAATACGGGGGCGAAAGAGTGGTGGAAGCGAACAGGGCGATTGCACCCGCGCACTAAACTAAACCGGGCGATGCACTGCGGGGGCTTGCACATCCGTGCGCGACCCTCTTGCTACGTTCGCTTCGTGCTTTTTTTCTCTAGCTACCTTCGCCCACTACCTCTTTCGCTCCTGCGCACGAACGCACGCCGGTGAACCCTCGGCGCAGTTCGTGCTGCACACGTTCCATACTAATGGGTCTTTTTTGCCACGAGCATGAAAATGGCCCTCTACGATCGAGGTGGCCTTGGATAAGAACCTCATCTCTTCCAGAAACGATGGATTTTTGTCCATTTTTTTGTCTAGGACATATCGACCTACCCCTGGTCCTTCGATTACCCTGATCGCGCAACATACTGCTTCTGCTATCCTTGATCCTGCCACCTCCGATCGTCGGATTCCGTCGGATCCAGGAATCCCAAAGTTCGCAAAAACACATCGGGTTCGTTCTTTCGCCGGTGAGCAACTTTTTTCTAACCTTTCGTCAACCGGTTATAGCTGTGTTCCCTGGTGACGTGAGAGATCTACGAAGAATATCTATCTATATAGAGCTAGCCGTTTATAATGATCCAACGATTGCCGAACGAGGGGACATGCAAGCGCGTATATTAAGCAGTTATTAGAAAAATAAAACAACGATTATCGTACAGGGACATGTCACCGTGGCGGACGTGGCGAGAATAACAATCGATCGAGGCGATCGAGGAGGGACTATAGCCTAGGGTTCCTATACGAAACGTCATATCTTACGACTTTCATGTTTTTTTTCTTTCTTATCTTATTTTCCTTTAGGTCGTTCGGTCCATCGGTGTTCGAATAACTCAACTTGACGTGCTAAAACTATTAATGACAGTTTACTACAATTTTTTCTCGAATCTCGAAGTGTCACCGTGTCAAATAATAACAAATTTTATGAATTTCTTAAATTCTTCAACTTCGACAACTTTTTTTCGGTATAATAAAAATCTGATTATTTATCATCATTTGAAAATTTTCACGAATTCTCAAAATGCGAAAAGCAAAATCAACCAATGATTCTTGAAAGAGAATCCACGCTACCCTTCCGAGGTTTCCCACTGTGTGTCTTATATAATTTGATAGATATGAGAGACATCGAGAATACAAGCGAAATAAGCAGTAAGCAAGGTAGAATGGGAGGGGGGGGGGGCGGGGTACGAGGAGAACTGCTCCTTTCGGCGGCCTTTTTGCGAATGTGTCCTCCGAAGCACCTATATACCGTCTCGCTCACGCTAGCGGCGAGCAAAATGTTTTACGATCTCTCGTTTCCCGGTTGCCTTTTTGTCGCGAACGATCATTTCGGTGGGAGCGGAGCAGAGATGAAGAAGGGATAGATGGAAAGAAATGATCCCGTGTTTATAATAGTGTGTATGTATATACGTGCGAGGGAACGAGAGCGAGCGGACGAGAGAGAGAGAGATGGAAATACATGTAGGTATAGCAAGAGAGAGAGGAAACGAGACGAGAGAATGAAACGAGCGTAGAGAGCGCTGCGAAGCGCTATCGGTCGCCAGCGCGCGGTCCCCATTAAGCTCTTATTAATTGCGGGGATCTGAAGGACCGCCCGACTTTCTTGCCCTACCTGCGCGCCATTCTACCGTCGCTAAGAACCCATCCTGGCATTCTCTCCCTCTGCTCAGCCTGTGAGCACCCTGGGATCTCTCTTTCTCCCTCTCTCTCTCTCTCTATTTATCTCTGTCACTCTCTTTCTCTCGTTGGAAAACACACCCGCGTGTGTATCATCAGCCACACCATATACCCACCACGGATCGCGGTACACAACAGCAAACAACGAACCAACGGCAGAGATACATCGCGGTATACACATAATGTTACATGGTATACACGCATATACGTTATTCATACAAGAAAAACACGATATTTGTCAGCGAATCCAAGAACAAAGATAATTATAGCGTCTTTTAAACAACGATTATTATCCCGTACTAGGAATTAAATTCCGTGAGATATTCATACTTTTTTTCAATTTGTCATTCGACGATGTCAACGATCTTATTTTTTTTTAATTCTCCCGCTGTTGATCGATCCGCGCTCGATATATGCGATAAGATGGGCTTATTTCTATTTTATTTTTTTTATCGCGGGGATGTTTTAGCGTGGAACGGAACGTGCGAAACAAGATGAAAGGTTTGCGACAAGGCAGGCGGGCATTGGGGGTAGGAGCGGGGCCAACACCACCCCGACAAGACAAGACAAGTAAATATACACACACATGTATATATTTTTGTATGTATATACATGTGTAATGTACGAACAAAAAAATCGCAGATCTTTGATCATAGATCGATTCTTTATTACTTCAGTTCATATCTCCGTAATCTATTATAAATATCTTGACATTGTACAGCATAATAAATTTTACAATTTGAAATTTTATAATCGCGGATGCGCTAATGTTTTTTTTTCTTCTTCTTTTTGTTTTTCATTTTGCGGAAAGGGGGGAAAAATAATCGGTGTTGGCACTTCTACCCCCGTACCTGTCTGTGTCACGTAGATGATGCGTACATTTGCATCTGTCCGCATATATACATATGTTTTGTTTGTTTGTTTTTTCGCGCTTTTGCAATTTGCGCGGTATTTTACTTTACAGTACGATTAACTACATTGTATATGCAGATTATACACAAGAACTAAAATAAAAAGAGAACTATTTAAAATGATATAACTCCATACATATATCATCGTCTACGACTATCTGTATACTCGTTTTCACTATTAATCGTCCAACTGTACAAAATAATTGATCTCAATGCGAGAAAAAGCAACGAACGAATCTCGAAAAAATGTGTCGTACGTTACGTATTTAATCGTCAAATTACCATAATTTAATCGTAAATCGATTGGAAATCAGACGTTCCGTCACCTCGCGGTAATGGTTTCTCTGAGGATCGTAATTTCTTTTAATTATTCGTACCGAACGCGATTTCTCAAGATATCTCGTGCTATACATCGAACGCCGTTTTTGTTTTCTTCTTCCTCGTGATATTGTTTTCTTGTTTTCGTTTTCTTTACTTTCAGGTCCAATACTCACCGGAAAGGGGTGCGTACGGACCATGGGGATATGGGGGTGCGGTGGAAGCGTCCACGAGGGATTGAGAGGGCGTCGCTGACGTCCAATCCTTGTAGGAGGTAGCCGCCGCGTGAGCGTGATGAGCCGCCGCGTGATGTGACGTATGATGACCCAAACCTCTCGCACCCCCGAGCAAAAGACCGCCGTAACCCGCCGCCGCCATGTTGTGATGGTGATACTCGTGTACAGCTCTGAAACACGTATCGCGATAACGTTTGGCAAATGATTTCTTGTTACTTTCATGAAAAATATCAAGAAGCAAGAACCTAACGAATGATTTTTACAATCTTCCTTGTATAAATAATTGAACAATATTAAGAAATTTCTTGAATCGAATAAATACGCGTAAACTGTAATTTGTGTAAATGATAGTATTATTCGTATATTCGAATTTGAGACTCACCTGTGATGATACTGTGGGTAATGGGGATGCCAAGGATCCGTGGGATACTCGTACACGTCACCTGGATGCTGGCTGTTCCAGAAGGACGGTGGGAAGTTTCTCATGGACATGGGCGATATATTTTCTGCGAACATATGGAGAAAAGAAGGAGGTGAGACGACCTCGTGCGACAGAGAGAGAGAACGAAGGTCCGAAGACACAGGGAAAGAAGAACGGGAGAAATAAAACAAATGGAAAAAAGAACAAGAGAGAGAGAGAGAAAGAGAGAACAGAAGAAAAAAAAATAAAAAGACAAAAAAGGTCAAAATAAATGAGAAAGAAACGAAAAGTTCCAGCGACAACCACCTAATCGAGGGCCTTCGATCGTGATGACAAGAATCGAGAGAGAGAAAGAGAGAGAATATAGAGACGCGGTAAGGCGGTGGAGCCACCGTGCGGCGAGCAAGCAAGCTCAGTTCGACTATATCTCCCGATCTATATATCTATAGATGTTAAACAAAAAAAGGAAAGAGGCGAAACTCATAGAATTAATCCCGGCAGCAGTGATACCGAAAAGCGCGAGAACCAAAATCTGTTGGTTTCGTGTCCGGTCAACGATACACGCACATGCCCTGTGTTAATGTGTAATTCGTTAGTTGTGTGAGTTTGGTTGGTGTATCGTCGAGTGTATGAGAGCGGGTTAAACAAAACGAGATAGAGAAGGAGGGAGAAAAGAGAGAGAGAGGGAGGTAGAGAGAAAGAGGTGGATATACAGCCACCCGCGACACGTCCACACGTACAAAGAAGCCAGTCCGCATTGTTTCCCACGCGTGGAATGCGGCGGCGTCGGCGGGTATAGTCGCGTGATCCTTCTCTCGCTCTCTCTCTCTCTCTCTCTCTCTCTCTCTCTCTCTCTCTCTCGTTCTCTCTCACTCTTCTGATTCTCGTTCGCTATCTATTCGTTTCTCTCGAGTCCGCGGTCGCGACAGAAGAGACTCCGGCAGCGACTGAAATATGCTTCTCAGCCATGTCTACCGCAATCGGGCGCGGATTCATCCGCACCCCGCGGGCACTCGCTCACTCCCTCCCGCGATTCACGAAACCCCCCCGACGGTCGAACCAACTAACTATCGCATTAAATATTACGATTTGCTTGCGCGAGATGGGGAGATAGCTCCGCCTAGTTGATCTTCCGGTTTCTTTCATTTCGTTCTCTATCGTCTCTTCATTTTCTTCATTTTCCTTGTTCTCTCCTTCGTCTTCTTTCTCTTTGATCTTTCTTTCGACCTTCACTTTAGCCTTCACCGGATCTAAACGTGATTTACTTTGTCCGCGAATTATTTGAAATCAAAGGCAGTGATACAATTTTTTTTTGCAAAAAATCATAAAAAATGAAAACAGTGAAAAATGTGAGTAAATTTTTTTTAGATCAAATATCGATGTATTTAGGCCTTCTTACTATAAAATTTTTCATTAGGTAAAGAAAAAATCCGAAAAACACGAAAAAAGAATTTCACTTCTTTTACTCTTTTTTTACCGCATTAATTTTCTGCTCCGCCCTATTCCCCACTTCACCGCTCGAGATTATTTCCCGAGACACCATTTTTGTATCTTGCATACAAGCACATTTATCGTTCCCTATGTTTCCCTCTGTATCTTCATCGTTGCTCTTTTCTTGTTGTCCCGCGCGCTGGCTCACCGCGTCTTCCACAGAGATAGAGCGTTGTCCCGCGGAGTGTATAACGCTCTCCATTTTTCCCTCTTTCTCTCGGTCGTTCTTCTGCCCATGGACCGGGCTCCGACCTTTATTTATTAACGCAATTAAAGAAACAGAGTGTCGGGGTTTCGCGGTCGTAGCGCATCGTCGGCTTTCTTCTGTACCAGCGAAGCGCGATGCCGCGAAATACTCGCGCGCTCGCGTTCGCCCTTTTGCCCGCGCGGAGTGTCTCGCACATATGCGTGTACGTCCGTCTATTATGTATAGGACATTTTTCGAGCGTGAGCAAAAGAGAGAGAGAGAGGGAATGAGCGAGAGAGAGAGAGAAGAATGAAGGAAGAACCGAGGAGAGTGAGCATGGCTGGAGTCTTTCGCCCTGTGATTTTGCCGGAGGGAAGAAGGAAAAGGAAGGGCGAAGAAGACACACGGCTTGGCTGGATAACCGAGCACCCTCTTTCTCTCTCTCTCTCTCTCTCTGTCTCCCCCTCTCACCACGGATACACCACGACGACACAGCGTTGGTCCTCCCCGGTGCTATCCTGATCGGATTCCCAAGTCCGGATCCTCCTCGAGGATCGACGTTTTACACCCTGACCTCTAAACCGAAGGTCATCAGCGGGACTGATGTGTCTGCCGATAAGAGAGCCACCGAATCTCGGAACGTTTATATCGAATCGAAACAAGATGGAGATAAGGCGAAACGATTTTTTAAAGCACTCCGAGTAATATTCCGTATCAGCATTTATCGAACAAAAAACACGTGAGCACCGAAAACCCCAAAAGCTCGCGATAGCCAGAGGAAAAGTTGTATTCGCGAGAAAGAGTTTTCAAGAAATCTGGCTTTTAGCCAGATGTTCGTTGAATCCGCAGACTTTATAGAGACGTTATTCTCTCGCCGCAAGGGAGAGACTTCTCGGCTCGGTTAAAAGGCGAAACGACGATTCGTCAAAACGTAACCCAGACCAGATTGATGTTCTGTGCCGTGTATCGTCGGGATGGCTTGTTATACCGATTTAGAGCGTTGTACGCTATCCAGTCGCGTTTCATCCCTCTTTCTTTCTTCCTTCCTCTCTCTCTCTCTCTCTCTCTGTATATCCGCTGTCACGGTTGTTGCCGCATATCCCTCCATCCCTCTCGTCTTTCCTTCGATTTCTTCCCCGTCATGTTCTCGTCGCTTCGCTTTGAAGAGAGGCGTCGTGGCGCGTCGGGGGACTCGTGTCAAGTAATTGCGGCTTCTGTCGCGCGCGAACGCGCTCTCTCATCTCCTCTCCTCGCGATGTACGGGAGATCCCCGAACACCCGCGCAAACGCCTCTCGGTTCTTTCCCTCTTATCCGCGTTTCAGTCCTTCTCACTCTCTCTCTCTCTCTCTCTCTCTCTCTCACTCGCTGGGCGTTAATTTGGCGCCACCAACCGTAACGACTCGCTCAATTTCCACGGCTTCAACGTTATTACTGTTTTGATATTTGCCCAGCCAAGACGAGACCGTACCGCTAGATATTTGTACTTGCCAAAGTCTCTGCGCTTGTTTTATACCCCCTACCTCCCTCTCTCTCGCTCTCTCTCTCTCACTATCTCTCTATTCCGACTTTTAAACGCGTAGTGGTGTTTTGCGATTCGCGAACACGCGCGAGCGAAAGAGCTATAGCTCACACGGATCGTGTCTCTGATCTCAAAGAGCGATATCTCGCCCGAGATATATGCATAATCCCTCTCGTCTTTCTTCTCGTCTCTCACACTCGTACGACGTTACGGCGATGCGCGGTAAAACGTTTTATCGCCTCTTTGCCCCTTCTTACTTTTTCCTCCCTCGCTTTCCCCCTTCTCACTCTCTCTCTTTCTCTCTTTCTCTCCTCTCTCACTCGTGCGATTCTCTTCCGTCTTCCGGCTTATTCATAACGCCGCGCGTGAGTAAGATCCGTCGGACGGACGACCGAAAATTGCGTTACGTCGGATTATGTCAACACTCACCGGGTTGCCAACTGTTGACGACACACCCGTCAAAGCACTATTTTATATTCCTGTCTTGGCTCGCCAATCATTATTATTCGTGGGAAGTTTCACGCTTAGGACACTTCGTACGTTACGATGATTGTTTTTTATTTAATTAAGTTTGAATTTCTCATAGAGCGAAGGTGTTTTTTCCATGTTTTACATTTTGAAGCCAATTTCGCGAGATTCCATTTGAGAACGCGGAATCGGCGAAATAAACGTGCACCCCTCGAGTATGCATGGATACATCACTCACGAGTTTCTTTTCTTTCTCTCTCGCTCTCTCTCGTTCTTTTTCATCCCTCGTGCTCTCGCTCCCACTGTCCTTGTGCGCACTCGAGCAGCTCGCATACCTCGTTGTGTCTAAAACCGTCTCGGTGCGAAGCTCACGGAGTACAAAAGCTTCAACTCCGTTCCATCTGCATCTTTCTCTCGACGTATATACACATCAGCAGCGTCATCCACACTCCGATCTCTCTTCTCGCAGCATTGCCCTTGCACTCTCTCACTCTCTCTCTCTCTCTCTCTTACCGCAACGCGTAAACCCCGTAGAGAAGCTCTTAATTTACCTCTCCCTCTCGAAGCTTCTCCGTTAGCAAACTCGGATAGTTCCGCAACCCCGTGGCTGCGTTAACGCGAAAACGCGAGAGGCGAAATGGAAAAGAACGAGAGAATGAGAGAAAGAGGGTTAGAGATGAGGTTTTTTTAAAGGCCATCGAACGTTCGAGAAACGGGGAATGGGTGGAATCGAGAAGCGGAGAGAAAGACGCACATAACAATTAGGTCGTGTTGTCTTGAATTCTAAACAGGCTAGTGAACCAAGATATCCTGTTGCTCTGTCGGAAGGTTTCGCGGCGTATCTTGCGGGACAGACGGAGCGAGCGAAAACGCGCGGGATAAATGCGGCCTTAAACGACACCGATATAGACACCGAACGCTGATCGCTTGCCAAACTACCGCCGGGCTCGAAACTCAGTCCCGTCTTTCTGTTAGACTGCGATTTTTGACCGCGTTCAAACGTTCTAACCTTAAGTTTGCAAATTTAATATCTCGAACGATTATTCGATATCTAAATGATAACACGCGTTTGGTAGAAGGTAACGCAAACCGTCGTGAGGTCACGAATTTAATTAATTACGAAAAAATCATCAAATCGCTGTCGCGCGACAAAGAATCGATAAATTCTTCAATAATGAGCTAGAATTAGTAAAATTGGTCGGATCTAGTTTTGTAATTGGATATTACGTTGAGCTCTCAATAAAGTCAAACGCGCATTCTTCCTTCGCGTCGCGATAGCCGCAAAACCGTCCATCTTTCTTGTCTTCCACCCCACCATCTTGTTCTTCTTATCCACGATTCTCTGTGTGCAGTGGCGGCTTTCGTCCCGACGCGAATTGTCCTCTACGTCCATCGTTGTCTTCGTTCGGCGAATGAAGAAGAAGAAGAAGAGGAAGAAGGTGGAATAAAAGGGAGAAGAGAGAGAGAGAGAGAGAAAGCTCGCGGCGCCCGAAGGGGTATTAACTCTCGAAGCACGACGGCGGAACAATTGTTAGGGTCTTGTTAGCGTTGTCGAGCTAATGGCGCACTTTATTACTTCGCGGCATCGGCGTAGAGAACGCGTCAGTGGCTCGCGTGCGTGTACCACTCTTTGGCGTAAACGCGGAAGGTTCCGTTCAAACGGGTGAAGTTCCCCGACGCGTATGGAATTAAAACGCGGGAAGCCGGAAATCTTGAGATACGAGGTTTGATTCGAGAAAGTTTCAAATTTGAGATAATCGGACAAAATAGCACTAACCTTTAAGTTTGTCGTGGGCCAACGCTCTTTGAAAATGTTCCTCGACCTCGGACGCCGCGTCGCCACGATAATGGGTAAAGACTACACAATTGGCGCGTAAATATTGGGCTCTGCTTTCACCATCGTCCGAATCGTCTGCCGTCGTACCAGCAGGACCTACCGCTGTAGTAAAATAATTCGATTTTAACGACGTCGAGTCTTAATGTTTGAAAAGATAAATGGCGACAAGACGATATTCTACGACAAATTAACGAAAATCTTCCTTACCGTCCGTCGATCTATCGTCGTCTAACGTTCTCGAGGGTTGCGAAGTGGTCGTTGCCGTAGCGAGGGGTTGTCTCGGCTGGGGTGGCGTTGGTCTCGGTGACGCTGGACTCGGCGCTGAGCCTACCGAGCCCGCGCTGCTCGGCTGACCCTGAGGTACGTTTCCTCCTGCCGCGCAGAGCTCGAGGCCCGCGGCTTCCAGGGACCTTTGGTGAACATTCAGCTGTAACAACGAACGAAAAACAACGTGTCACGTGATGTATTATCCTTTGATAATAATGTCCTTTATACAGGGCGATTAACGGTGAAATTTCACGATCGCGGGTGCCATCAGTCTCGCAATGTCGAACGCGGAATTCTTAAGTGTTCGAGAGGAATCGCGGACGTAAATACGAAAACGCTCGATACGAGAGACGATCGTATGCAAACTTTCCCGTATTCCCGATCGAACGGCCGCACTTCGATGCTTCGACGAGGTGTCGAAGGATCAACAGTTCGCGAGTCGAAAATACGGACGCGGTTTAATGCCCTCACGTTCGACTCGCCCTACGGTATTAACGCGCGTTGCGGATACTCGGCAGTTCTCGAACGAGAGAGCCTTTGTGCAGTGGCTCGGGCCAGAATGCGGCCGGATTGGTCCGGAGAACAATGGAATTTATGGCGGTCGTTGGAGGAAAACTCGTAAAGAGACGATATAATCCGCGAGCTTCTGCCTCTCGCTCGAGGATCGTCCCGTCGGTTTACTCGAGGATATAACGCTCGTCGGCCTCTTCCGTTTCTGGCAGACGGAAACCACCAGAGAATGACTCTATATGTGAAAAGTAGGTACGCGACGGTGTGGCTTTTCGCCTCGTGATTTTGCACCGAGTGAAAATTTGCATGTGCAAATCGAACGAGGGAGCTGCGAACATTATGAAAGTGTGCTAACGATCAAAAGGAAAACGTGTATCCATGTTCTGAAAATTAGGCAAAAAAGGAGCCAGAAATCCATTGACGATGTCGTCAGTCTCGATATTCGCAACTGTTATACTAATGGAAACGCGTATCGTTCGACGATAGAGAAACGGATTCGATTGATTTCTGGTTAAGGTCGTTTCACGACGCGAAGAGATCGAGACGATGGCAACACGAGGATGTAATATAGATATAAAGGAAGTAGTAGCGTTCGACCGCGTCTCGCATAGCGATGCCGGGCGTTGGAGACATCCATTGCAATGAGAGAGTCTCGATGGACGAGGTCAATACCGGCAAGTAGGGGGGAAATCGAGAGGATGCAAATAGCGCTACCGTCAGCAGAGACAGAGAGCTATGCGGACCGCGAGTCGAGAGAGGAATCGTAGCTCGCTTTGTATCATCTTGTCGTCGTCGTTGTTGGTCGACTTCGTCTCCCGTCGCACCAATGTGTTTCGCAGCAACGAAACCAAATAGGACGCGTCGCCCATGGGCGCATAGTGCGCGAGACATTCATTCGCCATTCGCATTCCCGGACGATATCGGAGGAAATATGTCAACCCGGTCTCTCTCACCAAGGATTCCGGATGAATTTCATGCGTGTGCGATGAATTCATCTTCTCGATCGAATTTTGGACCGACGTATGCTAAATATGTCTACTGACGCGGGAAGGAGAAGGGAGTGAATAAACTTTGCGATGCGAAACCGTTTCGCTCCAGGGGTGTAAGAATAATTGATCGTTTGATGTTTAGGAAACTTCATTGCATCCTGCGTAAGCTCGTCGTCGTTCTCGTGTTCGTTGCGATGTACACTCCCGGGTACAAGGCGTGACAACAGGTTCTTCCACAAGGTCCGAAAAATATCTCAGTCGTATCACCTGCTCGGCTCCCTCTCGCTATAATCCTCTTGCGGTTATATTTCGGTGGTCGCGTGGTGTACTCGACGAGATGTTCTCGTGTCACGCCGCGCGCGGATCGCCGTAAGCGGATCTGCCGCGACGCCACCCGGGTGCAAAATCTCTCTCTCTTTTGCCTCACTGGAGAGACACCTGCGGGTTTCTTATTCTCGGCTTTCACGATGTACGCATCCTTCCTGCTGGAGAACTTCGTTCTACCCGCGGTATCAAAGAACCTCGCGAAGCAACCTTTTGCCCTGCACGACGGCGTTCCACCTCTTATCTGCGGCACTTTAAGCTCCCTTCGTCGCCGACAAGGAGTAAAATCATTGTCGGACACACGCGGCTTACAAACAGACACACCGCCATGCACATCGTACAAACGTCCACGTTTTGCAACAAAATGCGCGAAAAAGGATATCGCACCGTTCCTAGGACTGTTTCCACGGTTGTTGTTCTTTTCTTTCTCCTTTCGTCGCAAAAGATAGCCTAGCAAGCGATTCATCAATGTGAGAACTGTTCGGCTCGAGGTACAATCACACGAGGCTCACCGAGCGTGAATCCACATAATTCACGGCGTGAAACCTTAATTGCTTTCCGTTCGGTAAGAAGGGAAAAGAGGTGAGAGGTGGGACGATAGTACGGTGTTACAAGTGGGAGTGGCCACTTAGGCCAGCGAGCTGCCGTGGTTAAGCCGCTGTACACAGATACGCGAACACATTCTTCGCCCATTCGAGTATCACCGTCTAGCGAGTCTCTTCGCCACGGTAGCCATTGTGATGCGAGAAGAGCGCGAGAGGATTCTTGCGGCGCACCGGCGCATCAAACGCGACCAACGCCGGCATAAATCCACTCGTGGCTTCGTGCACGTAGAGTGAGCGACCGACGAGCTGGGCGTGTATGAATTATGAACACGCAAGCTGTGCAAATACAGCTCATCTCTGGCTCCTCGAGACACCGCGACGACTCTCCACCTCCTCTATCCCCCCCTTTAGGCCACCAATCAACGCGAGCTACGAGGGAGCAACTTCGCTGCTTACTTTGCTCTATTAAATTCTACTTTGGACGCCGCCCGCCCCCTCCCCCTTTCCACCCGACACGGTAAACTCGACTTTCGAGACACATCTGCTTCGGAATAAAATAAAATCGATCGAGACGTAGGCCGTGAATCAAATTTAAATCCAGATTCACGAAATCTCGCGACTTCTTAGACTTCGCGGCTCGTACTTTCCGACCGAAATATTTGCACGAAGTACCGACGATCGGAACGAACGAAATGAATTGCACGTAGTACCGACGAGAAATCAACGTTAATGTACATATATTATTGTATATGTGTATGTCGTCCCTATATGTATATTCAAACCCTCTGGCAATACTCCGCCTAACCAATTACGTTCATACATCAGTGGTTGGCATCGTCGGGGTGTGCGACGTTGCGATGAACGCGGCTCCGACGAACGCGGGAGCACCAAACGGAAATAAGTTGACGGTGATGTATGCCAACGAGCGAGCCCCGTGGCAAGAGGGCGGGGGCGAGCGTGTGGGATGCCACTCTCTTCGACGACTCGGGTCTTTCTATGCCGCGAATATGCCACTGGTAGACCATAGTTATCGTGTTTCCTCTTCGTCTTCGGTCGAAAGAGGAAGAAGAAGAGTGAGAGAGAGAGAGAGCGAGAGAGAGAGAGAGAGACGAGGATGGACGGTAAAGGTGGAGGGAAAAAAGGGAATAGACGGAAGATCTCCTCGAAGAGAAGGATGATGATGAAGAAGTGCGGATACTTATACATATATGTGTGTACGCGTGTATAACGATAGAGTCGGACTTGGATCGCAAGCAACGGCGAGGAGCAAGAACGATCTACGCCTCCTGAGATGTTATCATTATCTGCTCTAATAAACCCCGTCCCGACATTCCACGCTGCAGTACATCACTGCTTTGGGCTCTCTCTCTCTCTCAACTCTGTCGACCACCACACGGACACATACGCGTACGAGGAAACTATTCTCAAAGCGAAAGACGAGAGACGGTGACACGCGTGCGTACACGCACGCGAAGTTGAGACTCGCGAATTTTCGTCGCGTTTCGTATTTTCGCACGCGCGAACAGAGAAACGACATAGTTTCTCACTTCTCGAGAGGTTCTTGATGGGGTTTGCCCTATCGGAGGAGATCCAAGTGCGTTGAAGGAGAGGTCGGGACAGAAGGACTCCGCTCGAAATGGCTCGCTGCTCGTCGAGTGATGAGCCGAAAGAACTCAACTTGCCTCTCGCGTCGCACCATGCCCAAGGGGAGGGGGGGGGGGGGAGGCTTCTTGAGTGCGAAATATTTCACGCCTACGCGCGCGAAACCTTCCCGACGACACCTGGTCGACAAGAGGGTTATCGAGATCGCAGTATATTTTCCAACCGCTCGGGAGAAATTATCTCTCGCTTCTCTTTCTTTCTTACTCACCGATTTTTATGATTATACCACGTGGTGTGTGGATCGCATCGTATAATACCTATATGATAATGATGAAATTTCATATTTGAGGGATTGGGAAATATCCATGAATGCGACCTTCGAGTAACATGTTGACGAAACTTGCCAAACCACGAGACAAAAAAATCAGAATTTTGAAATCAATCGGAAAGATTGATCGAACCGATCAAGCCCAATTGAACAAAAATATAAAAATCCATCGATTATATTTAAAAAAATAATTTTTTGAATATTTCTCCCGCAACGAACGTATGATTCCTGATAAATTTTGTGGAAACGAATAGCGCAGATGAGGAAAAAAACAAACGAGAAACAAAAAAATATATATACAGTAAATCGTCGAATGGTACATGGCAGAAGTTAAAAGGCGAAAGCTTCGAGGAAGCCGTAAGTTACTCAGCAGTAAATGCAACGGAGCGAATGAAATAAATAAAATACGTGTCTTCGCGAAGCGGTAGGCTATATCGGTGCGTCTCGGTCGTTTAATTCGCGGTCGACAATGTGGTAATTAATCGAGGTGTGGGGAGAGGCAACCTTCGACTCTCGGTGCGTTCTCTCGCGATCGTCGTACAGCAGCCGCGTCCTTCCCGCAGGCTCGCAACGACGTATACGCGTATAAGCGTTATACTATATACGTTTATACGATACGACGAGATCAGCGCGTTGTGGCCCCCGGGCCTGATCGTCGTCGCGCGAGAGCGCTTCTTCCCGTTCTCGCAACAACGACAACGACGCCGAGATCTGCGCCCGCGCGCGATCTCCCCGCGGTCCTTCAAAGCATTCCGTGGATCGCTCCACTCTCTCTCTCTCTCTGGCTCTCTTCTTTCTTTCTACGTTCACCACGCGAGTCACCATCGAATATCCCGCGCACTCTCTCCCTCTCTCTCTCTCTCTCTCTCTCTCTCTCTGCGAATCTGAGAGAGACCCAAAGATCGCGATGCTTCTGTACCGTGTGGCCGCGATACGGACCTGATCTTTATTACCTCGGAAGGGAAAAGGAAAAGCTCTTTCTTCCTCGATCCCACTCGCTCCCTCTCTCGAAATTTCGGGACAGTCAATTCTCCATAGTGGTGCGATCAAAGGAATGAGCACTTCGCCCGACGAAGGAACGAGAGAAACTGACGTACGGAACAGAGTCGAAAATTTAAATACAAAATTCTATAAATATCCAGCATTGGAAATAATAATTTATAAATAATAGATAGGTTGCACAAAACTATACACGTATATGTGTAACGTTATTTTTCCATTGAGACAGTTTTGAAAAATGGCAAGAATCACGCAGGCCGTTAGTTTACACGATCGAATGACGGATAGTCGAGAACAATAATATAAATAGTCCCTGGTCGAATCTCGATCGGAGAGTGTGTTGCACACCTCGTCGATCCGATCGCGTCCCCTATCGCGCGGTTCCCACATCAATTCGTGTCGCGAGCGGACGGCGAAATCTTCGTCCATCTCGTGATGGCAACGAAGGTGATGCCGCGCAGGGTCGAGATATGGAAAGAGTAGTGCGCGTACGAGAGTTGTAACGGTGTGGCGAGAGACCTGGGAGGGGGGAGGGGAAGGGAGGATGAGGCACGAGAGGAAAGCTCGCGCGGCTCGGTCACAGGTAGTAGCTACGAGGCAAGGATTGAGAAAGAGAAAACAAGAAGAAGAAAAAGATGAAGGAGAAGAAGACGATAGGTGGATTCGCTCGTGAAGATCCACGGTGGAGGAGACGAGAGAGAAAAGAACCAAAAGCAAGAGAGAGAGAGAGAGAGAGAGAGAGAGAGAGAGAGAGAGGAGAGCTGGTAACAAGCTACCATGTGGCCATGGGGGTATCTCGCAATTTGTTTGCCGGACACGGCCATTCGTCGACACGATTCTCCTATCTTCCCTCGAAGATGAGAGGAGTCCGACTCTCAATCTTTGCCGCGCGCGAGCGAGAAGCCTACGGAGATCTCGCGAAGTTTCTTCCTCTCTCGTCCCTCTCCCCATCCACCCTCCCCACCGCTTTGCCTTTCTTTCTCACCCTTTCTGCTCTTCGTCCTTTTCGTCCTTGCGCGCCGCCCCGTCCCACCCCCACCTCCCTCTTCCCTCGAGCTCTCCCGTTCAACACGCGATTTCTCGTTTCGCCTCGCGTTCACGATGGGAGCGGGAAAGAGAGAGAGAAAGAGAGTCTTACGACTGTCGATAAGCTGGCCCCGCGGAACGAGTTCCCTTTGGTTGAGTTTTGTTCATTAGCGAGCGAATAAGCCGAGCTCGCGCCAGGTGGACGACGTTCCCAACGACGAAGACGTATAAACGTAAATATACATATATATATCGTCGCTTCGATGTCCCGCGATTTACTCGACAAATTACGACGAGAATATTACGGTATTCCCGTATTCGCGTCAAATGGATTCTTCAACTTTCCTCCCCTCGCGGGTATTATATTAGCTTACATCGGCCAACATCGATTTCCATGAATCGCAAGGAGCCACGATCGAAATTACGGATGAAACATTCGATAATCAATCGTCACTGGATAAAAGTATACACGCGTAACTCAAGAAACACCAAGTTCCTGAATATAAACGTAGTAACGCGTACGTATAGATGTGTTCTCGCTTCATTCCGCGTGTCTATAAATCGAGTTATTAGATTCTTAGTCGGCGGAGAAAAAACGACATAGGCAGTATTAGACGTGATACCGGGGACTCGTTTGTTGTACTTGCCGATCGCGGAGTTATCTCGTTGCTCGTATATATATATATTGTCGCAGGAAGAATGTTGCGCAGGCTCTCGTCTCGAGTATAAGTGATTATGGGATAAATAGAGCCCACCTCGTATCTGCCGGTGTCCCTTTGCAGCCGGTAGTACACGTATGTTGTACCAGCTGGAGAGAAGAACGATGAGAGATATTCCTTAACGATCGCCGCAACGCGAATACCGGCAACGACATCCCCGACACCCGATTAGGTCGTTATATACGCCACGAGCTGGACTCGTACTTGGATTATAAAATCCATGCGATCTCGTCGATATGTGTATATATATTTATATATGAAGGATAATTTAGTTTAATACCTTACATTAATTCAATGCCCGCGTTATCTTACGAGCATTCGGTATGAATCAGCCTGGCTTGAAATTTTTGTCCCAAAGCGTATTTTTAAAAACTGTTCCACTGGTCCAACTTAGCTGCCCGTATTTTCCAACGTTATTTCGACGATATGTATATAAATGTGTATTTACGGAATTTTTTATGTATTTCGAATGGAAAATGGCGCGGAATCAATTAGTCGCCTCTCGCTAATATCGATCGATCGAAGATCGATCGTGATAAGACACTTCACAGAGACCGCCGCGTTATTTAAAAATCGTCGCACACTCTCTATAGGCGAAAGGGACGAGTACGAAAATAACGTTAAAAAAGAGGACTCTCAAACGGTTCGAGTCACTGAAATATTCATTGGCACGCGCGCGATGCGTCGATCGGATCGGTTGCGTCGCGCATCAAAACTCGAGCCTCCCCAGGAGTAATAACTTTACTTATGCGCGTGTACTGCCCATTTACCGAGACGTCATCGGGACGTAAAGCGGGATAGGAAGAGTTCCATTTTAAGCGTACCGATCGCGTTGAACTGATGAGGAACGATGCCGCGAGTACACACCATCGGCGAGTTATAATCGTCGTAACGTCGAGGCGCGGCACCTTTGCGCGATTGTCTTCCCCTCGGTGCGATGCGCACGATTCACCGCACCCTCGAAAAAAAGATTTCGAGCTTCGAATACGCGCATTTTTATCGACGGTGAAAATACGCAACGAGGCGCAGTTTTCCATTGTAAAATTTATGTATATACCGTTGGTTAATTTATTCACGAGCAATTTGTCAGCCGACGCGCGACGCGCGTGTGTCGTTGTACCGCCCGGAGGTTCATTTTTTTTACATTCGTTCGCGGACAAAACTTCGCGACGGTCGGGACGACGAATGTCGACGAGAGCCGGTGACTTCTGACAAACCGAACGAGTCATACGTGGTATGCAAGACGCATCCAAGGAACTTATTTCCCTGCAGAATATTCATTTCTACGAGCGACGTACTCGCCGATGGGATTCTCATCTGGCGCTTTCTGCCATAATAATAGAAATGAAAGTGGAAGTCTCTCATTTGGCAAATATCCATTATTTTCTGTCGCGATCGTCCTTCCGTCACGCCGTTCTCGTATATTGCTATACGATGTCGTATTAAGCGTTAAACTATAGTAAACTCGTGTATAGTTTTATAGGCGATCCGAAACTTTGGGGTATTCGCCAAAAAAAGATTTCGTTCACCGGGTTAAAGCGGGTGTAGCGGCGGGTGCTTTTTTCGTTCTCCGGTGGTTCATTTTGGTCTTGTTTATTGGGCCTTTACCGGACCCGTCTTATCGGCCCGGCGAAGGTGCGAGATCAAAGGAAAGTCGACCGTCGGCGTCCGAGAGGGAGAGATAGAGCAAGGGAGAAAGAGAGACCGACAGCATCGGCGATCGGCCACGGACCTCTTCTTGCTCGCTCGACTCGCGTACCTCGAGCTTCTCGTGTCGTTCGCTACCGGCTTTCCGAATATCCTACACACCCCTGCCGTGGATTCTGCCAGAAGGATAGCATCGCGGAATTCGAGGCGGAATATAGAGAAAAATGACGCGAATCGTAGAAAAATCTTCGATATTCGATTTCGTTCGACGAAATAAGGAATTTGTCATTCCTCGGGTGAACAAAATGTAAAAATATGTATCGGAACGAGTTTTGTGCCGATCTATTCCATCTCCGTTTCTTTTACGATGAAGACGCGTTCGCAACGAGATGCGATCGAGTTGTTGGTGCAAGAGAGGAGAATCCACGGTTGGAAAGCAGAAGCGGATCTTCTTGCGTTCGTGCCGCGTGCGTGTGGGCTGCTGACGGGTGCGAACCCCCACACAGCACTAAAACTAAGAGCCCCAAGTTTCGAGATACGGAAATGGTCGTCTTTAGTGTTCGTTATCAGGCCTGATCCGATACGCTGCTCTTGCTGATGGACTCTCTCTCTCTCTCTCTCTCCGCGTCTTTTCAACCTACCGCAGCGTTTTCATCGTCTCGAGAACAAGCCAGCTGACTCTCTCGAGGCCTAATCGCTACCGGTCGTGCTCCGAAAGTCCCTCATTTACCAATATAAAAAAGCATCCAATCTATTATTTTTTCCCCTCAAGAAAATTATCGAATTACCTTTAACTAACGGAATATTATTAGAAAAAATCATAAAGTATTTATCTATGAAAACAACGAAGAAATATTGCTTAATTGAGGAAAGTCGTCGATCGGTGCAGCGAGAATTGAAATTTATCGTTTACCGTGGTTCAAATTGTTTTATGAGCTCGATGTTGATATACAATCTTGCGCTAAGGAGGAGTTATCGCGAGTTCGTTGCGTTTACCTCGAGCCGCTTCGCGGCAGCTTCGGTTATAAAGGAGATGCAGGACACGAGCCGGCATGGAGATCCTCCATACTGGTACTGTGTTCCCAATGCGCACGATCGGAGCTTGAGCAAGAGGCTCGTCTCTATAGAGATACTTCTCTCTCCATGGTAGCAAGGACGTATGCAAATGTAAACGCATAAACTCGTCGTAAAACCGCCATGTCTGTGTATGTGTGTGTGTATACAACAGGGTGCTGGAAACGAGGGACGCATCGACGGGATGCGGCTAAGAGCGTCGTTATAAAGATCATGATAGCTCCGCGGTATTGGCCACGAACACAAAGACACACGTGAACGTAAAGGAAACGTTTATCCAGCTAGAAAGTTCGTGACGTTACTCTTATAGGCGTTTCGTTTATTATCCTACGAAAAGTTCCTAATAACGTACTTCGTCTCGTCTATTGCCAAGGAGCATAGGTAGCATATAGGTATATATACACGTATAAAAAAAAGTTTCCTAACTCGTATCGCTCGGGAAAATCTTCAGAAAATTCCCAGATCTTCGTAATTACGAGCTAACACACCTGAAACGGTAGGTGACCTACAGCGATCTCGGGAGATTCGTTTCGGCAATCGGGACGGTCTATCGAGAGCGTAAATATCAGATTTTCACGCCACTTTAAAAAAAGAAAAATTCGTCGAGGACAGGTACGGTGTAGAGAGCTTCGCGCGATGTATGACGAATCTTTCGGCGCCCAACGAGATTCGACAAGGCGCCATCGGGACTAGGGATTCACAGCGTTGCAAAAAGTTATATTTCTTCGACTTTATAAAACGTTAACATTTACAGCTTTTCTATTTTTCGGCCTCGAGCGAGGAAACGCAGAATTCAACACGGCGGGAAAATGTCATTGTTCCCATCCAGGTATAAGTAACTTGGGCGCTACAAAATTTACAAGCCGTATCGAAACCGTGGAACTTAAAAAAAAGAACTATATATACAGGGTGAATCATAATGGGTGGACACCACTTTTTGATGGTATTTACCATGCGTCGTAAATTACCGACTACCTACAACTGGATTGCTTGACCGCTCCAGAGATGGCAGCTGCTTAGTGACAGGCAACTACATTCATGCATCTTCGCCGATTTCGATGTCATTTGGTATGCTTGTAGAATGGATAAAAATACAAGATATGAAAAAACTTCAAATTGCAACAACGTTTATTTTCTCGCGTGCAAATTTGTAATTTTTTCATACGTATCTCCGAGAGTTTTTAACCGATTGGGATGCAAATTAACATAAAGGTAGAGGACGAAAAAATAAAGTTGACGGGTTTGTTATTTTTTCGCTCTCTCATAATTAAGGGGTTGAAACTGCCTCTCGATTTTTTAGTCAATTGTATCGTATGATCGGATTAATTTGTACAGACTATTTCGACTCATTGCATTTTCATTTCATCCCATTTTTATATCTACAAATTTTCGTCCATGCCACGCAGTAAGAACTTCGAACGTTCGCGAGGGGGATGGTTGGGAGAGGGGGTGAGTGGAATTTACAAATATGTATTCGTGTATTTAAACGAACTTATATTAACGTAAATTTAACCCGGAATGGCAAAAGGCTACCCGATCATACGATGCAATTGACTAAAAAATCGAGGGGCAGTTTCAACCCCTTAATTATGAGATATCGAAAAAATAACAAACCCGTCAACTTTATTTTTTCGTCCTCTACCTTTACGTTAATTTGCATCCCAATCAGTTAAAAACTCTCGGAGATACGTATGAAAAAATTACAAATTTGCAATAAATAATAAGAGATTTGTTGCTATCTGCACCATTCTGATATCCAGTGTATAGTACGCGAAAAAATAAACGTTGTTGGAATTTGAAGTTTTTTCATATCTTGTATTTTTATCCATTCTACAAGCATACCAAATGTCATCGAAATCGGCGAAGATGCATGAATGTAGTTGCCTGTCACTAAGCAGCTGCCATCTCTGGAGCGGTCAAGCAATCCAGTTGTAGGTAGTCGGTAATTTACGACGCATGGTAAATACCATCAAAAAGTGGTGTCCACCCATTATGATTCACCCTGTATATATTGCTTTCGAGTTCTTTATTCGCCTTAGTCCATAACCTCATAATTTTATTACCGACGATATTTTCATATTATTTTTCCAAAAACGTAAAAAACTTCAATTATCACATCATCTCGTTATGGCGGACGATTTCCGGTAGTTCCACATTATAATGCGACATAACCTCGTAAGTATACCGTATTCGCGGACGGGTAGGAATTTTTATTACCTACGAAGTTACGCGTGAAACGGCGTGCGCGATATACGCCGAAACGAAAAATTCGAAAAATTTCAAGCATCCCCCCTCGTTGGCGAACGAGCGAAATATAAATTATAAGCTATGGGGCGAAGTTTTCTCGACGTGGCCCACGCGGTTATACGTATCGTATGACATATGCTACGCATACGCATTACTATGTATAATTTTATACACATACGCATAAATATATAGATATGTATATCTCACTTTGCCACAATCTACATCGTTTGTGGCAGGTAAGTGCCGGACGTGCGACATTTATTAGCAATTATGACATTTCATTGCGTAAAAGTGCGTGCACGTAGATATTTACGAAGGAATTCTCTGTCTCTCGCATGTGAGTTTATGTGTATATGTGTGTGTGTGTGTGGCTTCACCCGCGCGCGTCCTCCTCGCTCGCAAAAGTGCGTCTCGATATGAGTTGTAAAGTTCTATATCCCGCGGTGTCGATCGCAATCTCTCGCGGACTTCTAATGCCGCGCACCATTGACCGGTATGACGTGCTTATTTGTTTTATATCCCAAGACCAAGAAATCCGCGACGGGATAATAAAAATACCGCGGTGCGGACAACGGTCGATCTTTCTCTCTCTCTCTCCCTCTCTTTCTCTCGCTCTCGCTCACTCCTAGACGAAGAGCTCGATAGACTCGGTTGAAAACGAGAAGCGAGAGAGCTGAATGGATCGAGAGAGTGCCGTATCGATCGCGACGACGACGACCGATCGTTCGTCGTATCGAATTCGCTTAGGATCGGCTTTGCACGCTGAGGCCGCGCGATCAATTAATATTGAACGACACCGGGACGCGCGAGGCTACTGCCAAGTAGTCTCTCGGGTACATAGACGGGACTGGAACTATGAGAACATCAACGAGTATCGCGTTATAAAAGTTTCAACGCCGGGGACACAAGCCTCGCGGCATCTTAGGGACAGTATATCCACTCGAGAGCGAGAAGACGTGACGATCGACGAGTTATCTCGGCTCTCTGTTACTCATATACCTACCTGGTCGATACCTGCCGCACGCGGCGTTAATGTCGGAATCATGCGATTAACTGTAATTCTATTTTTTTTATTATTATTTATATAATTCTTCCTGTGTGTACGATCGAAGATAGACCAGTCGCGGAATCGCATTGGCCCCGTTCGAAGAAAATCGATCGGTCGCGGTATACATTAAATATAAATATATCTTTAAGGATGCATCGAGGGCACGAAGCTGCTAAAGTGTCGTTTAAACCGCTGCGGAAGAGACGACAAGGACTCTCGTTATTGTCTCAACGCGTAAAACAAACGAGGCCGATCGGATGGAACATCGTCGTTACGATGATTCATTTTCTATGATCGATACGAATGCAAACCGGAAGCTTATCGGGTCGTGTCAACGACATTGAACAGCACGCGTTGTTTAAGCGAAATAACGATCGATAAAATATCGAGAATAAAAAACAATGACGAGACGCGTTTCATTTTACGGAACGATTTGCATTCGCGTATCGAAAATTGTACGTAAAGGACGTAAAGAGTGAAAAACCCGCGGACTACGTGAGGAAAATCGTTCGAATCTCGAGAGATCGGAATGCGCGTGGTTTCGCGCGAGTCTTCGCTATAGAGGTCGCGCGTAGCAGTCGCGAAAGAACGAGAGGGTTAATAAAAAAAAAGCTTTAGCTGTACAGAAGCG
Organism: Netelia inedita; assembly: GCA_964017225.1. Lineage (NCBI taxonomy): Eukaryota > Metazoa > Arthropoda > Insecta > Hymenoptera > Ichneumonidae > Netelia > Netelia inedita. The sequence continues at coordinate 37,336,868 of OZ024920.1, read as the reverse complement.
CGAGAACGTCAGATGCACACCAGCAGCATCAAAAGATCTCCCTCGCACCTTCCCTGCTCTTCTGTCATCGCTGTCGCTCCTTCTTATTTTTCTCTTAACCTCGTGATTTCTCACGTTCTCTCTATCTCTCGTACTCTCTCGAACCTCTGACTTTCGAGCTGATCTTTGCTTTACCGGTGTAGCTGTTCGAGTCATGTCTCTCTCTCTCTCTCTCACTCACTCTCTCTCTCTCTCTCGCCTTCTTTCATTCTCTCTTTCTCCCTCTCATTCTCTTTTGCTCGCGCGATGTCGCAAAGAATGGCGTACCTAGACTAAAAACGGAACAGCGAGGTGGAATGCAACGTTGCGGCACCACACCTTGATCGAGGCGGGTGTGTGCAATGCTCATCGCGAAACGAACGAAGAAGCAGAGAAGATAAAAGGCTCTGACGTATATCGTTATATACGTATACATGTACGAAGTAAAATATAGGATGCTTTATTTCTTCCTTCTTTCATCTCTCGATACACTCGAACGATCGTCGTCTCTTCGCCGTCATGGCGACATCGTGGAATACATCGGTAAGCGAAGATCCCGAAGAACCTTGCGATTCATCCTTATCTCTCTCTCTCTCTCCATCTCTCCCTCTTTCTTTCTTTCTTTCTCGGTCTTCGTGACGCGCGAGAACTATACGCGACTTCATTGCGGAATTACCGCAAACTATTCGACGCGCCGTGCGGCGCAATGATTCCCTATCTCTTTCTTTCTTTCTCTCTTTACTTGCCGTCCGCACGCATCTCTCGGTGTGCGTGAGATATGGCAAAGCGCGAGGCGAAGCATTTGCGCGCGAGCATCGCCGATAATTGTCGCGAATCCCAGCAATGCCGGAGTACAATCCATTCTGTCGGGATTTACTACCGTTTGCCGGGCTTTGACGTGTCACTCTCTTCCGCAATATATCCCGAAGTAGGCAGGTGGGACGAAGAGATGGAGGGGCGGGAGGGGAGGGATGGCAAAGAGGGACGAGGAGGAATTGAACGAGATTGAAACAGGAACGAGTAAAACTGTATAGAGCGAGACGCGTGCATCTAGACGTTGATGCTCGAGTAGCTCGAGAGATGGCTCTGCCCCAAGGGTACCGAACGGAGTACGCGAGAGTCTCCTCGGTCGTACTCGCTCGAGCCACACGGGCATAGCGTAGGTTCTTGCCAATTTTCCCGACGAATTGCGAGGACGCTTGACCCATTGCCAAATTGCATTTCGCGAGAGCTGCGATGAGAGAATCGCACAATTAGACCGCGGACAGGAAAGAAGGAATGGCTGAACGTAAATGTTCCTCTACTCAAACTTCGAACGTACGCAAAAACGTAAAGTCACGTCCGTACGACAAAAAAAACGTCACACTTTTTTTCTCGACAACTCTCATCGAATTTGTCGAGTCTCACGATTATGGTAAACGAATTTGTCATCATCGAGAACTCGTAAACGTTTTTGTGCCTGTACCATTTTTTTATTGTTTGTTTTTTCTCTTTTTTGCGGATTTATAAGACTGGATTTATATCGAGTTTCTCGTGAAAAATATAATGACAAAAAAGGTTTAAAAAAAATTCACGCGACAACGCTGCGCAACGAAACATTTCAGTCAACTCGAGAACGACTTCCTGCAAACGCTCGTGCCACGATCAATTTTCTTCGTCGATGTCTCGCCGATGGTGAGAAGCAGACACGTTGATCGGTGGTATTATCGCTTGGAGTGCTGAAGGTGAACCGAGCGCACGTGATGTGATCCGGGGAAAATCTTGGAAGAGTACCGATTCAATTCTAATGTTACGAGTATAAACGTCTCCGTCACGACGGCTCCATTGAATACTCGCATTCTTATAGATCGCGAGTTTGCGATAAAAAGAAGCTATGTGACCAAGGGGTCTTTATACCGTTTATTGTCTCCTTTTTTTCTTTTTCCTTTTCTTTTTTTTTAATTTCTTACCACGAAGAGAGACATCGCAGCTATATTTTAAAATACATTTTTCATGTACGTAACTAAAAAATAGAACCATTAACGATCTACGAAAAATATATTATTATTGAATTAACAATATTTTTATGATAATTAATAAATATCAACTTAAATAAATAATAGTTTCGAAAATTAGAATTTCTTATTACGTTCGACATTATTTCGATTAGTACAAAATTAGTAGTAATACAAAAAATATATATGGATCAAATATTAATTAATAAAATATCAGAAATAATTGACGGAACGGCTTTTTTTTAAATTATGTTATATTCCATCTGGAGATCGTTAAGCACGCTTTTCGACAATTATAACGACTGGAACCATTCGCACCAAACAGCTATCTAGATTCGAGGCTCGTAGCTACTCGTTTTTGGCATCCGGGGAGGACGAAAGGCTTCTACTACACGTTTGAGAATCTCGCGATATTACCAGATTCCACGGAATGCTTATAATTTTACGAGCCTCTTTAATATGCGCTCTTCTGGCTTCTGCGGTAGCTTCTCGGCTCACGGTCCCGGAGGCAGGCTTCGGGCAAACTTCTACACATATATAGATACATATACGTATACGATGTATATATCGTCAAGCTCGTCCCCGTCGTCATCGTCATCTCTCGAGAGCATCTCACCGTGCACGGAATTCCCATGGCCCTCTCACTCCCACGTCTCGCAGCGAGACGTTTATACCTGCTGAGAGCTTTCTCTCCGTCTTTTCCACCTACGAGACACATCGCGGAGGGCTCGACGCTGTCTCAACCCTTTTGGCCGCATGACGCCTACGGCGTATGGGAAGCTCGGCGAGACACTCATTAATCATCATCGAGACTTTGCATCTTGTGAAAATATTCTAGACAAACCTATTTCACATTCTCCTCGAACGTCTTATCAATTTTTAATCGTCGCGTTTTTTTTTATTTCTTCTTTTGAGATGAATTAATTTTTGTATTTTCCTCGACAACTTGGAGATGTAATATAATAAAGAAAAAAATATGCTCCGACCGAGCACATTTTTCCTCTACCCGTGCACCTAAATAAACGCGAAACGTCACGAGTAATCGAGATTAATTTTGTTTGATCGTTTATCGCCTTATCTCGGATATCGGAGATGCGACCACCTTTCCTTACGTCGATTCTTGCTCTGTTTCTTCTTTCCCTCTTTTTTCATTTACTTATCCCAGAATCGACGTAATATCGATTATTCTATAAAAAAATGTACCGGAAACCGATTAAAAGTGCGTAATTTCTGATTGAAAAAATGAAAATGAAAGATTTCCTGTTGAATAAAAAAAAGTCGCGACTCGAATATTTGGGGCGAAAGTCAGCATTTCTATAATTCTCCGTTATTCTCATTAACAGGAAGTTTTTCGTACGCTTTTACGAGAGTACGAAAGATTCGCTCGAGTCCATATACGCGTTCGTATATAATCCATGTACGTATACGTTCGACTCGTCGAAATCGAGAAAACGTCGATGCGAAATATGCGCGAGATTCGTACAATTAGTACGGAAGGCTTTCGTGAAATTCAATTACCGACCGGTCCGCGAGGAGATATCCGCAGAAAAGTGCGCATGCCTCTCGAACGATTCTTGATATATTCAACGAGGGGGGAACCGCGTTTGGTCGATGCTCTCGCTGACGATGTCGAAGATGCGATAAAAAAGAAAAGCAGAGAGAACATCCGAGGCCTTATCACCTGTCACTCCGATGTGCGGTACTGTCCTCGTTATATATATCTATATATATATGCATATATGCGTGCATATATATATATGCACGCGTTACTGTAACTTCTCCGACGCACCTTGACTGTGTAACACGCAATCCGCTCTCTCTCTCTCTCTTTCCTTGCTTCAATCGCGCGCAGAAAAACCAACGAATTAATAAAAACTATCGACGGTAATAAGGGCCCCGTATCTGCCTCATTAATCGTGTTCTCTTTCGCGATCCTTTATCAATAATCATTGATCGTTTAATTAGACTCATCGGATATGTGCGTTTTACGAGAAACGATGAACAGGCTCACGGGACAAAAAGGCAGGTTGATTCGTTAATTGGTCGAAGAGTAGTTTTTTGCCGAAGTACGATAGCGTTTGATCGGCGTAGCGTGTAATTTTTTTAAACAATTTTTAAATCCTCGTAATGATTATTTAAAAATCAAAGCCAAAAAATATGCCGTCGGTTTGATGAAATTTAATTTTCTAAGTGGAGAAAGATTTCTGATGAAAATTGAATTTTTTCGTTACGTCCAATGACGATATTTCTTCGAATGTTTTTTATTTTATTTATTCTTTTTAATATTTCTTTATTTTTTGGGTTTTTTTTTCTTTAACGATCGCGCGGAGCGTCGTTTTATTGCCATGACGAAAAAAGAAAGGGTCAGAGAGCCGGAGGAACAACGCGCACGAAGCAGATGACAAGAGCCAATGACTCAAGAGTCGAGTCGGCTCTTTCGATTCGTCACTGTCAAACGGCGCGATGTCACGGTCATCCCGTGTGCTCATCCGCGCACGCGCGCACATAGATGAGACAATAGATAGCGCGACGAGGGATGAAAAATGATCCGCGAAAAAGGGGAGGCGTTCCACGTAGCCTGTGCTCGGGCGGAGATCGTCTCGAGGGAGCAGCGGAAAAGAACCTCGCGGCTTACGGGCAAAATCGAAGGAAAAGTTCCTGAGGGAACGCGTGCGCCATCCTCGTCTCGCATAGCACGAGAGGATATTTCGTGTTGCGAGGGGTGTCCGGAAAAGTGTTCGACTCGTGTCGACGGTGACACGGGAAACGGAGAAACAGAAAACGAAAATAAAATGCAAATTTGTTATTGAGCAGTCAGTCAGAACGGATTAACTAAGACCTTGGAAAATCTTCGAGATTCCTAACGACTTTTTTTTTCTTCTTTCTTTTAACAGAGTTAAGAATCTTGGACGAATATCACGAGTTTCTCAGGACTCGAACAAGACATCCTTCATTCTCGAATTTCACCCTGCCGTGTTATTTCCGTCGTTAAATAAAAAGAAAAGAAAAAATGAGAAATTTACTCCTCTACGAAATTTAATACAGTTTCGTAACTAGAAATTTCTGTCATGATTATTTCTAATTATCCTGCGAAACCTGCGAATATAATTGACCACGGGTCGTCGTTGTTTTCCATAACTCGTCGGGGCAAAAATCTAATTCCCCAAGTTGGACAATTTCTCGACCGTTAATCGCCATTTTCTTGGGTTCATGATTAATTTCAAACCCATCAAAAGTCTTTAGTGTCAGCAAGAGAACAGCGTTTGTTCGCTTGTCTAAACCGCGAGGTACAATGTAAACGTTCGTCAGACCGGTACAAAACGCCCGTTTTGTGTGTTCTTGTTTTGTTACCGTGTGTTCGAAGTTGCACTAACGAGCTCGCGTAGCAAGCAAGCGTGTACTTAAGGCTCCGCACCGCGCGTCTCGATGTCAGAGGTTGCTTTTCGTTGTCGGTGCAACCAGCGGCTTGTGCGACAATGGTAATTAACAAAAAAATTGCAATCCCGAATGCGATGGCTCAATTATCGTCACGGAGTTCTCAGGATCATCGCACTACTGTATATATAATACCTGTCTATATTTTTCTACATGATTAATATGTGTACCTATATATGTGTTAATGTATATAAATAAACGGTAAATATGTAGTCAACGTCATTGCTGGAACTCGGTTCCACGCGGATATCTCGAGAGTCTCACAAAGAAAAACGTTTCTAATTAATTCGCCGGTTCATTCGTCGAAACCCGGAAGTGCGACCCTGTTCGAGAGAACTACCGGCGCTGATGCCAGTCGCAGGTAATTGTCTCCGTTGGCTTTGCTCTCTCTCTCGTTCCCTCTCTTTCGCTGTCTTTCTCTCTCGCTCTCTCGTCTCACCTCTGTAATACCGGTGGATGCTCAGAGCTCCCGGAGTCGGCGCAATGCCTCTGCTGCTAATTGAAATTCTCATCTAACTAGCCAAGGAGCAGCTTTACAGTAATTCTATGTTAATACATATATATCTATATATATATATGTATGTATATATTTTTTTCCGATATGAGTGCAAGTCGAAGAAATTTAAGCCGAAAGTATTCGTCAATTAAGGAGTGCAGGAGCTCCCTCACTCGCGTCGCGTCGCGAAATAAATCGATCGATCGCCTTTTACATCGTCCAACAATTACGGGAATTACAATAGAATTAATTGACGCGTATACGTCAACGAGTGACATACGTACTACAGCGGACAATTTAATATTGTCGTATATATATACGTGTAATAATAATGAGCCTAATATAGAGCGGAGAGGTATAATACGATAGAACCAGCACGTGATACCAGGGGGCGCACCTGCTGTTACGTTCATCAGTTTTCACGCTAATTAACCGAGCGATTAATTAAAAATGATGAATTGCCGTTAAACATTGCCAGGTGCGGTGTCCGAGCGTATAACACGTATAGACACTCGAGTCAATTTCGATCGTTATTGTAGTCACGTACGGGTTAGAATCTTGCCAGCAACTTGGATAATATTGTTTTATTCTTTATTCGCGCGTCTGTTATCGATTCGGGTGAAGAATTATGACGTGAGCGCGAGATAACGCAACGTCGGGCTTTGGTACGACATTTCTCGACAGGATTTTCAAGAGCTGCGGTGTCCGAGCGGTTAAGGAGATGGACTTGAAATCCATTGGGTTCTACCCGCACAGGTTCGAATCCTGTCCGCAGCGAATTTTTTTTTACTTCTTTTTTTTCTTTTCTGACGTGTCGACACTCGGAAAATTCGATTCACGAGATGAACTGGAACGGTACGCCGTGATAACGTGCAATCACGCGCAGTTATGAAAATTCCGGTATGAGCGACGAGGGTAAACGGGGGAGGGGGGCTGGCGCCTGGCTGACAATGAGAGTGCGAAACGCTCGTGTAACTCGTTTTCTTATCATTTTTTATCGTTTTCCTCGAAGTAGAGTAGTCGCGAGCACGAGAGAGTCTCCTTAATTTTTCACGAAGCGGGAGAAGAAGGCTCGTGAGAATGGATAAGCTTAACAGGGAGAATATGCGGAGAGGGCGCGGGCGTTTATTCGTTTCATAAGAATGTCTACCTCCGCTACGCTCTAGCTTTGCGTTCGCGTCTCTTTAGCTGGTATATTCCTCGCTTTGTCTCGAACGAGGAGAACGCGAAGTGCGGAGGGTTTTTTTTTCGTACCTCGCCCTCCGTTATACGTTACGTTTTCTCCGTCTCTCTCGCTCTATCTTTCTCTTCGAGGTCGACTCGCTCGTCTAGACACGTAATTGAAGAAACAAAGAGGCTGAGCAATTATGCTCACAATTACGCGTACGTACAAGTCGCCGAGGGTCTCGGCCCGAGGGTGGTGGAGGAAAATATGGCTGACGCGTCCTCCGCCTTCCTTCTTTCTCTCTTTCTTTCTCTCCATCTTTCTTTCATTCCACCATACTCTTCTCCACACACCGTAGACTCCGGCTTTTTGATTAAATTATAAACGAGGCAGTCATAAAGCTGTCCGAAGGCATCAAACCAGAGACACGAACCGAGGGCGTACGACGTCTCGGGAGGTTCGAATCCCCGTGTACAACTCGACGAAAGAATGGGGCAAAAAAAAGTGGGGAGCGTGTCGATGAAAATGGCGACCGGAAGCGCGCTACCGCGATTCAAATAAAACCGACGCAACCGTACTTACTGGAAGTAAATAAGCAAACTCCCTTGGCCTTTTACGTGGCCTCGTTTCTATCTTACTCGCAGTCTCGAGCGAAATAAACGAATAATCAACCAAATACGTGAAACAAAAATACACGCTAAGCACATTCGAGACTTAATCAAACGTAACCAGAAGTATCGAATAACACTTACAATTATCGCTTTGGAAGATCTTGTTGTCACGTGGAAAAAAGATATCCATGCTGAACCGAAGAGAGTTAAGATTCGATGCAATAGAGGAATGAGATTAATCAAGCTTTTTCTTCTTTCTTCACTTTGTGAATTCATCCTATATATAGTGAATGAACATATATATACACAGACATATACATATATATGTATATATATATATAGTCTCATCCGGAAAGCCAAGTCGCAAGAAGCGGCTCGATAATTGCATCTCCGCGATTTGATGCAGCAGCTTTTTCAAATCTCATTTTTATCGCGAGTCCATCGGCGGATTTCCTAGATCTGACAGACTTATAGATGAGCGAGAGAGAGAGAAACTGTGCTCGCTCGGCCGATCCGCGACTACGGGGGATGAGCTATAATACGCGTATACGTACGGAGAAGGACGGGTGGAACTTGCGTGAGATCCTATTAGCTCGTAAAGAAGAGCAAGACGCGGAAAGAGGTGGAAAGCGTACGAAGACGGAGTGATACGGAGAGAGCTACGAGTGGTTCGCGATAGACGGAATAGTCGTTGAGAGCAAAATCGTGCTGTAGCGAATGAGGAAAGGGACGAAGCCGAATAAGAAACGGAGCCATAAAGCTGCCAGCGATGCTCAGCTTGTACGGACTTTATTCACCGTGTATGTACACATCATGCCACTGAGAGAGAGGGAGGGGAAAGAAGAAAGAGAAACGAACATTTTTGAGAAAAAGAGACTTCAAACGGGCAACAGAGCGCGGCGTCGAATATTCACCGATGTGTGAATCGCGGGCATCGGTGTGTTGCATCGTGCATGCATCGACGAGCGATAAAAGTGCGGCGAGATAATACAAAAGGTGTCCGATAATCAGGCCGGCACCATCAATGCTACCAGCCGCGTGTTTTAATTCTCACGTATAATTGCACCGGCACGCAAACACATCGCGAAACATCCATTTCTCTACGGTGGCTGCACCCGAGAAGAACGTACTTCCCCGTTTGCATAGAAATCTGTTCATGCCGCGAACGTTCGATTTGGGTAAGTTGGACAATGGTGAAAGCTGTCCAACGACCAGAGAAACCTGCGAAATAGAAACAATTTGAAATGAAAAAGATTCCGGACTGAACGTTGTCCAGTCGGGAAGATCGGTCGAATTTTCCAGCATAAGAATTTCCAAAAGTAGAAACGTCAGACTATCCTTTAAATAAAAATTGGAAAAATTGAAAAATAAGTCAATGAAATCGACGATAAAAAATTGCTTCTCCCTTTCTTGGCTTTGCGGTTGTTCGCATTTTCCCTCAAGCCTCGGGGAATTTCGAAACAGCGTGATACGAGCGAAGGGTGAAGATGATAAAGATTTGATGAGTCGCGGGAGCGAGAGCATCCTTATAAAAAGAGTTTAATCGTCGTCGAGAGTCTCGACGTCGACGACGTCGACGTTTTCGCTCTTGTCTTCTTGGGTTTTCGCTCGTCGCGTCTCGTCATCCCCATGGAAAGTTTAATCTTCCGTGGAGAGAGCTTTTCATCGCGTGAATATCGAAGAATTTGTCGCTCGACTTGAGTCAAGCCGAGCGCGAGAACATCAAAGGAATTTTTCGCCTTAACCCGTCGTGGGCTCTCTTACAAAATATAGATATACATATATATATATATCTATGTGTGTTTGGTATTTTCTTCACCCTGAGAGCACGAACTTACCGAAGCATCGAAAGCACCAACAACGACTCTACCATCGACCTTTCTCCTCTCTCGTCCTCTCATTGCCTTTCAATTTTCTCGACTACGCTCCCCCATTAACCCATCCATGGTTTTTCCCTCCGTCTACCGTAATAATCATTTATTATCCCAAGCAAGAAGAAACCTCCGCGATACTTCGTAATGAGTGCGACGATATTATGAAGTATGAAAATTAGAGCTTTGTTTAAAAATGATGTAGCGACCCCCAGTGTTTACGAAAGTTCGACGTGCGCTACACGGTCGACGAGAAATATAGGCGAAGCAAAGAGTGAAAAGGATGGTAAAGGGCTGCGAGAGGCAGTCTCGGGAACTTTCTTTCCCAACCTCGTTGCCGCTTCGACAAGAGGAGCGTTTCGCATAGTTCGAAGCAAATTAAGAGACTATGTACACGGGGGAGGAGTACTTAATTTAATTTTTTTTCTACTTTTTCATCCCCTCTTCTTCTAAGGGTGTGTCTCGAACTGTTTTGCAAGATCGGAACTAACCCCCGTGTTATGATCAACTTGTCAACACCAACGGTGGATGTATCTTTATCGGTTTTTCATTTCGGAAAGATTTATCGTTCTTCTCGTTTCATTGGATCGCCGTTATTTCCCCGAGAGTCCCGCGGCGCGCCTAATGCCACCAGTTTTTATGCGCGAACGACAATGTTACCGTAATTAATTCGCCAACATCGAGATCTCTCGAATGACACAAGACCACCGGTGAACGAACCGTTCGACCTGTGCAACATCCTCCGTCTCTCTCGTCATACTTTCGCCACACTTTTCTTTTTCACTAGTCCGACGCATTTCTCATAAATCAAGAGAAAATCGCATTTTTATTATTTTTCAGGAAGTCTCGGGTTGAAGATGCGTGTTACTCTCGTTTTTGAAGGTATGGAAAAACAAATAACGAAAAAGAAATAACTTCGAGACAGAGAGAGAGTGTGACATTGCCAAAACTCCCGTTGCTCTCTCGCCATCTGTTCTTAATTCATTCGTCGGTGTCCCGCGAATATGAGACTATACACATTTGCAAACTCGCGGTTATGCGGTTTCGCTGGTTTCTCCAGTTGCATATGCATTCTGTAGGATAATTTGAAAACGTGAGCGAATTCTCGAGTGAGAAACCTCTGGGTGTATTAAGCCAAAATGAATTGCAGCCATAGTGAATATATACATATATATACGTATATATATATACGTATACGTTGATACGTATCTGTGCGAAGAACGCGACTGTGTGGCGTATCAGCAAAATTCTTCGGGCACCTCGTTCGCGGTTTTATAACGTACATACGTGTATATATGTACGTACGAGGATATGGGCTCTATATCGTAGCAGGCGTGGCGAGACAAGTCGCGCGAGCGCGATTCGGAGATTCAAAGCCCGTCGGGAATGTCCCGCTCATTAATAAGAGCGATTCCGTGCGCGAGAGATCGACCACGGGGAAAAGAGCGCGAGGCTTTGGAGCCGAGAGATAGAGACAGAGATACTCTCACTCGACTCCGTGTATACGCTCTCTTTCTGTCCCGTTGATCGGAACTCTCGCGCGTCACCCAGATGCTCTCGCGCGTAGGACGATTCGCATCGCGCGCCACAGACGCATCCTATCGGTATACCCCAGCCTATATACACACAACGTGCGTCCCCAAACTTCCCAAGAATTCGCGGCCCGAGCATACTTTCATCAATTTCGCATGCAACGCGTCGTACCGCGATGCGCTCGACGATCAACGGTTGAAGAAGCTGCGAATTCGGCGAGCACCCGAGTGTCTATCCGTTTGTCTCGCACGGCCTTTACGCCTCGTTTCATTGATGACTACGCACCTCGTTCCACCCTTGGACCGAACAACTGTTCGCGAGAGAGGGTAATGCCCCGTCGTCGTTTTCATCGCTATGTATAAGTACGGACGAGCAATATTTTGGGGATGAAGGAAAGTAATTCGAAGATTCGTCCTGAATTCGTGCACTTCTTCAATTTTGTTCGTCCTTCGCAATTTTTATTTGGCGTTTTAATTTATAATTAGCGTTGAACATTAATTTCAGGATTAATTAGAGAATTTATTATGATTCTTGGATTTATTTATTACCCTTCGTTTGGAAAGTTCTTCGACCGATGACGCGTCGTGGATTAACAATCGCCTATCGATGAGAATAAGCTCCGTCATTAACCAAGTACCTACTTGTTACAACCCTAATCTGGTAATATCGAGGTCGGAGCTGGAAACTAGAAATTGGAAGGGGCAGAGTGCGCACGAAGGAGGCGTGTGTGGATTAAACAATGGTATGCCTCTTGCGGAGGAGCTACATTAGCCCCTGACGAACTTAACATAGCACGTACCGAGGTCTCGCGAGAAGCGAAACTTCGCCGGCTCTATATTAACTCTCTTTATGCCACTGGTTAGCGAGAGATATGGTTAACCCCGGCGTCGACTCGGCTGCTCATTGAATTAAGCCTAAAGGTGGTACGCGAGTGTGCACCGGGTTCGCTTTGGCTCCTTGCCTAGTGCGCACTCCTGGTTACATTATGCCGTCCTGCGCGCGTCCTTAAGTGTGTATACCCCGTGTCTATACGTAGAACAAATATAATGGCGAAGTAATGGTGAGATACGGGTATATTATTCAGAAGCCGAGACGCTATTTATCCCGCGGTCTCGCATATAATAGTCGCGAGAATCTTGAAATCTCGCCGAGTGCGCCGAGTTGTTTCACTGATGGATCGTACCGATGTCGGGATTTAATGGTCGCTGATGGATAGAGGCGAGAGAGAGAAAGAGAGAGCTTGGTATCGCCACGGTCTATTCTCTCTCTCTCTCTCTCATTCGTGAGTTCGCGGATAACAGATTTATTGCGAATCGTGAATATGTTGCGCCGCTCGCGGTCATTGTACGATTCTCTGTAACCCGCGCCATCTATCCATCGATCCCTGAACGAACTCCGTACTTGACAGGTCGTTAATATTGTAAACTATATGCTCGGGCGATTATTAACGTCGTTAATATACATCGCTGGTATTTTCAATTGGATTTCCAACGGAATTGTAACATTTGAATCGACGAAAGGAATAATGATTCTTAAGATCCGTCACTTTGTTGAATTCTCATTCATCAGCGTCAACGTTTTCTTAAAAGTATTTTCGATCGTAAAAAAAAAACACCGATACCGTTCAATTTCCAATCAAATCTTGCTGTTTATTTCTACCGGGACCTCCTCAGCTGAGATTTTTTCTGTGCGTCGCCACGTGGTGGAAGCGCGCGACCTTCGATCCAGCAAAGCTGCGCGGGTCCGAATTTTATCTTGCGTTTTCGTCTGACGGCCGACAGAGCGCTCTGTTGTTCGTAACCGAAAAGATGACCGGATAAGAGGAGGATATAAATGATTCTCTCGCTGATGGTTTCCGCGGGCCAAATATAGACCACTGTCAACTTCGTTGTAGCGTACACACCGGGTATAAATATATATACATATGTATAGTTTGTACGGTATACCAAATGAGAGAAGGAGTGAGAAAACGTGAAAGCAGAGTTTTTAACATTAGAGAAGAACGGCGTCCTTAACCGGCAGTACCAGAATGGCACCGGTATGGAAATGCGAATCGGGATCGCTGGTTCGGTACGAGGCAATCTTTGTTCCTTTTTTTCTTCTTCAAATCCCTGTTGAGTCGCGCGCGCGATCGAACGCTCGTCTCTTAACGTGCATATATGTATATATATGTGTATATATATAGCTCTTTCTAGCTATATGTTAATTCTCGTACGTGTTACCACGAGGTGTAACTTCTGTTTATCTTCAAATCTAACCGATGTAACTTAACGAACGTAGTTGGACCACCTATACGTTTCGTTTTCGAGCATGCTTATACACACACATATATATATATATATATATAGAAGAGCAGCAGCGGCTTGTCAATGCAGGTGTAGAGTGCACTTATTTTTTTTTTCTCGAAAACTTGATTTTGTCTCGAGCTCTCGTTTGATCTTTCCTTCAGCATTTTATGGCGGGACGAACTTGACGGGTGCTACATATAGCGCACGAGGTGAGATAATTTTCCTGAGTTTGAGAAATACCACGCGATCTTACTGTTATAAGTGATGAAATCCGTTAGGATGCGTCCGAGAAATTGGTGAATTTTCGAAGATTCTCGTATCAGTGGGTGTGATATTTATGACGAAGTCGTTGACCTGTCTACTGTCAAAAGAGTCATCGCACCACGGCTCCTCGTCATTCAAAGTGACTGTTGAACACACACTGTTGGTCCAATATTACAAAGTCTCACGACGTATTCAATATATCATTGATTTTCCTTGTCGCGAGCACGGTCAACGATTTGAGGAATTCGGCGACGGGCGCGAAGTGATTAAATGCAGAGTTGTCATCGTTCGTCCGTTGGAACGACGCGGCGAGAGAAAGGGAGCGAGACGATAACATATTGTACACGCTGCGACTCTGCGGGAACGATGCGTAGAACGCGTGTTCTTCGGTCGTTCTACGAAGTTAATGACTTATGCGACGTGTAACGCGCGATTCACTGTCATATTTAAAAGTTGTTAATGACGACTCGAGATGGAAAAAATTCGTTCTCTCGTTGGAACCGGAACGAGTATCAGAGAGGACTCGAGAGAAATAGTTTAGGCATGACGGAAGAGCGGGTGGATAGTTTAAAAGGAAGCGCTTTGGGTATGAGCTTGAGCAGAAGAAAATTCTTATTGTTAATGAAATGGTTTATAATTTACCAAACATTTTAAATTATTTTCAATGGTTTTTTGGTAGATTTGTTGACAAAGAAATTATTATACGTGTTCGGGAAGATCGCTCGTTGAAAGTGTGAAGTAAAAAGAATTGGATGCACGATGCGAATTGATAGCACTGGAACACCTTGTGAGTATTAATTGAAAAAGTGTCGAGTGACAAGTAATAAAAAATATGTAGTCATTCGTCTCATCTTCTCGTCGAGACACGTGAGCAATGTACACGAAGGAGAGAGGGTGTCGAGTACTGGTATGTAGAACAATTCTTGAAACCTTATTGGACTTTAATAGAAGGTCTCTGCTCCTTTTTAATGTCCAGTGTTCATTGTATAAATTATTCAACCGTGAGTTGGATCGCTTAAAAGGCAGTAACTTCACTCTCCCGTGCTGAGTCGTGATAACTTATACTTTCCATTCGCCTCGACGCGCTCACCGAGTGGCAGTGATCCGAGCCTTGTGCGAGCTGCAAAAGATCAGGAAAAAACCAAGGATCGCCCGGCTGCGATCGACTTGGGTGTTTTCCATCTTTACCCGGGAAGACTCCGTTACGATCACCCAGACAATTCTTCGAAAGAGAACAAATGGGAAATACGTGATTGTTATTCCTGAGAGCTTCGCGAGACTAATGGGCCGAGGCTTTCGTAAATTGATGCACTTTCGATCATGACGGAGGATTTGATTGACAATCCCCTCGATGATTTCGGAAATTTCCATGAAATAAAGAAAATCATGAAAGTGTGTACAACTATTTTCTAACGATGATTTAAAAGAAACCGGAAGAAACAGCAAATTACCATAAAACGGATAACGGATAATTTTGACAGTTTTTGAGGCTACTTTAACAGAGTGTCAAAATAAGCTTTAGGTAGTGTGTTCGCAACGATGAAAAGGTCGAATATTTACGTAAATTGCAATATATCGAGATTATAATGGTCATATTCTTCTTACGCGGGAAATTTCCGATTCTGTAACCTCCAATTGAAGCCTTTTTGGACAGGCTTTTGGCCAGGTGCCGATGTCGATATTCGTGATTTACTTTCTTGACTTTGTAGGGTCCGGGGGGGTCAAAAATTTTGTTTCTCCAAAAATACTTTGTTGGGTCCCTTCTAAGTCGGAAATTTCCTGCACAACACGAATATGATGATTTAAAGACGATTTGGAGCAAAAAAAAATTTGACCCCATCCTAGGTCATTTTTTTCACGTGACCCCCCCTATGGGTCCTGAAAATCGCGATTTTCCAAGTGCCGCCACGGTCACAAAAATTGAGCTATCCGAATGTTCCTTGGCTCATTCTTCGCGTCTCGGCGAACTCATCAAAAAGTTACTCGTGCAATTTTCTGTAGGACGAACGATAACCGAGATACAGCCTCGCGAAAAGTCCATTTTTCAACCTTTCTCTAAATGGGTAAATCGTTATTTCGGGTTTTTTGCGTTTCTCTCCTAGAGTTTTTGAGATATCGGGAAAAATAATGTTATAATCTTCATCAGCGGGAAATTTCCGATTCGGTAACCTCCAATTGAAGCCTTTTTGGACGAAAAATTTTGGTGTCCCTAGCCAATTGCCGATGTCGATATTCGTGATTTACTTTTCTGACTTTGGGGGCACCGGGGGGATTCAAAATTTTGTTTTCACCAAAATCACTTTGTTGGGTCCCTTCTGAATTGGAAATTCCCTGCACAACACGAATATGATGATTTAAAGCCAATTTGGAGCAAAAAAATGTTGACCCCATCCTAGGTCATTTTGTTCACGTATCCCTATAATCTTCATCAGCAACAAATTTCTGATTACGCAGCCACGTACGATACAAAGATCACGTTTATAATTTCGTTTTTCTTCAATCTGTTGGTTAACAATTTAAACAACTAAAAAATTAACTTTTTCCAGTTTTAGACCGACAAGTTGGTTCAAACTATGGATAATAATAGATCAAGTGAATTTTTTCGTTTAGCTTAATAGGTTCTAATAAACTGTTTATGACATCTGAAATATCCCGTAAAATCATCTTTTCTCATCCTTCGCGAACCATATCTCATCTCGAACCTTTCGTTTTTCGTTACCAAAAGAGAAGGAATTTTACGAGCTTGTACCGAGTGCTTTAATTGATCAAATGCACGCAAGTGAACTTGAAACAGAAGCGCCTAACGGATTTACGTCCAGATCTCGCCAAGATCTTTAGGGGAGAATAGTGCATGTACTCGCCTAGCGCAAGTAGATCACTCGAATCTTCAGAGAGCTCGCGGAGTAGCCAGAAGTCCACTCGACTGAAAAACAATGTCGTCCCGAGCCATTTCGAGTATTTTATGAAGCCTCCCCAGTACTGGGCTTACGTGCTCTAACACACCGACTACATACCGATATACATAAGTAGGTGTATATACGTAATGTCTTGAGAGATTCAGCCACCACGGTCGCAGATTCAACGTGTTGGAACAATTCGGCGACCTCTGGCTTGCCGCCAGCTCGCCACGGTTTATTATAGTTTTGTTATGACAGCGAACCGTTACGGTAAATTAATGTCGAAACAAATGTATCTACCCCTCTCGTACTTTCATTTCTGTAAATATATATATATATATATTTCTTCAATAAATGTATGCACATACACCGAAATATATATACGGATGTACGTATGTGTATGCATGTTCTGCAGGCAAGTCTCGTTGAATTTACCCGCCTCTAATTGAATCGGTAAACATCGTAACTTAGGAGATAAGTAGTCACGTCAACGTAAATCACTTTGAGGAGACACCCGTGGTGTGCACGACTTTATGCCCGTTTTCCAAGCGAGGCCACAGCAGCTAGAATAAAACTTCGGGCAAACCGTCGCGGTTAAGATTTCCACGGTAAAAGTTATGAAGCTGTGGGATTAGTGGTCCTGAGGGATATGCTAGAGATAGCTGCGGCAGAGAGAGAGAGAGAGTGGGTCGTCCATGAGGTGCGTAGACGATTTCGTTTGCTTTCACACAATGATTACTCCCCGGAGACTTTTCAAAAGGTTAGGAACTCTTCGAGACTTTTTCAACCCGGGCAATAACAAGAATGCTGACATCTGAGCAAGCACGAGAAAAGAATAAACGTGAGAAACGATTATTCTTGCTGAGCCAATGAACCGAGAAACAGTAATCATTCCGATATCTCTCAAAAATTGCACAAAAATTAATCGAATAAAAAAATATCCCATTTTACTGTTCAAGTGAATTTCAATCGCTTAAATTCTTAACTGTTATTAAAAATGTATTTTTAAAACTGATGTTAAATTATTTTTTCGATGATACATTTAGTTCTGAATAAAAATCCTTGATTCCTTGAAAACATTATAAATAATTCCGAACAGTAATTTTTTTGTGATACAATTCTACGTACACGGGCGATACGTCATTGTCGTTTATTCGCTTGTTTACGGACCTCGCGCATATCTATTCGGTAGGATCGCCGAGCATATTGCATTCTGGTGCAACGGTGAAGGGCTCGACTGATATATATATATATGTAAATCATATAAAAATACGCATATACAAAGAGTGTGCGGTGAACGTTGGGCCAGGTTTCGAGCGGTTCTCGTCAGCGGAGAGTCAGCACCGAGTCGACGCAACACACACGATAACCCAGTTAGAAGGCACTCTCTCGCATGGCCGATCGCGAGTTTCTTCGTTTCTTGTTACAAACAACGTTCGGGGACACACGAGGGCGGCAGCTGGTCGACGTTGCGACAAATCATACGAGCTTGACAAGCGCGGATATCCTCGCTCACTGTGCTGTCGACTTTACGTACTGTGTAGGTATAATATCATCTGCGATCGAATATGCTGACATTGAACTTCGAATTGCCAAAAAATTAATTCTACCTGGTTTTCCTGATCAGTTAACAAATTATTCCTCTATTCCATCCTTACGAAATATGTTTATATATATCTAAATTTCCAATATTTTTTATCTCAAAAATAATAAATTAATTATGTAAAAAATAAAACAATATTATTGAATTTCCTCGCGGACTAAAATGATCATTTTTCGATCCAAAAAAGTAAAAATTAATCGTGTTGATATGGATCCACTCATAGGTGAGAAAATTTGCAATAATAAAGCACGTTCTACAATCAAACGCGACTGCTGACTAATTGCTTCGCCTATATACGTTCGTAGCAATGGGTAAACACAACCCTACGAATGTATATATATATATATATATATATATATATACACACGTGTGTACGTGATACACATACTATAGAATCGAGCCAAAGGAGTATCGGCAGCAAGCTCGACGGTCAAACGCTCGGTATTCCAGTAATGGAGGCTTATCTTTTGCTACCGCAGAAACTTCAGAAACATGGAGGATATCCAATGAACACGGTGCCCATGCGAGATCATTGCCTGCGCTATATATATATGCACCCTACGGTCTTATATACCCAGCGTTATTAATTTGCCACTTACTTCACATACTTTGCTACTTATTCCACGCGAGATAGCACCAGCGGCGAGGAGGACGCGGGAGGGGGGGAGCTCGAATCGGTCCTACGTTGTTTATCTATCGTATACCAGGTTTTACGTTTAACATACGGGGTAGTAAAATTTGCGGTATAGCCATAGTAGTTGTAAGGAGAGACCGTCGGTGGTATTGGAATTACACTGTCGTCGAGGCACGTTTATTTATTTATATCCCGAGTCATAATCAATTAATGATTATTATTATCGTCGTTGTTTATTCGATGAACCTTTGCAACCTTCGGGTCGCAATCCACCTACGATATTTTGTATTAAGGGCGAAACTCGCCGATCCTAAATGGAGCAGTTGTTGAAAGGGTCGTGGTCGTTTCTCCGAGTGACCACTCGGTTACCAGAGCAAAAGGGAGATTCTTACTTTTGCCCGCGTGTTCACTCCGGAGGAACTACGGCCCGACAGCGAGGACAGCTGACGTATCAAAGAGACGCCGACTACTACAGGAACGTATATATATATATATAGGCACATATATATACGTATATACCCTCATACATCGCCTCTTTGCTTTGAGAATCTCTCGACCTAACCGCATATATGGCCGACATAATTTTTAATTGATAAATACGACCGTCAAAGCTCGAGTCCGTGTTATAAACGGCAGTTCCGTGTTACGATAAAGAAAGAAAAAAAATTTCGAAATCGCGATGATCCTAGATGACAATAATGTCCCTGAAAAATATTTATTCCGACGTCAGTGAACGAACGTCACCGGAAGTCCTACGCTCGATATTTGTAGGACACGCAGTACGTTTCTTTTTCTCATTCTTTTCTTTCGATCGAATCGATTATCGATCTGGAACAAAGGACAGTGGAAAAATGACAAAGAAAAAAGAAGATCCGGATCGAATAAAAAGGCGCGAGTGAATCAGGATCCCGGAAACTGGAGAGTCCTTCGCTCGTGCGCCTTGTCTTTGTGGCACCTTGTGGTCTAGTAGCCTTCGAGCGCCACACACACACATATACAGTCATACAAACGCGAAATAGTAACCTCGCGATGCTTCGACGCATTACAAAGTTATTCCGAGGAGTTCCCAATGTTCCACGCTTACAATCGCTTGTCACGCGGCATGAAGAGGCTGCGAGAAAGGAGGAAGCTGGGCGAAACAATCCTGGGAAAAAAAACATTGAACGATAAAAAAAAGCCCATGGGGTAAGGGAGATAGTGAAAGAGAGAGAAACGACACACGCAGAGGCAATCGTTCGGAATTGCAAATCGCGAGAGTCCAGATGGACGCATCCGGGCTATTCTATATATACACCGGTGTGCGCCTCTTCCGAGAGCGCCGGCTCTCTCTCACAATCCGCGAAAGGGTTCTAAATAATTCCTCCCTGGACAAACCGGCATCATTCACTACACGACCTCTTTCCATCGAATTATATCTCGGTTACCCCGAAAAAGAAATTAATTTAGTTCTGCACTTTAAAAAAATGAAAATGAAAATGATCAATTAAAATCCACTATGAATTATTGAGATGATTCTATATCATCCGATTTAAAATTAATAAGTTTAATTACACTCGAAATTTTCCTTGCGTTTAAGCTGCCAACGTGTCAGGAGAATTTATTCAAGTCCTGCACAACTATCGAGTGTCGAGAATGAGAAATAAATGAAAAAAACAAAAAAGAGGACGTACCTATATAAATATGGAAAAAAACATTGGGAGATAAACCGTCGGATTGTCTTCAATCCGCACATGGATATAACGTACTACTTCTCTGTCTAAATATCACCAAACATGTACACGCCACGTGACAAGACACACGATGAGACGCGCGATGTTTCATTGAATTGCAGATTTTTCGGGGACCACGGGAGAATATACTCCGGGCGTGCGCGCCCTCTCTTCCATCGACGAGAGGGACAGATGGACACGTCCCCGGGTCTCTCCGGACTTGCTCGACTCTGTGTTATATACGCTGTCTACTTACCGCACTTTTACCGAACTCTTTCTTCGAGTCGAAACGGACTGACGAGAGTATAAGAGAGAATAAAAGAAATACACGAGTGAGAGAGAGCGAGAGAAAGAGGGTCGCGCGAAACGACGAAACTGGCCAGTACGAGGGCAAAAACCCGGGTGGCAGTGACGCGCGCACTATAAGACACTTTTTCTCGTGTACGACCTCGTACGATCGCTTATCGAAACGAAAACGAGTGATGTATCGTCTCGAGGAAAAAAGGAAAAGACTAAACCGTATACGAATAAATCGAGATCGAGGCTTTTCCTTATTCTTTCGGCCCAATTTTGCCTGGACGTAGAAAGACACGGGAGTCCTGGCGGAGAGGATCTTGATCCGAACATTCGAATACGTATGTAAAAAGTACAAAGCATTTTTTTATTCGATGCCGTGGTTGACAATACAAGTTGACGTACTGCGTGTGCCAAACACTCCTTGTCAGCAATTTCAACGAGTCTTCTCGACAGGTACGTATATGTCAATGTCAGCTAATACCCGGGGTGAATATCCCGAAATGCATTAACAGTGTGGGATAGAGAAGGGGGTATTTGCTATGTCGAGGGTGTCGAACGAGAGATACGATCGGCTAATAAGGAAAAGGACGTAGCATGAAATGTTTTTTGTCTGCTTCATTATATTATTTTCGGCTTCAATTCGAGTAGAGACGATCAGTTTTAACCGAGTTTGTGTATATTTTTCTCCCTCTCTCTCTTTCTCTCTATTGTATATATATATATATCAGCTGGCATATAATTCCGGGGTATACGGGCGTGGTTAACGCTGACAAAGTGCAAGCTCGCGGTACATGTGAGCGTATATACGTCTCTCGGGTGATCTATCGTCCGACACGTGTTCCCCATCTTTATGGGATGTGGTGGTGCTTCGAGAAAATTCGAACGGGTGATTAAGCGTGGCTGGGTACACGAGACCCTAAGCGGAGCGAGAGAGAAAGAGAAAGATTTCGAGAGGTAATTACATACCACTCCGACGTCTGATTTATATTCACTTTTATTTCTACATTTTTAGTTATTGTTATTCTTTTTATTTTCAAATTATTCCTCAACCCTTTGGAACCCCTATCCAACCCTTGACGACGATAGTCAATATCGACGATAATAATAATCGATATCGGGGAATGCGAGCGACTCGATCGAGGGAAGAAAAAAATGTATCGACAAGCGAGTATGACAGAAGTGTAAAGTGGAACATAGTGAAAGGGGGCTCGTGCCCGCATGAATAAAAGAATACGAGAATATTGCGGGAGAATAATAAGTTCGATACGAAACGAGACGTGGGGATATATCGCGATATCGTCGAAGTAAATAGAGATTTGGTTTTTTTGTGCGCGAGTTGCGCGTTGCACCGTGATATATCTCGATTGTATAAAAATCTATATGAGAGGAGAGAAGAGAGAGAGAGAGAGAGAAAGAGAGAAAGAAAAATAAGAAAAAAACGACGAACGAGCTCGTCGATGCAACCGCGCTTGTCCACGGTGCAAACCCATTCGCATAGTGTCCCGGGTGTAGGAATGCGCTCGCGAGTTTATCTCCTCGCTTCGGTATACGTTGAACGCGAATATATACACATTGGCTTCCCTAGAAACGACGAACGACGGTCGAGAGAGTTGAAAATTTATTCCGGCACGATGCCGGGGTAACAACAAATTACAGTTTCTCGAGTTTGCGCCGAGAGAGTATAGTCGATCTCTCCTAATACGAGGAGATGCCCGCCGGGAATGCCAGAAGTGTGTGCACCGGTATAGTAACCAGCTGTACGATATATACATATTATATATATGTGTGTGTATGTTTGTGTGTCTTTCTGTATTTGTGGGTAATACATACGGCGAAGTAAGTATACCACCACCGGTTAAATGCGTAAGCAGCTTGAGGCCGATCGATTAACGATATCGACGACACTAATACCGGTTCCCTCGGATAGACACACAAATCGTTTCACTGTTCCGACAACATCGAGAATTAACCATGCCAATTTTGACTCTATACAGCTTTGAAACGTTATGTACTAATTGCGCATCGTGACAAATGGTCTCATTTAATTTTATGGAGAATTACGACTACTTCCTGCAACGCGTTTGCAAGAGAGAACCACTAGCTTCGCTTTCGTTCTCGGTATTGTTTAAAATAATTCTGTAAACATCTTAATCGAAGTAGAAAATCATCCGTTTCTTTGACTTTGAAAAAATATAATTTTTAAATTAAAATATGAACAATTTTGTATTTCTTGACTTAAAGAAAAAATAAATCGTGTCGTGAAGCCTCGATTGTTGTTGTAGGATTCGAGATAAGTATCTTCGTTGTTAAAATTAATTTTGATAAAAATGATTAAGGAAACGGGAGAACGAGCGTGTTGGGGATTATCGTGTGCGCGAACAGTGAAATACACCCCGTGGCGTGTAGGAGAGTTGAGTGGGTAACGAGGGGCTAACGCGCGATGGAGGAAGTTCAGAAAGGAAGAGGAGTCCGTGAGAAAGACAGATCCGGGTGAAGAATACACACGCGATGTAATATCGACGCGTGCTGCCCTCTTCGTTCGGGGGTGGGTGAACGCATGCGCGTATTTTTATACCGCGGGTTTCTCTCGTACGCCATCGTCTAACCTCCGTCGTTCCCCATGGAGAGATAAAGAGCGAGAGAGAAGAACATCGGAGGGTTGTCTCACGCGTATCCTCGCTTGAGAAATTTCGCCTCTCCCATCGGCTCGTTCTCATCGCGGGGCGGATGGAAAATACAAAAGTTCGTGCTCGTAGACGGGGAGATACGCGCAAGCTCCTCGAAAAGCTCCGAGAGACTCGACGGCGAGAACGACGTGTCGCGGGGTCTTTTAATTTATGTAGGAACCTAGAAAACCCGAGTGAGGGAGAGAGAGAGAGAGGGCGAGATACAAGGCCAACATGTGACGGAGGACGCAAAAGGAAAAAGAAACATATATATATATATTATATATATCACATAGAGCCTCGGAGTGCGTTCTCTCGTTATAATTTATACGCTAAACGCCTTCTATCCGCGCTAAGAGTCGTCTCTCTGCTTTTTATAGTATACATGTATATATACGAGCATGAGATAGACCAAAGCAGTGGCTGCTTGGACGATACTCGTGTCTTTTCTAAACTCGAGAAAGACTCTCTCTCTCCCTCTCTTTTGCGGTCTGTCAAGTAGCAGACACAACAAACGTTTGCTCGGAGAAAAAAAGAAAATTACTAGAAACCTGATATGAATCATGATATAAGTTGATGGCGGATAATTAAGCGATTGTATAATTTATTACAATTTCTGATAACTTTAATCGTTTCATTATTTTATAACGTCGATAAATTTTATTTATTAATTATTATTTGATAATTGTCATTTTTTTAAAATAATCGAGGATTCTTCACTTCGAGAAACACGTGTTGAAATAGGAGAGGAATTGGCGATTGATTAGTTTGTTTATTTTGCGATGATAGAATGAGACAAAAATATGCAATAAGTAACAACGTGGAGAAGGAGAGAGGGGGGAATGGTTAAGAATGTTGACTGTCCGTGTGTGAAACTGTAGAGAATAGCAAGAGTAGAATATCCCTGCACATATATACCACCAGGGGGAGGGAGAGAGAGAGAGAGAGAGAGAGAGAGAGAGAGAGAGAGAGAGAGAGAGAGAGAGATCCCGCCCGCACGATAACCCGAGGACACATCGCCACCTCGCAGAGACGCGACGATCGTAAAACTTGGTCAGGTAAAAGTTTCTCGCGCGCGCCTCTGTCCAGTGCGGTTCGGTTGAGGAAAGGAAGAAGTATAATAAGAGAACAAGGAAGAAGAACGGAGACGGGGCGAAGATTATGGGAAGGGAGGAGAAGGGCGAAGAGGGTGAGTATCGTGTCGTGAACAACCCTGGTTCGCCTTCGAAAAGAAGGAATGGACGGGAGCTGTTTATATCGCGACTTATAGGCATTATAGTTAGAACAACTTTACAATCTACCTTTAGCGCTGAGTCTATTGAAAAGAAAGAAAAAAAAAATACAATTTTGGGGTTTACGATGAAAAACTGTTGAGTTTGATGAAAATCGTTGAATTTACAAGACAATCGATTAGTAGATCGATCGATATCTTCCGATTTATAAAATTCTAAAACGAATTATTATTCGTTTTTAATTAAAATTAATCACACTTTCTTCGTTTTTACAAATCGTTTTATAAATTTGATTTTTATAGTATAGTGAAATATTGAATTCTGTGGGGAAAAAAGTGTGGGTGCACGCATAACGTAAGTTATACGGATACGCGTGCGTTATATACTCCGGGGTGGTCTCGTCCGGGACATCGGTTCATTAATCGGGAAAGATACCGCGTGAGCCGAGACCGGGGGATACCCGCGGTGAAAAAATGCGCTTTACGAGCCTGACGAGTTTCTTCCACCAGAAAACCACAGCGGAGGGAATGAGGGAAAAAAATTGGAAATAAAAAAAGAAAGGGGGAGAAAACGAGAAAAAAAAACAAAAAAAACAAGAAACGAAAGACAAATCGCGACGATGAGTCGCAGCGGTGGTTCACGAACACGTTATTTTCCATTCTTTTTTTTCCTGTGAAACACGAATTTGCTTAATTTTTTATTCGTGTCGAGAACGTCTTTTTTTTAATGATAATAATAAAAAATCGACGAAATAAAATCTTCGAATAAATCAATTTCATTCTGTTTTTATGTGTTTTTTTATATTTGTTTTTATTTTCCTCGGGGATTCAGTCGCACGAGAAAATTCTCAGGCTCGTCGCTAATAGCAGCGAGACCGGAACCACCGCGAGAACTCCTCGTAACGGGGCGTTACGTTTTTTTTCAAGTTTTGCCATTTTTAGTTTCACTCGCGCCAAGGGAAACCTGCCACCGATCCGTCGAAACGTATCGAACGAAACGCGAACGTGCCAGTGCGCACTTTACACTTGACGCTGCATTGCGCAACGACAGGAGCGACGCGCGCAAATCTTGGAAGCGTCGCGGTGAAAAACAAATTTAACGCGTTCCGCGAATGTCGCGGGATGGAAAAAACGAATCCGGCGGGGACATCACGTAATTGTCGAGCGATCGGCAATTGTCGAGATTGCGGTTGGTAATTCCGTGAATAATTACGATATCGATGATACCGAATAAAATTACACGCGTCAAAAGGTTTCAATTTAATTCGGTACCCAAACCTGATCATAAAATGATAAAAATTGAATTTTTTTATCATAAATTCATAAAAATCGAAATTTTGTTATCATAAATTGATAAAAATCGCAGAAATTTTATCATAAATTGATCAAAATCGAAAATTGATCGATCTTTCATATAACTATCGAAAACAAATCTCGCTAATATCGAAAAAATTGAGAAAATCAACGATTCTTGATTGCGACGAAGGAAAAAAAATTGCACAACGCCCGTTCTGGAGTTGTTAATCGATCGTCCACACTTTCCCGATCCCGGAAGGAACGGGAGAGGTGTGCTCGGTACTTGCACAGAGGTAACTCTGTACACGTACATACTTTTGTGTAAGTTGGTTACACGAGCATGGTGTACGCTCGGACGTTCATGCGACAGCATGCGAGGAACGGTGACGTTATATATATATGTGTGTGTATGTATAGAAAAGAAACGGAGTCTCGGCCGAAGAGATATACCAGAGTGCTAATGAAGGATAGCTGCTTTTTTGTCAGCTCCTTAGCTCGCTACTGTTTGTCCCGGTGTTGGTACGATGGTGAACCTCCCGATGGTCGGTGAGTGAACGCACACCAACGATCCGCAACGAGAGAAACGAAACGAGGGACTAGAGAAACGATATGGTGTCGCATTGGGTGCACCTGTCTTCTCTCTCTTTCTTTCTCGCTCTTTCTCCCCATCTTGCTGACAGCACACACTATTGGTGTGTCTACGACACGCCACTTCGCGTGCAACATTTTATTTTTATTTCAGAACCAACTCTCTCGTTACAATATATAAATATATATATATATAAATATATCTGTGTGTGTATATGTAGAATTGCTTGCTACTCCGATGCGAACTAAAATAAATCTAATTGGAATAATGTGCATTCGCAGCTTGTCCCGTGCGTATACACATATAAACGTGTTCAACGTCCGTTGAGACATGATAATTTCGTATTCCCGTGTCTCTCGTCGGCTTTTCCAATAAAGATTAATTGGACGCGCCACGTGTTGAGAAAAATAATGAATGAAAATATTGCGATGTGGGTAATATTCGTAATCAACGTCCTCTTTTTTCTTCTCTTTTTCATCAGGCGCGTGGTTTCGTCGATCCGAACTTCGCGCTACTGTATCTTGAAAAATAATCGATACTTTCGATTGAAATTTCGATGGTAGGTAGTTTGATTCGATCGATTGATTCGATTAAAATCAAATTTTATTAATTTCGTTAAAAAAATGATCTAAAAACTGTAATTAATTATTGAGACGAATTGAAAAATTGAATTGCGTCAATCACGTTGAATTTTCAGCCTGAACAAATGAAATTTATTTATATTCATGGGAAAAAAATGTCACAAATGCCATTTTTATCAAAATAAATCAGATTCTTGGATCGGGCGGTGGATTGACGCAAAGTCTATTTTTTTTCTTTACTGGAACGAACGTACCGTAGCGAATCGGAGGACTAACCAATCGTTGAGTTGGCGAGAACGCGATGAGAGGTGGATACTAAAACGCGTTTTATGACTTTATTGCATCGCCGATCTCTCTCGGCGATCTTCGAGTCGTCTTTACGAAAGAAGATATATACGTATGTATATATTTGCCTTTCGTGTCCCGGGAGAACGTTTTTTTTATCCCCCGTTCGAAGATTTCTTTTTTTCGCCTATGGGTCGAAGAGCGAAACGAACGACGACGAAAAGAGAGCTTACGACCCTGATCGAGTTAAGTAGGATTTTTTTCCACGACTTTTTTCATTTATTTTGTCACCCTCGACGCGTTTCGCTTCGTTTTTACTTCTTCTTTTATTTTATTCTCGTTGTTTTTTTTCGCTTCTTTTTGTTTTCTCCACACGCGAATACCAGAGCTGTTTTTCTGCAATTCTACCGTTCTGGATGCTGATGCTCGGGCTGTAGGAGGTTTTGGGTTTTCAGGGGAGCGTTGACAGAGGGCGCGCTCTTATTCCGTTCGCGAGAGTGACGTCTGATGTTCTGCTTTCTCTTTCTCTCTCTCTCCCTCAGTGCTTTCCGTGTATGCTCACGCTCACAATGTCGCTTACGATTTTTTTTCCTTTCTCGATTTCTTTCCTCCTTTCTTCCTCTCTTTCGCGCTCTTAAATATTCTTTCCTTTTTTTCTCGCGAGTTTTTTGTTTTGCCCACAAGTTTCGTGGCCTTAGTCCTCGCTCGGAACACGAGGGTGCGCGCGCACACGCACAGGAACGAGATTCGTTCCCGAAGTAGGAGTGACGAGATTTCTGTCGACACCGATCGGCAAGACAAGACATTCGTCACGTGTCACGAGTCGTCGCGAGGACGAAAAAAATTGAAGCCTCGTCTCTCGACGTCGTTGGCCCGCGCGCGTTAATCGAGTACTAGCTCAATCTCGTTTTTTCTTCTTCTTTATACTACGAGTACCCCAACGCTCTTTTTTTCGCCCTCGATACAAACAAAAACTGACAAAATCGAAAAAAAAATCAATGTTCGATTAATTTATTCACGCGATAAATGAATTATTGTACTTATCATTATTATCATTATCAAACTTTAAGCAAAGTTCTTTCCTCATAAATATATATTTAAGTAAGCTTTTGATACCCTAAGAAGATTGATCGATTAATTTATAATCGAATGGTATCTTCGATCACTGTTTATTCTCGTATCTTTCTCGTATACCTCGTATTCATATTATACCGAAGAATTTCACCGATTTAACGATTTTTCATCCCGCGTGTACAAGGGGAACCGCGTCTCTCTCTCTCTCTCTCTCTCTCTCTATCTCGTTCCCTCCGCAGAAAAGACACAAGAAAGATCGTGAGAGTTCACGGACGCCTGCGGGAGACGATGGCAAGCGGCGGCGTCCTCAGGAACAGCGCGAGAGCACCGTCCGACCAGCAGCCCATACGGCAGCACCACAAGCCAGCAGGAGGATCGCCGCGCGACACGAGTTTACTTTTATTTAAACGTTCCTTCCTTTTATTTAGGGCCTGACCCAACGCGCCGCGCCTCGCGGCCATCTCTCGCTTTTGCCTCTTTGCAAGCCGCTCTCACCGTGGGCCCGACCGGTGTCTCGGGGGATCCCCCGTCCTACCCCCTCCGACGACTGTACCTGAGAGCCACGGAATTAATAGCCGAGCGTATTCCGCGATTCGTGTGCGCTCTCTCGTTCTCCCATACGCGAAATAATTCCTATAGATATACCAAAAGTGTGGTTTACTTGTATCAAGCGCAAAGCTCGAGCGTGGTATTCGGGGCTCTCCATCGTGGCAAATAATTACAGTTATTGGCCTTTCGGATCGGAAGCTAGGGCATTTTTAATGTTTCGCTAAAAGTTCGATGTGAAAAATAGGAACCGTCAGGATCGACGATAAAGTTGATAATAAACTCGATGATTCGCGAAAGATTGAAATTGAATGTCAAAGATTAATTATGATTTTTGACGAGCGATTTTTTTTCGTTTTTTGTATATTCGATCGAATGTCATCGTCGATCATGGGTAAAGCGTAAAAGATTGATGATCGTCGATACTGACGAGTCGCGAGGTTTAGCGAAGGAAATAAGCTTGAGAATTCAGACGTACGAGAGAACTTCCCGCGCACTGGGTTTAGCGCGAGAGAGACACGGAAACACGAGCATGCGACACGAGGAACGTTAAAAAGTCGCGCAGGTTCTTTCTCTCCATCTCTCTGTCTTTCTCTCGAGAGAAAAAGAAGAAGAGAGAGAAATAGAGGTGGACGATCAACCCGTTTTCTCACGGCGAGAGAAGAGCGCGAGTCCCTTCGCATGGACCTCTCGCAGCAGCCCATGCGAGAGTAGAGAGAGAGAGAGAGAGAGAAATATAAGCGACCGTATGCGAACCGAACGAAAGTTTTCTGCGTTCGTGCTTTATTGCTCCTGCTCGTCTTTTCTTGGGTCTCCCAGTCACCCCACTGTCTCACCGTCTCCCGTTCTATACACAGTCATATATATCCACCGTTTAACGAAAGACTCGAAAAGCCATTCTCGGTCGGAGTCTTTTCAAAACATATTATATGCGCGATAACCAAAGAAATTAATTAAGAAACTCTTATTAATTAGTTTCAAAACAAGACGATTAATTCGCGACACTCGTTCAACGAAAAGATTTTCATTTCGCGTTCGTAGATCTCGCGCATATGACTCTACGGGGTGTATAATCCCTCTCTCTCTCTCTCTCTCTCTCGATTTCTATAAAAAAACATACATATACATATATCTTCTGTATTATGATACATAATACACGCACATAAAGTTCCAGGTGCGACTGGTTATAAATGGTTAAGACGCGATTACATACATTACTAAAAGAGCAATCAATTCACGGGAAGCACCGCGTGGTCGTATATACGACGTACAAAACGGTTTTGCAAGATATCGATCATACACGCGTATTATACGAATGGGATTTGCCCCGAACCCGCGTAATATCCATTTCACGTTGGTGCAGGTTTCAGTATTATTATTACTAACTCTTTACTCGGTCGGTGTGTAGTAAATTATTATCACCTCGAAAGAATGTTGATTCACGTAAAAGCGTACGGGCGTTATACAGTAAACTCGCGTCGTATATACGTGTAGAAACGTCTGGAGGTTTCGCGTGTGCGAGTTTTTAACTACCGACGTTAGACACACCGAACGAACGAGAAACGGAATTGTGATTTCGTACGAGATAATACGAGTCTCGGCTTTGTTTGTTTCGATCGAGGAAGAAAATAATAACAAACAAATAATAGAAATGAAATATTTTAGAAAAAAAAAACATATTTTTTTTAATTATTTAAAATTTGTTTTTGTTTTTAACGAATAATTATAATTTCGAGAATATGACGTTTTCGAGGAAAGCACGTTCTCGCGACTTTTTATCGCGAGATTCGAGGGGAGGTTCCGAGGTTTCTCGCGTCGTTTAGGAGTGTCGTAAGCGTCGCCGGATATTTCCAAGAGAGTCCTCGATCGTAGTTAGCTCGAGACGCGCGAGTGTCAGGGGAGCTAATGGTGCACTACTCGACACGAACGAGCTAGGCGTCGTAAGATACGTCGAGAACGAGGAGGAATAAAACGAAACTGAAAAACAAAACGAAAAAGTCGTTCGAGAGAGCGAGCGTCGGACATCGGTGTAAAACGGCAAAATGGGGCGCGCGCCCTCTTCGGCACCCCGGAGGAGAGACACGAGAGAGAGAGAGAGAGAGAGAGAGAGTAAGAGAGAACAGCGAGGATGCGGTTCGCCATACCGCAATGCTTTTCGAGGATACGTTACAGTTTCTGCGAGTGTCGAGGGCAGGGTATAACAAGAAACGGTGGCACGCCTGACCTCGCGCCAGACGTATTAAAATGACGCACATGCCCCGAGAAAACTCGAAGAAGAAGACGAAGAACGAGAAGAAGAAGAAGAAGAAGAAGAAGAAGAAGAAGAAGAAGAAGAAGATGAGTATCCCTCTCGTTATGTACGCCTCGTCTATACAGCACTCTATGTCTCTCTCTCTCTCTGTCTCTCTGCCCCCGCGAACAAGCGAAACCCCCATCGGAGGCAAACCGAGAAAAACTATTTCAGGATGTCGGATATGCCGAAAATACGTCCGAAGATTGGAATTCACGACATGGGGGGGAGGGGGAGACAAAAGGGACCCCAAGCCCTGAGAAACAGCCTAAGCACCCCAAGAAAAGCGCAGCAGCGATTCACGATGTTCTCGTTCTTATTTTCATTTTATTTTATTTTTTTCTTGACAATCGCGGTATAAAGTGTCGTCGCTTCGTATCTTCGACGACGTCGAAGGAAGACCGAGAACAACGACTACCGAGTGGAGAAAATTCCCGGCTCTTTGTAAACACATTAGTGGGAGATAATCGAATTTCGGATTTGTGAAGTGATTTATGACTATTTTAACACGAATTATCGCCTTTGATTTTGTCTCCTTTACATTTTGTTTCCCATTGTTTTCTATTTTTTTTTTAGTCAGAAGAGTTCGGTTGTAAATTAGAGACGCTCGACGGATTTGTTTGAAATATTCTTTTAGTCTCCATGTTTTCATCACGATTGTCTTTTTTACGGACATTCGTTATTGGCCGTCCGTCGCATGGTTTGACGAAGAGAGGGTTAACGCCCGAATTTTTCTTTTATTATTTCTTTACTAGTCTCGATTACGAGGGCGTGAATGCCGAGAAGTTAATATTCCGTTGGTTGAATGAGACTCGAGGAAAAAAAATTACGACCCGTCGCTTCTGTTTGTTCAGGACACGAGGGAGGGCCCTGAAACGTATATGTGTTACAGTCTCGACGTGTATATATGTATATAATTATGAGGGGCGTCATAATCCGGTCGTATACCTGCCTCGCAGGTGGACCCCTCAGGTTCACCACCACGGGGCTCCTTTATGCTCGATTTTATATTCTTGACGAGGTGTTAATCCGGCTTAGTCCAAGCACGGTTCTCAACTCCTCGTATATTGCGCAACGTTTCTTCGATAATAAACATGTGGCGCAAACACGATTACATCGATTTGTCATAATCCCCATTGAGATAAGGGAAATACGGATACGTTCAAAGGAAAAAAAAGCATTTCGTAGTCGACGCATATATCGTTCACGATGATAAATTGTCTTATATAATTAATGATATCGTATGCAATCGATCGATAAATTATTCACGCTCGAACGAACGCGCGGAACTGTTGAAACAAGATACATCTATATAGCGTGTGCCGGCCGAAGACACTGAAATCGTATCGGGTAGAGACTGCAACGGTGAGAGAGCGCCGAGATTGGGCGTGTAAAAGCGTTTTAAGAGTCTCCGTGACATGCAACCGGAAGAGGATCGCTAACGAGGGTCGCCCACGCCCCGTTTTGCACTGTCTTGCTTTGTTCCTCGAGTCTCTCCTTCTCTCTCTCTCTCTCTCTCTAGCTCGACGCCCTTAAAACGAGGGAATTCTATATGCTGTTGCATTTCTCTTTCTCTCTCTCTCTCTCTCTCTGTCGGTGTGTGTCTCGTAGAAACGAGACTTTAGAGGACATCGAAATCTTGTTACAACGAAAGATCTTAGTTTAAATTACGATTATCTGAGATTTTCGAAGGGGATGATTATTGGATTTTTCGTGTTTTCAGAGAGACGATCATTCGCCGTCGGACTGCGAATGTAACGACGATACACTTGGGAAAGATTTACGAGGGATGTTTGATGGTAACTAGACCGCTTCGCGATCTGGATAATTTTATGAGGGTAGTTTTCTAACCGGAAACAAAAATCTTTTACTGATAATTTCTTGTCTTTCGGGAAACAACAAGATCGTACGAACTTTGATCAGATTGCAATGCATAATTTAAATTGAATATAAATCGTCTGGAATTCAGTATTTTGTCAGGAAGGACGTGCCGTTTAGCGAATTTAAATGATTTCTTGCTGTTATGAGAAATAAATTATTTTCTTCCGTCGAGGAATTAAACGTTTGAAGAACTTCTTGCCTATTTCTACTTTTAAGGCGACGCGGTACGCTAGATTTTCTAAAAATAACGCTGGACGTATGTTATTTCTTTATTATTGCGACGCGTCGATCGAGGAAAGTCGTATAAAAATTGAGGAAAATATCGAAATGTCACTTACCCTGTCGTATTGGTGAGTCGCTGTCGCCGGTGAGAAAGGTTGAAAGGGAGCCGGCCTTGCGGGACTGTGATGTGCCGTGTGAGGATTGACGTGTGGATGGGTGTGAGCCGCGGCATGGGGATGCGTCGGGTGCGGGGGTGGTGGTGGCCTCTGGTAGAGGTAAGGATAATATTGATACATCACCTCAGAGCAGCTCATCACACCCCCCGAGCCCGGCACCCCAGAGCCGGCCTGACGACTGGCGTACCCGAACGTTGCACCACCACCTCCGTAAACTACCCCGCCACTCTTAATCTCGTCCGAAAGATTCACACACGAAGTTAACTCCGTTTCGAGTCTTCTCCTTTTTCCTATTCTCTTCTTTTTCTCTTAGACGTTAAATTTCCACTACACCCGGCCCGAAAAATCTAATCCGCGTTACGTATTAGAAAATATCGGGTCGTCGATCGATGGTCGATGGCCGCAGGTTCGTCACGAGCGTTAACAGATTATCATCGTTTTTAGATTTGATCGTAAGAGTGCCACTTGATCGGTACAAGGACAGCGATTCGATGTCCGAGGACTCATGAATTTACTGACGCAAAAATCCTCCTTCACATCACCAAATGTCACTCTCCTTATTATTGCCCGGTTCCACGCGTCATCAACCACGTTTCAGTCACTGGGTCAATTATACACTCTCGACCCGTCGGCGAGGGTTGAAACTTTTTATTCACTCCTGGCTTCCTCGATTCCTCGAAAGAGAACACTGACGTTCCGATGGTCCAGAATGAAATCGCTTCGACCCTCGGAACACGAGCCCCTAACTATGACGGCACTTCATAAAATTGCACCAAACCGATGACAACGAGTAGCTCATCGAATCCTCGAGTTTTCCATCGAAAACAGCCTCCCTCGTGACAATCCTCGCGAGATACACCCCAAACGAAAGATCGACCGGTCTGACAACTTCAAAACACACACAATAGCTTTTTAATCCTGATCGTAGACACTCTTAACCCTCGCGTTGTCAAAGTACTTTGGCGCTATAAACTGTCGAACTCATAGGATCGATCCACGCGACTACTACGTTGACAGGACACCGGCCAATCGGTAAAACGTTGCTTAAATCCTGTTGATCCTCGATCTGGCGGGCTTTTCCGTCACGTAACTTACGGTTTTAAGAAGATCGCGAGGTGCGAGCCCCCCTTCGGGGTACACACTTAACGAGTAAGTACACACACACACACGCACACGGTACGATACGTCTTCCCTATGATCAGTCCCAGGGAGTGAGAGAGCTGGTATCGCGTCTCTGATGGGCAAACACGGACTGAACCACGAGCCCGGTGTCACCCTCTTCCACCGACCTGTGCGTGTATTATAAGTGTCTCTGTATGTGTATATGGGTGTGCGTGTAGGTATATACCTATATATCTATCTCCATCTCCGTCTCTGGTACCCGCTCGCCCTTGCTATCTTTTTCTAGCGCGGGGCCTTTCGCCGTCCGGGTAGAGAGGGGTCGACGGCTCGGCGGGGGCGGGGGAGAAGGGGAGGGGGCTGTGAGGGGGATTTCGCTTTTTTTCTTCTTTGAGTGCTAGCTGACTGGCTGGCGGTTGAGTGCTGCCCCCGGCTACGTCATCGAGGGTCGAGACACGGAGACCGGCCGATAAACTGCGACGGAGTCGGAAAGCCTGCCGAGCGAGACGAGGAACGAGAATACGAGAGAACCTCGTCGTGGAACGAGGGACGAGAAGTGAGAGCGATAGAGAGAGAGAAGGATGGATGGGCGAAAGCGGGGGGGGGGGGGAGAAACAGGCACACGCTGCGTTCGAACCATGGGTTAGAGAAGGGAAACGCCTCCTGGCAGTTCCACTTCTGGCCAATCGGCGAAAGCTTCGTGGACGTCCAATGAACGTACGTCTCTCGTCCCGTACTACGACGCCCTCTTTTTCCCTGTTTACTGTCTATCTCCTGGTAGGTATTGATCCCGCAATGAACCCTACAAACCGCGACTCCCATCGCCGCTGCTGCCACAGAGGGAGCCACCGGCGGGCGACGGTATTGAGAAGTTACCACTCGCGCCTGGAACACAGCAGGGCCACCTTCCTTTTCATCCCCTTCTTGACTCCTTCCTAATCCGATGTACGACCTTCAATCGTCGCGACTATTATCCTCCTACTAGGATTTCATTCTCGAGGGAGGTTGTACGCTGGACATTTCCTACGATGTACTTGTTTCCTCCGCTATTTGACGTCACGTGAATTTCATCCCTTTTCTTGGCTCGACCATTTTGCTTCTGGACGTTTCAGCTTCCTGAACGATAAACCTCGGATCTACGTTTGATCGTAGCTCTGTTTGTTAATGTCGCCTACGTGTACGAGCCGCTTGCGGCGCCATCTCGCAGCGAAAGGCCGAGGTACAGACATACTAGCGACAGGAATGAGAGGACGAAGGAAGAGAGAGAGAGAGAGAATTGGGGGAGGGAAGAAATAGGGAGGTTACCGAGGTACCGACAACCCCTGCACAACCCAGGCGCATAATGAGTCTCAATTAACAGTTTCGCGGTGTTTCGGTAAGCTTAATTTTCCTGACTACCGCTGGCTGGCGGTATACGCGCCAGAACGAACTCCGGGGTAGAATATTCACTTTGGTTCGGCTGTTACTATGGAATTTCCTCGCGACTCTTGCGGTGATTGACTTTGAGAATAGAATTGTAAATGCGAACGATGGAAAATTGGACGTACGGAAGGAAATACAAGAGATGGAGTAACGGGGTTGAGGATTGTTTACTGTCATCCGTTGAGGGATCATTAATTCGCCCTCATCAAGACCTAGAAAGTGATCGAACTATTCGACACTGTACGATGAAATGCAAATTTGAAGAAAACAATGAAAAATTGTTATTCATACCCCTAGAATTACGAAAATGTGTCCGACAAAGGTAGTTTTGGAATTAGACTCGCCTATTTCCTAACTTATTCCACCCTGCGTAAAATTTTATCCCGCATTCGTAGATCGATACAAAAAACCTGTAAAAGCAAACACCCTGGTACCCTGTCGCTAATCTCTCGCGCGTTCAAGTAAATGAAAAGGAAGCCCCATTGCGCGAGAGTGAGCGATTACAATGGACGAACGCGAACACTTGACCGTATCAAATTGCCTTCTAACGCGTAGTACGAGTTACATAATAGCCGGTGCGTGATCCTGTGTGTAATCCACGTAGCAGGTCTCGCGATGATCGGAAGACGCTACGGGGAGGATTAGGGCTAGGAGACTTTGGGGGTTGCCGTGCCGAATCCAATAAGCTCCGGACAAGCGTGACACTGCGTATAACGTTTTTTTTCTCCTAGTCTCGAGGACGAGAGAGCATCTACCATTTTCGTTCCGTTAACCCCGTTGCACAACCCCTGTTACTTACACCCCATGCAACGGCTTGTTCCTCCGTGTACAAACTGACGATACTACGGATCAAAGTACGGTGATGCTGCCAGTGGCTTCGATCCACCCTCTAGCCAGCCAAACCCCTCGTTCCAAACCCGAAGAAGAGACAAACTCGCACGTGGCTCCACTCGACAATACTCTGACCTGCACACCCCGACGAGTCGGCAGAGCACCCCCGCTGATGCTAATGCAGGAGCATTAAATTTGTCAGTGATATTATACGGATGGGGTGGCACGCGTCCATGAACGCGAATGAATGGAAAAAGATGAACGAAATATGCTCGCTGCCTTGGGCCCGTGCATTTGGGCGAGCCTCCGTACGATCGTAAGGGAGGTCGATCCAGATCATTGTTGTACACCTATATAAAGTTTTTCAGAGGGGTTGTTTAGCACGCGCGAATGAACACAGAAGAAGAAACTTATCGATGGGCTCACGGGTGTATAGGCTTATTATTGTTCGTAGGGGCTGCGAAAAGCCGCAATATTCATGAATTTCATCGAAGGGGGTTGTTGGATCAAGCTTTTCACCTGTACGTTGTAAATAATTTCTTGATCTTTAAATTTAGAATTAGTTGATGATACTCGTCGCGATTATTTCGACTAAATACAAATTGGAAGAACTGAGGGGATGAGAGTACGACGTATCTTCAGAGAGGGATCAAAATGTCATTCGAGCGATAATAATACTTTATTTGCTCTTAAGGAACGCCCCGAGACGGTTATTTATTCGATTCGGGCGAAAAATGGCAGTGATCCCGGGATAATATCTCGAGAGACCACCGATTTACGGGGCAAATTGCTATCAAGAATTCGTCGGTTTTCTGAGCATCGGTATAGCCCTCGTTGGCCCTCCACGGTTATTTCAAGAGGGGATATGGAGTGGACGAGATCGTTTTCGAGCATACAGCCGGGCACGGACATTCGTGAAAAGGAATAAGAGGAGCAGGGGAGGGTGGATCGTCGGTGCCAGAGAGAGGAGACCGCGAAAGAGCCCACAAGCCGAGGGAATCATGTTTTTTGACAGTTCGGCATCACCGCGGTTCAAGAAGGGTCTCACGAGAGTCCCACGAACTTAAGAAAACCATGAAGCGGGAGAGAGAGAGAGAGAGAGAGAAAGAGGGAGAGCCCGCAGGGCGACACACGGCAAACGCACACACGCGGGTCTTCCTCGACGGGAATGTCGAAATAGCAAATTAGGAGATTCCGCGAGATCCTTCATCCATCCTCTGTTACTCCCGCTGGCACCGTTTCTCTCAGCGTTCACCATGTTCCTCGTCTACGTTCTCCCAGACTTGGTTCTTCGTTCGTTCTACTTATCCCACTGGGAAGCACCGTCTACACTGTGAAAGGCTGTTTTGTACAAATTTATATAAACCAGAATCTCGATTTGACAGATTTCGATCATCGAGGGGTTGTTTTTATAGATTGAAATCCATAAAAATCAAAGTCGGTACTATCGAGATCCTAGTTCTAGTCTATAGCTGCAAGTACGTTGAGTTAAATTAATTAAAAACGAATGAAGGAACGTTAGGAATTTATGATAATAGAAAAGGATCTGAAATTATCCCTCTTTATTTGCAACCCCTTCTCGGTCATCTTCCCTTCTTCTCATCCGACGTTACTAATATAGCAGCGATCGATTAACTTAACGATGTTTTATCGGGAATAAAGACACGATTCCTAGTAATATCTCGCATCAACTGGTACACAATCTTTCCAGTTCATCCTCTCGTTCCGTACATCGATATTACACCCAGGCCTCGTTTCGTTGTGATCGAGGCAACGCCTTTAAACTTCATCAAATAAAGAATAAAAAAATCATAATGGTTGTTGAATTTTCCTACTTTCCGGCTGCATCTTTCTTCTCCTGCTCCTTCTTCTCTTCTCCCTCTTCGAGGTACTTGTCCCACTTGTCCAGTCTTGCCTCGATTTCAGCATCGGTCTCGAGGATTCTGCCAAACGAAAAAAGAAGAACGTTACAGATCGACGGAGGGTTTGGATTTTAGCTTTGCCGATCGCCAGTCGAGCGGATCGCTGTCTGAAGGCAAAGCTACGGAATTACGCTCGGTCGGTAAGTTACCGACTGTGCCGAATGCCGGAGGATTATATCATTCGACGATAATGTATCGTCAGAAGGTTAAGGCAGATGCCGCGATTTAATTGTACATTGCGCTCACTTGTATTTCGTCTTGCCATCCCATATTTCGGCCGAGAGCTTTCTCTGAGCGAACCAACGACCATTTAGCAATTGTATGCAAGCTTGCGCTTCGGCGGGATCGCTGAACGTCACCTGCGCGACACCCTCGGGATGTCTCTGCAACGAGAAAGATAGCGTTGCTTTGTATTACCAACGAACGATCCAGTCGCTCGTGTTTTTCCTGGCGTCTCTCTAACGAAGCTAATTCACCACGATATAAAGATGATGCAAATTATATACGGCCTCCATGAATCACGAATCAAAAAAATCCCATAAATAATCATAAAACCTATTAGAACAATTTTGTTTTTATTGCCAGGCGCGTCGAAGGGAAGAAATAAATTAAAAATTGTCATCACCCGTACGATCGCGAGATAGCCAAGTGATCTCTGACATTTCGTCAAGGTCCGAAGGATGCGAGTCGATTCGCCGAGGGAGTTTTATCTTCCGATGAGTATTATGTATCTAGCACGGGCGACGATCTCGTTTAAAATTCGACCTCGACTACACGCTTCTCCCCCTTCGCGTTCCTCCGACCCGCCGAAATAACAAAGGGAGGAATCTTCGTCGAGGAGGGAACGCGATGGAGAAGAAGCGGACGAGTGAAAATGGGATGGAAGACAGAGCGAGAAAGGAGGATGAAGAAGAGAAAAAAAAAGTATCATCGATGCAAATAAATCAGTCGAAAGGGGGATGGACCCGAGACTATAAATTCGTCTCGTGGTACCACTCCCAGTCGTGTCGCGCCTCAACCGTGAATCTACTCAATGTCAAA
Source organism: Netelia inedita (assembly GCA_964017225.1). Taxonomy (NCBI): domain Eukaryota; kingdom Metazoa; phylum Arthropoda; class Insecta; order Hymenoptera; family Ichneumonidae; genus Netelia; species Netelia inedita. Next base: position 37,296,881 of record OZ024920.1, on the reverse strand, counting down.
GTGCATTCCATCCAGTTCGGTACCGCGATCAGAATTTTCCTTCGCGTTTTTACGCTTCGTCGAACGCTTTAGAATTTTTCTCGAACGACACGTGCTCGAATCTCTTTCCTCCCCACAAAATCAATATATTCTCGACTATTTTCGGAAACGAAGAAAACAACTTCTGCCGTTGGGTCAACGATTCACCATTATAATAGCAGGGGTTAAACGAGAGCCGAAAATCTCGAAAAAGGAAAAAAATAAATAAATTAGTATTCTCTACTTCAAGGCCAAAGCTGTAAAAAATTCACGACGAAGTCGTATTTTCAAACGTCGATCGTAAAATTCGCCGATGACTGCCCGGCGTAAAGAAACTCGTGGCCGCGTAGGAACAAAAGTGGCGATGAAAAAAAATGTAAAATAAATCCACCGGCGATAGTTACTTTCGATAAATTATTTTTTGTAATGTTTGTTTTAAAAACGTAGGAATAAAAAATTGAGAACATTTACCGTCGAATTGTTGTGGGTGAACGCGGAATAGAGAATGCATATCGTGTGTTGGCGCCAGTTTCGTAACCGTTCCGAGCGTGTAAAGCAATTTAAGCGTGACGCGTGACTCGCGACCGAGAGAACGCAGAATGGGAGATCGTCTTTTACGAGCATGCCGACCCCCGTTGGACCTCGTTTACTACAAAGCCCGCCCTCCTATCGAGCTCTCGCGTCTCGGGACTTTTTAAATTAGGAACGTGCGACGTCGAATATTGGAAGAACCCTCAATTTTTTCTCTTTTCTTTCTGACACCATCCTAGACGTATAACCCGCATTATGCATACATATTCCTGCATAGTAAGCCCATTTCCGTTCTCCAATGTCGTTTGAATTTACGAAGTGATCTACCTATTATCAATTCCATTATCGAAGTACGCAAAGCGTGAAAAAATTCGTTAGTTTTGCACAGAAGTAAACTAAAATTGTCGACTTCGATCAACGAAACATAATGAACATTTTATATGACGAAAAATTTCTAATGTTTTTATTCTCTTCTTTACGCTCTTAATTAAAGCTGGACCCCACTGTGACGGACAGAAAAATAAGCTTTTTTCATGAATTTTTTAAATTCACTTAATAGTTTTTTGGGCTCAATTAAAGATACGTTATTCGGCACAAATAATTGAAGTACAATAAATTTTTATCAAAACTATGTTTTTTCGGACTGGTACGGATGATAACTATTCGGATATGTAAAATTCGTGCACGTATTTTTTTTGCAATTGCAATACCTGTAGTTAAGCGTAGCTGTTTTTTTAAATTATAATTTCTTAAAGCATCTCGAATAAAAATATTTAATATGAAAATAATAACTTTTAATTTCGAAACGTAGCCATTATTTCGAAAAATAAAGAAAACGAACTATAAAAACGAGTGTCAAGGACTCACATCGTAGATGACGACTTTCTTGACTTCACCGCATTTGGTGCACTCGGAGCGTAGATCCTGCTGGTACTCGAGGATCAGTGCGACGTCCTTGTCGAAGTCCTCGGGACTGAACAAGTTCTTGATTATAACGACTCTCTCGCACTTGAGAGGTTCGCCTCGCATCGGCTCGGGTCTCCAGTCGAAGAGCCTGCGAAAATTAATGTTTGTGGGCGAGGATCGAGCAAAGAAGGGAGGAAGAGAAGGAAGTAACGATTAATCGTCTCCCCTCTCACGCCCTTGTTCGTCTCGTAAACTGCGTCGTATAACTACGTACGACCGCGATACTACGACGTTTGTATGAAACGAAAAGCAGCTTCGAGGATCTTACACCGTGTTAAAACGCACGCTCGTGTCATATCGCCTTACGATGATACGTATAAATCTTTCCCTCGGTATTTTCTTGCGTCTCTACTGCCTTTGGCTCGATTCGTTCTTCTTACCGTAGCTCGCCATTAATTCCACCGGGAAATGACAACGCTCTGTTTCTCACTCGCTCTGTCGACTACGTGTGTGGCGTTCTCTCATGTAAGAGATAATGCTCAACCCCGAGTCGTAATACGGACAACGACGACGGGTCTCGGATACGTTATGCGTATAAGTGAATAATACGGTGTACGAAGTTTTACTTATGAATAACACGGAGGACACGACGCGGCTATGACGCTTTTTCTGTTCTCGTCCGCTCGAGAATATAAGGACAAGGCGTGACGCCATAAAGCCGATTAAGGAGGAGCCATTACGAGTCCAGGCTATTCGGCCCATGCGTTTAACCCCGTAATACAGGTGCGAAGTACGTGTCGTTCATACTTTTTTATAGCGAGTAATATCATGGGACTTCGCATTTTCGAACCGCCGACGTTAAAAGCGAGCGAAATCGTCCGAAATTTGTCTCGAGCTTAAAACAAGAAGAAAAAAATCGTAATTCCTACACGCTTCTATCGCGTCTCGCGTCGTTATACGGCTGCAAATTATTCAAAGTATCGAATATTATCGTTATTATTTTCGAGGAAAAAAAAGCGCCTGGCTAAATTTCCTGAAACATACGAAAAATTAATTCCCGTCACGGTAAACACGGAAATTACGCGTCCTTCGTTATATTCTCCGACTTGAATAAAAAGAAGGCTTGTAAGGTTTTCGTCGCATTGTAAAAAAGAAAGAAACAAAAAATCGCTCGCGAGTGGGTGAAATCAAACCTCAAAAAAATTGAGTCGCGTGTCCAATCGCGTTCTAACGTTCGTGATTTTTATCCGAGGGAAAATCTCACGGACGTCTTCGTTCGAACGTAGGACGAGGAAAAAAGGAGCAAAATCTTGTGGGAGTTGTGAAAACGTTCGAGGATTAATGACACTGGAGCTAATCTTTCCTCGGTTCGAATGATACGGGACGGAGCGGTGTCGCTTTTTTTCCAAGAGAAATAAACGTCAAGCGTTGGACGACGCTCGTTACTTCTCTCGTCAATTCTGTTCTATTGTGAAGCCAGAGAGTTTCTCGTCATCTCTATAAGCTTTACCGTACAACAGTTTGTATTTTCAATGCTACTACAACGCACGTTCGCGTTTATATTTCACGCGAGATTGGGCCGTTTACGATGCCCACGCGCCGGATTCGCACCCTTGATTGATACCTCGGCTCACCGTTCGCCATATTCATGGACCAATACGAATCGAGTCGTACCGTGGAAACGCAACGGCGATCGCTCGACAAACCGATATTCGTGATTCGCTTCGTGAACGGTAATTGATGTACAAACCGTGCGGCGGATTGGCCGCACGGTTTGCGGTGTGATACGCGTGTGTGGTAAACGCTACGGACGGGTATAGTTTTAACGCGTAATGCATACCTTCCGTCACCTGTGCAATCAAAAAACAATTTCAACGAATCATACCTTTACGTACGTCTTGACGTTTAACGCCTCGAGGCCGTTCGTAAATGCGACTCGATCGTAACGGAAATTAGTCACGGCTTAAATTATCGGCTGTACGATCTCTCGATCTACTTTTTTTTTGTTGCGATTGTTCGATTTTTACGCGCGAATGAGGAAGTCGATAAGCAAAAAAAAGATCATTTATTAGACTGGAAAAGAATTATTCTTTGTATTAATAAAAATCTATACAAAATTACGTAATTAATTTTTCGTGAGAATAATTTGATTGATTTATTATCAATCGTATTGAATTCTGGGTTTATTTTCATTTTACTCGGGGGTAAAGTGGGGATAATAAACATCGCGGGAACAGGATCTTGGTTCTGAGGTCGAACGAGGGTCGATCCCATTGAAATTGCGGATTCGTGATTCTTGTCACTTCGTGCTCGCGGAGTGTCGAGTAGTCCGTTAGGTCGAAGACGAGGGAGAAAGAACTTTCGGTTACATCGAGGCAACGAAATCGTTCTTTTCGCTCCCGCTGGAGGGAACTTCGTAAATAACTGGTCTCGAACATCGGGGAGGAGGACGACGAGGGCACGGCGGAAAAGGACGTCGAACTTGCGGTCGTGCTCGCCCTAGGGCGAAATAATTTTCAGCGATGGACCTTTCGTAACCGCACGGATACGAAGAGATCGCGAGATCCGCGAATGTATTATTCTCGGGCGTCGCGTAATTAATTGGTCGTAGAAAAAGGGCGCAATTTTACTTCGAAACTTTTTCAAGAAATTTACGACCTGTTAGTTAAAAAGATTTGTCCCAGTTAATACGGTACGAAAAAAATAAGAATAAAAATAATAGCAGAACGGTTCCGCAACGTAGACACCCACCCTTTCGCTCCTCTCGACGAGTTTATTTTTCTGTAAAAACGAAGGGACCAAAACCAAAAAAAAAAATACGAAAATCGGAGTAATACACAAAAGAAGTACTGCGCGAGTTCCCTAGGGCGAAGCCGTCGACTCTGAGAATAGAACCCGAAAGCTTGAAATGCATCTGCAGCCGTGCAAAGAGGCGAAACGACTTCGAAGAATTATCCGCAAACCAAAATAAATTGTTTCGCTTTTGGCAGCGACGAAAAATTTGCCTTAGGGTGAAAATAATTTTATTTCACCATGAAAACAAAATACATCCGATTTAAATGCAAATAAATTCGAATCGATTAATTTTATAGCGACAAATTTTACGAACGAGGCGTCAGAAAAAAAATGTATTCTTCCTAACCGGAAGAGGGAGACATTTTTTCAAGGTGTGGCTGATATAAACGACATCGCGAGTTGATGGTAATAAAGCGCGATTCGCGGGCGCGTACGGGAAATTTCACCTTCGTATTACTCGGAAATTCCTTTCGGTACGCGTAATCAACGAACGACGTTCCATACGTCGAAAACTTTCACGCGCGCGCAGACTCGACAAAGTCGTTTCTTGCGCGTGCGCGTCCCCTGGATCGTACCCGGTCTTCATAAAGAAATCGACTTTTCATTCGATCCGCGGGTAGGACCGTCGTGTCGAAAGCCGAGCCGATAATACACAAGGCAGCACATTTCACCAGAGGGAGCAATTACGAGCGATAAATCGTCTCGCGATATCGACGCGACGCGCTAGGGGGTGAAGACGCGGTACGAGAACGGAGTACCTATAGGACCAGCGATCATGGCAAAATAATTAATATTACAAAACGAAGAAATATGAAGAGAAACGAACAAAAAAAAATTGTCGAAATCGTGTCTTAAAACGAAGGAAAGAAACGAGAAGAAAAAGAAGATGGACGAAGTAAAATTCTCGGTCTCTCATTAAAAGCACGCGTTTCGTACGCGTGGTATTCCGAGAGTCTTAAACTCGTACTCGTTATGGGACATCTTACTAATTAGTCGAGCGGACGAGCAGGCGCATAAATAAGAGTAAATAAACTACCGCGTTAAATTAAAGTAAGCGTCCAAACGGCTTCAATTTTATACGACCTGTATATATATATATATAAATATATAAATTTATATATATATATATGTGTGTGTGTGTGTGTGTGTGTGTGTGTGTGTGTATGAATGCGTGAGTGTACGAACGTTATCTGGTCGCAAGGGACATTTGATTCACGAGCCACTCTCACCAGAAGTCGAGAGGGACTTTTTCCCGCCAAGAGATGAACCGAACGCTATGGGTGTCGGTGTTTCCGTCGTGTTTGTGTAAAATGCGAAATGAGATAGTAGACGGTACCACGCGTACGGGAACGAGAGAGAAAGAGAGATGAAGATTGGATGAGTAGACCGGAAGAAAAAGAATGAGAGTACCGGAGAGAGATGAAGATGAGATGTGTTATGCATAAAAAGTGGAGGATACGTCGTGACGATGCGAAAAGCACAGCAGTCGCGAATATGTGTGTGTTTATGTATGTCGTGTGTGTGTGTATATGGTTTTTTCTATGGCATACGAGAAACGAAGTGGTGCAACAAACGTGCAGCTGTGGCCCGAAGTGCACCGTACCGGCTAATCGGTGTGCACCACAGCTGCATTTACCGGAACGTAACAGCTCAACGATCGCACGAGTCTGGCGAGAGACACACGAGGGAGCGAGAGGAACGCCAGGCAGTCTGCTTGGTCAGCATCTCGCCAAGTGGCTCTTATATTCGCGTTCCTCGGGGAAACGAACGCGCTTTAACTCCGTTTGATAGCTCGATATATATAGAAGAACGATACCACGGGCCCGGACGTCCAACAGCCGGTGGAAGATTTTATTTCATTTTTTTGGTACGTTTCGTTCGATTCGTCCGATAAAAATGATTTAGGCGAATTAAATCGAAACGTTTCTGATGTTAAATTGAATATCGATGTGAAAAAATCAATATTTAAATTAAATTTTGATTATTCGAGTCGATTAAAAAAAAATTGACGATGATTATTAAAATTTTACTCACTTTTCTTGAATCTTTTTCTGTCGCTCCTTGAAATTTTTCTTACGCTTCGGTTTCAATCCAGGATCGTACTGTCCCTTCATCTGAAACTTGGCTCTCTGTATCGCGAGAGTTTTGCCACGCACCTGTGAGCCATCGAGAACCTTCAGCGCGAGGTCGACCGACTCGACCTGAAAAAAAAAATTAAACAATAAAATTGAATATTCCGTTAGATTTCGATGTAAATGACTCAATAAGCTTTTTGTTTCATTGATTACCTCGTGCCAATTGACATCGATTAATATACGAATATTTCGTCGCACTAACCAAATCGATGATTAACATAGAAATAACGAGACAAAAATATATACCTAGTTAAATTCCTGGCACAGTTTCGATCCAAATTTATGCACATTATTAACTATCAAAAGCCTATCGCACGATTTCAGCATACATCTCTCGCAAATAAATTAAAGATTATTCCTCGAGGCTCGATCTTTCGCGTTGATTTTTTTTATATTTTTTATTTCAATTCGACCATTATAATATCCGCATCCTCCGCGAGGTCGTAAAGTTCGCACCTAGTGCGGTTAGATATAATTATGGGGTTTTCGAGGCACAAACATCGTAGACGTAATTAAGTACGGTCGTAAAAATTGTTGCACGAAGCGCTCAATGGCCCGTAATTCCCGGTCGCTGGTGTCGCCATTGTCCGACAAACGGACGTTCTCGCACAACGTGTGTGTTACACCGTTACGAGAGATAAAAGGAATACCTACTACCTCGTGCGAATGAAATAGTGGCATATCGCCGTACCGCGGTATTATATTCCCGGCACATCCTACCCAGGTACTCGCCTACAAAACTCCCTACGACGACGCACGATCTTTTCTCAATTACCGTAGTGCGCGATTTTCACTACTGAATGTCGATACGTACGAAAAAAAGAAAGAGGCCGCGCGCAAAGAAAACGCCACGTTTCGTTAGAAATCTCGACTTAACGAACACCTGCAACGCCGCGGTAAACGCGAATCATCATCAATAATTTATAAATCGCGACACTTTTCGAACGACAGTTCTTCTTGAAGTAACGGGAATACTGGATCGAAGAATTTCTCTCTTGATTTATATATTTCAACGAATCGAGGAAATTCATTTATTTTTAATTAGAAAAAAAAGGTTTTTTCCGACTGAATATTTAAGGTTTGAAAAACCACATGACTGCAATTTTTTAATGAAATTTTAAAATTTTTTATTTTTTAGTTATCTCCTGGAATCCAACGTCACTCTGGACTACTGATCAAAATAGGAATTTCAAATGGGACACACTCGATCCAGGCCAACTTTAAGTCCGATCAAATTTCCCCTCGAATTAATTAAACGCAATTTCAGATCAACTCGACAGTATAGACAAAAATAGCGCAGAATTTTTTTGATTCGCGTCATCGATGACACGAAACGAAGATGGTTGATTCGATTCCTACGTTTCTGTGTACCGGCAATGCCGATGCGACGGAATGCATAGATTCGAACGACCTGTACATAGTAATATCGACGGGACTTTCGCAATAAATAATTTACGATCGAATGGAAATTCGTTTCTCGGTAGTTATTGGATCAACGTACCGGGTATTCGTAGTCACGTATTTTACGACAGAATCGGCTCTAGGAGCTCGCGAGAACTGGAAGTACAAGAAACGAGAAGAAAGAAAAAAAAATGAGAAAAATAAACATCCTTTTTTCCTCACGAATATAAATATAATACGAGCTTCATAGTAATGGCGGAGATACGATAAACGCAACGGATTTCACGTACGAGTGCACGTGAGGCTGACAGGACGTATGCGCATGACAAAAATCCTCTCGGACGTGTGTTTAAAGATACGTGCAACGATCGTCGTAACAACGAAACGAGTAACTTTCCAGTTAATAATATTCTCTCGACTGACAAAATTGTTTGTTTGTTTTCTTTTTTTTGGTACTTTTTACCATTTTTTGTTCATAGAACGTTTAAACGTTGAAAAATATTTGTAACGACGATAGGAAATCGTGTATACGAGCACGTCGAGCTCGTAAAAACCGGCAATTACGTAACGAGGTTCGCGCGGGTCGACGCAACGAGCGAGTGACCAAAACCCTAAATATGCACGCTAAGCGGAGACCAACCGGCTGACCGCTCTCTCGTTGTTTCGGTCAACGCACGAAATTATAACGATGACGCAATTTTCCTTCGTACGTGCAGGACTACCGCATTGTGCGAGAAAAATAGGTAGAGAAAAAGAAAACGAAATATAAAAAAAATCAAATACAAGGAGAGAAAATAAAAATCTTCATGTACTTCACGTACATCGTAGTCGTTGGACTCGAACACTTAATCGTTCCTTACGACATGTGTGTATAATTTTTCTATTATTTTACAATACTTTTTCCCGGCGTTCTCATTTCTCGTAATCGTCGGCGCGAGGAGAGCGTTCGTGAGACAAACTTCGCGCTACTCGTAATGGGCTTTAGGCTCGTCTCGACGCGAGAAGGATAGAATCACGCCGCGGTACTTATTACCGGACGATCACGATCGATCGATTACAAATAGGCGGTATATCTCTCGCTGATGCCTCGTCAACCGAGAGAGTCGCTCTCGCCAGAGGTCCATCGACAGCCTCTCATCTTTTCTCGTCTCTCTCATCCTCCCTCTCTTTCTCTCTCTTCTCTCTCTCTCTCTCTGTATCTTTCTCTTTCTCTCGCGCGCGACAAGACCAAGTAGAACGCGAAGGATTCATCTCGAACAGGTCGTAAAAAACGCGACGCGAAGGTCAGTGGCTGCGAGAACCCTTCGACGAGAAAGCTCAACGACCCCTATCGATTGATTCGTCTAATATTTTATATTTTCATGCCTCGTATCGCATTGATCATCGTATTGGAAACGAGGAGAAAGGTGAAATAAAATGATTAAAAAAAAGATAAATTGGTATTAAAATGAGGAAACATTTTATTAATCCCAACGAATTAATTTTTTCGATAATTGCGATTAATTTTTTTCCATTAATTTTCTGTCATTGATATAAAGTTGAATCACGTCGAACGAATTAACTTTTTGTCCAGGTATTTACGCAATCGGAGATTCGAACTTGAACCTGGGATAGAACTTTACGGTTATATACGTCTTTATAATCCGGCGGTAAAAGAAAAAGCCATTAAAATTTATGGTACTTGTCCGATTGCGAGTGCGCTGACTCCGCCCAAGTCTAGTCACACTTCTGCGGCCCACGCTGATCGCCTCGACTCCGGAGACTCGAGAGTCCTATATATATATAAAGCTAAAGTTTTATATTCCATCTCTTCTGCTCTCACGTCGAGTCGGGTGAACAAAACGGGGTAGACAGAGGATATTATATCGCCGAGTCTCTCGGGCGAGTCAAAGAGGACGAAAAGAGATAAAAGGAAATTGAAGAGAAAAAAGTGTTAACGTCGCTCGTCTCTTGCTCGCGTGTCTCGCTGCGAGAGAGAAAGAGAGAGAGAGAGAGAGAGAGAGAGAGAGAGCCGGACACTCGGCTTGAATGAACCCACGCGAACCGGACGCGAGTTCTTGCTCCTCGCCAGAGGGCGCACCCTCGCCCTTACAGGAATCCCATTTTTCCGTTTATTTCCATTTTTCTTCTTCTTTTTCGTTTTTTTTTTCGTTTCGTCGATTCTTCCTCGTCTCAACTTTCATTTGACTTTTTGTTCCCGCGCGGTTCTTCTTCCTCGTGCTTTTGTCTACCTTCTTGAGCTCGAGTTGTAAGATTTGCCGGACGACCCGGAGACGCGTTGGACGGATCTTCGTGTACCGACGGACGCGAGGCCAATTTCACCGCGATGAGTCTCTCTCTCTCTCTCTCTCTCTTTCTCTTTCTCTCTCTCACACACTCTTTCCCTCCCTCTCACATACACAGTCTGACTCTCTTTTGGAACAGCGAGGTGGACTTTCCGTACGTGTCTCAGCGAAACGAGACGCCCACCAATGTCTGATACCACACCGGATGCAAAAATATACATCCACCTCACCTCGAAAGTATCTTCAGACGTTGCAACTCCACGTGGAGTCTAAAGGAGAGAGCGACAAATATCGGGGACAGTTGAGCTCGCGAGAATGACTCTCCAATGTTGGGGACAGAGCTGGATCTTATAGCAATTTCGGACTTGCAATACGTTGCTCGGCTCAACGTATTTATAAAAAAAATTTATTCCATTTTAACGTAAATAAATTGAAAATTTCACAAAATAAAAATTAAGCCAGAATTTTTTTAAAATCACCATTTTCTTTATTTTTTATTTCAATTGCAATTCTCAGGCTCAAACCGTTCGATGGATTACAATCTCCATCGAATAAAATAAAAAAAACTTAGTTTTTTTCTTTTAATTTTCCTAAAAACAATGTTTTGAAGATTATTTTGGAATTTTTGTTTTTGCTTTCATCGAGTTATTATCGTTTGCATTAAATTTTGTCGAATGCGAACGATTTTCTCGAAAAAGGTTGATCGAGTTGGAAAATATTGGACACGTCATAGAACAAGCGAGTGAAAACGAACGAAACGTGTCATTGCTATGCTGAAACGAGATTCTACTTGACCGAGGTAACTCGTAGAAATAGCAATTGACGTCGTCGCTATATACACGAGACAACAACTCGACGGGCGTAATATTTTCCGCACACGGTGTCTCGATATTTTACCGCGATCGGCGTTACGAGGCCTGGCGATAATAAATTGTATTCTTATGACAACGTATAACACAAAGCGCAATAATACACCTTACATGCATATTTATGAAAAATTCCATCATCGTCCCTGACGTTCGTTCGCTCATTTTTACAACCGAGAAAAGATTAATGACAAAAGAATTTTCGTAGCGAAAAAAAAAACAAAATTATTTTCCATTTTTCGTTTTCATCCAACCGGTAATAATGAGAATAATTTGCGAATTGTTCGTACGACGCGTGCAAATATAACGTACAGCCCGATGACGAATTCTTGACGCGTGTCGGACTATTTAATCGTCGTGAATTAATATGTTTGCACAGAAATTTCCGTAACGTTGCGAGAGAGTGCGACCCGCGTAGATGGCTCGGGCTGATTCTCGATTATACCAAAGGTCCATAGGCCGTTTAACCTGGATACGTCACTTCCATAAAGAGAATCATGAAATCGAGCGGCAAGGGATCAGGACAGAGATCACACACCGACACTGAGAAACTGCTCTTGTGAGAGTTCACCTCTCTCTCGATCTCACTCTCTCTCTCTCTCTCTCTCTTCTTCTTCGTCGATACGTGCAACCGTGCATGTAAATCAATTAGATCTGCCGATCCCTCACGGTCTACTACATTGCTAGATGTATTAATCAAGTTCTCTCCGATATGCCGTTTCGCCCTTCTCCACCTCCCTCCTCCTCCTCCTCCTCCTCCTCCTACGGTCGAACACAGCCGGAGAGTCTCTGTATCGGCGGCATTATTGAGATTATCGTAATTGCTCCAGCACAATCTGGCTCGTGTGGTACATGGTCTTGTTTCGCCATTAGAGCATGTATATACGCGCGTAAATGCAGTAGCGACATGGGACTGTTCCCTCGGGGCAAATCGTGAAAGTACGCAAAATCGTTACGAGTATCGACAGCAAATTATTTTTCGATAATAACGATAATACCGAAATAACGAAGCACAAAATCGACGCGAAGTTTCAAAAAATAGGTACAGTAAAACGGGGTTACATTGGCATTACGAGTAACTTTTACAGTTTTTGGGGGTATTTTAATAGAGCGAAAAAATATGGTTTAAATGTGTTCGCAGCGCAGATATTTAAATCGGAAGGGATTTTTGCGGGCTAAATCATTAAGGTTATTACGGTAAATCAGACTTAATATTCTAATATTTAATATAATTCTCATTTTTTCACGAAATTCGCTAAATTTCTTCGAAAGCAGTCACTAACAAATCTGATAAAACGTACATTTTCAAAATTTCATTTTCGTCCAATTCATACGATAAAATTGATCGAAATCGAATCAAAACAGTTTAGCCAAAAAATAGAAAAAGTGGATAAAACCGTATTGTCGCAAAATTCGTACGACGTTCTTTATCCGACCGAGAACCAAACCACGTGCATTTCTTTTGTCATCATGCTATAACGACCGGAAGTGCGATAAGTTCGGGAATAATTCCATTCGAACACCGGTCTCGTAGTCGGACTTGTGTCGGTCGTTGTTACTGCCAGTTCGCGTTAACGAGACCGACGAGCGGACACGTTGGTCAACCGAGTTCACGAGAGAGAACCGGGCACGGCATTAATAGGTTAACGATCGAGAGTCGCGGGATATGTCGAAGCGACGACGGACTAACCCAAACCCATGACTCGTAGCGCAGGCTATACGGAGAATTTTCACTAATCGTATACGTATATAACCGCGACGTGTAATCTAATATCGGCCACTGTGTTTATTATCCCGGAGATTCCAAGTTGATGCATACGGATCTTTTTTTTCCATTCTAGCAACGATATAGCGATAGCCGCTCGAGGAACGACAGGAAGTTGGACTTTGCCGCGAAGGATAAATAAATTTTCGTTTATTATCATTCGTATCACGATTCGGGGTAAGGAAAGCTAGTCAGAGCGGTTAAAACAGTATTTAGCGCAGAATAAGAGAGGTCGGCGAATATTTCAACGAAATCTATTGTTGTTTCAACTAACCATTATATATATATATATATATTTATTTATGAGTAATATTCAATAAAGATCAAGAACTGACTGAAATATCTCGAGGGTAAGATCGAAAAAGAAATCCGTTTATTTTTTTCGCAAAAGTTAATTCGATCGAAATAAAAAGATTGTTTCGATAACGACCAAAAGTTTGTATAAGTTGCGTCTGCCGTAATACTGGTACGTGTTTAATAGATTTTTTTTATCGATCAATCGATAAAAATAAACATTATTCGACCTAAATTTATGCGAATATAGAATAAATCTATTTTTTTCAGCTCCAAGGACGAATGTCGATTCGAACTGGACAAATAAATCGTTCGAACCGACCGAACGAAACTCCGGTTTGGTCATCGCGTCGGAGGATTCTAAATCGCGGTAATTACTCTACCGGCGTATGCGTCACGAGCTTAGCCCGACGCGAGAGAAATATCCTACGGAGAAGAAAAATCGACGAAGCTTGACAAATCTCGATGAATCTGTCATCTTTAATCGAGAACATTTTTCCAGCTTGTTTTTTTTTCAAAATCCGATTCGTAACGGGGATGACGAAACGCGTCTAATACTACGAAGGGGAAAGAGTCTGGAGAAGTCTCGACGCAAAATAAAATTATATAACGAAAATTCGACTATTTTCTCGAAACGACAAATTTTCTTGAAAATTCTGTTGATTTTTTGTTTCGTTTCACCGTGCACCCGATAAGCATCTCGATAAGAATTCGGTCGTTTAACTTCGCTTCCAAGGCTCTCGGGTAAGAGATGGTTGATAACAAAAAAAATAAAGAAATAAAAAAACAGGGCACGAGTGAGCAAGAGTCGAGATGGGAAATAGTGCATGATATACGCAAAAAAAGATATATATATATATATACTCTGGTACATTACGTAATCGAGGAAACTGGTTGCATCTGGTCGGGCGTGTGTTGTTGAAGAGTAAAGCGTGCGCGAAATACACGTAAGACGGATGAGAACGAGAGAAGCCAACGGATCTCCGACGATCTGGATTTCGCGGCTACGGAGTCGACGCAGGAGTCAACCGTGTAGATTTACAAAGGACTGCTTGTTCCGAGTCAAACGACGGATATAATCTCAACCTGAGACTTCCAAGAAAAAATACGTTTGTTTGACGAAATCTTCGCGAGGATATTGAGAGGATGACGAGACCCAATTTTTGTTATTTTTATGAAAAAAAGAAAACAAAATTGGTATTTCTCAAATTTATTTGATCGATAATCAGCCGGATTTCAAACTAAACAGAATAAATTATGCGAATTTCTCACCAGTAACAACTAACAACGATTGCAAAATTGATCAAGCTAAACCTCGGCGACGTCGGCAAGTCGTCGCTGCGTTATTAATCGATCGTCGAGTAGAAAAGAAAAAAAAACAGTTTTGACACTCTTGTAAGAACGATGAAGCATTGCAGTCGGAGATTAGAATTACACGCTTGATAAGAGAGATAATAAATGATGCATCAATAAGATTTCATGTAAATATATATATAATTAAGGCTTGTAGTTATCACGATTATATTTTTTTGATTAAGAGATCCATCAATCTCTCCCTCTAGTGAGAGCCAGCTGATGTACGTTCTAATATGAGAGGCTACGCCTAGCCTACTCTCTCTCCCTCCCTCTCTCTCTCTCTCCACATGGCATACATCGAATAATTGAAGCCCAACAAAATGGCAAGCTGCCATAATTCACGAGCGTGAACTACGGGTACGCGTACACCAACACCGCGTCGGAGACGAAGTATAATCGAATGTCGGAAAATTCGTCGTGTCGGCATGTACCAAAGGCGCGCGCGTAACGAGGAAGCCGTTGGCATTACTCTACCAACAGTTATACATATTTGACTCCTATATAGTCGCGCGGTACCCATAGTTAGTGGGAAGTTTCGAAGCTCAACGACCCGATAGTGACATTAGTTGAGTTCGAATACTGGCTCGGATGAGTGTATGTCTATCATCGTTAGTATACTGGCGCCGAGCCAAATTTATCTTCCTCCATAATATTATATATATATATGTGTGTGTGTGTGTGTGTGTGTATTTCCCTTTACCTTCTCGTCTCTCACGGTGCGCTTTTCCACACGCAAACCTTTCAGCAAAATGACAAAAATTTTGTATTTTTCTTTACGCAAAATTCTCAAACTTTCAATTACAATTCACAACGATTCGTCATATCGTTGACAAACTTCCTATCGCAGCAAGGTAATAACGAAAATATCATGTTACTACAGAAAAAAAGATTTTTAAAAATGTTTTTTTTTGTTTCATTGAAGGAAATCGCAAACTCGATACAACCTCGGTACTTCGATGTTAATAAATGTGATGCGGTGGAGGAAAATTGAATCGTGTGTACGTACGTAGGGTATTGTTTCGACGACGAGGATTTGTCGCGAGGGAATGTCGCGAACAATTCGAAACATTTCACGTTTCAACCAATCTCTCTAATTAGCCTAGGAGAAGCCGCGTGCGAGAGTTTCAACACCGGTGTGTCGACCGAGTACTGTGTATACAGTTACTATCCAATTATTCATCAAATTGGACTCAGCACCAAGTCTCTTCGTACACTCTCGCCATCCAACCCAATGTCTGTAATGACGAATCAACAGTACCTATATATTTTACCATGTGTATATATATACATATAAACGTATGGTGTATAATAGATATTCCAACTATATGACTCTTCATATCCAACCAACAGACTTTACCAACGACATTCTATTAACTCTGTGCAAACTATGGTCCCAATACCTAGATCGTTAGACTACGGTCATTACGGGTGTATATATATATATACATAGAGAGAGAGAGAGAGAGAGAGAGAGAGAGAGAGAGAGAGAGAGAGAGAGAGAGAGAGAGAGAGAGAGAGAGAGAGAGAGAGAGAGATATTTCAGTTCATATTCATGAGCAAGGGTGGGTCGAAAAGAAAATTTGTAATTTTTTTGAGCTTATAAAAAATTCGTGCCAAGGGGGTTAAACACAAATTAAAAGAGATGGCACAGTCTCCAGTACCGCGAAATTTAGCCCGAAGCTCAGTTTTTGAGTTAAATATGAATTAAAAATTTAATAGGCGCCACGAACTAATTTCAACTAGATAATTCAAATCTCAACTATACTCGTTTCTCTTCGGTGACTTTGTTCTTTTTTCTTGGTATCGGCAAATTTTTTTATAAAACGAAATATGTCGACGGTTTTATTTTATTTTATTTTATTTTTTCGCCGTATGGATTTTTCTTAAAGTTTACGGATTGACCGACACAATTATATGTACGACGATAAAGATTGTAAATCTTGGAGATTGAAGTAAAACGTCTATCGGGAATGCGGACTCGATCGTTAAGTCCGACTGATATCGCCCGGAATTATGCAAAACGAGCGATCCGCATCGCCGAGCCTGTTACGACTATCGTTAATTCAATTAAGTCTCGCGAGACTAGACTCTCGTAGTCTTGAGACGCCGAAATCATTTAATCTAAAGTATGATTACACGCGGAGCGAGTTTTCCTCGGGATCGTGTTTTGCGTGTAAATTTTTGCATCCATCTTGTTTTTTTCATTTTTTTTTTTTTTTAATCAGATAACCCGATTCCAATTTTCTTTCTCCAAAAATCCTGTTTAAATAAACGAGTAGGATATTTCTAAAAACGACTGTTTTCAAAGATTTCAATCTCGACGATCATAATTCGATAATAAAATCGATAAATATCGATTTCGCGATGAAACGTTCGTTCGCCCTCAATCTTTTACGTCTGTTCACACATAGCCGTATATTTGAACACAATCGTCGAGCGCACCTGTGTATCCTCTCTCGTTAACGCACACGTTCTCGAGAACGAAGCATAGGTATACGACACGGTGAGAAGAGATCTTTCTCGCCCTCCGGGGGTCGAGAATGAAATAAGGTGCACCAGCTGCCTTCGTAATACACACTCGTTCCACTCGACATACAACGGGGCAAAATAAAAATTCAAAAAGATCGCAAGATAAAACCATTATAAAGAATTATTGCGAGCAGAAAGTATAATTTCAACAAATTATTCGACTTAATTCACGATAATAATAATTCTTCTATGAACAAAAAAATTAATATTTTCACATTTCTCACGTATTTTCTTTTTTATCAAACTGAAAATTCATAATACTTCTGAAATATTATTTAAATAACAATTAATTTAGACACAAAATTATTTCGCTATGAAATAAATTTGTCAAAAAACTGTTTAATTACCAAATTATTTTTGCAACAAATAATGTTGAACGTAGGTGAAAGAAAAGGTCAGATAGCTTCTATGAAATAACGACTATAAAAAAAAAGATCGAAAGCACACAGGAGGCACGGTAATATCTGGTGCGAATCATTTTACCGTAAATAATTCATTTTGCACGGGGTTGAGGCTTGCAATCGGCTCGTGTGAGAGAAATTGAGAAATATCGTTATATGTATTTTGATCACACTTAATATGTTTGTACGGCGCAGATGCACACAAAAAATGAAACAGTGGCGTGAACGATGAGAGCGAGAGAGAAAAAGAATTATAAAATACAAACGCGACGAGCGGTTCGTGTATAGTGTGCGCTTTGATCTCAACGAGACCCTCGAGCTCTCACGAGCGTCTTTTTCTCTTTCGCTCTCTCTCTCTCTCTCTCTCTCTCTCTCTCTCTCTCTCTCTCTCTCTCTCTCTCTCTCTCTCTCTCTCTCTCGGGTGTGGCTTAATCGAGGATCGAATTAGACGGTACGGTGTATAAAGAAACGCGCCTGGCGCTATGCTCCCACTCCCACACAGTCTAGAAAATGTATAGACAATTTTGTCCAAACATTTTTGAAACCGAAAACTGACCACCCTGTACGCGAAATTGTTATGCGGAAATAATTCGGGTCGTGGTCAGCTTCCTCTACACTGGGACTATTTTATGCTCGTTTTAGTACACGAAATCTCTGTATACACTGCGAAGAAAACACGGATTATGTGCATAGGGGTTTTGTTTTAAGGTGGGATGAATATTAAATTTCAATGTACGTAACGGGTGACCATTTTGAAACGGACAATTTTACTCCAAATTATGAAAATGATTGTTACATTTACCAACAACTAATTAAATTTCAAGTCTTCGAAAATTATTCTCGAAGATTCCAAGTTCTTTTAGAACAATTCTTAATAACGAGTAACAGACAATTAAATTGTAAAAAAACGTTTTTTTTTTTCAAAAATACTTTCTTTCCTCGTATCATTTTATCGTTTTAAGCAAAAATAAAAATAATAATAATTCGAATATTTCAGACAAACTGATTAAACTCTAACTATGGGTTCCTCATTAATCCTGGATGTGTAAAGAAAATAGCGTGATAATATTCGATATATATTCTTCCCTTAAAATGGACCACCCTGTACGTACGTGGACCCATGGCTATGTGCACGATGAATCCTCAATCGGCTAGGTTTCGCCGAGCTCAGGAGGGAAGCAGATTATGTACGCCATGCGCATGTTATCTTGCTCGTTACGACAGAATGAGCTTTTCGAGTAGATCAGACACACGCTCGCGGGCTGTGCAAGCACGAGCTTACAGCTCTCTTGATGTATTTTCGTGTTGCATCCAAAGCAGATAAACGAATCTGGTGCAATCTCTTTTTTCCCATTCTGTACAAAATTTCCCGGTGGATTATACGAAATAGCAAAAGAACAACGTATTAATTAAATTTATAGAAAAATAACAACGAAAAAACGCGAGTAATTCAAGATCGAAATAAAACAATGAAAGTTGTCTAATCTGAGGAAATAACGAATGAATTAAAAATTATAAATGTATGAGATAGGTAAATTCTATATTTAAAATTATTCAAAACCGAGCGATGTTTTATTCATTTCGAATAATAATTAATTATAGTACCAGGATAATTTTTATCGAGTCAGAAATTGATGCAATCGGGGTTGGAGGACGTAAAATATCGTATTCGATTCGGGACGCTTTTAACAACGAAATTTTATCGAAAAAATTCGCTAATTATCTTCAACGAGCGTGATAAATTTCGAACCCTCTCTACCAATCCGCGGCGGCTCTCGTTTCAACCTTTCACAATCGTGAACAATTCGCCCTTTTCAATTATTTCCCGGCATCGATCCTTCTTTTTTTCTACTCTTTTCTCGTGAAAGAATTATTAATATCGGATTTCTCGTTACCTTTTGCCATGCGCAGTGTATAAAGGCCGTAAATTCGTGCCGGAGGATAAAATTGCGGTGAAAGGATATATAGAGGGACGGGGGCGAGGCGGAACGGGGTTGTGCGAGCCGAGCTTTAAGGGCAGGCGTGCTATTACGCGAAGTGGGTTAATCGAGGCGGTCGCGGATAAAGGACGAGAGTCGGAATGACCGGAAGATACTTTATGGTTCGACACAGCTCACCCGTAATAACGCGGCTGTATTCATTTTTTAAAAAATTAGTTAGATACTCCGGCATCGATAGACCGCGTGGTAATCGAAAGAAATGAAAATATTCGCGTTTAGTCGTGAGAATTTTCTTGCAAAACGGCTCTTCGCGTTTCTAAGTAAGTATGCAAAACGGCGAGGCGCAGATACAATTCTACCAATCGTATGTAGCGGTATTCTTCTCTTTCTTTGCGAAGACTTTGAGACGAATCGAATAACAGAAGTACATTGGGGGGGGGGGGGGGGAGCCCACGTGCGCGAGGGCGATTGCTGATGTTACGAAACTCAACGGTGAGATCGAATCTCTCACTTCGTGAAATTTGCAAAAAAGCCATGGTTGAATCTCCCACGAATTCTCGATTAATGGAAACAAAAATTTAAAAAATACAATTGATTAAAAAATTGGTAAAAAAATTTAATGCCTTCCGCAAATAATTCGAGATGATTGATTTTCTATTTTTAACAAATAAAAAATAACATAAAAATGATTTTTAAATTATTGAAATTTTGGAATATATTTCGCAAATAATTCGAAAAGATTTATTTTCTATTTTTGGAAAAATGATCATAACCAGAATCGTTGGCGCAAGGATCCTTTCTCCGCCCACGAAAAGTAAGAAAGTCGAATTTTTCAAAAATCTTCTTTAAAAAAAAAAGAAAAAGAAAGATGACGTAACGCTCGTGAGCTTGACCCAGAAAAATGGTGCCTCTCGTCTTACAAAACATTTCGGGTCTCGGCGATCTCTCTTTTATAAAATTGCCCTCTCTGTTTCTCTCCGGAGGATCGTTGAAAATGACAAACACAGTGATTCCCCAACTTGGCGGCTCCGTGAGTTCCTCCATTACCCCGAGCAAATTTATAGCCGAGAAGAATTCGGCATTCGGTGTATACCCGCGAATCTCGTGATGAGACCCGAGGCTGGACCCGAGCCACGAGAGTGTAATACCAGAAACGAAACGACCGCACCTGCCGCAGCCCCTGAATTTTATATAAGTATACACTCGCACACGCGTATAAGCCGAGATATTCACGCGTGTGCGTCGTCGTTATACGAGCTGCGTAACACACGAAACCGGCAAATAGTCGGACTTCTCGTGTTCAACGTGGTACACGCTCGTTCGGACCGCCCCGAGGTCGTGCCCGACGCGACGAGCTAGGGGTAATTCGAGTCATCGCGAAACTCGTACGAAAATTCAAACCGGTTGGCCTCAACTTGGTCGACCAGACGCGAACATCTACCAATAGGTCCACCGAGCGATGGTTTTTGTACGTAACGTACGAGAATCTGGATCGAGAACGGAGTCTCTGTTTTCTCGTCCTCCCTTGAAACTTTCGAGCGCATCCTTTACCGGGTCTTTTACTTTCGGCGAGTGAGATATCTCACGTTCCGTACGAACCCACGTGGACTCGAGGACGGGATGAATCACGTTACTCGTGAATCATAAAGCTGGATCGGAGCGTTATAGGAGTCATATTACGGATATTGGAAATTGTCTATCGTTATAATGAATTATCGATTAGTATTGACATTGATCGTGAGTCATATTCGCTTAATTGGATCATTATTATTTCAGGATCGTCGTGATCGAGGCACAGCCCGAATAAAAAATTACTTGTATTTTAGGATAATAGGGGAAGGGGGCCCAAAGCGGGCACACTAAGTTTAAGTAAGAGAAAAACGTATATTAATACATAGATTAGTAATACTTTTAATGCTATTAGATGCTAAATTTGTTGTAGTTTCATATCCAATGCATAAATTTCTCGTACGAGTCAAGAATATGAAACTAAAATCCAAAATATGAAACCTTTTCGAATGCTCACTTTGCCCGGAGGCTGGCCTAAAGCGGGCATGAGCATTAGGGCAAAGTGGGCACGCAACGGATAAAGCGAGCATGCGTCTATTTTTAATGTCTAATTAATAAATAAGAAATATACTTATTGATGAAAATATCAGAAGGGCAATAATAAAGAATCTTTATTGCACAATAACCTAATTAGGAACATCATTTTGATATTAATTTAAACATAACTATTATAGGTACTTAAACTTTATCTAAAATTAACATCGCTCAATCAGCATTCTTATAATTACTCAGTCGTCATCAGTAACTTTGCAGTATTTTCTTCATAAATTCAACAATCAAACAAAATAAAATATTGTTAAACAAAATTATTAAACAAAAATCTCACTTTTGAAACAAACTTATAGTTTCATAAAACTTTCACAAAATCAAAAAGAATATTGAGAATACTAGACCTAAAATTAAACAAAGAAACTGTTCAGCTTTATTTCAGTCACCTACTGCATGGCTTTTTTCATCGTACTTTCACTCCAAAGACCTTGATCTGATTTTCTTTTATATTTATTCACCATCCTAAAGGAAATGAAATGACTAGAGTAGGTAAATAACACAATGATAATTATAAGAAAATAAAAATTTAGCGTCATTTCAATGCAATCAACAGACGGCATGGCGAGCATGATCACGAGGGCATAGTGGGCATGCTCGCGTTGCCCTGCTCGCTTTGCCTTTTACGTCACGCCCACGTTTTCATCGGACCAAACCTAAAATTTATTTTCATATTTACACGCAAATATGATTAAATTAAAGTAAGATAAGCCCAATACACAAGACGCATCTTGATAATAACATAGAGCACTCAAAATCAGGCAAAACACAATCTACATACCATCCTTTTATTGTATAAAAACGGCGAAATTCTTTTTTTTTTGCACACGAGCCTTAGGGTTCGTTCGAGATGCGGGGTACAACTACCGCGGAGAGTGGCGGGGCGGGGGGTAATGTCTATGAGACGCGAGACCACGTCGAGTTTGTTTACGTTGATTTTTTATGGGGTGCTCGCTTTAGGCTGGTGCTCGCTTTGGGCCCCCTTCCCCTAATAATTGGTAAAAATAAGAAAAATTGCAAAAGTTAAAAAATAAGAATAATTAATAATGATAATAATAATAAGTATTTTCATTATTGTCATTATTAATTTTTATTTTTATAAATGAATAAAAGTTCGAGAAACTCGTTGCAGGATGCAATTAAAATTCGGCATGCAACGATAATGTGGAATTCTGATGATTCGGGTTGGAGCGAGAGGGGCCAATTGGGAGCGCATACCATATCACGTGTATTTAACACGGAGAGAAATTAACCGAGTGATCGTGCCCGGTACCGGGCCGATATCAGCTTTGATCATTCTTTCTCTCTTTCTCCCTCTCCCTCCCTGTTGCTCTTTCTCACTATCTCTCTCTCTCTCTGTCGAGGCTGCGAGCCGGCGATCATCAAAATTTATTGCTAGCAGAGGGAACGTCGGAGTAAGATAACGCGTATTTACTACTACAGTTCAGACTTCGGCGCAACCGCGCATCGTTTCTGGGAAAGCTGGCAGCCGGATGAAAATAACGCGAAATAGTTTATCATCGTTTTCGTTCGGCGTAGCTTTAAATGGATGCCGGTAACGAAATTTTGAAAAATCACGTCTCGAATATCTCGTAGGTGCGAGAATTTTATGGATTTTTGGGGATTTGTGCGAAGAGAATACAAAAATGTACAATATCGTCGGATAAAAATCCGAATATAGGAAAATTTAATCGTAAATCAAATTCGACTAACTTTCTCGATCAATAGTCCCTCGAACATTACGTCCCACCGAATAAAATACAAATTATTGTTCATGGACCAATAAAATAAAAATTTTCCGAGAAGTAGTGCATATTGAAAAAAAAAATAATAATAAATATAACAAATCAACAATAGCCCCACTGTAACAACACTCGCTTATGTTCGTTGTCGAAGATCCAATTTGAGGTCTGCCGAGATTAAAAAAGGGGAATTCACAAAAATAGGTCATTAGTTCGACTCATTAATTACGATCCGGTGTAATGAACTTTCGATCATTATGGTTGCAGTCTTATTGAAACGACTGTATACTTTTGTTTTACGATTTCGTTAATAATTCTTTCCAAGACGTTATCATTTATTGCACAGTCCGAACGCATTATTAAATCAATTAACGAGCTCCTCGGGGTAATAAATCATGAATCGTATATTTACGTACGAGAAAGAAAAAAATACGTCGAGCGCACAATCGTGAATACAGCCCGGAGTGATCCGAATCCGAGCGGGCACGTTTACCGAGTTGCACACTCGTGATATTCGAAGCTATCTAACGATAATGTTTATTACGGCCAATTAATCAATGCGCGACCTTTGATGATAATTACAGCGGGAGAGTCATCGATGATAATTGAAACGACGTTCGTGACGGCTCGCCATTTTATAATTTTCTTTTTTTCCCCTCAAATGCGAATCTTCTTGGAAATAAAAGTCCATTTCGACGAATAACAAGTAATTAAAATTAAATCGAAAGCATTAATGTACATAGCTTCGAGTATGAATCATCGGGCAATCGTGGACGAAGAGGAGAAAATGCTAGGAATAAAATGTTGAATATTTATAAACAACATTATCGACGATCGATCGAAAAGTCGCGACTCGTGCGCACTGCGGCTGGAGTGGTTCTCGTTCCGAAGCACGATATACGAGTGAATTTCCGAGAAGATTATTGGAAGGGCCAGCCAAGGCCGACGTATTAAATTACGAGTGATTAGACGGTTTATTTTTCAACGCCAAGTAAATATAGGACCGAGGGCGTAACTAGAGAGAGAAAGGGAGTGAGAGGTCTGCGAGGATCGGTTGATTTTACGAGATAAAAACGAGAATTTTTGATAATCTTCGATACTTATTAATTTTTTATTTATTCGATTTTTTATCGAGTATAATTTTGATTACAGGCAAATTCCTAAATGACAGGAAAAATAATGTCATATTTGTAATCTACGGTAAATTTCCGATGGAAAGATATGTCGTTAATGTCATTAAACAAAAAAAATAGTTTTTCAAGTATAGAAAGACCCTCCCTTTGGTACCAAAAAATTGTGATTTTCGATGCATCGTCACAGCGACAAAAACCGAGATATCGGTATGATCTCAATGCCATTCTGTACATTTTGGCATCAGAAGCAGATGATTCCAAGCAGAATTACAACCACCTAAAATAGCGACCTTTTACGCACCCGCGAAAAGCTTTAAATTTAGAAATCCCAAATTCCCATTAATATCGCTTTAATTTTCAAATTTCACTTTCAACGCTTTTATCCCACATAACTTTTCCTTGTCACCCAACATGACACGATTTCCCCCTGATTTTAATAATCACCCCTCCCCCCAAAAAAGTAGAAAAAAATGAATTTTTTTGTATTTTCTTCGTCCCACGTTCGTTATGGCCCAAAGTGCTTATCTAATGTGTGGGTCCAAAAAGTTAGACAAGCGGTGCAGTAAACCTACTTTCGTAATGTAGGATCGACTGCACAAGAGAGTAGGAAGCGTGAGTGCACGAGACAGGTCGCGAGTGGCCGAGTGCCAATTGAATGCATCAACGTCGATCCGTCCAATACCGATGATCCATCTATGCGTTCAACACCGTGAGTAACTCGACCCACGAGAAAATTGCGTTTCCTCGGACGTCGGCTAACTATCCGTCCAATATTTGCTACTCTTTCTTTCTAAGGTTTGATGACCCAACGAAGAACGTATCACACAGTCGTAAACTAAGAGACTCAACGAGACTCGAAACGCTTGAACGAAGTGTAAACAGGTCTAAACTCAACGCATATTTACTAATAGTTTTATGGATTCCACTTTGTTCGTTGCCCAGTTTCCAGCTCTTTGGCTCGAAATAAATATCACAATATTATTACATCGCGTCTCGTTACGTCCGACCTATCTCGAATAAAATAATTTTTCTTCACGATCTTTCTTCGTGAAATAATTCTAAATACGTGGGGAGAAAAAAATTAACTCGTCGAGTCGTTTAAAATAATGAGAAATTATAATGAAGTTGGAACGAAGACGCACAATATAAATTGTAATATTAGTGTCAAAATAATAATTTTTTTTAATTATTGAAAAATTATTGAAAAAAGTTGATCTCTCATCGCGTCCAGATTCGTTCAAAATTCTTCTCGCTTCTTGCTCGGATTATTCAATCATCCGAGAATAGATTAGTTGCGTACGGGTTCTACGCGTTGAATAAACGATCTCCGAAAATAGCGATTTGAGTGCCATTGGGACAAACCGTACGTCTTACGTGCCGCCAAATTTTATCCTTGTACCAAATACCACAAAGACATTACCAAAAGAGTTAATTTTCTCGTCCTCCAACTCTCTTCCCCTAACATTTCGTGTTTACCTCGTTTCTCTCCTCTCTCAAAAAAAAACCAAAAACACAAAAGCAAAAAAACTTGATCGATACATTCGCTCGTACACCTCGGCTCACTCGAAACGTCCACACCCGCGTTATTAGAGCCGATAAAATTATCCTGAAAAAAAAGAAAAAAAAAAGAAAAAATGTTTCAGCTGTGTACACGTCCGATCGCGAGAAACAAGGCTGACGATAAATTGCCCCTATCGATACAATTTTCTAGTGACAAACGATGCAAGAGAGTGACGACATATGCGCATGCGCGTGCGTTTGCGTCTGTTCTTTTTCTTTTCGTTTTTCTTATCAGAACCGATCGGTTCTACCGCTCGATTCGAGCCGTCTAAACATTACCGCGGTCTATACACCCCGCCATTATAAGTTATGTATTACGAATATTTATGATCGAGTGTTGCGTATATGGAGTTCGAACACGCCGAGTATAAATATCCATTATGGGTGTTAGAGTACGAGAGCTAAACCCATGACGCTATATATATATATATACATATTTATTTATGTACGTACGTGTATACAGTCGCACCTTCAATATGGCGGTACGATATGACATATATCGCGATTCTCAAAGTTCGAGGTAACGTCGGGTATAACGGGCGACCTCGCCGCTCCCGCAGGATGATGCATCGACGTGGGTAGCGGCTATACGGACGACCGAGAGACGGAATCGATGTTGGCTATCTGTATAACCAGGAAGATTCTTATCTCGCGCGGATAACTTGATACGCGGAATTGGAGAGATAAAGAAGAAGAAGAAGAAGAAGAAGAAGGAGAGGATGATGATGATGAAGAAGAAGAGAAGATGATGAAGAAAATAAAAAGAGTAACGATCGCGAATATCCACGAGGGCATATATGGGGATGTTGATGTCGCGGGGGTGGGGGAGAGAAAATCGCTATCGCATGAATCATATATTTGCGTATACGCGTTTGTACGTAAACTAAAACGTGAATTTTTCTTATCGTCGTGCGTAATCATTCGCTTCTCTTGCTTCATAAATCCGTGCATATATATTTTTTATCTAACGCCGTATTCCTGACTGTGGTCGGTTATTAAAGTCGTTATTGCCGATTGCGTCAGGGATTCGAATTGTAGCAATTTTTATCGCGAGATTCGTAATGTTTATTTATCGCTACGTTACGTCGAACGATAATGTATGTATTGATTTTACCAGGGGGAGTTTGGGAGTATTTTTCAAAATAAACAACAATTTGTATCGATAAATAATCGCGATTATAATCCAAATAATTTTACGAAATAATCGTCAATAATTAACAAATTTAAAAAAATCTCGGAATATGGAAAATTTGTGAAATTTATATTTTTAAGACACGTTGCATTTTTCGATATGACATCGAACCGCAATATAACGCATCGAGTTCCAACTAAAATTCGTAATTATCCAAAACGAATTATAAAAATTCGACGACGTAATCACGAAAATAAAAAAATCAAATAAAAAAATTTTATTTTCAATGTTTTAAATGAATATGAAAAATTAATTGATAATTATTTTGAAATAAAAATAAAAAAATAAAAAGTAATATAAAAATTTTGGACAAAATGATTTCTCGTGGCGCTTATGGAATAACACGTAGAATAGATTCAACGTGAGATCGCACTTGTAAATTACGACTCTTATCTATAAGAACCGTACTTTCCGACTGAAATTCGAGCCTTGGATTAAACACGAATTCGTGCTAACGACTTCTATTTCCGGCCTAGTAGAAATTGATACCGTAAGAAATGTATTCATAATTATAACGCTGAGAAATTATTCTTTCATTGTAACAGTCGAACGGTGTCCGTGACTGGTTTTTTATTTATTTTTTCACGCTCGCTCGGCGTCTTCGTTTCAGTGAATGAGCGCAAGGGGGGGGGGGGGCGAAAGATTGCTGAATGACCGGCGAATGCTCTGGAAAGTCTCGCGACGGAAGATCGAGAACTGTAGTGGCCACTACCTTTTATAACTAAACATATAATATATATATACATACGTTAGTGCAAAGGCTACGTATATATATATATATATATATATATAGAGAGAGAGAGAGAGAGAGAGAGAGAGAGAGAAGAACTTCCCCCGTTGTCTGTGGACTAACGTATATACATATATACGTTAGTTCAGAGAGAACAGGGGAAGTGCGTGCTCTCGGCAGCCGCTGCCGGGATTCAAAGCTCTCCGGGCATGGCACGGTACAGCGGAGCAAAAGCAGCTTCAGTCTACCGCGAGCCTCCACCGTAGAACGTTCCTTGCATAATATCGATCCACGAATCGACATCAAGTCCCCCCCCATGAGATTCAACGATCCATGACGAAAAATTTTGAACAAACAAAAAAAAACGTACCTCTCGAACAATTTTTACGAATAACGTTACGTTGAAATAAATCGTGTCGAATTATACGTTTTTCGGGATGTGAACTTGATATTTTTTGCTTGAAATAAAAATTTTAAAAGTTAAAAAATAAATAAAAACGGAAGAAAAAACAAACAACAAGAACTGTGTTTACGATGATGACGATCGCGTGGATTAATCTCGAGAATCGACAATTTTGGTGAATAAATGAGGAATTAGAAGAAAACAAAAAATCAGAGAGAGAGAGAGAGAGAGAGAGAGAAAAAGTAACGAAGAACGATTATCGAAAAAAGATATGACGAGCGTCATCACGAACGAACGAATAATGTGGCAGTGTTGGATCTTGATGCTGTGTGCAACAGGTAAAAATAAAATTTAGCGATCGTATTGCCGAAGAGTGGGAGAGATGGTGAGGAATGGGGGGGAATAATTAATTCGACTCGAAGCGTCGTTAATTCGAGACGTCGAATCGATGAAACCAAACGGGGGACCACCCGCGCGAGGGAGAGAGAAAGAACGATCTATTTTGAAACTTTGTTAAACGGACGACCAAAGCATTTATATATATATGTATATATCAAGAGAGAGAGAGATAGAAAGAGAGAGAAAGAGAGAGAGAGAGAGATATCGATGCATCGGTTGCCGGGTGTGTGGGCTAGGGCGATGTAGGTAGACACTATCCTGCTTAGACTATCGGTGTTCTAAAAGCGTCAGGTAGCCGCGATAAATTCAACTCGACGTAATGGAGACCGATACGTGTGTATGTCCTAGAACGGGAGGTTTATCGAATTCGCGAGTATGTCTCATTCAACATGCTTCCGAACGAATTTCCTTGATACTCCGTCCCAGGTAACGGATTTAATTCGATAACGATTAAAAAAATGGATAAATGAATTAATCGATTTAAAAAAAATTAATGGATGATTATTATTTTTGATCGATTAATATTTATCATTATTACTTTATAATTAGACAATTTTTCATTATCTAAATCATTATTTTTCTACGATGAAAATCACGGCGTTTAATCAAATCGCCAGAAATAATACACGATAATATTTCGAGAGCGTGATTAATTTTGGGCAAAACAAAAAAATATTGCTTCCGTTCGCCATTTATCAAACGATACGAAGTCTATAATAATCATGAAAAAAATAAAAATAAAAACAAACATAACGAACAAACATATTATTCAGCGTCGATAGAGAAATCGTTTCGTTTGAGTTGCCAAGTGGGGAGGTGCTTATCGTTATAATAACAAAGTTTCGTAGTTTAATAATAAACACGAAAAATCTGTGTATCAGTGACCGTAAGGTTGTAGTAGGGCAGCTTATTCGATCGGCTGTTCACGAGTTTGAATTTTTATTTTATTTTTTGTTTTCCTAATTTTTATTTTTATTTTTATTTTTTTTTCGATAAAGTTCGAATCATCGTTATTATCGTGGTGTGAAATAGACAAGCGTCCAGGCTCGATACCGTAGTCGTCGATAGTGTATTTTAATAAAAACCGCCCGCGCGCGCTATCGCGCATTCTCTCGACGCCGGCGAAGCGCGTTTTAATAATAAAACGGGTTGGATGATATAGCGTGATACAGCCTTGTAACCATCGTGAATGAAAGCTCTCTCGCTCGCTCTTACCGCGGTACGATTTCGCGGCTCTTACATGAATTCGCGTATGTGCGTGTCTATGTGGGGGGGGGGGGGGGGGGGGGGTGCGCGCGTGTGTTAGGCCTGTGGGCAGATCGAGACAAGCAATACGTCTTATTGGAAAAAGGGGTCCATTGGCTAATTAACACGCCCGATATATCACTCTCGATCTCAGCTTGCTACAACCGTCGGAAAATTACTCTCGAATCAAGAACCGGAAAATTTGTAAAAAATGTCGAAATATTATTTTTTCATAGATATAAATAAAAGATCGAAGAAAAAATTCACCATCGAGCGTCGCGCGGATAAATTTGATTTATTCATGAGACACCGACGTTCGTTACGACTTCGATCGATTTTTATAGGTCAACGAATAAATACGATTTCGATTAAAATTCACAAAATATCGAAATCAAGAAAATTTCCCAAATTTCAATTTATCACGATTTTTATTTTCTTCCCAAACCCAATCCCCCCCCCGCCAGCGCCCCTCGCCGCACGGGCGTGTTAAAAGCACATTAAATTAAAGAAAATAATGAAATTTTTAATGCATATTAATTTCGTGTCGCGTATTTGACGTCATGGTTCATAAATAGACCGGCTAATCTATAAATAGTGAATGTGGCAACTTTCGGAATAAATTAACGATAATAGGCTTTACGCTCGGCGCGCAAAACGATCGATAAATAATAATATAATTGTTTTCCTCGAGAAAACGATCCAGCTGCGCTTCGATAAATTTCCTTTTAACCATCGACGTATATTCCGCCCCCCCCCCGCCCTTCTTCTTCTCCGCCGCCACTATTGTCCTCATACACGATATTAGGTATTCCTCGTATCGTCCCCGTTGCAACCGAATTACGACGGTTACGCGCTACGACCACTTGTTAAGCGTGATTCCCAACCGTAGGTAATAATATTACCAAGCGGGCGCACAAGAGAGTTGATAAATTTTTGTATAATATCGTCGTATCTCAATTCCGTTAATCACGAGCATTAGTATGCCGGGCGAACGGGTTTTGATGTGAAATATATATTTTTTTATTTTTTATTTTTTCATCGTAATTTTTATCACCCGGAGGAATAGGGCGAAGTTATAAAAATTCATTTCTGCAATCTTCCAACGACATTCTTGAGGGTAGCGTTAATATTAGTGTGAAAAATGTAAAGTCGGGCGGATGAGGTGAAAAAGAAATGAAACGAGAGAGGGAGTGAGTGAAAGAGGGACTGTTGTGTGCATAAATGCGCCGGTACCGCATTTGTCACGTTATTCCATGAACCAATAAACGCTATCTGCCTTTACGATCCCCTGTGACTAATACACAGATATATATATATATATGTGCGTGTGTACCCGTGTATATATGTCCCACCGTGTAACGACTGTCGGAACGATCGCGACGAACGAACAAAATTTGCATTGAATGTCGATACGAACTGTGAGGGAACGAGCGATTGCGCGCGTAAAACCTTCCAAGTTGAAGCAAACGGAAACCGAATGGACGATGCGTGTGTATGTGTAGCGAACATGCGGGTTCTCGCGACGATAAAAGCGCTTGCGGTTCGTCCCGACGGCAATAAATCGTCGAACATGATTTATCATTTTTTTTTCAATTTTTATAGTTACTTCCTTAGTGTATAATCGCGACCCCTCGTCATTTCGACGAACTTGTCACGGGGGTGATTTTAAAGCGTCCCTAAAGTCGTCCATGGTTGAGGTGCCGATGTTTACTGTTTTTTAATTTTTTAAATTTAATTATTTGGTGGATTTAGGGAGTGTTAGTTAGCGATAGAAAGTTAAAGGGTGAGATAAAAATATAATAGAGATGATTTTATGAGAAATGGATTAAAAATTGTTGTGAGCAGAAACATTGATGTAACGAGGGGTCGAGTAATTCGCTTGGAAGAGTGAAAAAATAAAAATTTATAGGTTATGCATGGGTTACATGGGAGTTCGATTCGACACAGATGCCGCATGCTCGTATATGTTTTTCATGCATGAGATTAATTTTTTGCACTTGCTCATTGCTCGTAGTATCGTGCACATGGTGAAAAGATCGGACGACGACTCGGGACGAAGCATATTACGACGATATTCGTTACGACGATTCGCAAAGTTTTCACACGCATTGTAAACGTTTCACTCGAGCTTATTATTATCGCATACACAATCCCGTACGATATTTACCCATTTACAGAATTTACTATGTAAGATTATAAAGTTTCTTTTTCCCTTTTCGAGAATCTAAATGTACGAGGGTGTCGAAAAAAATGCGCGAGAAAATAGAGCGTCGTTGAACGCGACAATGGCTACGGCACCGTGTCACGTGATCATTCACGAGAATGCCCCCTCTCCCTCTCGCGGCGAAGCTTCGCTAACCGGACGGAAAGCCATCGATCATTGTGAAGTCGTTAGTTCATGCCTCGGCCACGATCTCATTTTACCGCCAGAAAATCCATCGCTATTTTTCAAGAAGGACAACCACGAATATCAACGTGAATACTTACATGTGACATAGGTCACGATATAATGGAACGCGTTGAAATCGACCGTATTTGCCTTCAACGCTTTGTCATTATTCGCAACAACAACCGCGGGCTCGTCCATCGACGACTTCGTCGACCCTGGTGTCGTCGGCCGCGACGTCTTCGACGACGTAAGGCATAAGTTCCGAACGCGACCGTGACCTCACGACGTACGTATTGCGTGAGAAACTTCGGAGAACTTTCTTGAACGTACGATTCCTTACCGCTACGGACTCGAACTTTCTGTACTATCGAGTTTAATAATGCACTATATATCCCGGAGACGCGATGTCGTTTACCGATCGTTGAAATACACCGTCGCGAGTCTCAAATACCTCTTTCACTTTTTGAATGCTCAACGGCTCGGTAACTATGCATTGTTTAGGATTGTCATGGCAACCATGCGCAAACAGCTGTACTTCGTCCTCTGCGCATCCCGTATTACAGACGGCAGAGGACCGATTAATTCGACAGCAAAGATGGAAAGATGTTTATAGGTTATGTATCGTTAAAATTGAACGACGCGAATCGCTAGGTTTTACGAGAATATTATCTTTGAAACTGGGTACTCGACTAACCAACCGTTCGCTCGACGAATGTAAACATCGGACGGGACGGAAGACGATGATGCTAAAATCTTTCGGAGAATACATATTACTAACGAAATAGTCGTTTGAATTCGTTGATATTACACACGCACGATGTCCTGTGATGCACGCAGTTTCGCAAACGAACGAACACACGGACGGACGCTTCCTCTCACACGCACAGACCGTCAGCTGTTTCGAAGCGATACACCCCCCCCCCCGTACCCCTTACTACGCGTCTATACTGGTACACACTCACACGCTTGCGCACTGCACGAGGATGCCTGAATGCATCGACAATACACACGGATTTTATCTGTGTGTGTGTCGAATGTGCCACGCGGCCCATTGTACATATCCGAAATCCGATATCGTTTAATAAACGAAGATGCCTTGAACGAACGATCGACATCGTTTCAGCTCTCACCACGCACGATCACTCGTTAACAAAGCGGTCGAGATTACATAACCTCCCGGTATCTCCCATATCCCGCTCGCACGCGTCTTGGCCTGCCTCAACGCGCTCACGCACTTACGCGCGGTACCGACGCGTCCCAAGAATTTCACGCTACACACACGCACGATTAAGTACGAAGTTACGTTATGTTCTTCATTAGATTTTCTCGCGATAAAGGGTAATGCGTTTAGTCTGTCGATTGTCCAACTCACGAATAATTTCGCAAAAATATTCGAAAGCCGTGCCGTTTAGTTTTGTTCTTTTTCGGTAATGCTCCGGCATGCGGATGCGCGCGCATGTCCTCGCAATGTTTTTATGTGAAGTTGGCTACGAAAAACGCACTTTGTTGGAGAAAACGATAAATTGAATCACAGGAGGAAAAGCGTAAAGTCGTTAATAAATAAAAGTAAATTAATAAGTACATATATTTGCATACATACTGATTTATTTATTTGGACAAATGTAAAATATATGCGCTGGAAATGCTTCTAGTATCGCCAGTAGCATATCGTTCGTTGTAATTGGCCATAATTAATCATAGAATTAGAGCAGCCTCACTGCGCATGCCCACTAAGCGCGCAAAATGCGAATCTGAAGAAAAAAAAAGGAAATAAAAAACAGAATCTCCATCTGCTTTAATGGATTGCCATACAAATGCACGACGGGACGAGCACATCGTGAGACAGAGCTGACTGTGATTCCCGTACTACGCATCTCATGATTCGCGGCGGGAGTCTAATAACATGTAAAGCTGAAAAATATGCAAGCGTAAGCTATACATATACCTACGTCTCGACTGCGCATAGTCCTGAGAAAATTAGAATTCACTATACACTCTATCAAAACCAAGACTCCAGCACATTGAAAATTTTCTTTTTTATTCAATCTCCTTTTCCAACCAAGTAGCAAAATTTAAAAAAAATTGGCTTCCTTCAATTTAAACAAATCTTCCCAATTTTTACATACATTTTTTTTACCATCAAGTCAGAACCTCCCTAAAATGAAAAAAAATGCTTAAATCTACTTTAATGTACATGGAACAACGTATCTTTAATCAACCCCAGAAAAAAAACGAATTAAGTGAATTAAAAAAATCATGAAAATTTTTTATTTCTCTCACTATAACAGCAAGGTCCTGCCTCGAATTAATCCTTTTTCTCGTTCTCAATCTTGCAAAGAACGGCTCGAGTACCACTTTTGCTACTCTCGAAAGAAATAATACACGAGCTATGCACTATATAAATATACACATACACACGTTACATAGATATATGTACGTGCGAGTGTTCAATCGCGTGAGCCATAAATTACTGTTTAAGATATACAGTAGGAGAATCTCGTTGGTAATGCTACTGATAAATACCAGAGACCATTAACCTTAGACGCGAGCGGCATCGCTTTTGCTCTCGCGTCTCCGTTGGCATGTACCGAGCTCACGCATCCTACAAACGTGAACCTTCCAAGATCTACTTCTACGTTAAGAAACTCGGACTTCGTCTAGTAACGATTCCGCGACGTTTGCGAGTTTTCTTCATTCGACTTGACCGTTTCACATTTTTCTTCTGATTCTCGATACCCGTATCGCACGACATTCGCAGGAAGCATCGTATAATGCTCGTGTGTGCGTGACTGACCGATAAATCACCGATCGGTGCGTCATCCAGCCGGCAAGATCCGCGAAACGGTAAACTCGAAATGGCTCGAGCGCTTGTTACCAGACAAGGGGAAGTAAAATGGCGACAAAATAATTTTCTCAAATTCACGACTTTTTCTTGCATTAACGATTTCCTTGATTATATTCGATTCTATCCTTGAATGCAAACAAGACCGAAAGCATAAAAATTGTAATATTAGTCGAGGAAATTTTCTATTGGAATTATCGTGGATAATTATTCAACGAGTTGCTAGAGATAGGAAATGAGACGAAAAAAGAGACGTGTACCGATGTAAATTATAATTGTTGAATCGTGACGAGACGGGGGTGGCGAGGATGAACGGCTTGTATTTGGACCCACCGAACTTGAGGAATGAAAGAGCAAGCGTACAGTGACCCAAGAGTCTCGGGCATTTGGGTCACGGAGAAGAAATAAATTTATCGAGTGCGAGGGATCGAATAACGCGTCAGTAGGGATCACGTATTGTCGTTACTCGTTCTCATGGGCTAAAACCTGCCCATGGGTGGTTTTAGATTTCGAGATGAATTTTGACGTTGTCCGACGTGCGAGATAGAAATGAAAAAGAGCGAGAGGCAGACCTCTGAAATAGGAGACGTTTTTTTTCTACGAATGGGCAAGTCTTATCCTTGAATCGAGTCCATTATTCCGATTATAAAAATCGCACCAGGTCTCTCGTCCCAACCCAAACGTATTCTTCTATAATCTCTTTAAAAAAAATTAATCTCCGGACAATCGGCATACGTTTAAATCCCACGATATAAAATAATCCACTCGTGACAAGATTTACGACCTCGTGAATCAAACTTTTCTTTCACATTGTCTGGAATTGAAAAAAGTGTTGAAATAAAATTTGTTCTTCGCCCGAGAGACGTTTAGTGTACTAGGAAGTAGAAACATGACGAGAATACGAATAATTTTTGAGTCACGTAGAGGATGAGGTCATAATTGTCACTAATGGCAACTAATTCGTGGTTTATGTTGGTAAAAAAAATTCACGCTCAATATTCTGCGTCACGAGTCGTACTTCCGATCCGTTCATGCGCGACGTAGTCATCTCGATATAAGAGTTGCATAATGCACCTCGAATTCCGTCCAAGGACGAGCCAACGAAAGCGCATTCGAACGTGAACGTTGTAACTCGCTGGCGTCTACTCGACTCTCTAACACTTTGATCCAGTAACAAATTGGATCCTGGCCCGGGTAAATATTACAGTATCGAGCAACGTCGATAAATTTCGAGAGAGAGAGAGAGGGGGCTCGCCTGTACGTTGAAACTTTGATGAAAATATATCGTAGCTCGACCGAGAGATCCCGAAGATAATAACGAGATTGAAGAATTCTTCACTCGAACTCTATTATCGTTTTGTAACGAAATTCTCACGAGCTTTCGTTCGTGAGAATTTAATCAAATTTTGTTGTTTTCGTTGATTGATAAATAACGATTTTCATTTCGTTTCTCTTTCTTCAAGGAATATCCTGTGCTGTCGTTCAACCTCAGAGTTTCAGCGTAAATTCACCGTTGGACAATCGAGTGAGAAACACCGAGGGTGGAAGGATTCGTAGATTCGCGTGTCCGGTTGGCTTTTTTCGTTTGAAAAGAAATTGTTACTACTTGAGCGGTGGTGCTGCTCATTGGAGGGAAGCTTACTTTCATTGCAAGGATAGAAACTCAACTCTGGCTGCCCTGGACAAGAATGGAAAGGACCGAATTCTCAGGAAATACCTGATGGGTGAACAGTTCAGTGAGTAAAATCGTTCTTCGACGATTTTTCTTTTTTCTTTTTTATACAGAAATATATTTTTAAGTATTCGTATGTTCCCTGGCATTCTCTATCGTTGGGAACGAACGTCCAAAAATGTCGATGATTCCAATGGAAATTTTTGTACCCACGTTCTCACAGCCAAACTAGAGAGATGGATCGGTGGAATTTATAACTGGGAACAGATGGCCTGGGAGTGGGGTGTGTCCGGCGAGAAAATCGTTTTCCAGAATTTCGAGAAACTCGAGCCCGGTGATCCCAAGCAATACGCTTGGCACTGTATCGTTATGGACCCGAACGTACAGTACAAATGGGCACCGAGGAGTTGCGTCGAGAGAAAATATTACATATGCGAAGTGCCCGCGGGTAGAGTAGGTGAGTTATACAATTTACCACGAAGAAAATATTGCAAATACTTTAACGAAAGCAATCTTTATCCAAATACCGTGTAATCAACGACTCCATTAAAAAAAAAACCAATATTACTTCGCATTGTTTCGCAAATATCCGAAATTCTGAATTACCGAAGAAAATTCAAAATTTCACAGGACGACGACGAAGAAAGAGAATAGACGACAATCTCGTGCCACAGAACCAAAGAGAAAAACCGAGAAAAGGCAAGAAGTACAGAAAAGTCGAGGGTAAAACTCGCAAACGTAATCGTGTCCAGAATGCATGGAAGCGTGACTGGGAAATGCAGAATAGAAATCAACAGTGGGCGCATGGTGTCAAGTTGGGATCTCGACCACCAGCAAAGTAAGTCTATCCTTTGAATTCAAATGAGATTCATGATTCTTGACTATTCGAGAGGTAAACTAAGAATTCTTCAACACAGAGGACGTTTTATTTTTGCAATGGGTTCGAGCACGGCTAATTAAACTTGAAGATAAATAGCCGGTTCGATATATAACTCGGGCTATTTATAATTAATCACATTTCCCGAATAACTCTAGAAGCTTATAAAAAGATAGAAGGATTTTGCATTATGTGCGATTTAAATGGCAAGAATTGATAAATTATTCTTTCCACAGTGCGCATCGTGCTAATGGAACGAGAACCGGGAATCGCACGAGACATCGTCCGAACAGACTTAATCCTGGCAAAAAATCGCCCCGGATAACTCAAATCGCGCCGCGGGGTCACGAATACAGTTCTTTCTTGGGCGACGGTCCAGCGAGGACGCATCAGCATGCACTTTCCAACGATAACACGGCTCTGAGCCAATTCCAAGCGAAGATCAATGATCTATCGCTCGAGGAGGTATTGCTGAAAACATGAGAAGCTTAACGAGAGAAAATACCGATGAAAAATCAGCTTCGAAAGAATTCTCCGCTGACTGAATTAATTTATCGGAAGACCGAACGCGTTCTCAGTAACCGAAAGTTCAGAGAGAAGAAGAGACGAAGAGAGAGAATGAGACAAATTAAACGAACCTCGTGGAAATTTTCAGAAGAAAAAAGCCAACGACAGTACGAAACAGCGAGTCCTCGGAGTCTTTCTAAAAAATCTTGTTTTTTTTTTTTTGCGTTTCGCAATATACGTGCGAATTAGTGACTTAACTTCGTGCCATGTCATATTATTGTTCGTTCTAATCCCGAGATTGTAAGAATCCAGTGAACTGACTATTCGTCGAGCTAGCGGTAAGAAATTCGGACTATCTGCCCCAGACGCTTGCATTAATTTAATTACGACGTCGTTGTTTAACGTAAAAATGTAAAAAGAGGCGAGCGAACGATCTAGTCGCTTCGCTCGTTCCTTCTTCGTAATTTAGAGCTTCCCTAGCTATTTTATTAAGTGTAATACATAACAATTAGATCGTACGATTATTGTAACGTCGACGTATTACTTTTTACACACCGCTTTATTTTATTTTCGCCTGTAAATATATCGACGCGACCACCGATTTCCATATACAACAATATTATTCGCTCGATAATTCTCTACGCTCGTTGCAAATAATTATCGTATCATTTAGATCGTTCGTAAAGTTCGATCGGTACGTTCGATATGGAAAAATTCCATTTGGAGATACGCAATAAAGAATAGGTCGAGCGAGCGGATACAAAAATAATGTTTTACTCACTTTTATGTAGGTACAAAGAGCGTCTCCTTTTGGCTCGCCATTAGCGTCACGATAAAGCTTTATTTTGTTCTTGTTCTTCTCGTCGCGGGCTATCAAACCGCATTTCGTCACTAATTCTGTAAGTTCCTCCATCGTTATATCCAATGGTAGACCCGATATGTAAATCGCCGTATTGTGAGCCTCGTCAACTTCGAACCACGTCGGCGGTTCAGCAGCTTTTCTCTTCGCGTCAGCTTTTTTCTGTTCTTTATCAATTTTTTCAGATACTTTCGTCGGTTCCGGCGGCTTTTTCGACTCGGACGTTTGATTAGGATCGACGAAACCGTAATTCATTTGATATCTCGCCATAAAATCGTCGTCGACCTGGAAACGAATGAACATGTAATATTATTCGTTCCTCGCCGTTTTTTTCCATGGTTTTCTCTGTTTTATAAATCGCGGTAACTTAAGTTAATATAGATACAACAGTTTTAATGAATGAAAAACAAAACGGTCGTTTTCTATTATTTATTTATTTAATAGTCGAAAAATTTCGTGTGCCGAGAAGTGTAAAAAAAAATTAATGGGTAATTAAAAAAAAAATAATAATATTGCAACATGGCGTATGGATTTATGCGACGTCAAAGATATTTACTTCGCCTCGAGTATTAATGATATAAAAAAGTTGAAATTTAATGAAATTCTAGAGGGTTCGATTGAAAGGTTTTTCTTTTAAAATTCTTACCTTAGGAAACCAAGCGTTCTTCTCCTTGTCCCACATGTAGACACTGCCATCGCTCGGATCTGTATAAGTGTGAGTATCATTCTCGAAACCATAAACAGCACCCGGTGCTGCTGCCACCGGACCTCTCGTCTCGGTATTTTTTGTATTTTCATCTTGATCTTTCACGATCCACTCATTTTTCGCTCTATCAAATTTATACGTAATGTTTGTACTGTTGTCCGTGTAAATGTACGTTTCACCGTCGAATTCGTAACTCTTAGTGGGATCTTCCGCATTGTCAGGCACATTTTCGTTCTCCTCGTCGTCGTCTTCCTCTTCTTCTTCGACTACTTCCTGTTCGCGACGAGCAGGATTCTTGTCACTTTCCGATTTATTCATTTTTTCACGATACTTGGTCGATATTGTCGGAAATAAACAACGCGGTGACTTTTTGAGGTTATGCACGGGAAGATATCGTACAATGCACGGAACTTGAAGTTAACGATGCACCACGATAACAATAACTGATATCGATTACTTTATCGCATAAGTGATTAATAACTCGCACACGTCCATTCGATATCCATTATCAATTCAACGAAAAAAATATACACGTCGTCACAAACGTTAACAAACTTCGCAAGCTACCACGCGAACTGATACATTCGGAATGAATGCTCTCCAGCGCACAGCCTCTAGCGGTTAATTCGCGAACTAGTTTCAAATCTCGAATTTGCGTAAAATTTGTATTTCGACATAGCGATGTAATATATTGTTTAAAGTTTCATAAAAATAAATACAAATAAACAAAAGTGAAGAAAAAAAGTATACCCGGTTAAAATATTTGCGCATATGTCGTAAGATGACCAATACTTTATTCTAATGTGTTGTTTTAATATTGAACACGCGGGAACTCTATAACTAAGAATTTGTCCACGATAAAATATACTACGATCGTGAAAACAACCACGAAACAAAAAAATACCGAAATAGCTTGAAAAAATAAACATCGTTTCACCGGGTACAAATAAAGACGGTAACTTACCAATCGTCGCGTAGCCAATTCATGCCTCGAGAGCGAAAAAAAGAAGAAAATCTTTGGCCGGAAGTGAACGTTTTGTACACGAGAGAACCGATTCAAGATCTCGTGCACACGGGCCCCTATCCTCGAGTTCTCAGAGAGAGAGAGAGAAGGAGCGAGATAGAGAAAAATAGAGGGAAGAAGAAAGACAGAAAGAGCAAAAAAAAGTACAAGAGTTTGAGAAATAAAGCCCTATACAGAAAGGAGCGAACCTTGACGATAAAATCCCAATTGTCTCTCGTTTCACGCGTTCCCTCGATTTCTTTTTGTCCCTATGGACTAAAATAATTGAGCGTAAATGTTGCGAGGGCTCGTTTAGTTAATCGAGAAATTAATATTATATTACTATTAATCGTGAAAAATTATTAGTTAATTATTCATTCTTCCGAATTTTTATGAATTGCTTCATTAATCAATAAATCATTCAACTATCGAATTCCTCTGGTCATTGCAAATTGTGTCATTTTGTTTTAATATTGTGATATCTGTCTGTAGATATTTGTTTAACCTTTATATAATAGGGCATTGACACTGTTTCTATGAATACCCCGATGTATGTACATAGCGCGATGAATTTATCAGTTGAAATAATCATTAGTATGAATCGGCTCTTGCGACGAGACAAACACTTGCGATAGGGATGTCACGGTCGAATAGTTTCACCCAATTGGTAAAGCACTGCTTAAAGTCTATATATATACTGTCTGCTACAAATTGAATAATTATAGTACGGATTTGTTTTAGAAACCCGAATTCAATGATTTAAAAAATACAGTGATTGTAATTTTTTCATCAATTTTTTAATACATTTTTCATCAGGTTGAAAATACTTGCCGTAGCAGCAGCTTAACGAAATATTCATTTTTCTCCGATAAAGTCAATCCCTGTATCGGAGGATATTTAATTTTTCAAGTACATAATTTGTATATATATATTTAATTAAAGCATTGAAAATCATTCCTCCTGATGAGCAATTTTGAATGGCTATCCTGCTCGATTTCGGCAAGTTGTAGGCGAAGGATCTATTGAAACTTCACATTATATCAAACTTTGCACAAGTGTCGAGCGGGAACCCGAAGGTATAAGTAAATGCGTGCAGCAATGAACCGTCTTATTCACGTATATCCTACCGGTGAACGACCTAACGGTGGTTGGTGGAATTATTTTTGCTCAGTGAAAAGATATTAAAAACGTGGTGCGGTAACCGACAATTTCATATTAGCCGAAAAATGTTGAAAGTAAGTGAACTCCATCGTAATCACAATTAGGTCATTCCAGTGCAATTAGCTCGAAAATTGCAGATTTGCATGATTTTTTAAAAACAAGGTTCGATAATCAGTCTGATTTTCATTCATTTATTTCAATAATTTATGTTGCATATGTATAAAAATATTTTTTAATATTCTCGTTTTATTCTTTACATAATTTTGTTCTAATTAATTTTGCTCATAATGTAATTGCGTATGATTCAAAACGATGCGTTTGATTTAATATTTTCAGTTTTACGTGCTCCTAGTGACGATCGTGGTGGTGATGGTCTGTCAAGTTCTGGCTGATCCGAATAAAAAATGCTCCGACTGCCGTATGGACCCGTCGAAACTCTAAATTGGATAAATCGCAAACACCGGTATTTAAATGCAGAGAGCAACATTCTCCTGGGACATTATCCGTATATATTAAACAATAATGAGAAAAAGGACCGAAGGATTCGTGAAAAGCACGACCACCGAGGCGAGGACCGGACGGCCGGCGGATCTTCCGGATCAGGAACGTGCCGACCTCGTGGCGATTGGTTCGTCATTACTTCGATCATACCCTCGACACAATCACGTGTCAAGTGTTACAAAACACGACCACTTAAAAAAAATATTTGTAATAATGTAAACAAGCTTTGTTTTTTGGATGTTTAGTGCATTTGTATTCTGATTAATTGCATGGTAACTGCATCGAACAAAACGCTCTTGGCGTACAAGATTCGCGCAGATCGTGCACGAATCGCGTAGTCGGTATAATAAAATTCCACCATGATCGATTATAGATTAACGCGCTGACACTCGGTATACATCTAACGCAGTTTTTCCCAACCTTTTTCAAAGCCGGACCTCTAAAAAATTTTACAATGATCGCCACCCTTTAATAATAAAAAATAAACAATGAGAAAAAAATAATCATCTTGTTTTTATTGAAATAATTATACGTAAGTACAAAAAATAAAATTCTTCAATAACATCATAACTATTTTTTTATCGTACGTATTTGATTAACTTTGTTTCACTGTGAAAGTTGGTGTCGCTTCTTTGCAACTAATTTTGCGATGTTCCGGTTGATGTTACTTAATTATATCCTTAAATCTGATTCTACTTGTAATCTATTGTTAAACCCGCCAGGTGATAGCAGAAATGCCGTGGGAATAGGGAAATTATCAAAATTATCTTGAAATAAAAGATTTATCCATAAATCAGGTTCTTTAAACATCGCTTCGATTTTATCTTCGGCAATGAAGATATTGATAGCATTTATTCTTTGTAAGCTTAAATTTAGCATATTTAGAGCGCTAATGATATCGGCCAATTTAGCTACCATTGAGAGATGAGCCATTCGAAGT
Source organism: Netelia inedita (assembly GCA_964017225.1). Classification (NCBI taxonomy): domain Eukaryota; kingdom Metazoa; phylum Arthropoda; class Insecta; order Hymenoptera; family Ichneumonidae; genus Netelia; species Netelia inedita. The sequence goes on along the minus strand of OZ024920.1, from coordinate 37,253,682 downwards.
CATGGAAGTGATCGGTATGCTTCTTGGGGAAACAACGAATGAAATATATCGCCGCCGCTCGGAAACTGGAAGAATCAATAACGATACCGAAAAATATCGACATGCCTTGAAAAAATAAGCATCGTTTCACTGGCTATGTATAAAGATGGAAACTTATCAATTACTTATTATGGATCCGCTCGTACGACGAGAGAAACACTTGCGACGAGACGTCACGGTCGATTAGTTTTCGCCAATCCGTAAAGCAACTGCTTGGAACATATATATATGTACTTTCCTACGAATAATTGATTTAAAAATTGCATTATTTCGTTTGGACGTAGTATAAAGAAGAATTGTTTGCCCGTAAAAAAACCCTCAGAATATAGTCATTGTGATTTTTCTATTAATTTTTTAATACATTTTTCATCAGGTTTGCAATATTTGCCGTAGGAGCAACATAGCGAAATAAATAATTTTTGTCCGGTAAAGACAATCCCTCCATCGGATGATATTTAATTTTTTAGGAGCATAATCCGTACATACATTTAGAGCAGTGAAAATAATTCCTTTTTATGAGCAATTTAAAACAGCCGTCCTGCTCGATTTCGGTGAGATGTCGGCGAAGGATCTATTGAAATTTCACATTATATCAAACTTTGCACAAGTGTCGAGTGGGAACCCGAGGGTATAAGTAAATGCGTGCAGCAATAAAACGTCTTATTCACGTATATCGTACCGGTGCACGACCTAACGTGGTTAGTGAGATTATTTTAGCTCGGTGAAAAGAAATTAAAACGTGGTGAGATAACCAATAATTTCATACTGGCCGAGAAATGTTGAAAGTAAGTGTACTTCGTTGTAATCATAATTAAAGTTCGTGTGCTCTAGATTTTTCGCTGTAAAAAAAGGAATGGTCAGACGACAAAGAGGAAGACGAGAAGAGTATGAAGATGAAAGAGGATAATGTAATTGTGTATAATTGAAATCGATGCGTTTGATTTCATTTTTCAGTTTTACGCGTTCCTAGTGATTATCGTGATTGCGATGATCTCCACAGTTCTGGCTGAATCACCATGCACCAACTGCCATCGTGATCCGACGAGACTCTTCGTTGGATAAATCGTAACACCGGCATTCATATGCAGAGAGCAACATTCTCCTGGAACATAACACGTATATATTAAACAATAAAGACAAAAAAATGAATCACCGACGCGAGGATTGTATGGCCAGCAGATCTTAGGAGTCAGAAGGGTGACGTGCCGACCTCGTGGGGATTGGTTCGTCATCATTTCGATCAAACCCTCGACCCAATCACCTATCAAATGTTCCAAAAAAACAACCACATAAAAAATGTTTGTAATAATTTAAATAAGCTTTGTTTGTTGGATGTTTATTGCACTTGTATTCTGACTAATTACACGATTATCTCTGCATACAAGTGTCGCGCAGTACGTACACGAGTCGCATGTATTCCATACAATATAATGCCACCATGATTGTTCATAGATTAACGCGCTGACATTCGCTATACCTCTAACACACCTCATACCCGATGCTCGTGCATCGTTTAAATATAATTATTTAAGTAATAACAATTAGTTACATAAAGACTTGGATAAGTGTCGTAGATTTATGACACGCCTGCAGCAACTTTAGATACGTATAAATGACGCTCTATCACACGTACGCACAGACGTATTAAAGGATTACGGAGAGTATGTTGTGAATAATATCACGGGTACTTTATATGCATTTAACAGAGAGCTAAGTTTAGGTAAGTTTCGTGCTCGATCTATCAGGGAAGTCATCGATCGCTGCCCAAGCCGTAACACAATTTTTTTATTATGTTTACAGATAATCTTCATAAGTCGGACATCACTCGATTTCCGGTAAATTGTGTGAGGGCGAGGAAACACGCGTGCCTCGATGTCTACTGAGGAATGTTGGAATCATGCCGATCTGATTCTACCGAATCGATGGTAAAGGGATTCTTGTGCGCAACAGGAAACCTGTCGCTTCTTAGTTTTCACGCACAGATATGTATAAATATATAAATGTGTATTCACAGTCTTTTAGTGAAAATTCTTCGCGTTTCCTCGCGCAAATGGTGATGAGGACTTCCAACGCTTCGCATAGTCCGTACACTCGACGAAATTCTCCGTTTACGACCAAGGCGATCGTACATATCGCACTCAACCTCACACGGGACATAGCATACGGTTATATTTATAAAACAACATGAAAATCGGAATTTTTTCGTAGAATACGAATGTAAGGTTTCACTTCTTGTATTCCTTTAAATTTGAGGTCACACAGAGAAATAACTTAATTGTTCATACGTGTTTCGTCTTTTGACCGAGTTTTTGCTGTAAGTCGGAAAGACGACCATGATTTTCGAAATCTGGGGAGAAATTACGATCGGATAGAGGTTTTAACTTTAAAAAATAAAGATCATTAAAGAATTTGCAATTTTTTGCTATTTTTCTATGTCCGATAACTTTTTTTTTAAGATTTTGAGGTTGTTTCGTATTTTTAGTCCGATCCTTATAATCAGGGCCGAAATTACGGTAACAAGTTTTCCTTAGAAATGTAGAGACATAAGAAGTAGAATAAAATGCAATCAGAATCTGTCGTGTCAAAAAGAATGGTGAAAGTTTCTCGTGGAGGAGCACACAGCGAAAACCTTATCTTATGGATATTTCTACAAACGAATGGCGAGAAAGCAATTGGTATGCCCTATTAGTGACGTTCGTTATCCTTATGGCGGATTGAGCTAAATAATGACGCTGAGGCCGACGTTTAGTCAGGTGTCGAATATCCGCTATTATATAACGAACGATCTACGCATTTAACGGAGTTTAAAATTGTAAGGCTCTTGGCGTCAACCTGATTGCAATGACATCTGATTTCAACATAAAGATTGCTCACTTATATTACCTAAGTTGTTACCTACGTGTGGATATTTTCATAACGGAAAAGACCGAGCCTCAAAAGAAAGGGAGAACAATCGATGGTCAGTCGTAAAATAATTCGCCAAAAAATATGTATTACGATTGAGGATAAAATTTTATCATTTCTGTTTTACCTTCTTAGGTACTGAATGGTAGAATCAGTCATGCAGATCGACGTTATTGAAATTTAATCGAAGACGCATTTTTAAAAACTAGAGAAAAAAATCTTCATAAGTTACTAATGCCAGTCTACGAAATTCGTCTCGTCATAAAATATAATGAAGCTGATATCTACGTTTGATCAGGTGTCGAATATTCGCAAATCTCTAATCTCTTCCTGCGACGTACCATATACATCACTCCTTATTTTATCGTATTATATCGTCTCAATTATAAATTCAAACGTTTTTATAAGGATTGGAAGACTTGTCATCGAACCAATAGTCATAAATTCTCTCGTCAACATCACTATTATAAAGTCTTTTCTACGCAAATGTCTTAATTTTGCTTCAGCAAGTAGAATCATGATAATCGATTTCGTTCGTCCTATAGCAGATTCCACGAGTAACTTTTTGAAGATCTCGCCGAGCACTCGAGGAATGGCCAAGGAACATCCGGATAGCTCAATTTTTGTGGCCGTGGCAGCACTTGGAAAATCGCGATTTTCAGGGCCCATAGGGAGGGTCACGTGAAAAAATGACCTAGGATGGGGTCAAAATTTTTTTTGCTCCGAATCGTCTTTAAATCATCATTTTCGTGTTGCGCGGGAAATTTCCGATTCAGAACTGACCCGACAAAGCGTTTTTGAAGAAAACAAAGTTTTTGACCCCCCCGGACCCCACAAAGTCAGGAAAATAAATCACGAATATTGACATCGGCAACTGGCTAGGGTCAACAAAATTTTTGGTACAAAAAGGCTTCAATTGGAGGTTACGGAATCGGAAATTTCCCGCTGATGAAGATTATAACGTTATTTTGCCCGATATTTTAAAAACCCTCGGAGAAATATGCAGAAAACTAGATATAACGATTTACCCACTTAAAGTCGATAAAGTCTGAAAAATTGAGAACAAAACCATGATTTTCTTATTGTACGGGAAACTTACGATCGACATAGTCTCGCACACCTTGAGAAAGGATTGAAATTCACTGGAATGCAATATCGATTATTCCTCCTCGCATATTCGATAAATCCCCGTAATAAAGAAATCTTGGATCGTTATTGATCTAAACTACAATCGCACGTAATTCGATCGGCCGTTTGTTTACAATTTTTAACGATAGAAAAGTTCTCACAAAACCCCGCCTCTTCTATTTTTCTTTGCGATCAGAGAGGTGGGGAGGTAGGAAGCTAGAGTATCGTTCAGAATTGATTTCCAGTTGCCTGGCAACGCGAGGCTCGAGTTGGCACCACGCTATGCCCACGCCAAGCCGGCAGTTAGTCTGCTCGTTTCGCGGCGCAAGGTGTAAACATGGGCCTCCCTGACATAGACAACATACCTGGTAAAGAGTTGATAAACAAACGCAAAAGAAAAAATATATATAATAATTCTTACAAAACGCACATAAAACATTGTTGTTCAAGCTTTTATTCGCACCTTCCAATTCCTCGTGTCCTTTGTACGTATTTCTTTGTTTTTTTATTTTCATTTTTAAGTAAAACGTACATTATTTCCAACGTTAGAGAGACAATTTATGAAACGTTCGCGAGACAATGTACGTATCTTGGCATTCGCCGCACCCGGCGACATGTTTCTTCGCGCGGATTCTCGCGTTCTTGTCCGAGCGTTAAATTATAATGGCGTCGGTGTTTATCTTAAAGCTTCGTCGCAAAGTTAAAGTTTCGCTGACAATAAAATTGTTCCTTATATAGCGCACGGCTTGTAATATATTCACAAAACAGTCATGCAAAATGTATTTTCGTTGTGTTATTGTTATTATTATTATTATTATTATTATTATTATTATTATTATTATTATTATTTTCTTTTTTCTTATCCCACAAAAATGGGAGCACATGTTCTTGCCGCAATTATTATTGAGAGCCGAAGTGCGTACCGTCGAACTTCTCTTCCAGACCGCAGGAGGGGTTTTCCCCGTGACCCCAATAGACATGGACTGACCAGCGGAGCGACGATTTTTTTTTCCTACTATTGTTTTTTTTTCTTTTTTTTCGCCTGTAACGCGTCGTTCGTATCGATCGCCGATCCGCTTCTAGGTCGACGACCTAAGGCAAGGTGGCAAATTTTGTTATTACCTCAAAATAAAATGAAAAACAATAAAAAAAACACATATTTCCCCGCAAGTTCTCCGAAAAAAATAGTCCGACCGTGACTAAAGATCTTATCGTGTCGACAATTGGAAACATTCCTAGCCCGCATAACGCGACGAGGTGTGAAATTCCGGGGTAAAAATAAACATGCGCGAAAGACGACGACAAAATAATTTTAAACAATACGAATTTTTTACGGAAATCGTTGTTTTTTCTACATTAATTCTTGCCACTCGTCGACACGATTTTTGCTATCTAGATGATACTCGAATTTAAGGTTTGCATGATCTTTGGTACTCGCAACTTTCGCAAGGATCTCGTTACGCGCAAATACACACGTAGCCAATATTTCCATCTCCGAGAGAAAGAGAGAGAGAGAGAGAGAGAGAGAACAAGAGAGATGTACGGTGCGTTTTCACTTCTGAGACTGGAGAAGGATGAATGTGCGATGAATTATGCAAAGGGACGTTTGAACTTTTGATAAGCCGGCGTGGCCGAAGGCGTAAATCCCACCCCCGGACTTGCATCCACCGTGGAATTGCATCGCACTGACCTTTCTATATATGTCCAGTGTAGTACGTACGTAATTCTTCCATGTCTATACATATACGTGACGGACTCGAAATACCAGCTTGATTCATGATCGTCGTACGACAGTGGACGGCCGAAATTTGCATTGCTGTCCTCAACCGGTGTGCGAAACTGTGACGCAGAAATAGCGGGAAGCGAGAACAGAAATATATCAATTAATCACTTTTTAATGTTGAGAATATCGTACGAACCTTGAGCTCCTTAGATTACGAGCTCTCAAAACGCCATACAGCGACGACAATTTTTTTCCCCTTCAAACCCGAGTATTTCGTATAATTTTGTTTGTATTTTAATTTTGCATTGAATTTTTGTCGTTTTATTAAACTTTTCTTTTCCAATTTAATTAAAATTATTCTACTTCATTATAAATAAATTCATTTAATGAAAATGCTTCTATTTAATCATTAAAAATATTTTGCAATTAATGTTTATTTATTGAATTTTAATTTATTAGTTGTAAACAGACAAAAATTTTGCGCGTGCTCGATGAGTTTTGTTTGTTCAAGTGAGCAATTATCGTGCAGGAGGTTGATCGTCGTTGGTATTTCGTTTTTTTTTCCGCCACGTCGCTTTTTCGTAAAAATGACAGTAACTGTCAGACAGAACGTGACGCTCTCATGAAGAAGACAAGCACGATAATTCTCATAACGAACCGTCACTGATAATTCCAATCAGTCATTATTGCATAAGCATTATAAAATCCAACGAATTTCGAAATGATAAAATCATAAGGAAAAACGATTTTTTTTTCACAACACTTACAGATTTGTAACAAAAAAATCAATTTTTCAAATTGGTCGAATTTTTTCTAATTCGTCTAATCTCGTAAGGCACTTCGTACGAATCAATCTCATACTGTGACGTGGATGTACGCGATAAGAAAAAAGCAAATAAATAATAAACAATGTACGGCGAGACCAAAAAACTTTGAAACGACGTGAAAATTCGCGTGTCGCCCGGCCGACAACCTGAGGAATATCCCTCCCCCGTAGAGCGTCTATACAAATTGCTCACCCCGAGTCTAAGAAGCATGATATATATTCGTCCTTTATTAAATATACACTTGACGCTATATGAAATAATCGCTGGTGCTATATATACATATATATAGATATAAATAAAATACGACTGGCTTAATACGTTTCGACCGCCCACACGATCGCGTCTGCGAACAATTTCTTTTCTTTCTCTCTCCCTCTCTCTCTCTTTCTCTCTCGCACACGTTCAACTTTTTCTTTCGTTGACCGCCGAGTGTAAGCCGCTTAAGGCGAGTAAGTATTCATGCTCTCCTTTTTTTTTTCTTTTTCGTGCCAGTTCGAAGCGAGATTACTCGCGGCGATAAAAAAAAGAAACAAGAAGAAAAAGAAAACACAAGAGAAAAAAGAAACGCACGGCTGTGGTTTTCACGTCGGTCGAAAAATAAAATCATAAACGGGCGGTGGTGGTGGTGGTGGTGGTGGTGGTGGTGGTGGTGGTAACGTCGGAGCCCACCCCTTGTGTATAAGCTCGCTTTATTGTTTCTACTTTTTTCTTCCTTTTTTCACCACGTGGAGTCGAACACGGACATCAAAACGTCACGCTGAAATAGAGGCCGATTCGCGGGAGTCATTATTACCGATATACCGACAAACGTCTCGCGAGGGAGATCGTGAAAATTTTTCCGTCTTCGTTTCTTTCTCGTAACCTCGTTGGTGCGAAACGAGCGTCATCGTCGCTTTTGCCGTCGACGACGCCTTCGAGGTCACGCGCGTTTTTGTACGCTAAAATCTATGTCTATATAAAATCTATAGGTATATACAATTTATGTATAAAAGCTATTTTATATATATGTATAGAGAAAAAGAGAGAGAGATTTGACGTCAAAAAGCATTGTAGTCGTATACATATTGGGGTGTACATAGGTGTACGGATATACGAAACTATTCTCTCCAGGGGCGAATTTTTGATTATATATATTTTCATTGGCGACCTTCATAAGTAATGGACGACCGATTATCCCCGATGACCATACACGAAACGCCAGCTTTATAAAACCCACTCCTTCACTGGCCACTACTTTTAATTCTGTTGTTTAATCGATACGCGAGTGAGAGAGAAAAAAAGAATAACCCCTCCACCCATGGGTAACCGGGTGAATGACATTGTAACGAGACTCACTCCACATTTAAAAATAAAAATAGCGACAATTTTACGGGAATAAAAAAAAATTAATTGGAATTGCTAATTTTTTCTTATTTTTGTTAAAGAAAATCTCACAATGTCGATATTCGAATACAATTTATTTCTTTAAAGGTTTGATAATTAACTCGAGACGATTGAAATTTGATGAAAATATTTTCTGACTGGATAAAATTTATTATTCTGTAATTTTCATTTTTGTTTTTTGTTACAGATACCGGGGCGGTGTTTACGATCGGTCGCAGCAGATTTGCGGAAAACGTAGCGTCGCATTTCTTCATAAGAAAAGATCCGGTGGTCAGCGTGACGTGCGGTGACGAACACTCGGCCGTTGTATGCCGTAAGTCTTCAACCTCCGTCTCACCACCTTTTGCCTCCTGCAAATCGATCCGATCGCTTGCTCAACCCTATAAACTACCATAACTCCGTTATATCTCTCTACTTTCTACCTTCTCCCTTGTTCATACATCGGCGTCACGCCTAATACCCTGGGACTATTGCCCGCTGAATTCGTAATATAAGTTATACGTCGATCAACCCTTAACGCGATGGTGTGTTTATCTTTATTATTTTTTCTCGGTTGATTATCTCGATCGTTTCTTTTTTCTTAACATTTTTCATTAAATCGTTATCATTAATAATTATCAGAAATTCTAAACGACCTACTTTTTCATAAATAAAAGTCTCTTGTTACGAAAGCTCATATGATTGGCTCGACGTTGTGTAACTTTAAACATCAATTTTTAAATTACCAGGAAATATACTTTTTCCAGGAAACGGTGAATCATTCTCGTACCCGCGCACTTCTCGTTACCGCTCGCGCGTAAAATGAATTATTGCTCGAAATTTTATATGTGAACGCAATTTCGTGACGCTTGATACAAAATTCTTCACGATTAGCAGTGTTTATTCGAAAACCATTTTCTTTTTCTTACGATCGCTCTTAAAAAAGAAAACCTTCGGTAAATTGGTCGCGCGGAGGGAGGCATCTATGACGTTTTGACGTTTCGTCTATGGAAACAAGACTGAAGTATCGAAGGGTTAACAAGAGCGCAAGATATTAGAGAAGGAATCAAGATATATATATCTATATACGTGTGTATATATCGATTTTGACATTACACGAGCTGTGAATGATTTATGTCAAAATCAATATGTGAACGACTTCCTGATGAACTATCCCGCCCTGCCGTTACTACTTTCGCGAGCACGTGCTTTCGTATATGTCATTATCCCCCCCTCCTTCGCAAGTTGCAATCGAGCGCGCGAGCGCGTTGGCCTCGACGACGAGAAGTCGAATTTTCCCACATACATAGGTTTATTTATTTCCCATAAAATCGATTTTTTAAATAAATTATCATTTGATTCTTTCAATTTCGATTATGTTTGTTATTTTGAATAATTTTTTATATATCCTTTTCAAATTGAATAAGTTTTCATACAAAAAAATTATATTTAAATAATTTTTTGTAAAAATAATTCAAATGAAATAATTTTGCTGTGCTGATTATAAATCAACGACGTGTACGAAAATATATTTGCTCGTGCGGTTCGCTAGTGCCAGGTTATACAAATATTTTGATTCTTTGCTGGCTATCAACCGCGCGTAGAAGAGTTCAAACGTTGCCAATAATCGACGATACGTAAACACGCCGGAGTAAAGTATTTAAACAATACAATCGGTGAACAAAGTTGCCAATCGCAAAGTATTCGATACGATTAACCGTGCAAAAAATCGAACCCAAGTATGATCAATTATTTTTCTCATCGAATTTAATAATATTATAAATAAAAATAATACGTCCAGTAAAATAATAAGATGCATAAAAAATTCAATGGCCCATACGATACGTACCGGATCGCATGCACGCTCTTCCCGTATATGACGTATACTTTGGTGGATTTTACAACAATGACGAAGTGGAAGGGATCGAAGCTCGCATGATTTACAGCAGCTGCGGCACTCGGTCGTAAAGCCGAGGGAGAAAAGCTCGCGAGTAATGCATCGTGGTACTAACAACGGCTACCATCCGCGATATATCGTTCGAGCATAACACACACCTCGGGATAGCCACTGTCCGACGAATCGATACGCACACACGCCACAAGCGCATCGACGATAATATACATCGAACCCTCCGACCCACGTACCCCCACCCCTTGCAATTTTCTCGTACGGAATTGTTGGAATATGATAAAATACCGATAAACGTATCGCGATCCGTGAAACAGGGGAAATTTCCGTATAAAAGGGACGAACAATTTATTAGTCACACGGATAATTTGTTTACGTTTATTTCAAAAAAGCGATTATCTTTACAGAAGTCGTTATCACGTAAGAGAAATAAAAATCGTGTCGGTAGACAAAGATTGTATATAAAAAATTGACAATTTTGATTTATTGTTTCTTAATTCGATAAAAATACAACATTTTCGATCGAATATTGAAAATTGAAAAATGAAGTTCGCATCGTTCCCGAGGACTCGTTCGTGTTCGCTCATTGCGACTACGAGTCGAGACGGGAAATGAACCGAACGATAATGTATCGAATTTTTCGTTCTTTTTTGTCCCACTTCCTTTATATAACATTTGGATCATTTTCTCTCTCTCGTACGCGCGACGTGCTCGTTTTCTCGCCCATGAAGAAAGTGGAAGGCTGTTCGTCTTCGGGAGCAACGATTGGGGTCAGCTGGGTCTTGGCCACAAGAATCACGTCAGCAAGCCTTCGTGCGTTAAGAGTGGGTAATCGTGCATGCCCGATCGGGCACGCAATTTTTCACATCGTTGTTATGAATTTTCTATTTTTTTTTCTTACTTTCTTTTTTTTCCTTTTTCAAATTTATTTCTCATTTTCGTTCTCTCGTTGACAAAATAAACTGATAAAAAGATATCGTTATCTCGATGCAGTACTAAAACCTGAGAAAGTGACGCACGTGGCTTGTGGACGTGCTCACACGCTGATATGCACCACGGAACAAAAGATCTTCGCGTGTGGAAGCGATCAGGAATCGCAACTCGGTCGAGGAAGTCAAACCGTTGGTGATAGCTCGAGCTCGCCATTTATGATCTGGGATTCCGGTGTCGACGGTGCGAAAGTCTGCGATATCGCGGCTGGTTCGCATCATTCCCTCGCTCTAATGAAAGACGGCACCGTGTACGCTTGGGGCAGCAATCTCGAAGGACAATTGGGTCTTCCCGGGACGTCCGGCCTGGTGAACAAGCCCACCAAAGTTCACATACCCGAGGCGGTCAAGCAAATCAGTGCCGGATATTATCACTCGGCGTTTTTAACCGGTGAGAATATATTGATATTTAACGATCGTAACGGACGAACTGTAATCTCGCGATACGATGCGTCGTTATGCGTATCGATCGGTAGCATTATCGATGGATCGTTATTTAAGGCGAGGCCTCGGTTATCGTGCGATGTAACAATTGGCGGTTTTTTGCGAGGTTTTTTTTTCGTACTGTAAATCTTTTGTTTCTAAGCGATTTTTTCGTGTGGAAAGAGATAATCGAGATTAAAGATGATGTTTCGTTTGTTTTTATGGCTAAAAACATAGATAAATTAATTATTATCGTTTGATATTATTTATCGATAATTATCAGTTTTTATCGATAGTCATTGCATGTAATCGCAGAGAGTGGCAATGTTTACGTCTGCGGTGAAGCCGAGAGCGGTAAATTAGGAATCGCTTTGGACTTCAGGACTCAGGTTGCACCGAAACAGATTCAATTGTCAGGACCCGCGGTTCTCGTCGCCTGCGGCGGACATCACACTCTCGTATTTGGTGGTAAATCATTTTTAATGCAACGATATTAATCATACAAAAGGGATAAAGATAAACAAGTTATTTTTACAATTATAATGTGTAAAAATATTTAAATTGTATCGTATTTCCTCTTTTTATACAGAGGACGGAAATATTTATTGCACCGGTAGTAATTCCAGTGGTCAATTGGGAATGGGTACGGAAGTTACGGAAATTCAAACGCCTCAAATTTTGCCACGTGGAAATCTTCAGGGTGAAATTATCAAAAAAATTGGATGCGGCGAGAGCCACGTCGCAATCGTCACTGGTAAATTCGATAACTCATCAATAGCCGATTATTTCACTTATTTAAAAGGAATGAAAATAGCAAGAATTGAAAAGAATTTTCTTAATTAAAGGAATAAGTTTTAATTAAAAAAATATATATTAACTTCTTTCATCGATCGCTGCAGAATCCGGAAAATTGTTCACGTGCGGCGATGGCAGGCACGGTAAGCTCGGCTTGGAGGAGAACGAGAACAACGTACACGAGTTGACCTTGGCGTCGAAATATCAGGAGTTGGTCGTAACCGATGTGGCGTGCGGAGGTTGTCACACGATTTTGGTGGGACGAAGGCGCGAGATGGACAACGAGGAGATCGATGGCCAAGACCAACTCGGCTCGCAAAAGAAGAATAATCCTTTGCCACCGTTGAAAATTCCATTAGCGAGAATACCAAGCGGAAATGGGACCTCGGCCAAGTCGGAGCCGGAACAAATGGACACGGAGAATAACGTTAACGAAGAACATCCAGCGTCGCCGGAAGTTGCGGAGGAATCCGCGGCGAACGGCCCGACGGATTCCATCGCGAGTGTCGAGAAGCCTGAGAGCCCGATGAAACTTGCGGATTACGAGGAAACGGTTTCGAAGATGTCGACGAACTCGGACGAGAAGGACGACGAGAACGAACGGGTTATGGACAACAATAATGACGAGAAAATGTCAACGGACGTCAACGACGAGAATAATATGGACGAAATGAAAAAAGAGTCCGAAATACCGACTGGTCCAAAGTCTTCCGGTTCGGGAGTCAGCAGAGTCGCTAGCGGGGAACGCGCGAGATCTGCTGGTAGCAACGTCGACCTTGACAAAACGATAGGTGACAATGCTGACCTTGAAAAATCAGTCGGTAGCAATACTGACCTTGAGAAATTAACCGGGAGTAGCGCCAACCTTGAGAAATTGCCCGGTAGTAATGGTGACCTTGAAGAATCGGTTGATAGAAACGGTGACCTTGAGACCGTGGAAAAGGTCGATTCACCTCCGCTTCCGGTACCACCGCCGAAACCTCCCAGGCAAAAAGTCGGCAGCGCCGAGAATTCGCAATCGAGCAGACAAGGTTCTTCGTCCTCCAGAGTGGCCTCGACCGGAAGTGGCGGAAAAAATACTAAGTCAGAAGACGAACACGTGACCGAATCCGCGCTTCCGATCGACGGAGGTGAGTTGGTAACGAGCGAGGAAGAGAAGACGAAGAGCGAGGATGGTTCGGAGAAGAAATCGGCGGGTAGCGAGAAAAGTAGATCCGCGAAATCGAAAGCCGGCACCGACGAAACTGCCGAAGCCGACGCGCAAAATAATCTTGACGATGTCGAGGACAATGGCGCGGTCGAAGAAGTAACCAAGGGCGTACAGGACGACGCGGACGTCGTGCATTCGCCTCCAACGAGAGCCGGTAAAATCTTGTCGATTTTATTGATTAATCAAAAATTATACTTTTCGTTTTTTTTTTCGTTAAAAATAATAAGATTTGATAATAATTATTCGCAGGAAAAATGGCTAAGCTATTTAAGACTAAGAAACAAGAAGTGGAGAACGGTACAAAAGCGACTAGTGCGGTGATTACGAAAGCAAAGGTACGTAATATTTTCATAAATTTGTTTCTTCTTTATTCACTAAATAAATTGTATTTTTCGTTTTTAATACCGAGATAAAATGATTTCAGTCGAAAACGTGTATTATTCTCTGATCGAGAGGTATCGAAAAATCTGCGCCGATGCCATTCATCACGTACATATTCTTTTTTTTACAAAATACCTAATCGAATGAATTTCTGCGTTCGGGACCAAGGCGATGTGAAAAAATAATAATTTCGTGGAAGAAATTTATAAATTTGGACGGAATCAATGATGCAACAACTCTAATAGGGACGACAGTAATATCGTTGACGAACGAAATCCCCGAGCTTTGGAGTTTTCCATAACTCTGATACCCATAGACGTGCATTATCATTAAGTTGTTTCAGGCTGTTTACCGTGTGATTATAAGCGATGTAGCGTAATAAGAGAAGAATATACATAAGTTTAATAAATATATTTAGACTCATGAATAATTGTTAAAACCATCGTATTTTCTGTCATAATTAAATCCACTTCGATCCTATGATTTTTTTCAGATATATTGTAATTATCTTGTGATTAATTATGCACAACTAAAGACTAATTAATTATGAATGCTTGTATCGTATGCAAGAAACGCTAGAATTAGTTCACCACAAATAGCATCGGATAGCCTAGAGGGTAGCAGCGTACTGCTAGGTGACTCTCCGCGCACGAATAACCTCTTTAGACATTTGGTAGCACCAGAGAACATAGGTAGCACGAAACGGCAATCTAACCAACAAATTTAACACAACTGTGATATATCAAATATCCATTAAACATCGTTGAATCAGTAATGAAGAAAGAAAATTAAATCACATTAATTAAGCCGACTATACTTGAAACGACAGAAAAGATCGTTGTCTTTTACTTGACCGGGAAAAACATTGACTAACCATGAGATCGTCTTGGCGCGAAAGGGAAAAGCGTTCTAATGGTTATCCTCGGCGTGGTAACAGAGGATACCGTCACAATCGTGGCGAGGGAAATTCGCGTCAAGGTTCATCGGAGAATCAGAACGAGGATGGTGGACACAGACAAGACTCGGGTAAGAGACGTCAAAGACACTTCCCCCGTTACGTTATCGATCTAATCCAAGGTCAAAACTCCCATGTGATACATCTGAGCACAGAAGATAATTAAATTCGTGAATTAGCCGGTAGAGCAAAATGTACAAATGTTAACACGCAAATTTTTACGCAAATTTATTCTACGATCTCAGGACACCGCGGTGGAGGCGGAGGTTATCGAGGAAGACCCTATAAACGCTTTCAAACGACGCATTCGTACGACGGCGGCAAACGTCCTAAATACGTGGTTGGCGAACGTCTCAAGGAGGAAGACACCGGCATCATCGAATTTATCGGTAATCACAAACGTTTCAGTGGTTTACTGAAAGAACGTTTCGGCGATTTCCACGTTCACGAGATAAGCCGCGACGGCGAGATCTGTAAATTGACGACTCAAGATATTCCACCTGCGCCTCAAGAACTCGAAGATATGGAAAAACTGAAAAATTCTCTACCGTCCCAAGTTAGAGAGAAGCTCGAGTCTTTTGCAAATAATTCAACGCTCGTCAATTCCGATAAGGAAGGTTTGACGATAGAGATAGACGTTACGGAGTTGAGTAAATTATTGCGTCGGAATATTCACATGATCGCGAAGAAAATTCCTTCGGTCGTCAGCGAAACGGTCGATCACGGCGAAAAAAAGGTAATCGTATTGGCCAAGAAACATAAATACTCTAGTCACAAGTTTCGTAGCGATCACCGCGTCGATTGGAGCGCACGAGATGGCAATTATTGTCACTTTCTTCTTCACAAAGTAAACATGGATACTATGGACGCTCTAAATCAATTAGCCACCAAATTGCGCATAAAACCCGATATGTTTCATTACGCCGGCACTAAGGATCGTCGCGCTCGTACTACGCAGTGGGTAAGCTTGAAAAAAATCAGCCCTCGTACGATTCACGACGCGGCGAGACAAGTGACCGGGGCGCACGTTGGAAACTTTAAATTTTGTAAAAATCCGCTCAATCTGGGAATGTTAAATGGCAATCGTTTTAGAATTGCACTGAGAAGCGTTAATGCCACCGACGAAGAGATCGAAATCGCCATGACGTCTTTGCGCGATAATGGTTTTATTAATTATTACGGTCTTCAAAGATTCGGTAGTATAGCCGCGATACCGACTCACGAGATTGGCAAAGCTCTGCTACAGGGAAAATGGGAAGAAGCGATAGATCTTATACTCAAGCCACGCGATGGTGAACAGCACAGAGACATGATAGAGGCTCGTAAAATTTATCAGAAAACTAAAGACGCTGCGGAGGCGCTAAGACCAATTGCGCGTTCGGGCAAAATCGAGGCTAAATTGTTGTACGGTCTTGCCAATAGCGATAAGAATAATCCACAGGGTGCCCTCGATTATCTGCCGAGAAACGCTCGATTGATGTACATTCATGCTTATCAGAGCCTTGTCTGGAATCACATAGTCTCAAGGCGCATACGAGAATTCGGCGCAAAGCCGATCGTCGGCGATCTAGTTTACGAAAAATCCGATCAGAAAGATGTGACTGAATTCGAGACGATGGATTATACACTACAGAACGACGATGAAAAAGAAACGAAAGTTGCGAAAACTGTATCGAATGCCGAAGAAAAAAAGGATGTCGCGAATTCTGAAGATAAAGTACAGGCTGATGACGATGGCGATGAGGAGAAAAAGAAAGTATCTAACGAAGAGACGGAAATTCCCGTGGACGAAGTATCGGAAATGACGAAAGTCGAAACGGAAACTGAGACTCTTGACGATTCGAAGGAACTGTGGAGTTTGCCAGCTGTTAAAACACTTACGGAAGAGGATCTGCCTAACTACACTTTCGCCGATGTTCTCATGCCGAAACCAGGTTGGAAAGTCACGTATCCATCCTACGCTAAACCATGGTTTGACGAGTTTCTCGCCAAGGACGACTTAACCACGGATCTGAGACAGAAAAACAAGTGAGTGAAGGTATACAAAGGAATAAATAACGATTTATGTACGAATTTTCATTTGTTTCTCGATATTTTTAGAAAGTATAGTCTTGGCGGAGCATACAGAACTATATTGGAAACTCCCGGTGATCTTACATGGAGAATAGCGCGATATAATGGTTATCACGATGATTTGATACTTGGTGATATCGATCAGATGCGCGGTATGGACCCGCTGAAAGACGAATCTGGTATAATACTTTTTATTATCTTTCAACATAGAATTCGCTCGAACTAGGTACAATATTGAATAATTTTGATGATCTTACAGAGGGTAAATTCAAAGCACTGATACTCGAGTTCTCGTTGAGGTCATCGGCGTACGCAACAATGGCTCTACGAGAGATTCTCGATCACGACACATCGGCTCACACGCAAGCCGCGCAATCAGCAGCGAATCAAGCTCAGGATAGTCTGGAAAGGGCAAAAGAAAAGGAAACTAATGCAGCTTCGATCGCCGAAAACGCGGACGAAACGGCCAAGCCGGAAGATGCGATACACGAGAAATCTACAAACGAGGAGATCGAGAAGACCGAACCCGAGGACGTAGACGTTAAGGATGATTCGTTACCGGAGAAAATCGTCAAAGAAACTAACGGAAGTGAGATGGAAATTGTCGAGGATACCGCCAACGTTCCAACGATCGTTGACGATCAAAAAATGGAAATAGAATCTGCCGAAACTTCTGATATTCCGGAAAAAAACGAAGATAATGTATAAACACGACGTTACGACACAATGTTCATGAACGATGTTTCTATTCAATAAATATTATTTCTAAGTTTTGTTCGAAGAAGCTTCTCGAAGAATCGTATCGATAATTTTCTATTGGAACGTCGATCATTTCGTAAGCCAAGGAGTCCAGTGCAGCGTCAAAGCGGGCAGATCGAACGTCGATCTCTCGATCAACTGTCGCGATTTATCTTGTATATAAACGACATCGTGTACTTTTCTTTCTTCGTAATCTGTCTTTCCGATTAATTGGCAATTTGTCGATTGCGCAACATGTGTTTTCTCGTGCGATCTCAAGTTACCAACGACAGAGAATTTTCGCGTACAGTAACCACAATGATAGGGTCGAGAGCCTGAAAAACGAGAACGAATGATCATCAATGACCGAAGACCGAGCGAAAGTAACATTGAATAATTACAAATTATAATCGCGTACCATTGTGCAATTGAACGTGATGATGAAGAGCGCCGGGTTTGCAAAAGCCGCGACCGCAAATAGGACATCGCAAAGGCCAATTGCCCGTATGCGAATAACTGTGAGCTCGAAGATCGCCGGGAGTTGGGAAAGAACGTCCGCACTCTTTGCACTTGTGAGGTTTTTCCTAAAACGAAGGAAACTAGAAGTATTATTTTGAGCAAAGATTAAGCCTTTTCTCACACCGATCGCACAATGTCCCGTTGCTAAAATCGTTTGTCACGCATTAAACTTTCCGAAACGAAATTCTTAATATTAATAAAATTGAATTTGCTTACTTTGTAGTGAGTCATGCGATGATAATAGAGATTCGACGATGCGGTGAAGCGCTTTCCGCACAACGGACACTCGTGAGGACGCTCACCGGTATGAATTCTCGCATGAGTGTTGAGTGAACTGCTCGTACTGAACATTTTCCCGCATACCGAACAGCCGTGAGGTTTTTCGCCTGAGTTTTCGTAAAACGAGAAAATAGTTTGTATCAATTATGTTTATTCCGTTTTCTTCTTTCAGTATTTCTTCCCTCGCACCTGTATGCGTTCGTAGATGTCTCTTGAGGAGTGACGGTCTGTCGAAAAGTTTGCCACACATTTCACAGGGTAATTTTCTCTGTCCGGTGAAGGAGACGCAGCTCACTTCCGTTTTGTTGATTCGACAACTGAGATCCAGAGGTACTTCCTGTTCTTCGAGACAAGCTTCGGAAAAAAAATCGTCATAAATCGTCAAAATGTGTAATCGAATCGTAAAATATCGATGATAATTTCTATTTTTTTTTTTTGGGATATTTGTACTCACTCGTCATTGTGATTGAGTCAATAAAAATTCTAATACTGCGATATCACTGGCGAATGGTACGCCGAGAGTAACCGATTCGTACTGCTAAAGTACGCGTTTCACCGGCGATAGGAGAAGAACGAAAAATATTATAAAGGTGAATCTGCAGGTGAGGGCTTGCAAGTTAGATCGTTCGCGCGCATGTCGAGGGCGGTTTTTTTCTCAACGAAGGGCGGAGTTTTATGTAACCCTTGGTAAAAGGCGTTTTGACAGGCTGATATTGCTCCGTAATGAACTTAGTCGACTGTTATAATATACGTATATACATATATATATAAATTTATGTGTGTTATAACAGTTGATATATAAATGCATACATATGTATATATATATATCTACATACGTATGTACGCAAGTTCATCTTGAATGGCTCGTGATAAATTATCCAACGTTATTTCAAAGACTTCCTCAGTATTTACCGACAATATTTCGCGTCGCGTTGTTTGGATTTACGTGTCGATAAACTTGTTTCGATAATTAAGTACACAAGTTGCATACCCTGAAAGAATAATGTTTACAGACTTTATCGATAATCACATCGATACATTTTCCATTTTATAGAACGGTATGTTTCAAACATAAACGCATCTGATTATAAAGTAACGAGAATCATAGGGCAGATAATTCTAGATAGTACAATTCGTGATAATCGAAATTGATCGTCGCCAACATTTGAATCGAAAGAAAAGAATCATCAGCGCGTTTCTACTTCTGGTTTTGTATTAAAAGTTGATTATATAAAAAATCGGGAAAATAGTAGATGGGAGCAGAAATGTGAGAAGAAGAGTGAGTGGAGGAAGATATTTTCTCACGGTCACTATGATAAGGGGTTACATCGATAAATCGTTATTAACATCAGTTTTGTATTTGTATAATTAGAAAATTCGATATATTATTATTCAAACAGCCCCCACAAAGTAAGGGAACTCGACATCGGTGACGAGTTTTAAGCGGGCATAATTCTCGCGTGCGAGCGTCTATCGGCGAGTTTATTTTAATTTTTTTTTCTTCACCAGCAGAAAACCGGAGGTGAGATAATCGTCGTGTGCCAACGGGATATGCCGGACGTCACGTGGCGTTCGATCCTCGTTTGTCATCGTCGAGGATATTAACAGCCTATATTGAGATCCTCGAGATCTTTACAAAAGCCTCTAGCTCTTCGTCCCTCTTCATGGCATCACGCGCGTGTTCACGAAATATATTGTCCGGTATCGAAGGATTATGGCATCATCATCGTCGATCAATTTGCCTCTACGGCATAAACGTCGAATAACGAAAACGTTCATCATCGTTTTCTCTCTCGAGGGCGTGCAGTGTGACAAAGCACGCGGGGGTAAGTGCGTCTCGTACTTTGAATAACAAATCCTCATTTTTATTGTCATTATCATTAATAAAACGTACGCCTATAAATGAGCAATAACTCGAAACGAGAATCACAACTTTGTTTTAATTACAAATTTGAAGTAAAATATTTTTCTTTTTAATTTCTGGATACCGTTTTGCTAGGATCGTATTTTTATTTACATTGGTAAGTGGCTCGGGATGACTTCCGATTTTTTTTGGTTCATAAATAGGTTTATCCAAGATTCGCAGTGTCCTGGAACTTCATTGTTCGTCCCGATGGCAAATACTCGAGTTCCAGAATAATCAGCTCGTTCTTACCGGTTTGCAAGAAAGCCGAGGGAACGTATAAAGTGATTTGAGGACCGACCAGCGGCCAATATCTTCCGAGATTGTAACCATTCACATAAGCAACACCTTTGCCCCATCCTGTTGTATCTAGATACGTGTCCAATGGTTCTCCTGTTATGTAAAAAATACCACGTAGGAAAATTGGACCACCCCGAAGCGTTCCAGTCTCTGTAATCGCACTATTGTTCAGATAACTCAAGGGCTCCACCGTGTCCAGTTTAAAACCGGTAACGTTCCACGAGGTGAGAGTCGCGTTATTAAACTTTGCGTCCATTAAGCCCTACAAAGGGAAAAGTTCTTAATGTCAAATATATTTAATAATATTTTAATCACGAAAGATAAAAATATTGCCGTACCTTCCAATCTTCAACGACATTGCCAAAGTTCAAATGACCTTGGTTCTCCACAAGAACTTGAAGATATTCCCCGTAGGGTGCTTCTAGCGAAATCGAGTAGATACTGTGAGTTCGCGATATCGTACCGACGAGATGAGAGTCGACGTAGACGAGTGCACGATCCATTGCTCGTGCCTCGAGAACCGATGGATCTTCCCGAGCAATTGGTAATTCGGTTTCGTAGAGCACGAGAGAATGAACTATTCCAAGTTTCTCGAAGGTTGGTGGATTGGGGTAAGTTCCTCCGATCGAACCGAGCGTTCGCTTTGCAACGGGATCGAGAAGTCTGACGATCGGTTGCAACCGAACCGATCCATAACTTCCCTTCGGTGAGACGCTCGGTAACGACAGATTCGTCAATGGAATGTACTTGGAATGAAAATAGATAATAGTATTACGAATGGAACGAGAAGAAATGGGGGTGAACAAATAAATCCATTTGTTCGCGGCTTTGTTGATTGTACCAAATTTGATTTTTACCTTGGCTATTACATTGCGAATTGCGAAATATTTGTCGGTCGGATCTCCGGCCTCGGTAAGAGGGGCATCGTAATCGTAAGATGTCAATTGAGGACTGTAATTTTGAGGCCCGTTAGCACCTTTGAAAATAAAATATGACGGACTATTTATCTAATGACACACGACTGTTTTTAATGGAATAACCGTTCTGTTATGACTACTTAATATATTAGAAAACTTTAAAATCTTTGTTTCCTTTGTTCCTTATCAAACGTACAATATGATCGAATTGCTACATAGTGAAATACCTCAAAACTTCGGATAATTTCATGATTAAACTATACCTGAGGTAAATGCAAAATTGGTGCCACCGTAGAACATGTATATGTTTACCGATGCACCTAAGGCGAGCATTTCGTCGAGTACTTTCACTACTTTGGATGTATTTACCCTTTGAAAAGGTTCTTCCCAGTGGCTCAGCCAGCCAGGATAAAACTCCGAATTTACCAAAGGTCCCTGTAAACATAGATTGTTTCCTTCAAGAATGTTCATTACTGAACTAATTAGAATTAATGATTGATCAACGAGATTTATAAATGAATAGTTTAGTCGAAGTAGCAAATGAATAAATGGCATAATTATTTAATGCATTTTTCTGGCGATTAAAAAGATTATCAATCTTACGGTGGGTTGAAATCGTCGCATTATCGCAAAGTTTACGTTAACGTTGCTGCTGGTTCCAAAATCAATCGTCGCGTAAGCTCCGGGAATGGTGCCACATCTTAACATCGAGACTGATGACCCATCGGTCGTATAAATCAGAGCTTTTGTTCCAACGTAACGTTTAACGATGTTGTAAAGACTATTTCGGTAAGCTACGTCGCAAGCGTGAAAACTTCCGTATTCATTTTCAACCTGAAAGAATATCGTGCAATATTGCCTACTCCAATCGATAAGTAACGTATACACGAAGTGGCAAATATATTGACCTGCACCATGATGATCGGTCCGCCGTTTCCTCTCAGCAGAGGCTCTACTCTCGTCAATATCTCATTGAAGTAGCGTTCGGCATAACGCATGTAACCTGCGATAAGATAATAATAATTATATGAGTTGGAAAAAATTAGTTTTTGCAAAAAAATCTTGTCCGCTACTAGTGAAACGAATGAGCTGGCAACAATACTGACGGGTGTCGTTTGTTCGCATTTTTATATCTGGCACGAGAGTCATCAACCAAGGAGGCAAACCACCCTTAAAAAAAATCGAGCATAAATATATTTAAATAACGAAACCCTTAATTGGTCATGAACACATGAACTTACCAAATTTCTTTCGGCACATATATAAGGACCTGGTCTAAGAAGAACCAACAAGTCTTCTTCACGCGCTATATTGATGAATTCCACAACGTCGGCTTCTCCAGTCCATTCCCACCTATCGACCTCGGGCTGATGAAGACTCCATTCAACGTAACTAAAGAGTTTCGTTTAAAACGACATTTGCGATATTTTATTCAATGGTTTGTGCAATGAAAATGCGAAAACTCACGTAGACACAGCATTAAGGCCAGCAGCTCTCATTTTTCTAAGTCTGTCCCTCCAGTACCGTCGCGGTGTCCGGAAATAATGAAAACTTCCGGAAACGTATTGAAACGGTTGACCATCCAGCAAGAATTGGTCATTCTCGTGATCTACAGTGAAACCAAAAGGGCGAGTCCCGTCGATATCCTGAGATGGAAAAGTGAAATTAATTTTCGCCGATGAATCGCACAATTTTTCGAATTTTTGGAAATATTCCTTGCATGAAAATAAACTCGACGTGAGTGACGGGTAATGCTGAATTTTTACGATTAATTCCGATCCGATTAAAATCTGTGCATGACGCAGTAAAGCAGTGTTGTATAACACTCTGAGCACACGATGACTTAATCGGCGATAAAATGTGTTGTTATACAGTATCTAATCGGATAACAAAATCTTCTGCCATAGATAAGGTAAACAAATATCAACAAACATCACATGATGATAACAGAATAAAATGTACAGGAAACATACATTGAGATCGATTCTAAGAGGAGCATAAACTCTTATACAAGACTATTACTATCAGATACGGTTTACAACATACTATTATGTATATTATAACAATCGTCTATTACAAAGAAGTTACAAATATCTAAAGCCCGAGTTGAGAAAAATAGCAATATTATATCTATTATAGGATAGGATATATTGATAAGAGTATCTGAAATCTCCGTAAAAGACCACGATAATGCTTCAGCATTAGGCAACAGTAATTGCCTAACAAAAATGGTCCCATATTCTACTCTTAAACTCCAATTATAACATTACATTTTCGATTCGACCATCGGGCACACGCACGTTGAATGTAACGACAGATAGAAAGAATTAATATACGTCGGATAATTCTAATGTGGAAATTGTTTCGAAATACGTACTCCAGTGGTAGGATGATCAACAGTTTCTAATGCCGAGGCTGTAAAAGCCAAAGATAAGAAAAAAAACGTCCACATTTTTCAACTCTCAATTAACGTCAAACTGACGAATTAGGCAGCATTTGCGATACACGATTTAACGTTAATAGGATTCTCTCCGTGTATGTTGTCCAAGAGACGATGGCACGCTGACCAGAGCATGAACGATACTGTTAGAAGGTACTGCAGCCGAAAGACCATCTTGTTCAGAGCAGTATGGGAGTAATTACTACGATAAGATTGATGTCTACGCCACAAATAGCAGTGGACATCGACGTATCAGAATGATAAATTTTACAGTTGCGCGGGAGCCAAGAGGACTTCGAAGACAGGAATAGACATTTATGTATCGTACTGATACTTTGTTTGGACTTTAAATCATACTTTGAGACGGAGGAGCGCGGTGGCTCGGTGGATGGGACTCTGGCTTCGCACGCAGCGGACCAGGGTTCGATTCCCGTAGCCGACATCAATGGAAAAAACTTTTTCTAAGTGTTTTTCTGCAATCGTGGCGGTTCGGATCCCTCCAAAACAAATGCCCAAGAAAAACCTCGCTGTGAGGAGTGGGGGGTCGATGTTCGGCTGGGGTGCTCCCGCAAGGCGGTTCTCATCGCGCGGATGGTGACGCCTTGGTCGGACATCGGGTGGCCCATCGTCACAGTTGAGTAGGTGCCGGCCCTAGGCGCCTCTGGTGGACGTGCTTGAGTTTACTCGCATTGACACTGGGGGAGACTAGGTAGGTACCGACCTGTATCGGCGGAGGTTTTCTGCAGTTTCCCTCCGTCCGTGGCAAATGCGATACAGGGAGATTATGGGGAATGCGAAACGGCTGCAGCCGTGGTCACGAATAAGAATGTCGGAGGATAGGTTGGAATGGTAAAAATAGGTGTGTAAAAACCCGAAGAGGGTGTACACGGTAAACTCCCACATTATTATTATTATCATACTTCGAGACGGAAAACGTTATTATATAACATGTAGATATCGACACAAATTACTGTTCTGTAACGAAATTACGATCCACATTTGTAGGCATAACTATACGAGATAATACCACGAGCGATAGCCAAGCGTCAACTTGGAACAATAGAGTAACGGCTTGACTCGAAAAAACGTATCTTAAAAAAAATCGTTGCAGTTATAGCGATTTTCTTTTAATATCCATATCATTTTGTATTTTCCCTCACATAGCATAATTTTCCTTGTTTTGGCGTCGGCTGCTTGCGAACGGCTATGAATGAAGAGATACTCTCCCCATGCACAATCGCGGATTAAGTTAAATCCTAAAGAAGGTTAATTCGGCATCTAAAAACATCGGCTGTTACACATCGACTTGTATATATGTACATACACGTGCTTTTAGAACGCACATACTTTGATTTCTATGTATGCGATAAGTTGTTATCGAGTAGAAAACAAAATATATATTTACCAGGCATGGCTGCATCGGTGGACATCACTAACTCTTATATTTTTCAAATGAGCTGTTTGTAGTAGGGAGTACTTATAAAGGATAAATATTTTCAAATTCTAAGCCGTCGAAGGAGTAACGAATGCCAGAAGATATGTCTAACACAAACATTTATTTGACTGTTTTACACGAAGTACTAGAAAATATGTTGAAATTGTATATGTATAGTAAACACTGATAGATCGATAACTAATACGTAACCTGTTGGTTTGACAATGCACACAAAAATTATGGACGTGTTCAGACGATGAAAATGCGCATGCTAATCATGTTAATACTAGTAGAGCGTTCGGGCATGATTATTGTAGTATACCGTCGCAATAAGTGTTGATGTCTCTGTCGGAGATTGATATTGAATATTTCTGACACTTTCATGGGACAACCAGTAGCTGGAAATTAATTGATAGGATCGCTATGAACCATGCTCCTTTAAACAATCAAGACTACATTTAAACAAAGTTATTGTCACTTCTCCGAATGTTCAATGACAGAATTTTACCGATTCACATAATGCAAGACCGTTTGATGGAATTCCCAAAAAATTGTTCAATTTTTCGTCTGAGCTCACTTGAATGTATTGCGTATAAAGCAATGGCCCTTTTGAAGTGGATAACAATTATTCAGAACCTGATTACGACCACGACGGATTACGTCGCACTGTCGCGACTGAGGAACTATCTGAATATGTTGTATCTGATGTGTCGCCCGATGCTGAGCTCGCATCAGATTCACTTCCTGCTGAAGATACGGCCGATGCTTGGGCCGCATTTTCTGAATTGGAAAATGAATCATTACCGGATGCCAAATCGTCGCCGGATGATGAAGATGAAGATGAAGAAGAAGAAGCTGAAGAAGAAGAGGAAGCAGTTGCATCTGATTCCGATTGCGCAGCAGAATCTGACTCAGCGTCAGAATAAGTTTCCGCACTGGAATAAGCCTGGGAGGCGGATTGCGATGCGGAGTATGAATCCGATGATGAATCAGAAGTAGTATCCGACTGTGAGTATGAATCAGAATTTGCTAATGATGTGCTGTCAGAATCCCATTTGGAATCTTGAAGATTGGCATGTCCTGATTGTGAGGATGAATCTGATGACGAACTCGACACTGCATATGCAGCAGTCTCAGTGTCACTATTCGATTGATCTACCGACTCTGATTGTGAATTTGCGAAGGCATCAGACGAAGCTGAAGAATCATCATATTGTCCTACCACCAGATCTGTCGAGGTTGTGTCTTCGCAAGGTACATCACTATCTAGAGTGTCGAAATTGTCATCATTTACATACGCACTAGCCGTTGATTGCGCTGCTGCACTCGCCGAAGAATAAGAGTCGCCGTAGTCAGCAAATTCAGTTCCAGACTTTGATTGTGACTGAGAAGAAGCTACAGACGAAGCTTTAGAACGATCGAGCCCGTCGGAGTTACCGGAAGAGCTCGAATCCGCGTAGGATAATACACTAGCCGAAGTGTCAGAGCTGCTAGCACCGGCAGAATATGCATTCGCCGCCGATTGTGCTGCAGCGCTTGACGAAGAACGGGAACCACTATGATCGTCAGATTTAGTTATTGCCTTCGATAGCGATTGCGCCGAAGCCGCGGAGGAGGCTGTGGAATCATCGCCCCAGTCGGTGTTGGTGGAGGAAGAGGAAATTGCGTGGGATGCAGCAGTGGCCAAAGTATCGCAGCAGCCATCATCGGCAGCATATGCATTCGCCGCCGATTGTGCTGAAGCGCTTGACGAAGTTTGGGAGTCACCATGATGGCCAGATTCAGTTGTCGCCTTTGATTGCGACTGTGCAGAAGCCGCGGACGAAGATGTGGAATCATCGCCCCAGCCATTGTTGGTGGACGAAGTTGAACCTGCGTGAGATGCAGCACTTGCTGAAGCGTCGGAACTGCTCTCACCGGAAGCATATGCCTTTGCCGCCGATTGTGCTATGGCGCTTGATGAAGTACGCGAACCAACATAATGATTAGATTTAGTTATTGCTTTCGATATTGATTTAGCAGCAGCCGCGGAAGAAGTATTGGAATCATCGCCCCAGCCAGTGTTAGAGGATGTAGTTGAGCCTGCGTGGGATGCAGCATTTGCTGATGCGTCGGAATTGCTATCACCGGCAGAATGTGCGTTCGCCACTGATTGTGCTGTAGCACTTGACGAAGTACGGGAACCACCATGATGGCCAGATTCAGTTGTCGCCTTTGATTGCGATTGTGCAGAAGCCGCGGACGAAGATGTGGAATCATCGCCCCAGCCATTGTTGGTGGACGAAGTCGAACCTGCGTGGGATGCAGCACTTGCCGAAGCGACGGAACTGCTATCTCCGGCAGCATATGCGTTCGCCGCCGATTGTGCTATGGCGCTTGATGAAGTACGGGAACCACCGTGATGACCAGATTTAGTTGTTGCCTTTGATTGCGATCGCGCGGAAGCTGCGGAGGAGGCTGTGGAATCATCGCCCCAGCCGCCGTTAGTGGATGATGTTGATGCTGCGTGGGATGCGGCATCAGCTGAAGCGTCGGAACTACTATCACCGGCAGAATGTGCGTTCGCCACTGACTGTGCTAACGCACTTGATGAAGTACGGGAACCACTGTGATGGCCAGACTTAGTTGTCGCCTTTGATTGCGATTGTGCAGAAGCCGCGGACGAAGATGTGGAATCATCGCCCCAGCCATTGTTGGTGGACGAAATTGAACCTGCGTGGGATGCAGCACTTGCCGAAGCGTCGGAACTGCTATCTCCGGCAGCATATGCGTTCGCCGCCGATTGTGCTGAAGCGCTTGATGAAGTACGGGAACCACCGTGATGACCAGATTCAGTTGTCGCCTTTGATTGCGACTGTGCAGAAGCCGCGGACGAAGATGTGGAATCATCACCCCAGCCATTGTTGGTGGACGAAGTTGAACCTGTTTGGGATGCAGACCTTGCCGAAGCGTCGGAACTGCTATCACCGGAAGCATACGCCGTTGCCGCCGATTGTGTTATGGCGCTTGATGAAGTACAAGGACCAACATAATGATTAGGTTTAGTTATTGCTTTCGATATTGATTGAGCAACAGCCGCCGATGAAGTATTGGAATCATCGCCCCAGCCAGTGTTAGAGGATGTAGTTGAGCCTGCGTGGGATGCAGCATTTGCCGAAGCGTCGGAACTGCTATCACCGGCAGAATGTGCGTTCGCCACTGATTGTGCTGTCGCACTTGATGAAGTACGGGAACCACCATGATGCCCAGATTCAGTTGTCGCCTTTGATTGCGATTGTGCAGAAGCCGCGGACGAAGATGTGGAATCATCACCCCAGCCATTGTTCGTGGACGAAGTTGAACCTGCGTGGGATGCAGCACTTGCCGAAGCGTCGGAACTGCTATCTCCGGCAGCATATGCGTTCGCCGCCGATTGTGCTATGGCGCTTGATGAAGTACGGGAACCACCGTGATGACCAGATTTAGTTGTTGCCTTTGATTGCGATTGTGCGGAAGCCACGGAGGAAGCTATCGAATCATCGCCCCAGCCCGCTTTAGTGGACGATGTTGAAGCTGCGTGGGATGCGGCACTAGCCGAAGCGTCGGAACTGCTATCACCGGCAGAATGTGCGTTCGCCGCTGATTGGGCTGCCGCACTGGATGAAGTACGGGAACGACCATGATGGCCAGATTTAGTTGTCGCCTTTGATTGCGATTGTGCAGAAGCCGCGGACGAAGATGTGGAATCATCACCCCAGCCATTGTTCGTGAGCGAAGTTGAACCTGCGTGGGATGCAGCACTTGCCGAAGCGTCGGAACTGCTATCTCCGGCAGCATATGCGTTCGCCGCCGATTGTGCTATGGCGCTTGATGAAGTACGGGAACCACCGTGATGACCAGATTTAGTTGTTGCCTTGGATTGCGATTGTGCGGAAGCCACGGAGGAAGCTATCGAATCATCGCCCCAGCCCGCTTTAGTGGACGATGTTGAAGCTGCGTGGGATGCGGCACTAGCAGAAGCGTCGGAACTGCTATCACCGGCAGAATGTGCGTTCGCCGCTGATTGTGCTGCCGCACTGGATGAAGTACGGGAACGACCATGATGGCCAGATTTAGTTGTCGCCTTTGATTGCGATTGTGCAGAAGCCGCGGAGGAAGCTGTCGAATCATCGCCCCAGCCCGCTTTAGTGGACGATGTTGAAGCTGCGTGGGATGCGGCACTAGCCGAAGCGTCGGAACTGCTATCACCGGCAGAATGTGCGTTCGCCGCTGATTGTGCTGCCGCACTGGATGAAGTACGGGAACGACCATGATGGCCAGATTTAGTTGTCGCCTTTGATTGCGATTGTGCAGAAGCCGCGGACGAAGATGTGGAATCATCGCCCCAGCCATTGTTGGTGGACGAAGTTGAACCTGCGTGGGATGCAGCACTTGCCGAAGCGTCGGAACTGCTATCACCGGCAGAATGTGCGTTCGCCACTGATTGTGCTGTCGCACTTGATGAAGTACGGGAACCACCGTGATGACCAGATTTAGTTGTTGCCTTTGATTGCGATTGTGCGGAAGCCACGGAGGAAGCTATCGAATCATCCCCCCAGCCCGCTTTAGTGGACGATGTTGAAGCTGCGTGGGATGCGGCACTAGCCGAAGCGCCGGAACTGCTATCACCGGCAGAATGTGCGTTCGCCGCTGATTGTGCTGCCGCACTGGATGAAGTACGGGAACGACCATGATGGCCAGCTTTAGTTGTCGCCTTTGATCTCGATTGTGCAGAAGCCGCGGACGAAGATGTGGAATCATCGCCCCAGCCATTGTTGGTGGACGAAGTTGAACCTGCTTGGGATGCAGCACTTGCCGAAGCGTCGGAACTGCTATCTCCGGCAGCATGTGCGTTCGCCGTCGATTGTGCTGAAGCGCTTGATGAAGTACGGGAACTACCGTGATGGCCAGGTTTAGTTATTGATTTCGATATTGATTGCGCGGAAGCCGCGGAGGAGGCTGTGGAATCATCGCCCCAGCCGCCGTTAGTGGACGATGTTGATGCTGCGTGGGATGCAGCATTAGCTGAAGCGTCGGAACTGCTATCACCAGCAGAATGTGCGTTCGCCGCTGATTGTGCTGCCGCACTGGCTGAAGTACGGGAACGACCATGATGGCCAGATTTAGTGGTCGCCTTTGATCTCGCTTGTGCAGAAGCCGCGGACGAAGATGTGGAATCATCGCCCCAGCCATTGTTGGTGGACGAAGTTGAACCTGCTTGGGATGCAGCACTTGCCGAAGCGTCGGAACTGCTATCTCCGGCAGCATGTGCGTTCGCCGTCGATTGTGCTGAAGCGCTTGATGAAGTACGGGAACTACCGTGATGGCCAGGTTTAGTTATTGATTTCGATATTGATTGCGCGGAAGCCGCGGAGGAGGCTGTGGAATCATCGCCCCAGCCGCCGTTAGTGGACGATGTTGATGCTGCGTGGGATGCAGCATTAGCTGAAGCGTCGGAACTGCTATCACCAGCAGAATGTGCGTTCGCCGCTGATTGTGCTGCCGCACTGGCTGAAGTACGGGAACGACCATGATGGCCAGATTTAGTGGTCGCCTTTGATCTCGCTTGTGCAGAAGCCACGGACGAAGATGTGGAATCATCGCCCCAGCCATTGTTGGTGGACGAAGTTGAACCTGCTTGGGATGCAGCACTTGCCGAAGCGTCGGAACTGCTATCTCCGGCAGCATGTGCGTTCGCCGTCGATTGTGCTGAAGCGCTTGATGAAGTACGGGAACTACCGTGATGGCCAGGTTTAGTTATTGATTTCGATATTGATTGCGCGGAAGCCGCGGAGGAGGCTGTGGAATCATCGCCCCAGCCGCCGTTAGTGGACGATGTTGATGCTGCGTGGGATGCAGCATTAGCTGAAGCGTCGGAACTGCTATCACCAGCAGAATGTGCGTTCGCCGCTGATTGTGCTGCCGCACTGGATGAAGTACGGGAACGACCATGATGGCCAGATTTAGTTGTCGCCTTTGATCTCGATTGTGCAGAAGCCGCGGACGAAGATGTGGAATCATCGCCCCAGCCATTGTTGGTGGACGAAGTTGAACCTGCTTGGGATGCAGCACTTGCCGAAGCGTCGGAACTGCTATCTCCGGCAGCATGTGCGTTCGCCGTCGATTGTGCTGAAGCGCTTGATGAAGTACGGGAACTACCGTGATGTCCAGGTTTAGTTATTGATTTCGATATTGATTGCGCGGTAGCCGCGGAGGAGGCTGTAGAATCATCGCCCCAGCCGCCGTTAGTGGACGATGTTGATGCTGCGTGGGATGCAGCATTAGCTGAAGCGTCGGAACTGCTATCACCAGCAGAATGTGCGTTCGCCGCCGATTGTGCTGAAGCGCTTGATGAAGCATGGGAGCCACGATGATGACCAGATTTAGTTATTGATTTCGATAGCGATTGCGCGGAAGCCGCGGAGGAGGCTGTGGAATCATCGCCCCAGCCGCCGTTAGTGGACGATGTGGATGCTGCGTGGGATGCGGCATTAGCTGAAGCGTCGGAACTGCTATCGCCTGCAGAATGTGCGTTCGCCACTGACTGTGCTGCCGCACTTGATGAAGTACGGGAACCACGGCGATGGCCAGATTTAGTTGTCGCCTTTGATTGTGATTGTGCAGAAGCCGCGGACGAAGATGTGGAATCATCGCCCCAGCCAGTGTTGGTGGACGAACTTGAACCTGCGTGGGATGCAGCACTAGCCGAAGCGTCGGAACTGCTATCTCCAGCAGCATATGCGTTCGCCGCCGATTGTGCTGAAGCGCTTGATGAAGCATGGGAGCCACGATGATGACCAGATTTAGTTATTGATTTCGATAGTGATTGCGCGGAAGCCGCAGAGGCGGCTGTGGAATCATCGCCCCAGCCGCCGTTAGTGGACGATGTTGATGCTGCGTGGGATGCAGCATTAGCTGAAGCGTCGGAACTGCTATCACCAGCAGAATGTGCGTTCGCTACTGACTGTGCTGATGCACTTGATGAAGTACGGGAACCACCGTGATGGCCAGATTTAGTTTTCGCCTTTGATTGCGATTGTGCAGAAGCCGCGGACGAAGATGTGGAATCATCGCCCCAGCCATTGTTGGTGGACGAAGGTGAACCTGCGTGGGATGCAGCACTTGCCGAAGCGTCGGAACTGCTATCTCCGGCAGCATGTGCGTTCGCCGCCGATTGTGCTGAAGCGCTTGATGAAGTACGGGAACTACCGCGATAGCCAGGTTTAGTTATTGATTTCGATATTGATTGCGCGGAAGCCGCGGAGGAGGCTGTGGAATCATCGCCCCAGCCGCCGTTAGTGGACGATGTTGATGCTGCGTGGGATGCAGCATTAGCTGAAGCGTCGGAACTGCTATCACCAGCAGAATGTGCGTTCGCCACTGACTGTGCTGACGCACTTGATGAAGTACGGGAACCACTGTGATGGCCAGACTTAGTTTTAGCATTTGATTGCGATTGTGCAGAAGCCGCGGACGAAGATGTGGAATCATCGCCCCAGCCATTGTTGGTGGACGAAGTTGAACCTGCGTGGGATGCAGCACTTGCCGAAGCGTCGGAACTGCTATCTCCGGCAGCATGTGCGTTCGCCGCCGATTGTGCTGAAGCGCTTGATGAAGTACGGGAACTACCGCGATAGCCAGGTTTAGTTATTGATTTCGATATTGATTGCGCGGAAGCCGCGGAGGAGGCTGTGGAATCATCGCCCCAGCCGCCGTTAGTGGACGATGTTGATGCTGCGTGGGATGCAGCATTAGCTGAAGCGTCGGAACTGCTATCACCAGCAGAATGTGCGTTCGCCACTGACTGTGCCGACGCACTTGATGAAGTACGGGAACCACTGTGATGGCCAGACTTAGTTTTCGCATTTGATTGCGATTGTGCAGAAGCCGCGGACGAAGATGTGGAATCATCGCCCCAGCCATTGTTGGTGGACGAAGTTGATCCTGCGTGGGATGCAGCACTTGCCGAAGCGTCGGAACTGCTATCTCCGGCAGCATATGCGTTCGCCGCCGATTGTGCTGAAGCGCTTGATGAAGTACGGGAACTACCGTGATGGCCAGCTTTAGTTGTCGCCTTTGATCTCGATTGTGCAGAAGCCGCGGACGAAGATGTGGAATCATCGCCCCAGCCAGTGTTGGTAGACGAAGTTGAACCTGCGTGGGATGCAGCACTTGCCGAAGCGTCGGAACTGCTATCTCCGGCAGCATATGCGTTCGCTGCCGATTGTGCTGAAGCGCTTGATGAAGCATGGGAGCCACGATGATGACCAGATTTAGTTATTGATTTCGATAGTGATCGCGCGGAAGCCGCGGAGGAGGCTGTGGAATCATCGCCCCAGCCGCCGTTAGTGGACGATGTTGATGCTGCGTGGGATGCAGCATTAGCTGAAGCGTCGGAACTGCTATCACCAGCAGAATGTGCGTTCGCCACTGATTGTGCTGACGCACGTGATGAAGTACGGGAACCACTGTGATGGCCAGATTTAGTTGTCGCCTTTGATTGCGATTGTGCAGAAGCCGCGGACGAAGATGTGGAATCATCGCCCCAGCCGCCGTTAGTGGACGAAGTTGAACCTGCGTGGGATGCAGCACTTGCCGAAGCGTCGGAACTGCTATCTCCGGCAGCATATGCGTTCGCTGCCGATTGTGCTGAAGCGCTTGATGAAGCATGGGAGCCACGATGATGACCAGATTTAGTTATTGATTTCGATAGCGATTGCGCGGAAGCCGCGGAAGAGGCTGTGGCATCATCGCCCCAGCCGCGGTTAGTGGACGATGTGGATGCTGCGTGGGATGCGGCACTAGCCGAAGCGTCGGAACTGCTATCACCGGCAGAATGTGCGTTCGCCACTGACTGTGCTATGGCGCTTGATGAAGTACGGGAACTACCGCGATTGCCAGATTTAGTTGTCGCCTTTGATTGCGATTGTGCAGAAGCCGCGGACGAAGATGTGGAATCATCGCCCCAGCCAGTGTTGGTGGACGAAGTTGAACCTGCGTGGGATGCAGCACTTGCCGAAGCATCGGAACTGCTATCTCCGGCAGCATATGCGTTCGCTGCCGATTGTGCTGAAGCGCTTGATGATGTTCGAGATCTACCATGATGGGCAGATTTACTTATTGCTTTCGATATCGATTGCGCAGCAGCCACGGACGAAGTTTTGGAATCATCACCCCATCCAGAGTTAGTGGATGAAGTCGAACCTGCATGGGATGCAGCGCTACTTAAAGCCTCTGAACTGCTATCACCGGAAGCATATGCGTTCGCTGCCGATTGAGCTGAAGCGCTT
Source organism: Netelia inedita (assembly GCA_964017225.1). NCBI lineage: Eukaryota > Metazoa > Arthropoda > Insecta > Hymenoptera > Ichneumonidae > Netelia > Netelia inedita. The sequence continues at coordinate 37,219,125 of OZ024920.1, read as the reverse complement.
GACGAAGTTCGAGATCTACCACGATGCCCAGATTTAGTTATTGCCTTCGATTGTGATTGCGTGGAAGCTCCAGGCCAAGCTCTGGAATCACCGTGGCGATCTGTTTTATCTGCTGCCGTCGATACCGCGTGGGATAAAGCACTAGACGCAGAGTGGGAACTGCTGCTACCAGTGGCATATGCATTTGCAGCTGATTGTGCTGTAGCGCTTGATGAAGTACGAGAACCACTGTGATGGCCAGATTTAGTTGCTGACTTTGACTGTGATTGCGCAGAAGCCCCGGTCCTACTGTTCGAACCACCGTATCGATGTGTCCTAGTTGCTCCTGTGGAAGCCGTATGGGATGCGGCACTAGCTGCAGCGCGAGAACGGCTACTCGCAGCGGCATTTGAATTAGCCGTCGATTGCGCAGCAGCGCTTGATGATGCACTGGATTCCGACCCTGATTGCGAGGAAACATTTTCCCTAATTGCCCATAAATCCGTTCGAAGTTTTTCAAGAACTGAATCCACTTGTTTATGAAGTGCTTTGACGATGTAGAGTATCATCGACGTTTTTTTCGTTCTTACCGATGCTATACATTGTTCGAGTTGTATAATATAATCATGCAAGAAACTCTCTACACCTTTCAAATCGTCATCACATTGAGATAGAGTTATTTTCCAGTTACTTGTTACACCTGACAAATGTTTCTGCAGGTTTGCATTGGCAGTTGCGATGGTTGATTGCAATTTTTCATAGCTTTCATCGAGCGAATGTCCGTTCGTTCCCCATGTCGATTGGTGTTTCTGAGTAACTATATGCATACCATCGATTAATTGAGCAAAGGCTTTCTTAGCAGATCGCTTCCACGCACTTATTTTGCTGATGAGTTGTTCGCTATTCCATGATTTTGTACTCTTATGAGAGCCTTGGTTACGTGGCCAACCCCGTGAATTTTGTACGCCTTTATTGTAATTTCGGTGCAAACTATTTCTCCACGATTTTGAGTTCCCATTGTACCTCTTTAAGGATTCTTCAGAATATTCGTTTCCTTCCTCACTTGATTCATCACTTTCGGATGATTCCGTGGATTCGCTGGATTCTTCAGATTCACAGCTCTCTGATGATTCGGAATCCCACGATTCTTGATCGTTTGATTGCCAGCCAGAGTTTTCCGAAGACTCGTCGAATTCTTCACTAAGCGATAGCTCATCTGAATCTTCACAATCGTCGGCATCGTCGCTGCTTGATGATTTTAAATATGAAGATTTTCCGGAGGACCAGTTAGACTCCTCTTCATTCTCAGAACATTCGTCTGACTCTTCGTTATCATCAGAACTCTGCCATTTACTGTCCTCCAATGATTCTTGGTTTCCCGCATATTCTTCTGAACTTTGACTGCTTGATTCCCACTGAGAACCGCTTACTTCTTCGCTGCTGTTACTGTCACACGATGTTTGTTCTTCTACTTGCCCATCTTTTTCATCCCACTTCCCACTTTCACTATGCCATCCGTCGCCCTTCTTTTCGCTCGAAGAAGCATCAGCCCATTTATTTTCCCAGTTTCCGGAAGCAAATTCGTGCTTTCCTCTTCCATCCCAGACAACCTCTTTTTGACTCGAACTACTGCTAATGTGTAACCCATCTTCTAGTCCATGCGTTAAGTTAACTACGCATGTGATCGTCGAAACGAGGATGAGATACTTCAACACTGCAAATAAAAATTTATTACCACATGGATTTTAGTCCTTATAAAATCAACAAGGCACTTAACAACCATGCATGATTTTATGAACAATTTTGAAAGCGAGATCAAATTAAGCAGAAATTTATTTGCTATGTACCTTGCATTGCAGTTTGCGGTTGAGCGTTGCACAGAAATCGATGCGTTGCTAGCGTCGCACTGCTGCACATAATTGATTTCACCCTTGTTTTATACCTGGCAAGATTGAATACTGTCTTTATGCGTTATCTCATCCAGCGTACGTTCAGCGATTCTTCAATTTATTGCTGTTATTATATAGTCTCAGACTGCAAGCACACAGCATACCTTCGACGCGCGCGCCCTGTATTTTGGTAATTAAATTACAATATTTATCGATTTCATATTTTGACAAGCGTGGTCGCTTGACGGTCTTTCTTTTTTGTGAGATTACTGGTAATTTAGTAGATGTCAGTATTTCCTTAAAAGTATCCTTATTAAATCATTAACATACATAACGTCAACAACTGAATCTTCTAGATCCCGTTGTTTTTCAACAATTGAGTTGTGTCGTCACACAGTCCAACTGGCTTATAAATGATGTATCAGCTTTGTCCGCATCGAATCTCTTATTGAACGATAATAAATCGCACTTCATGTTGTGAATAACGAGCGGGCAGATATAGGCGTTCCATTCACGTATGCCTAGATTAATAAGTTTTCGGGAACGCGCTGATTTGTCGAAACACTACTTTTCTGGCCCACATTATAATTAGTTATTAATTGTAGGGTTATATCAAGTAAAATGTTTTTATACATTTAGCCTACGAGTGATTCATAAAAAACATGTTGCTTTTTATTTTCACAAGTGAAATCGTCATAGGAGGATATTTCGCTGAAATGCAAATTCACCAGGTGGGCCGAACTTTTAGTCATAATTCATCACAAGCTTGATTGAAGATATACAATTCTAAAGATGCAATGAAGGCAATACAAATCCAAATCTGGCTAAATCCAGAAGATGGAAATACACATTTCTGTCACTTAAGACAACTGATGTATGTGAAATATTGCGCGAAGTAATTCTCCAATGAAGAACAATATGTTTACTCATGCACAATATTGAATATCCAAAAAGTGCATCAAGGACCTAAGTTGGGGGAACATAGTAAAGATTTCTTACTAGAGATCTAAAACCTTATCATAAGCATTTTTCTTTATTTTTAATTAGGGTAATAAAAGTGTATTCAATCCGCCATAAGAATTGGTTTATTTATATTGTTTTGCTACTCTTTACGTATCATAATAGTTGCAACTCCGTTTCCTCATACGCGGATAGAGATGAACAATGAAAAAAAAACTTGTTACTTCTTATTCCTAGAGTTCATCACCCACAGTCATTCCATGTTTTAACGTTGGCAAATAAGAAACAAAATGTATTTAATTGTTCTTATGAATTGAAGTGTATGTTTTTGGAATTTTCCGATCGATATACAGTTTTTGTCGTTAGTTCCAAGGTTAACGTAGTGCGTAGGTGTATTCTATATATATTAATTGATCACAGCCAAAAATATTCGCGATTAAATAAATGGGTAGTCTCGGAATTGTCAGACGGCTATTTACAGTGTTCTTCCTAACCTATCAAACTCTGTACTAAAATTTACGAACCATGAGCAAAACTTCTTACTTAGTAACAAAGCTCACTACGTCGAGAGTAAAACTCAAGAAATTATACGTCCTGTTTATCTTCGAGGCGCTGAATGGATTGTTTAGCTTCATAGATAATGTTAAATCATCAACAGTGGAAAACGAAATGTTTCGCTCGCAATCCATCCCCTATCCTTACATTTTTGTCAGTGTCATTATAAAGCTAATTGGGAAAATAGAACTAATGCATATCTACCAAACTGGATCAATAACAAATGTATTTTTCTGCGGGAGGGTGGATTATCTAAGGGGCAGTGGATCTATCATTTGAATTAATCCCCGTTAATGTAAACAATTATTCATTCATCCACTCAGTCTGTCGTATATGTATGGTGTCCAACTATTGCTGATGTGCTGAATATACAAGATTTATGGGATTGACGAAAGCTTCATTCTACATCGTATATTGAATATGATAATTTCAGATCGACCCTCATCCAATGTTGTTATGCTAAATTATCTACACGTATAATTTTTCTTAATCCTACAGTCAGTGGCAAATTAATTCTATGTTCATTATCAATCGCACAACTACTGTCGATTTTTTATTAAAATTCAGTTCAATCTTTTCTTGTATCGAATAGCACGTTTTATATTCATTCAGATATAATCATCTGGTATGCATGCACCCATCACTTATTTTCTCTGAACTTCGTTTAGCCGTGCGATAAGCGGACATGTTCTCAATAACTAGCACCGATGGGACCATCGATGTCATGTCGTTTCTCGGTGGCATCTTTGTCATCTAGGTCAGTAAGAATGATGCTTTAAATAATGAATATTTTGGAATGATCCCTGCCACTGACGATAGCCAGTGAATAGTGTAAATTGAGGATTTGGAAATGTTATATGAAATTCAATACGGGTATACGAGTATACGAGTAATAAGAGGTCATTTTAAATTTATAAGAAAATATAATACAAAGCAATGCACATCGTACTAGCTCCATAGGACGCTATTGAATAACCCGGAATCTGCATATTTAAATTTACTTCTCTGTGTACTGTCATCTTTACGACTCTTTGGAGTTAATTATTAGATTTGTTTGCAACGAGTAACATACTAATTGTACGATTATGTTGTTGTAAATCCTTTTTTCCAGATTTTTATATTCTACTTCTAACATGTTTGTGAACGCTTGGTGACACTTTACACATAATTTATATATCCATTATATCTTGTTTAGCCCTTATAAATCGTCCGTGCAATCATTTTCTGCAATAATTCAATACGCAGCTCTATTTATTAATACCTTATTTATTAATGAATCAAAAAATCTATACCTCCAGTCTAAAAATATTGAGGTATATTTGCCTGCTAACATACTTATGCGTACAGAAAACGATGTACAATTATTGTCAAAACTTTATGTATTTCCCAACCATCAATGTAAGGCGAACAGGCATTATTTCAATTCCGTTTCATCCATATATAAGAGATTTCAGTTATATCCACGTAGAAGTGCATTTTAGCTATGAATAATGAAGATGCCGTTGATTTTCCATAATCTCGCGCTTTCGGAGTGACGGAAAGGGACAAACGAGTCTTACGTTCTGGAATGTCCCAAATTGTTTAATTCGCAGATCCCTCTGTTATATGGTTGTGTGCGGCGTTAGAATATCGGAATCCATATACTTTACAAAAAAGACTAAAGTGGGAATCGAGGGCAAGCGATATTTACGAGAGGAAAGTTAAATGAAATAATAACAGGAAAGATATAGGTCTGTGCAAGTTCATTTACAGACGAAAATATGTTTGTTTATGAATAAGTTTATATAACATTCTAAGTCCTTGACATAGAGTATACAACATTTTTATGCTTTGGAAATCTAACATTGATTTACACTGATCATTTGTATTAAAAACCATAGTATTATAAAATGACAAAATAATAAATATGACATATTTGCTATAAAATTGACATGATGCAAGCGCTAACGGCAACCGATTGCGTAATGCTAAAATACGTTTTTTATGGGGATTCTTAAGATTCAGTTCAGCAGTCTTCTTCTACTTTAGATCCTCCAGACAGAAGATGATGTAATTTAGACTTTCCAGTTGATTCAACTTTGTGGCCACTATGTTTGATTTTTTTGGATTCTGATTTATGACTTTCATCTTCTTCACAGCTTTCATCAGATTCCCATTTATGGCTTTTATCGGTTTTGGATTTTTTGTGATGTTCCGATTTATGTCCTTCGGAATTTTCATCACACTCCTCTTCGTCATGTGATTTATGACCGTGATGGCCTTGAGAACTTCCTGATGCTCCTGAAGAGGCAGACGATGATGCACTTGAAGCAGCCTTCGATTTGACTTTAGAGCCAGATGAGCTAGATGACTTGGACGCTGCGGCGGAGTGAGATTCGGATTTTGAGCCTTTTGAAGAAGATGATGCATCTGAACTTGAATCAGACTCTGATTCGGATTTGGAGTCCTTAGATGAAGCATCTGCCTTGGAATGTGAGGCTGAATGGGATTTCGATTTTTTTCCCTTTGAAGATGCCGATGCATCTGAACTTGAATCAGACTCTGATTTGGATTTTGAGTCCTTAGATGAAGCATCTGCCTTGGAATGTGAGGCTGAATGGGATTTGGATTTTGATCCCTTTGAAGATGCCGATGCATCTGAACTTGAATCAGACTCTGATTCGGATTTGGCGTCCTTAGATGAAGCATCTGCCTTGGAATGTGAGGCTGAATGGGATTTCGATTTTTTTCCCTTTGAAGATGCCGATGCATCTGAACTTGAATCAGACTCTGATTTGGATTTTGAGTCCTTAGATGAAGCATCTGCCTTGGAATGTGAGGCTGAATGGGATTTCGATTTTGATCCCTTTGAAGATGCCGATGCATCTGAACTTGAGTCAGACTCTGATTTGGATTTTGAGTCCTTAGTTGATGCATCTGCCTTGGAATGTGAGGCTGAATGGGATTTGGATTTTGACCCCTTTGAAGATGCCGATGCATCTGAACTTGAGTCAGACTCTGATTTAGATTTAGAGTCCTTAGATGATGCATCTGCCTTGGAATGTGAGGCTGAATGGGATTTGGATTTTGATCCCTTAGAAGATGCTGCTGCCGTTGACTTTGAAGCAGATTCTGATTCGGACTTAGAGTCATCTCCCCAATCAGATTTGGATTTTGACTCCTTTGAAGATGCCGATGCATCTGAACTTGAGTCAGACTTTGACTTTGATTTAGAGCCCTTAGTTGATGCATCTGCCTTGGAATGTGAGGCTGAATGGGATTTGGATTTTGACCCCTTTGAAGATGCCGATGCATCTGAACTTGAGTCAGACTCTGATTTAGATTTAGAGTCCTTAGATGATGCATCTGCCTTGGAATGTGAAGCTGAATGGGATTTGGATTTTGATCCCTTAGAAGATGCTGCTGCCGTTGACTTTGAAGCAGATTCTGATTCGGACTTAGAGTCATCTCCCCAATCAGATTTGGATTTTGACTCCTTTGAAGATGCCGATGCATCAGAACTTGAGTCAGACTCTGACTTTGATTTAGAGCCCTTAGTTGATGCATCTGCCTTGGAATGTGAGGCTGAATGGGATTTGGATTTTGACCCCTTTGAAGATGCCGATGCATCTGAACTTGAGTCAGACTCTGATTTAGATTTAGAGTCCTTAGATGATGCATCTGCCTTGGAATGTGAGGCTGAATGGGATTTGGATTTTGACCCCTTAGAAGATGCTGCTGCCGTTGACTTTGAAGCAGATTCTGATTCGGACTTAGAGTCATCTCCCCAATCAGATTTGGATTTTGACCCCTTTGAAGATGCCGATGCATCTGAACTTGAGTCTGACTTCGATTTAGAGCCCTTAGTTGATGCATCTGCCTTGGAATGTGAGGCTGAATGGGATTTGGAGTTGGATCCCTTAGAAGATGCTGCTGCCGTTGACTTTGAAGCAGATTCTGATTTGGACTTAGAGTCATCTCCCCAATCAGATTTGGATTTTGACCCCTTTGAAGATGCCGATGCATCTGAACTTGAGTCTGACTTCGATTTAGAGCCCTTAGTTGATGCATCTGCCTTGGAATGTGAGGCTGAATGGGATTTGGAGTTGGATCCCTTAGAAGATGCTGCTGCCGTTGACTTTGAAGCAGATTCTGATTCGGACTTAGAGTCATCTCCCCAATCAGATTTGGATTTTGACCCCTTTGAAGATGCCGATGCATCTGAACTTGAGTCTGACTTTGATTTAGAGCCCTTAGTTGATGCATCTGCATTGGAATGTGAGGCTGAATGAGATTTGGATTTTGATCCCTTTGAAGATGCCGATGCATCTGAACTTGAGTCAGACTCTGACTTTGATTTAGAGCCCTTAGTTGATGCATCTGCCTTGGAATGTGAGGCTGAATGGGATTTGGATTTTGATCCATTTGAAGATGCCGCTGCATCTGAGCTTGAAGCAGACTCTGATTCGGACTTAGAGCCCGTGGACGAGGTCGCTGACTTGGAGTGTGAGGCAGATTTGGATGCTGATTTCAATCCCTTTGATGCTGCCGATGCTATTGAACTGGAAGCAGATTCTGATTCGCATTCAGCATCCTTTGCCAACGCTACTGCATCTGAACTTGAAGCAGACTCTGATTCTGTCTTAGAGCCCTTGGACGATGACAATGCCTTAGAGTGTGAGGCTGATTTGGATACGGATTTCAATCCTTTTGAGGCTGCAGATGCTATTGAACTAGAAGCGGACTCTGATTCGGATTTGGCGCCCTTCGCCACCGCTGATGCTGCGGAACTGGCGGAAGACGCCGATTCGGACTTGGATGAATCCGAAGGAGCCGTATCGCAGTCCTCCTCACTTGAATCTGTGTCATCTCCGGCATCTTCTTCACTATCGCTATCGCAATCTTCTTCATCGTTTGACGGCGGATGTATTCCGATTTTATCCTCGATTTTCTTGTCCCCATGCAATAGCGATGACGAGTCAGCACCCACGTTTGGTGCACCGAGCACGAATGCAATTGCCGAAGCAAGAATCAGGAACCGCAAAACTGAAAAGAACAAGTTGAATAATTATTCAATAATATTGTAATTCACGTTTTCGACAAGATCATCGAGTGAAACAAAGTCCGGCGATTTTTTTTCTCAAAACGCCATATTCAATAATTAGATATTCTTATACCTCTCACTGCAGTCTTCATATTGAACTCAGGTTTGGCTCTTGTCACGTCGCCAGCGTGTGGTAACGATGCACTGCTAACTAAAAGTATTATCAGCCCCTTTTTATATATGATCATCTCCATTATTATCTCTCTCTTTTTCTTATCACATAACGAGGATGTACAGCGTTTATTAAATTTATTGGTATTATTGTATATTGCAGACTGCAACGACGCACCAGAACCGGTCATGCTTAGGTATGGTATTGATAAATTAAAATATTGATCGTCGCTGTATTTTGACAAGCGCGATTGGTAGACGGCTTCTTTTTCGATTGTGCCGTTGGTGACAGGGAACATATTTCAAAATAATACCTACGAATGCATCGATCTACCTCCTGTCAGTAAATACTCGAATTTTCGATTGCAGATATGCAGCTTACTACATACAGGTATACATCATCCTTCCCAAAAACCTAAGAGTGTGTTCAACGATGAAGACAATAGACACTGTTAATCTATTGGAATCAGCTTATAGAATTAAATGCCTTACGTAGGAGAAAAAGGCTAATTGCACCAATGGCCAAAAATTTGCATCACCATAATTTTGAAGAATTAGCATGTTCGTGGAATATACGTGCAAATTATGCAGAGACTGTCATCATATCGGAATATTTACGTCGCCAGTAAAAAAGAAACAAATTGAATTTTAATTAAAATATTCGCACGTATAACGCGTAAGCAGATTATCAATATTTAGGCAAGTAATCATTGGATTAAATGAGTTACAGCAATCATTGAGTGTAGTCTTCACTTTTCTACGTATTCTGCTCATTGTTTATTCGACTGATGAGTAATACATGTGAAAATTTGATCACGTGTAAATTCTTGTGACAAAATATTTTTCATACTCCTGATTTCATTCCCATAGAACTTTATAAATGCTTTCGGTGTATTTATGAATATGAAAGTGATAATGAATGAATGCGAATACGAATAAATATGATTCCCATAGAAGTTAGACTTATGGGCTTATGGAGGGAGGGTAGGCAGCATTGGTTATGTCACATTTGAATTACATTTAGAGGACATAAACGAAGTACATAACTTTTTTAAAAAAGCCACAAGTATATAAATGATCGATATACATATATAGAATCACTTTTATTTTAATTTTTATTTTATTTTAATTTTTAATAATCACACATTTTAATTGAGAACCTTTGATTTTTTTCTTGCCCCTCATTGCAAGTTGTATTGTAATTATGATGATGAATATGCTTAATTTTTGACAGGAAGGGATAACAAATCCTAATATCACGTCTTAACAGGAATTCTGTACGAAAGATGGCCGAGACCGGATAACGAATCCCCCCCCCCCCGCCTCTTCACCCTTCATTTTCACGTGACATGTATCAGATATAATCAGCATTAATAAAAGATATATACGAACAATTTAATGTGTTTTCTTACAACAATGATCGAGCCGATCATCCATAATGGAAATAAATTTTCGTCTTACTATATGATTGGGTTTATCTTGACTCAACAATACGATAACAATTAAACAGTGACGTACATATTCCATTAAATAAACAAATTTGTTTCTCTTTCGCATGTATTATCGGACAGTATTCCCGACGCACAAAGATATGACATAGCATCGTTTAGCACGTATTTTTATTGCATAGGACCCGAAAAACATTGTTTGCGTCAATCTGTATAAAAATGTTAATTGTTGCTCTTAAAAGTCGTAATTATTCTTTTGTACACGGCTGCGCGTGGCACAGGTGCGTTTTCTCTCTTAGCACACACTGCATCGTTTTGCAAGCTTTTTATTTTTATATTTATGCGAAAGTTTGTTTTATTGGAAATCCATATCGCTAAATTGTTTCCTCTCATCGATTCATTTGCATATTTGTACAGGTACATGCGAAATCGTTATCAAATTCTCTTTTACCGACATAGTATATCGGCAAGTGAGCAATTCATCGGAGGCTGGAGAGTGACTAACAGCCGATACGGTTTATTCACTACCGTTGTATTATTTTTTTAACAAACGGCGATGTAGATATATGTCAAATATGTTAAATTTGTTCCTTACGTCTTACATAGTGTACTATTAAAAAAATCCAGCAATTATTTATTTTTCAACGATCTTTTATTGTCGACGAAAGACAGTAACTTCTTAATTTATCGAAGCACATTATAACGTGAAAATGTTAACTATTTACTTAGTTGAAAATTAACTGCGCTCATTTTTCCTAATTCAGCTTTTCATCTAGTAAATTTGGCCAGCTTATAAGAACCATTTACGTGACGTGAGTTAATTATGAAATGCGAAAAACCCTTCGAATACTTGATTCTTATATATTTTGATTCTTTTTCGGATGATTCTTCAATGTACGTCCAGGGGAAAGAACAATGGTTGAGTATATTCGATTGATCGATGACTCGGACAAGACGAGAAATATTCCATTGCGGGGTAGATAAGAGATTGAAGGAGAAAGAGGACTTGCGTGGCGTCCACTGACGGGGAAACTGGGACATCTACTTCGAGCAGCGAGCTTGCACCATCCTTCGCTAGACTGTTACCAGAGACTCGCCCCCAAGACTATCGCACTTCAGCACGCATGAATATTCCGGGTTATCATGACGAGGGCGTTTCTTTCTTTTTTTTCCTATATAATTATTTGTATTATTATTCCCGCATATAAAAATAATCCACGCATCGTCACTATGCTATAATTCATAAGATCCCAAGCTATAACGTATGAACCAAAAAAATAACCGGGCTTTTTTTGTTCCTGGTCACATTCTAATTATATTTATCATTAGGTCGATATTGCATAAAAAGTTTACCAAATTCGAATTGTATGTTTATCAAGGCATTTGGTCTAAACAGTCAGGTCGTTGTGTGCCACGACTTTTTCGCAATGTTCTCACACGGTATTAAATTGATAGATACTTCCGTCGAAACACACTGTAACGTCGTATAAACTATTAAACACGATGATACAGACGCAACGATGTAGAAATTATTCCGTTAATGCGCATATCCTCCTTAGCTCGCTAGTAGTTTGTGTAAAAACTTTCGGTGTCATTAAACGTTTGTCACAATGGACGTAATGATAACTTCGGTTAGTTCTTTTGAAGTAAGTTCTGCACGCGAAAAAAGTCCCATATTTTAAACGGTTTGAACAAAATTGAACGAGATATGTGTAGCGTCCTATTTCCGGGACGTGAATTGACATTAGACGTATTTTAACAATATAATATAATCACTCCACGGTGTCGTGCGTAATGCGTGTAGCCTTTCACTGATAAGTCTTATCAATGATCAAACTTTCTTGGCTAAATCAGCCCGTTATTTCTATCTGCGTGCAAATTTTCGGATATACTGTATCGACGTTGAAAATCTGACACAAAGATTCGGAAAATCCGTCGACCACAATTACGTATTCTCGTATACAATCATTTCTTGCAAAATTCAACCGAAACAATAACATAATATATGTTAATTGATAATAAAAATGACGAAACGAATCGTATCAAACTTCAAAAATAATTGGAAAGAGACGTAAAAATAATTGCAAGAGTGGCGTGACCACCCTAACTGCCAAAACGTGTAACGTTCCCCGATTATTTTCTTACGAAACGAGATAAAGATGTTGCCATCAAGTTTATTTTCATTTCTTCATATGCGATACCGACTAACGATCTCTATATTATATCGTAAAATTTGTACAATGAGGGACCATCGATCATCGGTATATCTCGGGGCGGTAATAGGTCGTTAAATTTCCTCTACTCTACATGGATGATTCCTTCCGGCGGGTGATACCGAAGCCGTATACGTTTAAGTTTATCGGCTTTCGGTAATTTTCCTCGTCTCGAGGCGCAAAAGCAGCTGTACACATACGTTTCGTCCCAAAAAAATGGCTTATATCTCCGCTTTACCATTGTACATCGGACCCAAACACGTTGCGAGAGGCCGATCGCTATGGAATTTTAGCGGGGCGTATTTGCATATATATACACATGTCGTCATATTGCTCTCCCGACAAATTTGTAACAATCAAGCCACTTAGCGATTGAAGACAGTGCACGATACACGTGGAATAATTAATATGCGCATCGGGCAAAGGATTTGAAAAATGCCTTGAACGCACTGAGATCATTTTCTCATATTGCAATCGCAAGAACTGATCCACGTTGATATGTGTATATCTATCTAGATAATGCAATCAACATCGAAGATGTTGTGATCGGTGATTATTATCGATGTTTCGAGTCCCTGCATGGTATTCCCCTCCACCCATCCAATCACATTCGTTTAAATTACGATCCGTGGCTTGTTTGTGATTCCTCTAAAGAAAACATTCGTCACTATTTATTGTTTATCACATGACGATACGGTTATACGTGAAATCAGCAAGAAAAATAGTAAATGGAGATAAATCTTGAAGTAGTAAAAGTGAACGAAACAGGGATATTTTAATCAATGGTTCGAGAGGCGTCCGCCTTGGAACGAGCTCTCTCTCGCGCGCTCTCTCTCTCTCTCTCTTTCACTCTCACACATATACACTAAATGATCAATGTTCGTTTTTTCATCAAAGACGACAATAATATCGTTTGACGACGATGAAGTCAACATAAACGAGGAGCTGAAAGTCCTTCGACGCCGTCTAATGCATTCTCTTAGCATATTCTCGGAATTTCTCGTCTCTTAATTTTCGTGAAAACTGAAGACATAGAGTAAATGATGAAAGATGCATCTCGATGTTCGTGTAGGATTTCGCAGGGTGGGAGTGTTCGGAGTACGTATCAATTTTAATATCTGTTGAGAATGTCAAGTATAATAGTAAAACAAATTCTTTATTTTCCTTTGTATTTTTTATTTATCAATTGCTCGATTATGAATTCTATTTATTACAATTGTCCAATCTGGCAGGTAGAGGGAGCACTGAAGTTCGTAAACGATTAGTATTTACGGACGATCTCGCGTCTCCGGTCAATCCACCACCATCGGCCCAAGCTCCGTCTAGGTTCTCTTCTGTATTTCTTTATACACCACCACCACCATCGCCACTACCACCGTCAAGATTGCGTAAGATCCTCCTCCGACGCCTCCACCACGACCAGCACTTGCCTTCTCCTCTTTAACGCCTGTCGCTTGAACGGAGAACGCATTGCAAGACGAGGTTTTATGTCCGTCGAGCCGAACGGTCACCAGCACCAACAGCACCAGAACAGCGCCACAGTTACGAACGCGCGACGCTCAAAACCAGCTAACATCTCCCGTTTTTCCTGCACAGACGAGCTTCGCAAAACTGGCAAAAGCTCGCGACGCTCGAGGCTTATTGTTTCCCGCTAGACATTACGATTGACATATTTTCAAAAGTGAGAAAAGAAAAATGACACAGAAAGTAATCCTGAGTGATTGCCACGACTGGTGATAAAATACATCTATAAACTGGCTAATATCTACCCTCCGCATTCTTAAAGATAAAACATTTTGTTTAACAGCTACATTTATATTTTTTATTTTACTAAATGATTAAGTAACAAGAAAAAAGTAATTACAGAAGTGAAATTTAGTTAAATATTACAATTTGTTTAACGAGAAAAAAACTAGCATCGTTCTGCAACATATCGTGCGTCAGTTATTTGTTCTTCGCGAAATGAACGAAATTGTTTGATGCTACGTGGATTTTCGAGAGGGTTGCTGCATCGAAAGACTACTATCTTTGACGTTACGAGGCTTTTTTGGCATTCGGGGCTGGGGACAAAAGCAATTCGACAATTTTTGTTTACCACTTGTCGAATCAACGGAGAAGCTTCGTACCGAGAAACTTATCCAAACAGGAGGGTCGACGCGCGAGGATCGTGTCACCGCTGCGAGGCAGCCGATTTCCATCAGTGCCACGTTTCGTGTTACAAAAGAGGAAAAACGTAACAGAAAAAAAACTAAAAATCATTGGTGAGTAACCAAAAAGTTTTTATTACTCCGTTACAATATTGAATTCAAATATATTTTGTACATTAATTACGTTTGTTATACCTTGAGCAATTCCATCGTGCATATATATAGCCCTCGTTGAAGACCTAGTTCTCTAGTTCATTAATTAGAACTAGCTCTAATCCATGTTGATCGATGCAATTAACTCGATTCGGCAATTAACCAATTTCGCGTCGACCGTTTCGCGTTGTTGTTCTGCAATTTAATGCAATGCCACACGTTTGACTCTTCGCCATCGGAGACCTCGAATACGAAATAATCTCATCGATCCAATATTTATCGGGGGGGGGGGGGGGGGCACGTCGCATAATACGTATTCGCCTTGGTACACACATCACCCCCAATGCCACATGGATAATTGAAAAAGTACATCTCTCGATATTCATACACGTTTCATGAGACGACGCATTATGGCGCGCTTTTCCTTCACCCATATATTTGTATTCCACTTTGCATCGATTTCCACGAATATTCAATCGATAAATTCACCTCGGCTCCGTTATATCCGAATCGATGTCGAAATAAAAAAATTAGTAAATTCATTTCATTGACACTAGCTAGCTAAGAAATATGTGAACAATTTTACACCATTAAATTGCTCTTCATTTTAGCGTACGCACGCGCGTTCCTTTACGAAAGCAGCGCACTGCGCGCGACGACAGAGGATAGCGGTGTTCAATGGAAACTATAATGTACATCGCGAACTCGAGTTACGCTGGTGATGTTAGATCGGTTCTTTCTCATTCTCCCTCTGTGTCGCAAATATAGAGTCCACACACGCTGGTTTTCGCACACTTTCGCCCACGCATTTATAAACACGCGAGAGCTCACTGTGTCACGGGCGGGAAACCTTGAAATAATTGTAAATAGCACGATCAGAGCGTGTTGGAATCGTTATTTCAATAAATATGCACATTATGTGTATATCGTATAACTACTACGTATGGCAAACGATCGAAAAAGCGAGAAACGAAAACGAGCGTTCTCAAAATTCCATTTTTCAAGAAATAACGAATTTTTTCGATTTTTCAAATTCTTTAAAAGAAAATTAACAGCGACAACGATATATTTCAATTGAATTCAACGACGCAATAACGAAAATAGAACAACTGAGTTATAGACGATTTCTAAGCGTGCCTGTCACAGAAAAAAAGAGAATTTATGAAAAAAAAAAGAAAAAATTGAAAACCGACCCAAAAAACACGTGCTCGCTTATAACGGAAACTGCGCGACACTTGGCAAACATCGGGTATACGTCATTATCATAAAAAAAAGATAAGGTAAATTCTGGCGTTTTCTTTACCATACCACGGAACGTATGAAGCATGCGCATCGAATAGAACGCGGTTCATTTTCTTTTTTCGCGGGTTTGCTAAATCGCAAAAGATGTTCACACCTCGCTATACCAGACAAATGTTGATTTATCTATTTTTAGTTTTTCTCGAGATACCCGGCAATAATAAAAAAAAAACAATTATAGGGTTCGCGAGCGTCATACAGGAATGCAATAAATGATAATCGTTATACGGTCTAGCGGCAAGCACGCTGACCGCATTATCGTTCGACTGGCGCATTCAAGTTTAAAATGCTAAAATGGAAATGACGAGTCTGGCGAGACCGTTAAATCTTCTTACAATTGTATTTATTCATGCGTCCAGAGTCTAACGGGACAGTTCCAAATGATTCATAGTGACGCCGGAATCTGAACTTTTGTGATATCAAAGCGCAGGCTTTATGTAGGTGGTATATAGGAAAGTCCGGGTCACGTTTATCGTTGAACCGAACTTGGTACGTCTCGACGCTGTTCATAGCATCTCCCGATTAAAAGTTGCACGAAAAGAGAAATACACTACAATTAATGTATCTTTTTCACTCCGTATTCACCCATTTTTCCTCGGACACGTACGAACCTTAGATAAAAAGCCCTCAGACGTTACTTACGGATATGACACGCGATGATATCCGACGAAAAATAAACTTTAACAACACGTGCGAACCCGTGGCAATGTATTGAAGATGCGTGTGTCAATATCGGGCTATATCGGGGTTCATTATACGTTTACTCTTACTCGCATAATCGTTCAGTTTATTCTATTTTTAGACAGGCAAATCCATAATCTATAAAGAGACTGCCATAATCCTGTGACCAGTTTCGTATTAAATTCATTCTTTTACACAGCTCTTTCCAATCGAATTTCGAGGATCGTTCGTTCTGTGATATATCAATGTACAAAATAAAAGCGCCAGTAATTAAGGAGTTGTTCATTATTAACACGATTGATTAAAACATGGTACGTGATAATCGCAAACTAAAAAATTCGCCATTCGGTTTTCAAATAATTGCGTTGATTTGATAAAGAATCATATAATTACTAAGCATCATTACAGTCGATAGCGAATCGAATAATCCAGACTAATCGCTTATGATCATAAAAATGCTGAATGCCGTTAAATTAACGATTCTATTAATTAAAATCTTTCTAGAATTTTCTCTTTCGAAAAGTACGCAACGGATTTTTGTTCAACACCTTGTCATTGTACTATATCGCGAAAAACGTCTCGACTTATATTTTCTCACGAATATAAATTATATCGCATCTCATAAAATTATCTCTGGTAAGAAAAATAGCGCTCTACAAAAATCTGAAGAAAAAGAAAGTGGCTCGTATTAAAAATCTGAACCTGGCGTTAAAACCAAAAAATACGATGGCATACCAATTTAACAAGAATGGCATTTACGAAGAAAAGTATTCGAGGGAAAATAACGGATATATAAAAGGAGCAAGAAAAACGAAAAGTAGCTCATGGTACTCTCAGCTCGCGATTTGCCGAGCCCCCAGTAGTAATATCCCACACGCACTTATGCACGCACACATAGACACAAACAGGCGCGTGCACACGCAGACATACACAATTACGAAGGAGAACCCCGTATATAAATGCACTGGTGGCCCCGTGCGGGACCCTCGACGAGCCCCCCACTCGTTAATAAATACGCGAGTGTCTGCAAAAAATGTCTCGGCCACGATTGCGCGAGACTTGCACGATCGTCAATTGGCGCGGCAATTCTCTCAGGGATCGCTGACTTCGATTCCTCGCGGTATAAAAATACATAACTACACTAACGCAAAGCACTGCATTGCGGAGCCTGGTTCATGTTTTACTGGACCCACACTTATTCGTAATTAGGTGGTACGCTGATAACAGTGATTCATGCGTGGAGAAAGACAGAGCCGGGAGATAATAACGATTACAGCGCGGCAGTAAGCTATATGCATATATATGTGTGTGTGTGTGCGTGTGTGTGGCTATGGGTGTGTGTGTGTATGTGTGTCTAGATCATAAAATGATTTTGTCGCGACTGCCGGCGTTTGAAAGAAATGCGAAATGGCAAGGAAAGGGTTACTCTAGACTTGGCCAGATTATACTTTTCCATCGTTATTTATGTGATTTTTGTAAAAGTCGAAAGTGGCATATTTTATAATATTTTTAATTGCAAGATTGGGTTTATGTTCGTCTTTTAATTTTGGCTATACAAAATTGCTCGTTAATATGAAAAGAGCCTAATGTTGAGGAAGATTGCAAGAGTTATTCAAATTAAAGGAATTTTTGAACGTACCACTTTATATGGAAAAAACCCTAAGTTCAATGAGGTAAAAGATGTTCAAATCAAAGAAAAAATGAAGAAATAACTCCCCTGCTCTGAGGACTGTATGTGCTTATTTTGAGGGATGTTAGATTTGTGAGTTTTTCCAACATACCAAAGTCCATGGAAAACCGATGACGTATATTTTTTATCTAAATAGATTCACAGAATCCTCCGCTATTTACCGCCACTATCTGCTCGAAACCTACAATCTATATTTTATTTCGCCGTAAGGAAAGATCGTGTTTGTTTTTTTACGGATTACTTTCTCGAGAATCCGAGGATTATAATATCACCTTTTTGCTTCACGTATCAGAAAACGCGTAAGTCTTTTACGTCGTCGCATATTGGACTTCGTAGATATGCAATATCGCGAGGGAAAAGCGAATTCATCTGGATATTCCGAGAGATATCCCGGATAAAATAAAAGAAAAACTTCGCTCGATCAACGCTACGACAGTATCTTGTATGTGCTGCGATTAACTCTATGACTCGGCGGCATTTCGTATCGAATATACGTACCTTCTTTTTAACATTTTTGTTTCTACGCGATTGATTCTTGTCACTAACGGTATTATCCTTGCGTATGGCTTATCTGTGTCGATAACGATCGGGTTTGATCAATGATAAGGAAAGGGCTTAATATACTTCCGTATCTCTGACTCTTGCATAAATTAACCGATCTCCTAGAGTTATAATATTGGATCGCTGAATAATCAGTCGCCATCGTCGATTGCCCTCGACCATACGTTTACAGACATCAGGCACGAGAGTTTCATGGCGCTTCTGCGTGTATAGTATAAACGAAGAGTATGATTATCGCTCTTAAAACAGCTGAGCAATTTGTATGTTCTCGATTAATAAAGAAACAGATATATGTCTATCTCGATGATAGTTAAATTCTCCTGGTTCCAAACTTTTATTACTTTTTCAATATTCCATATCATTCGTCATTCGTGTGCAAATTGGATAACGAAATTTTATTTGCTCTTACTCCCTATCACAACGTACTCATATATAATGTAACTCATGCGTTGTATCGTATTCGTATGTTCCAGCCAGTGGATAGTAGAGTGACGAGAAGAGAATATCTTTTTTTTTGTGAGGCGTACGAAGAGGAAATAGTTGACCTGAACTACTGGGCGGTGATATGAAGAATACGCAAACCAACGGATGTGGTACGTTGACGTTAGATTTGTAAAATCCTGAATCCAGGCCTCTTTCTCTCATAACGTTTATATAATTTTATCGTAACATTATAAAATATCAAGTCGATAGGAGAGTTTCGAAGCATGTACAAAAGACAAAAACGAGTTCGCACGTTTGATAAAAAGACGATGGTTCGAATAGAAATTGATAGGTAACGGATCGTTCACCGTTTCAAAAAAGTACCAATTACCCCCACGAAATTTTACGAGCCAGGTCGATCGACCGTGGAATCCACTCTTCGATGCATTGTGTATTTTTTTTCATATTGTTTCGGCGACAGTGTTGAAATGCTCGCCGGCTTTTTGCCGCTCACCGTTTTTCCCGAGAAGGAAATGCACTTCGTTACGAAGGTTGTTCGGTGTTCTCGAAAGTCCCAAGGCTCGTTCTCGTTTCGTGCATCGATCAAGTCACGAAGTCCATGTATAATATATACGTACACATACGTAAAAATAATTTCTTTCTCCTCCGGCGTAGGCTCCTTCCCATGTAGAAATTTCGAAAGGCGAGTAGTAATCTCCGCAGTATTTTGACGTACGCACGTACGCGTTCGAAGAACGTCAATGCGCCTCAACGAGCATTCGATATTTTGATTCGTTCGGCGAAAATATTTTCATTCCGTTAGGTCGCCGCGGAACTTTTTATTCAAGGTCCACATTTGCCAATGTGTTAGGTCAAGACGTCATATCTATATATACGGGTCAAAGTCCGATCGCGACAACATTACGAAAAACAAATGATGCGCATAATATATTAAATGTATTTGATTACACTTTTAACGACATCGTCAAAGAATCAAGACAGCGAGATTTCCAACTGTTGTTAGTAACGAAGTTCGTGTTTATCATCGATTCGATATAAACGACGATTAATCACGTTTTGCATAATGTGTCACCGTATCGTCGCGTCGCATAATGACACGTGGCATTCTACATCGTTGATTATTATTTAATCAACGGATGACGCAACAATTAGAATCGTTCGACGACGAATTCGATCTTGCGATCGCAACGTAGCACACGCAAGTACGGAATGCTGAAATCGTCAGCGACTTTCGTTCCTCGTCCGTGGGATAATATTGAAGTCCTAAGTTCTTCTCGGTTGAAGCGCAGTTGTAAATCGATCGTCGATCGTTTCGATTCGGTATACGCTCATTGCTGGAGAACTGGAGCGAACCGGAACGCTGCGAGAGACGCGCGAGATTCATGGACGACCGGCACCTACTCGCGCAACGTGACTTCGAACGTCCTATAGAAATGTTCATACACGACTCTTGTACGTGTGATTATGCGTCTGCAAATGCGTAAGTTGCAACTGTCCGGTAACGTGCTACACAATACTTTCGTTGTAATTTTGAAACGATCGTTACACCATTGTATATAGATAGATAAGATTTTTTTTTGTAATGGATCTCGAAATCATGTCGATTTTTATATTATCCGAAATTATTCGTCATTCTATAATTTGTTGTGCGTTTTACGAATATTTATTGTTTTAATTCGTAGAACGTTCGGAAAAAGGCTCGAAATTAAATTTTTATGATCTCGCGACTCTGCTGGATCTACCTAATCTCCATCTCAATCAACGTTGAGTAAATAGATAGTAAGGCGCCATCTACGTCATTCGTCCATCGTAGGCAAGAGTTAGTTTTATCTGAGATACGCGCCAGACAATGCAAACTTTGTTACTGATAAAAGATATTGTGACGCAAAGGAATTTTATAAATGGTTCTCATTAAGAGCCTCACCAGATCGCTCCTTAATTAACGATTTATTTTATTCTCGGACTGATTCAAACGCTAATCTCGTACCTTTTCGTCTTTTCTGAATTTCCATGTATCGCTCCGCACGTGTTATCGTACCGAACGACCACGGCTCCCCGTACTCCAGAGTGACGGCAATGAGATTAATCGGATCATAAAGCCGCGCTATTTATAAGACATCAAAAAGATCGTTGAGCCATTATTCGCGTGCGAGGATGTGACCTTGACCTTGTGCGCGATGAATCTTATCATAAACCACAGTGCTACATGAAATATGTTTAATATTTCGTGTATCCACGTCATTTAAATCCTCGTTAAATATCATAAAATATTACCCAATTTAAGGAATTAAAAATAATATAAAACACGAAACGAAAAGCAAATCGTATGATACGCGTGCAGCTGATAACTAAAACAAAATTATTCGTCGCAAACATGTTAAGCATGTTTCAAGCTGATACAGAAAGTGTTCAACGAGTTCAATTGCACGTGGGCATTTAATTTTAAGGCAGCCCTAAATCGTGACGATAGTGACTCGCGTCGTGCGACGTGACTACAATTTTGCAAATAATGAGATTATGCCTATCGCGACGTTCAGTGGCGCGGCATGCGAGTCTCGAGCTCGATCAAGCTGTTGCCCGTTTCTCGATCAAATAGTATTCGCGGCCGTGCGACTTTCTGGATAAAAGTAAGCGCCCAATGGTCATAAATATACATATAGTAGGTACGAACTATCGCTATACATCGTCACCGGTGGCCGTGACGACTTTGACGAACCAATCGAATCGCTTTGACGAGTCTCACACCCACTTTACCATATACAATTCCTCGTAAACGCGAGCCGGGAAAGTCTCGCGATTCTCTCGCGAGAATTCCCGCTTGCTACGTCACGCCGACACTTCCCCTTCCTCCTCGCCAGATTCATTCCAATGTAAAAAACCGTGGACGAACGTTGGCCAGGAGATTCCGATAGTAAACAGATTAATTTGACTCGATCGCATACTCTCGACCCTCTCCCTAGCCACTTCTTCGATGCTCTGTCTGTCTGTCTCTTTCTCTCCCTCTTTTGCTCTTTCTATCTTCCATCGACGCCGCAGTATGCGACGAGAGACTGCACTCTTTTTCATTCAGCAGCCGTACGCTCACACCCACCGCTTTGTTCCACTCCCGTTCTTCGTTTCACAATTCGATTATCGCAGAGTTCAAACGCGGGTTCACGAACTTTTCCACTATCGGAATCTGTTTGGAAACCAAAAGCAAAGAAGATATGTTGTAAAATGAGACGAATTTTTGGAGAGTAGATTCGAGGGGTGTCAGTAAATCAAGACAAATCTATTTTTTTAATATCGTTTAATATCATAAAAAGGCTATCTAAATTTTTATCGAACCTATGTGAAATAAGAGTTTTACTTTTTATGCTCACTCTCTCGACCGATGATTTTTATTTCGTTCGTTCGTTGCCACAATTCGACCTTCGTATAATATAATTTATCGAAAAAACTTTGCCAAAACCGATTTAATCGCAATCTCAAGGCTGCGATACGACATAATACGAAAAGGATTAAGCGAAAACGATGTGCAAACAATTTCGTAAACTTGGGAAGACTACTCATCGATGTATATTTGATTACTTCACGAACATGGATAAATAATCGTGCAGACACGAGCCTTGAACCGTCTGGCCCGTAGAAGGAAAATCTGTGCCGGCTCACGCCCAAAGGCCAAATTCCTTGTATCGTCGATATATTCACGCATGCATTCGTTAATTCGCTCGCGTCCCCTTTCATTTCATAGTTTAACTGTACCACAATTATGATACCTTAAATATCGTTGCGAATGAAATAAACAATCTTGAACGTTTGACTTCCGAATTACGTGGTTATTTTTGTGTTTCTTTTTTGTGACAGAAAAGTCCCGAGCTATACGATAAGTGGTTAGCGTCTGTATTCGTACGGTAATTCACCCGACCGTATTAATTTCGTGGGGCAAGAACAACAACGATGCGCTTCTCAGAATTTAATATGCAGCCAGTTTATTATCTTCGTAAATGATTCTGTTTTTGCGCGTTATATCGAAACAAAATGGTACCGGGCCGCGAGTCGCAACGTCGCATCATTTTTAATTGTTAGATTGGCTCGACCTTCTTCAAGATCGGTCGTTTAATGCCGTTCCATTGGGGAAGTTGGCGATCATCTCGTTGCAATTGCACAGGATGTGCATAACCATGAGTATTTGCATCCTGCATAATAGAACGGATTAACGGGATCAATGAAAGCCATCGAGGTATCAGTATCGATTCACGTACATTCGATACACGTACGAGCATACGAATATCTTTTTTTTTTTAATTATAGTTTTTCTATTTTCTTCGAGCTTCTCTCATAGTTGAAGTAATTGTATAAAAAACAAAGAAAACGCGAGACAAATTCTTCTGGATCGAGGTCAAACATCGATCGATCGACTTGGCAAGGTATTCCCCATACCCGCGAAGAACCAAGAATTAATTAATCGCCGATTTCTCGGTTTCTCATTCGATCGACTCGTGAGAGTCGAACGTGATTTGTACCAATTGGGCAAATCCCACAGCAGAACTTTATCAGCGTGACACGAATGTTCACGCACTTTCTAAAATTATACGAGCTACAAACGGGAGAGCTAATGCTGGTGTGATAAACACATGATAATGTCATTTTTTAAGTATAGGGAAGTTATCCTTCGTGGACTTGACAATAATAATTCGAAGAATTTTTCGCATCGTTGCGGCGCGTGTATCGGGTATCGGGTTCGCAATTCTAATAATATTCTTATTTAATGCAGTACGTTGTTGCCGACAGGAAACGAACGACAAACTCGTTTTCACGTGACACTGAAAAAGAGAACTACATATATGTATAATATATATATATATATATATATAGTAGAAATTAGAATTACGTGTTATGTTAAAAAAGGAAAACAAATGCGATAGAGCGAATGTTTTGTTGGATTAATTCGTGAAAGTGGACGTCGGATGAGAATCGTACGTGATTGTTATTGCAGACACGCCGCATGGTTTTAAAAGGATATATTTTCATCAGAAATTTCCCATACAACGTAAAATCTTGGTTATTCTTTTGATAGTTCGAAATTAATAGACGACATCTATCAATTCTCATGTTAGCGAAAAGCGCCCCATTCATTCGTCATCAGTGACAAATTTACGATCGACATAGGTTCTCAGAACTTGAGAAAGGATTAAAATTGACCGGAATGAAACATATGGCTAGTTTGGATGGGTATCGCAAAACCTCAAAAAATGCACTTTTCCCAAGGCTCTATCCCCATTCTCGTTCGTCCTGCAGAAAATTTCACGAGTAACTTTTTGAAGAGCTCGCCGAGCACTGGAAAACCAGCCAAGGAACATCTGGATAGCTCAATTTTTGTGGCCGTGTCGGCCCTTGGAAAATCGCGATTTTCAGGGCCCATAGGGAGGGTCACGTGAAAAAAATGACATAGGATGGGGTCAAAATTTTTGTTGTTCCAAATCGTCTTTAAATCATCATATTCGTGTTGCGCGGGAAATTTCCTATTCCGAACTGACCAAACAAAGTGTTTTTGGAGAAAACAAATTTTTGACCCATCCGGACCCCACAAAGTCAAGAAAGTAAATCACGAATATTGACATCGGCACCTG
Organism: Netelia inedita; assembly: GCA_964017225.1. NCBI lineage: Eukaryota > Metazoa > Arthropoda > Insecta > Hymenoptera > Ichneumonidae > Netelia > Netelia inedita. Next base: position 37,194,300 of record OZ024920.1, on the reverse strand, counting down.
GCTAGGGACAAAAAAAAATTTCGCCCAAAAAGACTTCAATTGGAGTTACGGAAACGGAAATTTCCCGCTGATGAAGATTATAACGTTATTTGGCCCGATATCTCAAAAACTCTAGGAGAAAAACGCAAAAAACCCGAAATAACGATTTACTCAATTAAGGTCGATAAAATCTGAAAAATCGAAATCGGAACGTCTAGGGAAAGTCTGATATGGCAAAGATTTTTCACATCGGCGGTTAGGAGGTTCAATAAAAAAAACTTACGACACCCTGACAAGATTTAAAATTGCCAACGAGATTTTGTCCATTCATATGCGCTGGACTCGTGGACGATGTGCTTTTTCGCATAGTTTTGCAATCTCGTATGAAAATTCATTAATATTATACACGAGACATTTAAACGATATGCGGTTTCGCATCGTGCTGAACGAAGCGCTATTGTTTGACACACGACGATTCCAGTGGGCATTATAAGTTACGACGGATAATGTTTGTTTCCTGTCTATCCAGAATGAACTCTGTACCCCTATGATGACACTTAACGGGCCTTAAGGTTAATTAGTGATCTAATGAAATTATTTTATGCCGATTGAAATTTTAGCTGTAGTATTAGGCGACCTAGCGGTTTCTCTTGATTCGCGTTAACGATAAAATTTACGTACGAGCCAAATAACTTTAAACCAATTCGAATAATTGATAACTATTGAGCGATAATGATCGATAAAGGTGTGTCGATTGATATGTCTATTTTAGTCATTTATTAATTCACCACCCTCATATTTTGTCGTAGCTGAAGCGAACGGCAAAACAGTCACAAAGGAAAAGGATCCCGAGGTCGGTGAAAATAACGATGAAGTCGACGCGGTCCAGGAGGCGATGGGCGCCCTCGGCAGGTGGCAAATACTCGTTTGTCTTGCTATATCTCTCATAAAATTTCCCGTTGCTTGGCATCAGCTGGCGATCGTATTCGCCGCTCCTCTTGGACAACAATTCAACTGCACGAGTCCGGCGAGAACACTAGCGAAGGATCAATGTATCGTCAGTGTAAATGGCACTCACATGGAATGCACCGAATGGGAATTTGATAGAAGCATATTTCCCGAAACAACGATATCACAGGTGAACTTACCGACGATCGATAATTTTTCGTCAGTTTTTTGTGTATATATTCCTCGAATATAATTTTTCGATCTAATTACAGTGGAGTTTAGTCTGCAATCGATCACATTATGCGAATATTCAACAATCCATATTGATGTTCGGTATTCTTCTGGGTAATGTAATTTTCGGCAGCTTGGCTGACAGGTTAGTTTCGACGATGTCAAACGTTATGATAACAGTTTTATGATTTTCTTGAATTTGTGATCAGATCATTAATTCCTGAGAAAAGAAATTATTCTTTAGGTTAATCTGGCTTATGTGACATAATAATAATAACAATATCAACAACAACAACAATAATAATAATAATAATAATAATAATAATAATAATAAGAATCATAGTAAAATAATATTAACCTTTGAATGATATAATTATGTTCATCCTCCGATCTCGTGTTTCAGGTACGGTAGAAAAATTCCTTTGATGATTTCAGTGGTTTTGCAACTGATATCCGGTATCGGTTGTGCAGTAGTTCCATGGTATACGGCTTTACTTTGTCTGAAATTGATAAGCGCACTCGCGACGGGTGGTACGATGGTCACCAGTTACGTAATCTGTAAGTTATTAATTGGTTTGAAGGGCAATATATACTTTTGGTCGAATGCATCGGATTATCTGACATTTGATTGAATTTCAGGTATGGAAATCGTCGGAACTAAATGGCGAGCGGCCATCACGGTCTTGTATCAAATACCTTTCAGTCTTGGACACATGTCGCTGGCTGGACTCGCTTATTGGTTCCGTCACTGGCAACATCTTCAACTAGCGATCACGTTACCTTCAATAATTCTTCTGAGTTATTGGTGGATCGTTCCCGAATCACCGAGATGGCTGCTCGCGGTCGGTAGCCAGAGGACCGCTTGTCGAATTCTTCAGAAAGCAGCAAAGTGCAATAAAATCGAGGGTAAAGACATTCCGGACATGGTCAGGAAGCATTGTCTTCATCAGGTACCTAGTGTATTTTTTCGAAAACTATAAAACGTTCCGTTTTTAAAAAATATTGTATTTAAACAGTAATGATTAATTTATAATCGTACCTTAGAATTCGAAACGAACAGCCTCGGATCATAAAGCATCATTCTTCGATCTTGTGAGAACGCCGAACATGAGAGTAAAGTCACTGGCTATATTCTTCAACTGGATAGTTTGCGGTATGGGACTGTTCGGCATGACCCAGTACATAGGTCAGGTTGGAGGCAATATATTCGTGAACTTTGCGGTTTCTGGTGCTATACAGATACCTGGCAACTTCCTCTCGTGGTGGGCGATGAACGCACTCGGTAGAAAGATCACACTCATATCCAGCAATAGCGTGGCAGGTGTTGCAGCCCTTCTGCTCATCGTTGTTTCGCAAAGTAAGAGAACGTAAAAACAAATACACGTTATTTCATGAATATTCGATTATTTCGAAAAGCGATTTTCGTACAACGATTTCTAACACGAACGATTTTACACACAGATACCACATGGCTGAGATTAATTTTGGCATGTTTCGGGATCGTTGGCATGTCGGTGTCTTTCACAACTGCTTATTTATTCTCCGGCGAGCTCTTTCCTACTGTCGTAAGAAATATCGGAGTTGGCACTAGCAGCATGTGCGCACGAATAGGATCGATGGTTGCACCCTTCGTTGTTTCGTTGGTAAATTTTGTTGTTCAAATCTATAAATCGAAAAATTCGTGGTAAACGATGGCGAGATAATGTTCACACATTCATATTTCGTGCGATTATACTCAAGCGATATATATTTTTAGGCACTCATTAAAGTTTGGCTTCCACCGATGATTTTTGGAATTTTCCCTCTCATCGGTGCCGGATTGTGCGTACTTTTACCGGAAACGACTGGCTGCAAGCTTCCCGAAACACTGCAAGATGGCGAAGACTTTGGCAAGTAAGTATACGAGAAGACATTCATGCAAAAAAAACTGTACGGATTAATGACAATTTTTTAGCATTTAATTGAACTTCACAAAATTGCTAAAGTGACGCCGATTTTACTTATTTTTAGGAAACCGAGAAAACCTAAGAAGACTAAAGAGGTGGAGGCTGAAGCGGCCCTTTGAGATTAAAATGTCCAACGGAACGGAACAAAAAGAAGGGCGATAACTGAACGATTCGATCCTGAAAAAATCGATCGAGAATGAACAAAAAAAACCTGTTATAGATAGTCCAAGTACCGCAATCATTCCCCGTTTGTTTTTTTAATTTATTATACGTTAGTAAGGTAGCGCATATCGTAGCTGACGAATTAGACAATAATTACATGCGATTCACGCAACCGATTCATTAGAAATTCTCAGTATGAAAGATGTGCGCGTTACTCGGGACATTGCGCGGACGCAACGAGTACTAGTAGAAAAATTCACGCATGGTCAGACACAATTGAGAAAACTTGCCTGATCGATGCTCTCGATGGCGCAAGCTCGTCGATCGAGACAAGCATCGTGAACGATGAACTTTTGATCAATATAGAAAATATATTTTTAATACCAAAATGTATTTTTTTTCATGAAAATTATACTGCCCTGGCACGATGCATTTACAAAATATATTTATATTGTACAAAAGCTCGTGGTCGATTGTATAAATAAACATTGTCTTTTTTAAGAATATTGATTATTTCCTTTCCACCTCCTAACCAAACTGCGAAGAATTTAGCTCATTTTACCTATGAAATTATGTTGTGATATTATTCCATTCTACTACTTCGAGTCGAGAAAAAATTTGGAGTATCCAGGAAATATTGTTTACAACAATTAAAAAATATAATATCTTTATAATGATATAAATATCATAATAATACCTTAATTATCTTCTATCATGAATAATTATAATTTCATTTCTGCGTCCACGCTTGCTCGTTGATAACCTGGCCGACACTGATGCAGTGTGGGTCACTGGGCAGTAGGCGACGCGCGTCTCATGTTACCGTAAATCCTGTTCTACGTTGACTCTCTCTCTCTCTGTGTTACTGTGGCTATCTCTGCGCTGTGCCGCTCATACCTGTAACAATTTATCACGTATTTTACTAGTACCACGATGCCTATTTCTTGGAAACCACCTGAGGATTTGTATTTATCGTGAACCATCAAATTATCGTCTTTAATCGCCAGCTTCATGCATAACGTATGAATTGCAATATCGCGGTCGTAAGATGACCACGATATCTTCTGGGATAAGACTAATGGTAATTTTGAGAAAATCCTCGAAGTATAAAAATAAACGATAAAAACTTAATAATTACTTAAACAAATAAATTAATACAGGAATAAATAAATAAAAGAGCGAAAATATAAATAAATAAATAAATAAAGGAGTGAATATATAAATATCTATAGCTGTCGTCGAAAAGAAGCGAAAAAACAATTTAGTTTTCGCGCTCGAATGAATTTCCGGTAGAACCAGTCATCGATAATTTCGGTTCGTTACGGGATTTTCAGACACGATTCATAAATACATAGACAAACAATGGACGATTTGAACGGGCAACGCCAGACGCTTTCGACAATAGTGAGAAAAAGGTTCTGAATGCACTTCCGCCCAACGCACGCCCGGACGAAATTATTTGAATCCCGAACTGCTGGTAATAATGAAACGATGGTACAATTGTTACGCTCCGTGAAAAAATGTAACACGCCCGCGATCGGTACTCTTTCAAGTTCTTTTCTATCCGCAAATGGAAATGAAATTATCCGACAACCAATCTGGAACTTTTTTGTTTCACGTAGCAGAACTTTAATAAAATAAAATATATCAATTCTCGAAATATGTCGTCTATATTTAATAAAAATGAGTCATTCTACGCACAATTTGCCAAAATTTATGAAATGATGAATTAAAAATCGCAACCTGGCGTTATCACTTTATCAAATAGCTGTTTAAAATAACTATATGCGAGTATAATATTTTATTAATCGTTTAGAGCTAGGAAATGACATAGCAATCCAGCCGAGAAATCATGACAAAAATAGGATACCGTCCGACGCGATACTATCAAGAAAATAAAAGCAAAAATCGAGAATAGCGTGCGAAAATCGTCACGCAAGAACAACTGACGATTCTTCATCGCTGATAAACTGATTGAGTATTTTATGGTAATGATCAATAAATTATGTACAACTATTGGGAAAAAAGTAGAAAAAATACCTGAAAGAATAGATACCATTACCTAATGAAAAAAGTTTCGTCAGATTGCAAACACTGATTGTCTCGTTCCCTCCCGGCACACACGAGCATAAAAAAATGTCGTAGTATGTACACATAATTGAAATTTTTACGTCGGCACTCTACCCAGTATAGATTGTTTGTCAAAAAATATTTACATCATTAGCCAACTCATCGTTTTTCAAATGCCTCTTCAGCAATTTTTTTCACGGGCCCGGGAGTCTCGATGGACAATATTTCGTGCGGTTATATGCGGAAAACCTGACGAAGGTAATTTTCAAACCCGTGGGTATTATATATTATATATCCATATATATATATATATATATATATATATATATATATACCCTCACGTGCGCACTCATACTACAAGTAGTGTCCAAGCGACTATAAAAGAGAACCGGCCTCTCTATAGCGTCATTCACGACTCTACCGTTCTTCAAGTCTCCAGGCCACCTCTTCTTATACGGTGAGTACAGCGTCTATGTCCCGCATTTGAAAAAAAACAGTTTTAATTCCATTCCAAGCGCTTCATTTGAATGCGTTACTTGTAATTAGCGCGATGAGTGAGACATCTTCGGTACTCGAGACTTTCAGTCACTTCGCTTAACTATCGTTCGTTTCGACGCTGCAACGAACAAGCATTGAATGCCAAATGATCAATTATCGCGATACCGTTCATTAAGAAGTAGAAGAATAATGAGATGATAAATTATTTGCGCATATTGATAGATCGTTAAATTTATAGCTTGGTAATATCGAGTCTTCTAATATTTTTTTGAATAACTTTTTTCAAAGGGCATTATTGTATTTATGTTATTTGTTTTCTATTGCCGACGTCTAATTGAATTTTCGGTACATAATTTAATAGTGCATGAGTTGCTAGCGAGATTAAGTGCTTTGTCACGATGTACGTTAAGAAAATATTATGCAATTATCGTTGGGTTTCATGGTCTTTATTTTCTGACTCATTATATTTTCTTTTTTTCGTTAAAAGTGTTTTTATCGTTTCCTTCGCATTGTCGATCTGCGAATTATTTCCATTCTTTTCTTCTTTGTTTCATATTTATGAGACTCGGGCAACGCTGACCGTGGTCCTCGGAGAATGCTCGATTGATTTAATTTGCCGTTTGTTGCCGAGGCCGCGAATATCGCCAGTCATGCCATACCGTGTCTATGCGTATTTGTGTATATAGAATCGCGAGAAAGGACATTGATCCATGGTAGCGTGCAAATAACGAAGGCACGATAGTACTATAATTCAGTGTCACTCGTGGTTTTGTCGGTGCGTTCAAAACATACGTTATTTTATCCATCCACATCTGAGTTGTGACAGGTGTACCGTTAAGGAGTTTTCGCCCGGTACTGCCTGAATGAATGAAGACTAAAATATTCATGAGGCTGTTTGTGCCTTAACGAATAAATCCTTGACATGAAAAAGACAAAAATTACGAAGCTCGAATTCACAAAGCAATACTTACTACCACGAATGTCACGAGCACAATAAACATGCAAAAATTACGTATTAAATGAAACGAGACGAGTGACAGATTACGTTAAGCTCGAATAAAGATCGAAGCGTTCAAAAGAGATCCCCTTTATTATTTATGTTAGTTTTTCAAACTCGTTAAATGTTCTCTGGTTTACGAATTTAAAAATATCCATTATTATTCATTTTTTGCTCAAGCTGTACCGTTAAAAACCCCTCGAATGTTCCGGTTTCTTTATTGTGGACTAACGTTATCGCGATCAGAGGCAACAGAAAAAACTGTTCCGTTCGAATTAATCACACGGTGCACACGGATAGACCGGAAAATTAGACCTTCGCGAGAAGTCCTTGAATTAGTTCCGCGTATAAAGATAAATAAAACAACGAGAGAGCAGATCTCGGTATTTGGTCCTTGAATAGTTCTAATTGAAAAAGTACATGTACGTACCGAATTTGTCCCGGCGAGAAATTAAAGTTGCACCGTGTTGAAGCTCCCGGGAGATTAAACAGTCAACGGAAAAACAACTCCATTTTTGCAGCGGAGAAAGTGTCCATCGGCGATACGCGTTGCGTGCGACGATATATTCAAGCCCCGACAATTATGTCGAAATCCTCGACGCGGCTCGGACGAGACCCGCACCTCTTTCACAAATAGATGTATATACGTATAACTGTACAATATACCATCATTACTATGTGTCTATAGATATAGCACATATTTGGAAGATGGCCAACAACCTTTCGTATTTTATTTCAGTCATTAACATCACTACGGTAACGAAGTATATTGCCAATTTTATTTTAAAAATAAAATCGATTTGGCCGAGTTACAAATTGTCCAATTGCCAAGTATTTTACTCGATTAGGTAGAATATTACTTTGATTAAATAAATTGATTTTAAATCGGTACATTTATTTCATTATTTAGATTTGATTTATTGCACAGCCTACGAAATAAATGTCAAATGATCTCGTATATATACGAGCTATGTTATTCTCTAATTTTCGTCTGCCAGAAAGACGACTTACCCCAGTCTGAGAAGCCTGACGTGTGCGACGAGTCCGAAAAAAAAATTATTTTCACCCAACCTAACGAGCTCTTGACTAAAACAGGTTTTTGATTTCTTTTAATACGTTTTCTGAATTTTTATCGAGTGGGCTTTATTTTTAATTGATAGCTGACAATGATCCATGTGAAAATGTGTTTATGTTGATGTTATTAATGATTGTTATTAACGATAAAAAATGAGATAAGGAGATATTTTTGGAACAATGGCTGAACGTGACTAGGGTGCCGTGCCACAACGGTTGCCAAAGAAATCTAATAAAAATTAACGTTGTTCAACTCGGTATACGTAAATCAATCCTGAAGTTACAAGCAAATCTGAGACCACGAGGTCTAAACGCACGCTATTATTCCGGAGAATGGCTTGTTTATGTATACAGTCGTAACTGCTCATGGAAAACGATGTATTCAACGTTGTTACCGCAATACGATGATTGGAAATACAATGTGTTTTACTATTCACGGCTTGAATAATGAAGAGCCTCGCTCTCGGGCCACTGCACACGCGAACCTACGAGAATCATGAACGATCCATTCGAGGCGCGTCGAATCAATCAGGGTGTGGCTATCGCGGATAAGTTAATCGTAACAATGAAGCTCCTCGCACAATGAAAAAGTGTCGACTGAGAACTGTTGTTCGAAAATAAAAGAATTCCTGAAAAAAATCTCACACGTTCCCTCGATTGGCGAGCAAAAGCAAAATTACTTAACGCGAACGATTTCGTCTGATTTGCAGGTTTATCGGAAATGATTTGTCTACTGTTATTGGTCGGCCTGACCATTGTCAGTGGTCAACAAAATCCGCTCCAACCACTGTTTTCGTGGAAACAGCTCGATTGGAATTTTCCGAACGAGTCAATCAGAAAGAGTTACGAGGCTTCAGGGAATTTTATACGAGAGGGCAATCTTCCACTCGGTGTAAATGTATGGAACGATAAATTGTTCGTAACGGTGCCGAGATGGAAGAAAGGCGTACCTGCAAATCTGAATTACATCAGTCTGAGCGAAGCTGCGGCTAAGAGTGAGTTAATTATTATATGATTGACTTCAGGCAATATAATGTACTTTGAATCGAAGAATTTTAAGTTATTTAAAGTTTATGAAACGAATTAAAAATGATTAATCGATTAAATTTTTAAAGATGAAAAATCGCCACGTCTCACGCCCTACCCCGATCTGAAAACAAACGACATTCGTTCGGAGGACGCAATTATTAATATTCTAAGAGTTAGGATCGATGCTTGCGATCGTCTCTGGGCAGTCGACAGTGGAGTCGATGATATCTGGGGCGAGTTCAAAGTCGTGCAGCCTCCCAAGCTCATAGCGATTGATCTAAAGACAAATAAGGTAGGAAAGGGAGAACGGCGAGTACGAATTCAACGTGGAATGTCATCATAAATCTTTCAGACGAGACAATTTTGTAATTAATCACGAGTCCGTGTTAATGGATTAAAAAAAATCTAGAGCAGAAACATACGGTACGACTCTTTAATTTGGTGCTGGTTTTCAGATCATTCACAGATACACTTTCAAGGATAGCGACCTCAAACCCGACTCGTTTTTCGCTGACAGTGTTGTCGACGTTGATCCGAACAATTGCGACGATGCTTACGTTTATAATTCCGATCTCGGTGGTTATGGCTTGGTAGTCTACAGCCTTGCCAAGAACGATTCGTGGAGAATACAGCACAACTACTTTTACCTCGACCCGGCGAGCGGTACGTGGAACAAGATTTTTAAGTCCTTTTACTCAGAAATAATTTCTTTTAATTGAAAACGGAAATCACCATTGTGAATTTCATTATTTATCGGATTCGTTTATCTCACCGAATAGGCGATTACAATATCAGTGGAATCCAGTTCCAATGGACCGACGGTCTTTTCGGTCTGACGTTAAGTCCTCCACTTCCCGATGGTTCGAAGACCCTCTATTTCCATCCAATGTCCAGTAACACGGAATTCGCCGTATCCACGAAAGTAATCAAGGACCAAAAGGCTCTTGCCGATCCTCATTATTACCAGAAATTCTGCGTGGTAGGAAATAAGGGCAAAAATAGTCAGGGAACTGCCATGGCGTTGGATCCGAAGACCGGGATCATATATTTCACTCAATTGAACAAAAATGCTATGGCGTGCTGGGACAGCAGTGTGAAATTGAATCCTGATACGTTCCGTGAGTTTGATAAATGATATTTCATTGTTTTTTTTAATTATCTTTTCTTTTTATTTTATTATTATTCTTTATGTTTAATATTTCCATATCGAGTTTTATAATTTCTCAGACCAACTTCTCGTTGCATGTGAATTTCTAATTAAGGATCAAAAAATGAAAACATATATCTCTTTTATCAGGCATCGCGGCACAGGACAACGAGACACTCGTTTTTCCGAATGATCTGGCCCTCGATCTCAAGTCAAGGAAGCTCTATCTTCTCGCTGATGATCTAGCGACCTTCCAGTATTCGCGTTTCAACTGGGATCGTACAAATTTCTACGTTCACGTTGCATCACTGGACGACCTCGCCAAAGCCTGCAAAGCAAGTCCGAGCCAACGCTGAGACGCAATTGGGGAAAGTTGGTCTCTTTTTTTCGTCCCGAGGCTCATGAGGAGAGTAGATGAACGCGTGATGAAAGACCTCGACCGCGAAGAGTATTAACGATAACAATATAAGAAAAAGAAACATTTTTTTACGAAACATAATTTACTGTGCCTGGCAAAAATTAAAGGCGAGATATATTGTTATTTTAGCTTTATTTGCTATAAGTTACGTTTCTTTTGTATTTCTGTTTTTTTTTTATGTAAAATCCTATTTTCAAATTGGTTTCAAGCAAAACGATAGACGAAAGTATAGTCGCGATGGTACAAAAATAGTGTCTCGATCCTTGTTTTGTAGTTCCTTATTGCTCTTGCATAGAAAGATTAAATAAAAGATTGCAAACAAGTTTTTTTTATGAATTTTTGACGAATTCGTTTCGTTTTTTTTTAATCATAAAATACTCGCCCCAAGTGGAAAGCAGAAGTTTTTCCCCTGGGAGATTGCACTGGACGATGAAAAAGTGGTGTGTTATCAGCTGGCCTCGTTATCAAATGGGCTCAGTATCGATTTTTCCGAACAGATGTGCCATCGTGGGAGAGCAACCTGCTTGTATACCACTCATTACACGATACGCCAGCCAGCGAACATTATAAATCATTGCATTGAAAGTATCTATGCGGTTGTCAAATGAGACACCATAGATTTTCCTCGATTCTCGTACAAGTTATAGTAACGCACGTAAAATCTATTTGGAAAATATATTTTTCCAAAATACGAAAATATTTTCGATACTTTTTAAAAATCATTCGCGAAAGATTAAGCATGCACGGCACATATCCTCGAGAGACGGAAAAATCGTGCATTCTTTTTTAAAACGACGGAATATTCTTCGATCAATGATTATCGATGATGTGTTATCAATATCAATGTATACATCGGGGATCGTATCTGGCCTTTCTCAGTTGGGTAAATAAAAAAGAGCTGGGAAGAGAAAAAAGAATTGAAAAAAGAAACGTCCTTGCGAAATATATTTTTGTAAAATATGGAAAGATTTTTTTATATATTTTGATAACCATTGGCGAAAAATTAAGCGCGAAAGATGAATGCTCGCGAAAAAGGGAACAATGATAAACTCTTTTTTTTAAAGGAGACTCGGAATATATTTTGTTCAATGATTGTGTAATCATTGTCTACGTGAAAGCAATAGATTGTTGGATGATTTCCCGCGAATGAACACTATCGCTTATCATTGTTGTGTACACGTCTCTACGCGTACTGATTATACCCCTCGCTTATCGTTCTTTTCCTCTCTCTCTTTCTCTTTTACTTTCCAAATCGAGTGAGTAGGTGAGACGCGCATTTCCATCGTGCTCGTACCGCAGCCGACCCTCACAATCAGCGGAGAGAGAGCTAAGGTCTATGTTTATATAACAAAGTGAGCATATGTGTATATATATTCATAGGTTCTCTATCTCCACGTAATAGGATGTTTTATATGGATTTAATAAAGGTATATGTACGATCTCCGATCGAAAATTTCATCGACATATTTGTACATTAAATAAATTAAATAAACTGGGAATACTCTTTTACAACATAATTTTGAATTTATTTCAATAACTCATCACTCGCAAATATTCTCTCTCTTACAACGGACGCGAATGGTCACGTATGCAACACGATATAGGTAATATTAATAATAATAATAATGATAATAATAATAATAGCAATAATAACAATAATAATAATAATAATAATAATAATAATAATAATAATAATAATAATAATAATAATAGCTAATATACATTCACACGATCACACATACACACCAAGAAATAATCACGAAAAATTGTGATCGTGCTATTTTGGAGGTCCCTAACACATTTTGGAAATTTGTATTTTCGTCTCTCACATTTTCGCTGCTTGTCACGAGATAATGCGAGAGATCGGGAAGTGAGAACGGGAACGATCGATTTCAGTCATCGATAAACGATCGTTCGAAAAATCGTCGTGAGAACTTTCTTCTCACGAATAATTCTTGTGCTCCGACGAATTCGTCATTCAGAACGCTCGAAGCGAATACGACGAGCACCGTTCGAGTTTAAAAACGAATCATTGACAAATCATTGTTTTTTTTTACATTAGCAAAATCATCGGGAATAATTTTTCTAAAAAAATATTCATTATAAAAGAATAATCGTTCCAAATTATTTTTAATTATTCGAACAGTTACGATTTTTATTTCTCCACGATAATTATTCATAAATGTTTTGTCGTTAACTGACTTTGAGTGGTTTTATTTTGTACGAACGATAGCCGCCCCTGTCCCTCCAGGAAAAGCTTTCGAGATCATTCACGATCGACCTATGCCCAACGATATTCGCAACGCTGAAGCGAAATATCGTCGTTATGCCTTTTTCAAAATTATTTCAGATCGTTTATTTCGATCTTCTCTGTTGAAGATATTTCGATTCGTTTGATTATTTTTTGCTTTGTTTTATTTGCTCGGTGTGCTCGCCGATGACGCGCCAACGGTCGGCGTTGGGCTACTGCTACAGGATCTGCTCAGGACCCTGTGCGACTCTACGCTCAAAAAATTACGATCCGTGGACGGTTGTGCGCATACGATCTCCGGCTCAACCGGACTCGCGCATCTATGCTGATTACAATTCGTCGATGGTGTTCTGGACAATGTGTGCAAAGGTATGCGATATATTCTCATGGGTTTTCCATCGCCACTCTGAGTAACTGAAAAAGAGAATTGTGAGCGAAAAAAAAATTACTACACACATTTAGTCGTAATAAAAAATATTAAGATTTTATAATTATTTTAATCGTAATTAACGACTGCAAATAAAAAGATATAAAAATATGATCGTTCGAATTACCTTGTAGACTCGACTGTGAAGAAGGTGGACTCGAGCTACGATCGTCCTTATCCGTTGTTTTTCCATCGATGCGGAATTTCTCGTTCTTCGATGCCAAAAATTCCGGTGCCGTTGTAGCGAAAAATATATCGCGTTTCGAGCTGATTAAGCTGAGATTCGGCATAGCGATCGTATGCACGAGATTGCCGTTTATTATCAGCCGAATTTCCATCGTGTCGGTGGTGAAGGCGATCACGTAGGGAAAGGCACAAGCTGCGTTCAACAATTATTTTCCGTTTTATCGTTCACTTAATAACGGTACAAGCAAGGAAAAAGGAATACAGCAAAAAGTACGATGGCTGACGAATACGCGCAATACGTGTACGGCGTATAAAAATGAATGAAATATTAATAACGAACGTGTGTAAACTAACCGACAGCTATTGGTACAGAATTCCAGTTGAAGTCGAACTCCGTCGAGGCAGCGCTGTCCTCGGACAATTTTTGAAAGTGGCACGTGTCTGGAAAATAACATTTGAAAAAATAGGATTATTCATCATGTCGCGATTCTTGTATGAAAATATTGATCACCGATGAAATATCGTGTCGATGATGAAATATTTTCTAATAAATTAGATATTGATAAGTTATAGAGAGCGTGCGAGAGAGAGAGAGAGAGAAAGAGGAAGAGAGGAAAAGAGATAGATTGAAGGAAAAGTGACATAACGAACTGTTGTAACACAGCAAAAGTTCAGGCTCCTCGTCCTCTCGTAAATCCAAAGCAGCGACTAGGTGAGGTTTCGTCGATGCTTCCATATGTAAGATTCTCGAAGTTCCGTCGGCTGAAATAAGCTCGAAGTGATGCCGGAGACCGCAGCACAGTAACCACTCGTTGCCGGGTTCGGTGCTCTCGATCATCGTCAGCAATGACGGCTGCTCCGAAGCGTTGAATTCCTTCAGGAGTAAAAAACCGTCTATGGTATCGGTGTCGGCGGACGAGCACCATGTGGTCCATGCGGCATTGTGCTTCCATTGAAGAACGGTTAATCTTCGTCCCACAGCGACGCACTGAGGAGGAAAATAAAAATTGATAATCGTAATTGCCGATGGCTCGATAAACTAAAACGCGTTACGTCATCATGCCTGTCATAGGAAATAATACGATAGGGTCCACTTTTCAGTCATCGAGCCGCCGTTTATATTGGAAATATTAATTAAAATTTTTATCATCAAAAATGATTTTTGATATTAGAAGATTAATATATATCTTGCAGTGAGAATCGACTGTCGAGGACGAAATTCAGTGGTCATTCAAAACAAATTATGTTCCGTAAATGTACTTTATTTTTTGAAGGGAAGATTTCCCCTGTTCTCAATGGACCTTTTTCTGTTATCAATGGACTTTGTCCTGTCATGAGTAAACCTTTTTTTAATCATATTGCGTTTTTTATTGACAATAAACGTCATATCTAAGCTCGAATTTTTCCCTATAATAAATCAACCATTTTCTTTCATCAAGGGACTTTTTCGTGTCATTGAAAAAGTCGTAGAGGACATTTTTTTCACGAACAACGTTTCATGTGCCATGAAGAACGAGAAAAAAGCTCATATCGGTTCATCGATCATTGCCCTCAGTGTGAGTCGGTCGAGCCTTTTCATCTGAAAGTAAATGGGCAAGAAGGTGAAGGAAAGTTGTATCACCATTCGCAAATGCGAACCGCCGGGTCTCGTGAGACTGTAAAGATGGCATCCCCGTGTGCGTTCCAATTTCCTCTCTTTGACGTGAGAACGTGACCTCGTTATGGGCGGTCGCGGCGATGGGCCAGGTGTCGCTACATGGGGCGTATAGTTCTCGAGATCCTCGTCATCATCCTCGAAGGAATTGAAGTCCATGCTAGTATTAGCCTCGTCACCGTCAAGCTCGCTAAGACGAAACACGTGAACGTTGCTCTCGCGGCCTTTCTCGCCGGCGCGAAATAACAGAATGCCGTGTTGTTCGACGACATCGAGCTGCTTTATCTGGACGGACTTGTCGAAGAGGAGCCTCTGCGAGAGGCCGTCTGTTTCGTAAAATAGGGAATAGTTCGATTTTTATTTCTTTTTACTTCAATAATAATCGAACGAGATTAAATCTTATCGTTCGATATTTTTTCTTCTCGAGTTAGCGTGATAAGGTAACAAAATAAGAAAAAGAAAATGAACTCGCATTTTCAATAGATACGTTAGAACCGGTAGTCGGATAAAATCGATATTCACCTTCCAAGAGGTAAGTTCCGTTCTCGGTTGAGAGTACGAGCTTGTTTTCCGACCAAACGTCGCCGCAAACAATGTCGTGCGGGAAATCGGGATATATGCATCTGGGCTCCCACGGACGTGGTTTAAGTGGGCCAACGGTCGCTAGTGAGGTCGGTGCCAAGCCTCGTACTATAGCCTCGAGTTTCAATGCCTGACCAACACGTACCATTTCTACTGCGCGTGTCTCCTCGCGACGTCGTCCCGGTGTCTCGACCACGTCCGACAGAGCACGCCGATTCAACATGCTCTGCATCCGTGGGTGTGTTCGGTTAAATATGCAATCAGACATATCGCGATGGGTTAAACAGACGGGACGGACCGAGCGAAACGATCGATTAGACGATTAATCGGCCCAATTAACCGTTATCAAATTCTCTCGCGTGAATTCGTTAGACACGAGGCTCGTATGCGATACGACACAATACGATATATATTTATATATACATGCAGAATGAAGCGTCTCATCGGCGACAACCGCAGAAGCGGACAGAGGCAATATTACGTACAAAAGTGAAGCGTGTGCTCTGGCAACGTGATCGTTGCGCCTGGCTTCACTCTCTTGCCAGTTCGGTACATAAAGCATACACACATACACGTACACACACACACACACACACACACACACACACACATATATATTTATATATATATATATATATATATATATATATATATATATATCGTGTATCGGCTAGAATAAAGAGATAAGCACATGTATCGAACATCTGGAGAGTGTTTCAATCTCCCTCCTCGTTTTTTTCTGGATATTATTGACTAATGAACGTATACGAGGAGAAAATACGCCGTAGTAGCGTACGAGAGAAATCATTCGATAAATAAAATTTTCCGAACCGACAGGTTGTTCGAGAATAAATAGTGATGTTTAAAAAATGCATCTGATGTCAAAAAACTCCTCGTGCTTTTCGACTTAATTTAGAGTTGGATAAACCCCTTTTAAATTATTTATCATTAATTATTTTTGTTTACTATTGTAATATTAACACATGAGATTACGTACGGAACTTACGTTACTCTTGCTATCCTGTGTATGTTCTTGATACATGTCGCGTAGCAGAGTGTCGAGGGTTCTCTCCCGTTTTCGCGAAAAGGTCGGCGTGTCGAAGGTCGCCTTCTCGCCGTTTATCAGCTTGACGAGGAGAAACTCCCGAAAGTTATAGGGATCCTCGAACATCGGTGGACAAGGAAGACTCGGGCCGAAAAGGGGCACACTCTCGTCGCAGTATATCGCTATTCGCCAGCCACGGCAACCGTCGACGCTCGTCACGACCGCGAACACGTCTGATAAAACAAGTATTCACCATATGTGCCTCGTACATGGACAACGTTCGATCGAAAACGATCCTTGTAAATTGAAAAAGACTTTTATATCGAATAATTCGATATATACGTGAGACAATTCATTAATTTGTATTTTATTTTTCGCAATGAAAATATATTTAAAAAAAGGACTTAAGGGACGCAATTTTTGTTAAGGATATTTTTTTTCGTGCTTACGCGTAAATTGGCTTCTGATGCAATTTGGATTAAACGTATCGAGAACCGTAGGGTCATCGGTATAAATGATATTCACGATGTCATTTCCGATGTGCCTCTTGCGTTCCAATTGTTGAGGATTGTCCTTCGAGTGAGGAAGCATCGTGCTTACGTGATACATGACTTCGTGACCAGCGTATACCGTGTAAACGCTCTCCTTGCCCGTCATGTCACCTGGTTAAATGAAAAAGAAAAAGCCAAGAGTCGAAGAACGGAGCGAGAACGAACCACGCGAGATAAGGGAGTGGAAACAGCTAAAAAACTATTTTATCGTCTCTTTGTACTTTTTTTGCACACTTGCCGATTATTATCATTTCGTTTTTACATATTTTTCGAACGAAATTGTCATATTCGTAATCGAGGGCAAATTTGCGATCGACTAAGACCATGAAAATAATTAAACCCGGAAAATAATTAAAGGGAAACAAAACTTATAATTATTATTCATGAGAATCGCGTAATCTTAATGACTTTTCTTTACCTTTGACGTCTAAGCCACCCCTGTATTTGTCCCAACCCTTGAGTCGAATCCTTTCGCCAAGAATTTCTAAGAATCTCTCGAATCCAGGGCTTCCCCTTTCTGTAAGCACGAAGAAGAAGAACAAAAATCGATTGATCGCGAGGTGTATAAAGCTATCGAGCTACCCCCTGTGTGTATTATTAACGGTTTGTCGCACGTCTCCCTATCGATCCCGTGTCACCAGCCTGTGTCACGCGTGTCATCCTCGCCCCGTGACTTTTCGATTTACTCGCAAACATACCCGCTTCGTATAAAGTAGTCTTTTGAATTCCTCGCATCCCATTCAACCTTTTTCACCGTCATTCTCTCCTCGCAATCTCTTTATGACTAGCTTCTCACGTAGCCATGTACCAACGGAATCTTATCGCGCGATTTTCTCTTCCCAAGATTCTCACCGTTGGAAAGCATCTCGTCGTCGGTCGTTTGTCCTTCCCTCGCATAAATGACGCCGAATTTGAAATTCACCGAGCCCTCTTGTTCCTCGAGCAACAGCAAATCCTGCGTGGGACGGTAACAACCGATGAAGAGAAAAACATGAACCATTGTTCTTATAACTATGGACGTATGTCATGCATGCTCGATTTAGGACGAGGATTTGGACGACTCTATTGGAAATTGGAAATTACGGATATGCGAACAGGAACTAAAGCTCGTCGCACCCACACCATTTTATATCCCTCGCATGGATGGATATTGGATCGTACCTTTTGTATCTCCGGTGAAAAAATTTCCCGCGGTGCTTTATCGAGCTTTTCCATACTAAAGAAATTGCTGGAGAGGTCATAAAAATATTAATAAAAATTCTTTTTATCACAAGAGAAAGAAACTTTTAGTGTTTCGTTTTTTACAAAAAAAATAATTGTTCTCGTGGGGACAATTGATTACGAACCTCAGTATTTGTTTGACCGTCGTGGTCTTGTTGGATGAATAAGGGAGCGATATTTTCTGGGCGCCCTGCATCAGATTAATCTCAACGTTAACCGCAATTTTTCGTTCATTTTTGAAAACTCGTCTTGCTTTTATCCAGTCTTGGAAAACAAAGGTTTTTCAACCGTGCAGTACCACTCTCATTATTTTACGATACGACAGTCGTACCGTTGGCTTTACTTCGCACGGTGGAAAAATCTTCGTCGAATGAAATTAAGGACGTATGAGAGAACTCACCTGTGCGAGAATAATGAAAATCACGCGAAGCACAAAGAAAACGAGATGAAACGAATAAAAGTCGTAATGTCAAAACTTGATAAAAAAAAGGTTGAAAGTAAACAGAACACTTTCGTAGATTAAAGGGCATTGTTGCTCACCGTTCGTCTCCATAGGATAACGCGATAATGAGGAACGCACTGGTCGCCACCGTCGCTCAGGACCACCGACAAGAATAAAGGATTTCTTTCAGGATCGCAAGCTACGTAATTTTGGTGAACTGTAACGATAAAAAAATACAACCATCACCGTTTTTTCTTCGCCACCGAAAAAGAATAGAAAAATTCCTGAGACTCCGCGAGGCATAAGCCACAAAAATCTACCCGGGTGTATAAAATATCCCCCCCCCCCCCCACTCCGCTCCCTTATCCCACCCCTAGTTGGACTTTGTTTCCATAATACTTTGGCGGTGAACGAGAAGAAAGCCAGTGGAATAACGAATTGGGGTAGAGGAAAAGAAAGAAAAAATGGTAAGTAAAACAGGAATATGACGTATAAAAAGCTTCTGGTACTCACGCTTGCCGAGGAAATATTTAAAGTACCAACGGGTCTGGTACTCGGGATTTTCCAATACCGGAGTGCTCGGTGAGCCGAACATCTGCGCTTCGCCGCAAAGGTCGCACAAGATCAAAAGAAGAATGAAAGATAGCATCGATTATTTGTTGTCTCTTTCTTTCATTGTCGATAAAAAAAAAAGCAACCAACGACCACTCATATTTTTTCCCGATAAAACAATCGACTCTACTTTTTTCCACTCCTAAATGATTTTTAACGACTCGAATCGTTACTATTTTTATACCGGTGCAAAAAATTTAGCGCTACGACATTTCGCTTTTAGAAGAAAAAAAAGTCAAATACGTGTCCACATCTGACAGAGACTAATGAATGTTTACGAAAGCCACTTAAATAGCCAATCAATCAAACCCGCACCTCCTCTTTCTCGCCCGGTGAATCTCCGTTCTCGACCCGAAATCTACGCCCGTCCGTCCCATCTTGCTCGATCTGCGGCAGCTGAAATAATGCGAACGCACCATTGATCTTCGGAATAAATTAATTTCTTTGTATTCGTTACCATTTCGACGCTTCCATAGTAACGTCTCGACAGTACGCCTCTCCTCGAGATTGTGTCCGTCGACGATCTGCGATAAAAACGAGAAAAAAGAAGATTGCATCGTTTATAAAAAAAAAATAAACGAAGCATCGATGATCGCAGTATTATGTACAATAAAATACTCGAATAATTGATATAACTAATTTTAATATCGTTCGTATCGATAAACTAAAATTTCATCCCTATAAATACGCTCGAACTCCCGCACAAACAGCTTTTTTGTCGCTCTCGTCGATCGGGCACCGTGGAAAGAAAAAACATACACAAGCTTTCGCAAACGAAAGTGGCAAATAGTTTATTCATGGATTCTATGTATTCGCGAAACGAGTGAAGAGTATCGGGTAGCGAGAGTTTTTCCGTTGGCCCCGTTCATTGACTAAAGTGTCGTGACACAGAGACGGGCAAAGATCAAAAGGGGGCGTGGGGTGATGGGGGTGGGGTTTGTTCTCGATGGGAAGAGTAAAGCGCGAGACAGAGATGGATAACAGACAGGTAGAGCGTAGAAAGGAGTCGATAAATTGGAAAACGTTTTGTCCATTGGAAATGAGAGTTCGACCATGCGTTTACGTTCTCATCGTGCTTCGGTTTTCACCTCACTCGCTACTCTCATTTTGGCCCTTTCATTTGCTCGCTCTTTTACTTTTTCATTCCGGTATTTCCCACGTTTCGTCAAAGTTCTCTCTCCCTGTCTTTTTCTCCTGTTTCCAGATTTCTTTCTCTCTCTCTCTCCCTCTCTCTCTCTCTCTCTCTCTCTCTCTCTCTCTCTCTCTCGCTCCATCTCTCCCACGTTCTCACACCCTTCATCGTTTACGCTCTTATGTACTCGCGCGCTTTCTCTCTCATTCTCGGGCGATGGTCCCAGCTCGCGAATATCTGGGTTAATGAGAACGAGCTGAGGTCGTACTTTGGCGGTGGGTTGTGGGGCATCGCCGTTGTACATATATAGATATATATATTATGTACATATATATATATAGAGAGATATATACGTGAGGTGAGATGGAACGAGGCGAACTTGTGCTGAGGATAATAAAGTTCGACGGACTGACGATGGCTGACGGTGTGAATTTTACACACGTAGATATATACATATATATATCCAGCTGAATGCCGGATATCGATCCATCAAACGTCATTAGTACATACTTTCGCACCTTCCTCGAAATTGAGAATTCGAGACGAAGCACACGGAGATAGAGATTCATCGTATTAATTGAGCGAGAGCGAAAGAGCGAAAGAAAGTGAAAGAAAAAGAAAGAGGGATAATGAATTGGAAAACTTACGGTCGATTAATCATCGACTTTTCGACGAACGGGTTTCAAGCATTGGTTCAAGGATTATTTCCGGTACGGTACGACTTATCTCTCGCGATGCTCGACATAATTTTTTATATCATTTGCATAAAACTCATTAATCGTATTCGATCGTCATCGAAAATGTATTCTAGGAAAAAAATATTGTTCCACGAGGGAAGCGAGAAAAAATGAAATGAAGAAGACGTACACGTGATGACTAGCGCGTCTGTGAAGTAGTCGAAGCTGAGACGAGGTGAGCACCGGCATACAAACCGATCTCGAACGATCCCTGACGATTCTCGGGGCAGGTGCGATTTCCTCGTCGCTCTCGCGATCGCTTCCTGTCGGGCTCGCGTTGCTACCACTGCCTCGTCGCGATTTGCTGCTCACGGAGCTCACGCTCGACGTGCTTCGTCGTTGCTTGATGTCGATCGGATTGTACGAGTGGGAAATCGTCGTGGAAATATTTGACGACGAACCGGAAGTGACCTGTACGTTTCCCGCATTGGTCGATGCCGTCGCGTTGTTGCTCGATGAATTGCTCGACGAGGAGAAGCCTCGCAGACGCGAGACCAGCTTCATGTCGAGTAACAGCATCACTCGCGTGAGAAAACAATATAATCCGATCCCCTTTCTCCCATGCGAAAGCCACGGGCTATTTCTTCTCTCGCGATTCACTCCGCGTTAAATTTGTTTTCTTTATCAAGATTTATTTAGCCCACCACGATTTCGAACTCTCGTAAAATCGGACGTTTTCTCGTATTAACCAATTAAATATTCCCCTCCTGATTTGATATTCGCATCGAGATATAATCCCGCAAAAATGTTTCTCTTCCGTAAATCAGGCCTTTGACTCTCGACGACATCCTTGGTTCTCGGGCTTTATTTTAATCTCTCTCTCCTCTCTCTGACTCTCTCAATCTCCTGTCGCGGATAAAAAAAACAATGCCAGAGCTGTTCAAAAAATTACATCATTGACACACTCGAGAAAAATTTTTTCTACGCTTTTATCGTGAGCTCGTATGTCACGTCTGTTATATAACTATATCGATGTCCACAAGCTTCGAGCAGCTCGTTGATACATCGATCGGGTATTTTTTTGTTTCTCTCTGTTCTTCGGTTGGTTCGGCAGAGAGAGAAAAACCGGTGATCCCAACCAGATGGGGGAAGAGGGGGGAGAAACGAGAGAAACGTTCGCCAACAAATCGGTCGCTCTTATCGTTGCGTCCTTGAAGCATCGAGCCACGTTGGGCCCCTCCATCGCGTATCGCGAAACAACGCAAGACCGCACGATATTTCTTATATATATGTATATATGGAACGTGCACCGGGCGCTTTCAATTAACCGGGTTGGCACACGAAACGAGACGACGACTTTTTTTCAGCTCTTTCTTTTTTTTTTTGCACAATCCTCGTTGGCTCTTCGCGATATTCTGATGCGCTTCTAAGCCGCATCGATCACCCACGCACGTCCCACACAGACATACGCATACACACACAGATACATACGTAGACACTACCGTGGCTCGCGAATCCAATTTATGAATGCCGCTGTAAATCCTATCGTTTTTTCTCCTCCGAGATCCAATTTATGAATTTTTCGTTTCGTCTCTTGTTTCTTTGTATCCGAATACTTGAATTTTCGATTCCCATTATATCATTCTCGAATTGTATACGTTACGATTTATTATTCTCAGATATTTTGTTCGATATTTCCTTGTTTCGTTTCTTTATTTTGTATCGATGCAACGTTTCTATTTTGATAGGCGACCGTTATTTTTCTCACCGAAAACGTCGTATTTTCCTAAAGTTTATTTTTCGAATTGAGTTTTCTAAATTTCTCGGTTCTTGCTATTTTCTTTCCTCTCTTCGTGCATGTAAACATACAGAACTATAAAACGAGGAAGAGACAGAGAGAGAGAGAGAGAGAGAGAGAGAGAGAGAGAGAGAGAGAGAAAGAGAGACGTTCGTTCTCATTTAATAGTTCACTCGTTCAATTCGGTCGCATAACTAAACTCCGTCACGTACCTATGTATAAGACATGGATTGTAAAACTCGACACACTCCGTGTGGTGGCCTCTCGCTCGAGGGATCAATTGACTCGTAAAGATCATTCGTTCTCTCAATCAAAAATGATTGGGACCATGCCGTTTCTCTCAAGTAGGTCACGTCTCTTTCTCTCTCTCTCTCCCTTTCTCTCTCTCTCTCTCTCTCTCTCTCTTACACACACACACACACGCGCGCGCGCGCGCGCGTGCGTTCATTTCTCTTTCTCTTCCTCTCAAATCTCGTTGTATATATGCAGCAGATTCTTAGCGAACGGCCGATTTCTCTCCACGCCCGATCTGACTTTGTAATCTTGCCGACTTTACTCCCGCGAACTCTCCCTATGCCCAGCCTTCCTTTATTTTTTCAACTTTCATTTTCTCTCGTCCCTTCCCTTTCTCTTTGTCCGTGTCCGCGAATTCGTGAATTTCTACCGTGGCTGGACAAGCGGTTGGCGGGAGGACGGAGGTGAGACGAGAGAATCGAGGCAAATGTTACGAAGCTTTCAACAGCGTTTGTTCCTTCTATATATACGTATATACACAATATAGTTTTAACACGAAGTTTGAGCCCCCGGTGGACCAATCAACGCGGTAATCCATGGGGGCTTAGCACCCCCGGCGTGTCTTCCGGAAGCGCTGCCCCCTCCCCCTCCCCCTTTCTCGCCTACCCCGACAACCGATCTATACATGCAATCAAGCGTGTCAATGTGTTCGCGCGTATACGTATGACCTCTATACATACGTATATACGTGTTTACGTTTTTACTTTTCTCTCTCACTCTCTCTTTCTTGTTTCACGAAGGGTTAGGTCACCACTCCACACGTGCCCCCGGAGGAGAATTAGGAAGTTCGGAGTGTTTCCCCACCCGTTGGATTATAAGGGTTGAAGCCCGATCCCGCAAAATCGGATAATCCACCCCTCTTTCGTTCGCACCAAACACTCTTTAAGAAACAACCTTTCGCCGTGCCGAACCCCCCCCCCCTCCCCCGTCGTTAACCCTCGCTATATTATTGTTACTTTTTTTCTCTATATTTTTGTTTTTATTTATCTTTACGGTAAATCATGAGGCGTAAACACCGACGCACGATACACTCGCACACTCGTTTATTAATATTCCTCGCGCGTCGATGATTTTTCTTTGAACCTCGGTAAACGAGATACTTTTCCGTCAAGTGTAATTATTTGATGTTATTATTATGATTATTATCATTATGAAGTTTTTTGTTTGTTGTTGCGGTAATTGCGATGGATACCACGCTGATAAATTTATCCATTTTTCTTAATACGCTTTTCCGTTAAGCACGGGAGTATTAGAGTTTGGTATTAGGTCGTAACGAGGGTACTCGACCCCCCTCGAACTTTCTTTTTGCTCGTCGACCTTCCAAGAGTTCAGTCAGAAGATCGTGGAGAAGGAGAGAACTATAATAAGACACGTATATATAGTTGTACGTTGTATACTTCTATACATAAATATATATATATATATATATATATATATAAATATATATATATATAAATATGCGTGTGTGTGTGTGTGTGCGTATTTATGTTAGAAGTAACGAAAGTGAGCGAGTATACCGATCCTTTTCAACGCGCACACGGATCGTCGCTCCTCGCTTCTCGGGATTCCGACCCCTACTGAGCAGCAACCCCGACCCGACACGACCCCCGCAAGCGCGAGTGTGCGTTGGAGGCAACGAACACTTAACAACCACCTAGAGTGAACCATAACGCGTGGAACTTGGCCGTATACGGCTCCAAGGCGGATAATACTGTGTACGTAGATGATACGCGGGACTATATAACCGCGGTTTACTACGTGGGACTGGAAATAACGAAAGGACGCGAACGCTATATGAATGGCAAACTTCCAGCGGGGTGTCCCGAAGACCTTTCTTTTTCTTCTTTCTATCGAAAAGTTTTCACCCTTCGACCTAACGATTGGCAGGGTTGAATGATAAAAAGGAATTTTTGTTTTTCATTTTTTTTCTTTTTTGTAAAATAAATTCCATAGAATATTTGAAAATATCGAATGCATAATTAATATCGTTGGATTATAAAAAAAAAAGTCTTGATCGTATGAATTATTTGCCGATTCGATGTCATCTCGTACGAGAAAGTTCGCCCGTACGATTTTTCATTCTAATCGGATCAATTCTTGGTCCATGGCTGATCAATGCTCAAGATTAATTGAATGGGGCGATAGTATGCCTTCGTAGCATCTCTGGTCAAGACGTTGTATATGGCCGTATATACGGGGAAACGACCGAGCGACGCCTTGCGAGCACGTCGTCGGGGTGGTTGGTCGTCGTCGTCGTTGGCAGAGGCGCCGACGCGACCGGAGAGTGCATCGGCGCTGTCGCGATATACATACCTAATCGTACGGTATAAGAACCGACCAAGTACACATATAGATATATACATACATATGTATAGAGAGAGAGAGAGAGAGAAGGAACAATATATATGTGCACATGCAGTATATAGGTACGTACTATCAAACTCCTGCTACCTACAATACGTACGTGCGGTGCAGCACTACCGCGCCACCGACTCGCGGCCCGTATCGACCTACGCGCGACCCGTATTCTCTCTCCCGCGTTCTCTCAGCCCACCACCCGCACTCTTGCCGAGAACCCGGTTTTTCGCGGTGCGCGATGCGGTCTAACTCTCTCTTGCTCTCTCTCGCTCTGCCCCCCCCCCCTCTTCGACCCTTCCCCACACCTGATTGCTGATCGTGCTCGTGTGCGGCTGTTTTTCGTTTCCTTCTCTGTCTATCTCTCTCTCCCTTGTACTGTATATCGTATATATTATATATATATATCACTAACCCACCCACCGATTCGAACGTTGAGCTCGCTTCTGGCCGATTATACGAAAGCACGGGCACTGGGTTATTCGGACGCCTACTGGTCGACAGCCCTTTGGAAGTTTCGCGACCGCTCTCACTATCTCTATCTTTGCCTCTCCCTTTCCTTCTCTCAAGGGAGGAAGAAAAAATAGAAATTGGAAAGAATCTCATACCGATGGAAATATTGATATTCTAAGTCGGATGCTGTGCGGGATTGATATTGAGATTTTAGCCTCATGTTTATGCGAATACGTGTTGAAAATGTGATTTGTATTTGTTTTGGAAAGTTATCGAAATTGAAAAAGACGAAATGGTAAAAAATACAAAATATTAACTTTTGTATAATTTTATAGAGAAAATATTCGAATAACAAAAGATCACGATTATATTCATCGTTTAATTATTTGACAAAGTCGTCATGCCAATTGTTTCACCACGACGAATTAAATACAATATTCATCATTACCTTCTCTCGTTGATAATTAATTTCATACATGTGAATCAATAATCTCAAACTGCGCTTTACTATCACAACTATATACTGATATTTTGATAAGGCGAAATTAATTTCAGTATATTACAATCAAAATAGATTTATCAACGTCCGTCCACAAGAACAATATCATATTTTGTTAATTTTGATTGAAGAGGTATGCCTCGTACCCGAGGCATATTAATATACATTTTATTTTAAAGAAGATTATTATAACTCATAAAACGTGACGATATAAGCTCCATACACGATCGATAATTATTCCTTTTTCGCGTGACTATGTATTGCACGAGCAGATTTCATTGTACTGGCGTATTATTATTACAAATTATTCCAGCTAATCCTGTATAACCGTGCGTAAAGTGACGAGGGATTTACTCTCATACATGTACATATATATACATGACATCGACGTGGCCTACGCGGATTATACTATCACGAAGTGGAAAATGCCGCCTCGGATAAGTTTATCCAACGACGTAGGTACACGTTTAGTGTGCAACCGTAGATATACCGCGTTTAATATTTATAATTCAACTAAGAATCTCTCCCCTATCTTCTCGCTCGCTTTCCAACTTCCGGCGATACTTTGCAATGTATTTCACGGAGAATCTTGTATATATGTACGGGCATAGGCGTATGCCCGTGTATGTAAGAAGCAAAGTTTCTGCCCGGCGTGGGCCAAAACTTTATGCAGGTAAGGATCAGCGACTATTCGCATCCGAGACTTTCGAGTACGATGGTTACAACTTTCATAAATCCCACGTTCCAAGTCCCCAATTACCGAAATAATTATCCCACCTCCGCGTTATTAAACATTGATCATTATAGATATTGCCTTATTTTTTTATTTTTTGTATTTTCTTGTTTTGCACTTATTATTTTTTCACCATATAATGGACGAAGATACGAAAATAGTGGACGATTCTCGAGGAACCGTACGATAACAGTTCGATTGCGTGCGGGTACGACCGCGAAGCAACGTTAGCCGTTAGAAGCGCGGCACGCGACTGAGCTAGCGTGCGCACGGGTGTTATCAACGGACGAATGCTGAAGAATGAGCGCGCGCGCTAACGTGGCTCCGCGCGAAGGAGCGAAACAGAGAGAGAGAGAGAGAAAGAGTGAGAGTAGAGAACAGAGAGCAAGTTGGCAGGAGTTTTATTCATACGTATACATATATTAGGTTTGCAATGGTCGGACGCTTCTACATATTGTAATCGCTCATGATGCCAATAGGCCACTATCAATCTTATCTAACGTTATATATATATATATACAGCCTTTGTATACACGTATGTGTCCATATCGTGAAAAACGGAATTCAAGGTCCATTGGGACACGTTTACCATTTCCGCGTCTGTTATTCCGCATTTGTCATCAATATGTATAACACGGGGTAAAGCAAGGAAATATATACTATCTAAACGCGTTTGCCTTTAAAATGTGCAAATGGCCGTTTTCACGATATGTTTTTAGGAGACGTCTGCTCCCGTTTATTTTCGGCTAACCGTTGTACTACTTGTTACAGCATTTTTTTCGGTTGGATCGTATAGCTACGGGCGGCGAATAAAATGGAACAACTTTTAAATTGCTTGGAAAAGTTTAGTACTATCTAAGGTAGTTCGGTGTGTTAAGGAAAAGAAAGATTGAAATATTAAGGCTGTGAACAGTCTATGGTCTTTCAGAAATTCGTATTAAGCGGGCTCGACATTTTGTTTTGGTCCAAAAAGACTTTATTGGGAATTGCGGATTCGGAAATGTCCTGCACAACAAGAATATCACATTTTTTATTTCGATTTGTTGCGATTTTCCCGTAAAAATGTGGAAAAGTGTGAAAATTTCGTCTTTCCCGGCCTACCCCAAGTCTCAAAATTAAATGAGGAGTGTAAACCATCGATACCTACTTGAAGAGGATCGAAAATAGTACCATTAGCGATAAATGGGAGTATTAGAGACACTAATAAGATATAGAAAAGCGGTCTAGGTCGCAGTTAATAAGCCACGGTGAATACACCGGGATCGTGTTTTACCAAGTAATAAAGAAACATGCCAGCCGCGTGTTCAGGCATGCCTTATCTTGCTGTTGTCGACATAAATAAATGTGTCACAATTCAAATGTTTCTGGCAGCTCATTTATACGAAAACCCCGTGGGCTATCGTAGCGGCTTAAGGACATATTGCCTGACTTTATCCTGTAGAATATAAATTTTCTATGACTGATGTGTGTGACAAAGTGCGTATATATTCGAGTGCGAAGAATCGTTGGTTTATATATAGAAGCTACCGTGTACGATATCATCAGCCATTATTCATCGTAATGGAGCAAACGAGCTGTTTTTGTATACGTAACATATATATATCATATACGTATCGCCAACAACAAGGACAACGATGTCCCGCCGGGGAATCCCCGCGTCAACCATTCACAGCCCTTTCCTCGCTCGAGTGCTCGTTGAACAGTCCCGGATATCTAAGGCCGATAAGTTCGTTCGCGCCTTTCGCAAAGCTTTCACTATAACCAGGGATAGAGCCACCATAGTCCGCCAATGATCCGTGTACGCGGGTATCCCAAAATACCGTCAGAGTGAGAGTGAGAGAGAAGGAAAGTAACGTATTTATCGACCCGCCAGTTTTATAGTTTCCGTGAACGCGCACGGTAGAGAATACCCGGTGATTTTACACGGAAAAATATTAATAATTTTACTTCGCAAAAAAAAGAAGCGAGACAAAATTGCGAAACACGAGGGTTGGACCTTCCGGAAAACGTAATATTACTCGCTGCGAACCTCGATAAAAGGCTACCAGAGGTTTTCATTTATTTATGAGAAATTACTTTTACGAGCTCCGACAATTCTCGCAATTTTGTGAGAAGGCAATAAATGATTAGTTGGAAAAATAATGGTGGTGAGCTTTACAGATGAAATTTTCAGAAAACCTTCTTGTACCTTCTTCCTACGAACCTCGACGAGAGAAAACGTGATTTAAATTATACTATTTATTTTTTTAATATTTTTTTACGAGTCTGCCCCCCTTCCTTTCTCTCTCTCTCTCTCTCTCTCTCTCTGCCGCCCCTTCTGTTTCAAAAAGGTTTTCAAAACCAAGGTAGAAACGGCGATTCTCGAGAATTCTAAAGCGCCCGCGAGACTAAATACCGTGTCGCGAGACGCCCTTAATTATTATCGTAATTAGTCGAGCTACGAAGGTTGGCGGGTTGAAAGAGAGCACCGGCTTTTTTTTTCTTTGGAGCGCTTTTCTCTCGTTTCACTCTGACTCGACGAGCGACCTGGCGAGAATCACCTACGCGAAAAACATTTTCTTTTTTCTTTCATAATTATAGTTTACTCCGGTGCTTTTGGACGTGCTAGATCATTCCCGTTCGTGGAAATCTGCAGGATTCCATGATTGGATTGGACAAATCATATCATATCGACAATGAGAATCCCATTTTTCATTATTGATTTCAATCAAAAACATATTCAAATTAATTTAATTACTTTCATCGTACTGTACATTATCTGTTCGTTACTAAATACTTTTTGAAAGAATGAAATTTTAAATTGGTATCAATTGTAAAATGATGAAACATCGTGCGAAGAAAGAAACGTTTCGTTTGAAACTCTTAACTTATACGATCCCCGACATTTACCATTTTTCGCATAACCAATTGTGCCAACAAAGTAGCTCAAATATCGTTGAAAATAATGTGAAACAAGAATGAAATACTGCATTCAGATGACACAAAGTATTTCCTGTTGAGCCCCGAGGGGTTAACGCTCGTGTATTTGACCTTAGTCTCGTTCAGGAGCCAGACAATGCGATGCCACCACGACTTCGTCCCGATTCTATTAAACGGTAATGAGGTCACGCGATCCGACGGTACATCTGAGAACGAGCGTAGAATTTTAAGATTTCGAATAAAATCACAATTTATATTTATTTAATTGCAAAATCAATATCAGTATTTATAGTAGTATTTAATAATGATTTTTGGTTAAAATTCTTTTCGAAAAATAGATATATAAATATGTAAAGTGGATGAAACTATCCGATGGTCCAATCATCCTCTCAGGATAAGCTCGGCGAGTGTAAGTCAAGTACTTTCGGATTCAAGGCACGTTTCGACGATCGCGATTATCATTATCGCGGCAAATCGAGGCTTAATCAGTCATATTGAATTCAGAAGCGTCTCTCGTACTTGCGGATAACCCGCAAACTCGTGATCGTAGCGCTTTACCAATACGAGCAGGCGTTGGATTTAATCGAACCAGGTGTGAAGAGGTACGCGTCCGGAGAAATGAGGAACGGATAAAAAGTTTCAACTAACGGAAATGCCCCATGTAATAACATAAAACTAGTTATTCACTATACAACTATAAATCTAAATTATGATCTATTTCATAACAAACCATAAACTATTTTTTCTACAAAATTATAAATTTATACAATTTTCTGTTAGTTTTATACGAGAAACTAAGTCCGAATGTCATTTTCTCACCCTTGCAGGAGGGCACGATTCGGCCAAAGAAATTGGCTATATGGTGCACTATCGTAAATAAGCATTTGGGTATTATTCCAAGGCAATCGATCTTTGTACACGTACATTCGTAATATAATATATGTTCGCGTACGAATCCCAAATGCCTATTGGAACAAGTGCTCCGGATCGACGCATAAATCTTCATGTCCTATATGTATATATATTTACATATATGCAAGTGGCACCGTACATAACATCTGTAATACATATATATGTACCACAGCTTTTTCGATTCACTTGCCCATCGAGATTCCTGTACCGTGCCGCAAACACATACATATTATATACATATATATATACATATATATATACATATATAAGTAGCTTGGGCTATTGGCCTTTCACTGACGTATATCTATGTACGTTATATATAAAGTTGCATACGCGATGCGTTACGTTCCCATCCTATTTCTGTTACGAGAATACATAGTGCGCCAACCGGAATGGTGTACGCGTTATGTACATGCTTTTGTACACTATCACATATATATTCATATCTATATATATATATATATATATATATATATATTTATACATGTATATATCTGTGCTTGCGTGTATGAACATTCCAGGAAAATGTTGGAATGGCAATGCGACGAGACGCCGGAGGGCTAACTCTCTCGCTATCCTCGTCTGGCGTCGTATTTCCCGCCACAACGAGAACCCTGTATGTTATACATATTTGTACATACACATAGACACGAGCATATACATATATATGATCATATACCATTACCCGAGGCACAGATTGCGGAAAAACAAGCGCGTTGAGACCATCAGAAACTATACGTATAGAGCGGAGTGACGGTGAGTGGGGCCTCGCTACGAAACGGTCGTCGGCGCCGAAACGTCGCGCTACAGACTCGTGGTGTAGACTCAATTCCTTACATTCCAACCCCCTGCCAACCCCCGTTTCTCAGTATACGTACCAAGACCGTTGGCTTCGCGAAGATTCCAAAATACGTGGCACGTTTGCCAGCGAAAAAGTTTCGGTACTTTCGCCAACACGAGAGAGACTATAATATATTCCCTAACATGTTTCAAAGAAATTGCGAATGGGCTCGCGAAACGATTCGCCCGTTTCCAATTTTATTCTTAATTGCCATCCGGAGGAAGCCGATAAAAGTGAGGAAAAAGTGTACGTTGAACCAACCATACGTAACGAACTTTTAAACTAAAATAAATCTCACCCTCAAATTTACGTTTATTATTTTGTACTAATAAATTTAAACGCGACAAAATATAGTCTCGCTCGGCCTGACTACGTTTAATTTATATAAACTTTTATTTTCATCGAATCTCGTCTATTTCTTTCCTCTCTGTCGGTCTCGCCACTTTACTGTGAAACGTGAATCACGTGCGGAGCTGCATCGAACGTAATTGCACATCGACGCGAAAGCGCTATAACTTCGCGTATACTATATACCTCGTTGATACCGTAGACACCGTAAACGCGTATATGAAAAAGGCACATTCTCCGGATAAAGGGGAGGAGTAAGTTATGGCATTTGAGGCATTAACGCGATGCGTTTACAGCGGGTGCACGTAGCCACCGACGTCCTCGGCAGCACGCACGGCGACACGAAGGGTTGATCCACCCCGACGAAGGGCGTCGCTCCGGTCAGCGGGAGTTTTTGCACCAAGACCCTACGAAACGAGAAGCATAACGTCGTAACTGTGTGCGCCACTGGCGCACAATCACCGAGCATCGAACCCCTGACCCGATCTACTATACGCGTATCTTATATACATGGTAAATAGAGGTTTTATATATGTATATACATAGTAAGAAGATGGTACATATAATCCTTATCCGCGAGAGACGCTGCCAACCCAGTTACGAGGTTCGCGGCGGGGTATGGAGCCATGGTGGGGGTGACATAAGGATGCTGCGAGAGCGAGGGAAAGGAGCGAAGGGGTTGAACGCTTTCATCACTGATACACACACGAGCACACACACATACGTGCGAACGGAGAGAATGAGAGGAGAAAAAGATAGATAAATAAAGAGAGGGTAAGAGAGAGAGAGAGAGAGAGGGGGAGAGGGAGGAAGATAGATAGATCGATATAAACGTAGAGCGAGAGAGCAACAGCGATTCCGTTTCGAAGCGAGCGGCCTTTCACCTAAAAGAAAACGAGAGACACGAGAGATCGACGAAGAGGGAGGGAACGTTAGGGGTAGCGCATCCCTCTTTTCAAAAGCTTCCGTTTTTCTCGTCGACTTTTCTCTCTCTTATTTTCCTCTCTGCGTCTCCTCTCTCTCTCTCTCTCTCTCTCTGTCTCTCTCTATCCACTACAGCACCTTTCCTTTTAATTTTTTTTTCCTTTCTTTCGCTCTTTACATCATTTTTTTCTGTCCTCGTCACTCTCTCTCTCTCTCTCTCTCTTTCTCTCTCTGTTTCCTTTACCGCATGCTCATTTTCATTTCTTTCTTCATCCACTGATAAATTCGTCTCGACTTCTCCAGCTACGCCAACGACACAATTCAACGACTCTCAAAACTCTCTCTCTCTCTCTCTCTCTCTCTCCCTCTCTTCTTGACTCTGGTGGTAAACACATATACGTATGTACATATACGTACGCGTACACGTTCTTGGAGTAGGTACAGAGCTTCGCAGCATCTTTTAATCATAGCGCTCCCTATACGCGCCGCGGCTCGCTATTATTTCAGAAGAAAGACAGAGAGTACGCTGTACGAGAGCTCAGATGAGAAAGAGGGTTGGGTGTCATCTCGCACTCTTGGCTCGTTTACCACTTTATTGTTTTCTTTTTTTTCCTTCTCTTATTCTCTTCCACCTTTTCAATTGTAGAGGCTCGAATCATATTTCACAATCCGCGTACCAATGTACATGTACGATATAATTTTTAGTGAGAAAACACGTGTGCGGATACATCTGCCTTTTTTTAATCTAGCCACGAATGTTTTTAATCGCGTGCGCTGTTTCATAAATAGCAAATACCGGAGTCCCCGTGGCTATAGTAATGAATAAGCGATAAGTCATATCACCGGACCTCCCATTACTCATAAATTTACGAATAAATATATATACACGATGAATTCTACCAGCGAATTAAAAAGACAACGATCGTTCTTTGAGCTATGATTTCGAAAATAAAGTAGATAATTGTTTCGCAAGATTAAAACATCGCACGAAATAAAATGAGGATGAAATACTAGAGGGTGAGGTTCACGGAGCATGCCACGTGAACTGAACCGAGCCATGTGTATTGTGTGTTTTCGTACGTACGTGCGAATGAACACCTACGTACCTATGTAATTATTATTTATCGAAGTCCGTGACCCAGTATCGATATCGCGTAATTTCTAGGAAGGAACGAACACACTCGATAGCGACAGCCTACATACCACTCGCTTCCAAAGGTATTTATTTAAATACTTGTTTTTTTTTTTTTAATTTTACCCGCTGCGAATCGTACCGACAAATTTATTTATTTGCACGATTATTATTTGTTCGATAAATTACTGAATCGCGAAAGGCTGCCCAGCATCGTCATAATAAATCGAGCAGAAACGATTCGGTCATAAACGTTTCACGTTCACTCCCCCTTCAGCAATGAAGAAAGAAAAACAAATATCTTTTTTCTACTTCGCAGTAAGAATTAAATAATACAACCGTATATATTGCGTCATGTATTTTTCCACTCGGTGCTAACGTCGGGCTTCTTGTCGATATAACATTAATCGTTGTGCAACCACCGCACGGTCGTTGGAAAAAATAAATAAATAAAAGAACAACCCCATCCCCTTTCTCCTATAATCCGTATACGAAGGAACGCCGGCCTCGTGCCTACGCGAGATATTTTTTTTTTTGCCGTGGGGTGCACGAGCATACCTCGTCGGCCTTTTCTGGATTAAGTATGTACACACTGTCGGTATGTATATACGTGAAAAAGTATGCAAATCATATTCCTATATACAGGCGAAAGTATCAAAACTCTCTACATATATACAATTAAATCTTCCAAAATCGATATGTACTTTCAAATGCGGGCAATCACGATGACGCAATGCTTCTCTCTCTGCCTCTCTCTCTCTCTCTCTCTCTCTCTCTCTCTCTCTCTCTTTCTCTCTCTCTCCCCCCGGGAAATATAACACGTATCTACATAGATGGTACCCGAGAAGGGGAGGGTTACGAACAAAGTCATCGGAAACGCTTGAGTAGCCGTGCAAGCCAGTAGGCAACACCGACAGAGGCTCTATATCAGTATCTACTTCGTTGCTACATAATAGGTAGCAGTGAGAAATGCGACAGACTATACGACGATATATTTATATATATATATTTTTTTCACTTTATATATTCACCATATAACTCATCCCATCCTCGATCTGCTCTTTTTTTGCAAGTGTTTGCGCTTATGCCTTAATGTCCGCGGCTAGAAAGAGGGGCGGGGAGACGGTCGAGGGTAAAGAGAACGAGAGAAAAGAGCTCGATGCTTTGCCCCTCTGCAGCAAAAGAGCTCTGGGCAGGGCAACTGTGTTCCTTTATATATACATATATATATATATATATTTATATATATGTGTATGTGTATGTATGTATATCGATATATTTTTGTACGTGTACATAGATATATTATAGCCAAGTAGTCATCTAGGTAGCGCCTAGCCCAGCTTCCACTCGGCGGAGCATGATCGAGATCGATCGTACGACACAAAAGAGTGTAGTGACGCGACTCGACTTCATATAGGCGAACGAGCAACATCACAACGTCCAGTCCCCGAGGCGATACACCCTCTTCCTTTTTTGTTCTATCGCTCGTCGGGCGCCAGAGGGTTAATTATAAAAGGGCCCCCGGGGGGTGTGCGCGCACGTTAGGTTATCGAGGTCGGACCCATAACAATATAAATCGAACGGTGAAAATCAGAAGGGCGTGTCTATACGAATAATTCGTCGGTCCAAGGGGGACGGACATACGTCCGTTCGAAATGACAAAACGGTCAATGTGATGTTTGAACGAGCTTTGATGACTTCGCGTTATACGGTACGTATGATTGTCGTTGACGAACGGATAACAACTGTTATAGGACGTTCCATTTGCATGTCATGATTAAACGATTGAACGATAATTGACCGAATATTAGCGTTACGCTGTGAAAACCACATGCGTGGCAGTTTCCAAGCTAATGGGTAATTTTCAAAATGGTAATTCGCGTTAGTGGCAATTTAATCGGGAATGAATATTCATGAAACCACGCAGTCTGAATAAAGCAAGCGAGATACCATGATTGGGAATCGGTGTTCGGATGAAAAATTGTTGTTCGGGGGAGGGCAATTTTATTGGGAAAAAATGATTTATCTTGTTTCACTTTTATTTAATTTATATCTTACAAAATAAATATTCAACGCGCGTTTTACATTGTTCTATATTATTTACCAGGCATGAATTATTTATTAAAAAGATTCAATAAGATTTAATTTCTTTCTTCAGCCAGTATTTTTTGTATATCGACCTTACAAAAAAATTCAGGGGAGTTATAAAGGCGTCGATTTTATTTAATAATGATTGATGTATTATTATAAATATTTCAAAAGCTCGTAACCTCGAGGGTCAGGCTTCGGGCATAACGAAGCTCGAGGGGTGAGTTACGTGAAAGCCCAATGGATTGGCTCTTCGCACGCACGCGTTATACTATATGTTTCTCTCTCTCTCTCTCTCCCTCTCTCTCGGTCAGTTTCTCTGTCTCTCTTGCTCCCTCTATCTGTCGTATGGGTTTTTATCAGCAACCAAGCCGAGCAAACGCGGGTCTTAGTTACGTGCGTTCTCTCGTAAAACGCATCGACCTGTAGGTTGCCTCGCTATATGGGTACAGAGGGGGAACGGGCACGCAAGCTCGTCTATCTTTTTTTCCCTATATGGTTACCCCGTCCGACCGTACGTCGTCTCCTACTACTAACGAGACGTAGTGTCTCGGTCGTTCGTCGAGCGACCTCGGATCTCTCAAATCTCCGCCGGGTCCACCAGCTACATCCCTCTCGTGGCTAGCCCTTGGCGATCTTTCCCATTACATTTATTTGGAGAAGCTTCTAAATCCAATCGAAGACATGAAATTTAAACTTATGACGTTCGATTCTAAGCAATTTCATTAAAAGTGAAAAAATTTAATCTCGTCCGCAACAACAATATAATTGTCGATATAATTATATAAAAAAAGATATTCAACACGATTCGATCAATCGATTATTAAAAAAGAAAGTTGGAGAGAGAAACTATCGCAACGTTAACGGAAAAACATCACTCGTAACACTTTTAATAATGTCAATCAATCAAAAGTTGAATAGTTACGTCAGATTTATGATTACTATTTCGTTATTTAAGGTAGAAAAATCTCGGTTCGATTACGCAAGTTTGGAAAAGCTTAAGCTCGTTGGTTGTTCAACGAGGCGTTTTATAGGTTCTTGCCGCGTTCGCTTTAGATGATGTGTCTGTTGGCCATCCGAAGCCGGGTCCATTCTCGTGGGAGGCCCAATCGATCAATTATTATTATACTGCTTGTGGATATCTCGTTTTCGCTACTATACTGCTTCTGATGCCACTGCCAATCGCTCGATAGCCTTGCTACTGGGTCGAGACACTTTACCAATCCTCTTCATCCAATCTTCCATATAAACATATATACGTATACGTAAATACATATATATTATACAGCGACGATTGGATTCTATCAGTGCTTACTCTTCACCATTTCGAGTTTAATTACATTTCGACGACCTCAGCCCCACCATATGGTATGCACACTTAAACATGCAATTTCGAAGGACGTGTCTCGTACCTCTTCCACTCGTAAGTCTGCCCATTGGGATAGTTTAAAGAAGATATTAATTTTCTTCGATAGACTGACGATAAATAAATCACAGGGATATTTATCGATGTTGTCGATTTTATTGATAAAGAAACAACAAGGAAATCAAAAAATTAAACAGTTAAAAAAAACAATAAGAAAATTGTATTTATTTTGATTTCTAAATTTCCAAAATTTCTACAGACATAAAATTCATTGAGACGTCGATACCTACCTCGTAGTCCATGGCAGTACTTTGCTACCCTCGAAACTGATGCTTCTCAACTCGTACTTGGATCTGTGCCTTAGGGGTGAGCCAGGGCCAGCGCTGCTGTAGAGAAGATTTTTCACGCTTTTTGTCGTTGGACCGGGCACGAGAGCGCAACGACGGCTCGTCCCGTTGTCGCGAGCGCATTGATTCATCGTTCTTCGTAGCGAGCTCATCGTCGTCGTTATATCGCGCCACGTACGCGCATTCGTACGTACGAGAGACACAAAGGCAATTATCTCGTCGGGTGTCGATCGCACGTATCGAAATCCCGTTTCGGTCCGTTCGCATTAACGGTTGAAATTCACTCGCGCGACTAATTCACCATAAATAATACACGACGTCCATCGAGTCTCGCTAGATTTTTCGCAAGGCACTTGGATTCCCTCCTTGAATTATTCCATTACGTCTTTATCCCGAGCTTCTTTCCCTCTTCGCTCGTAGAAACGGAAAAAGTCGATAAAAATTTATTTGACAGCCTCGTCGAACGATTCCCAACAGATCGTTCTCCCTTCTTATTTCCACGTTGAAATGGTATTTCCGTGCACCACCACCTGCTCTCTTCACCGTTAACAGGTAGTCGCTTCGTCTTTCGATCGCAAAAATTCACCTCACGTGCTCCACGTCCCAACGACTAGCAACGAAGGGCTTATATTTCCAAGTCCCCGCTTCACTCTTCTCTTCAGTTAGGAAAATTTACTCTTCGACTTCCGGTCCCCGAATTGCGCTCTCCGATTCGAACGAGCTATCGTCACCCTCATACCTTCGACGTACTCGCGTACTTCCATCGCGAATATTCATCGACGAAGCGACGATCGATTTTCACGATCGAGAAAATCATCGTACCAAAATTCTTTGGTCGCGTGTTTGCAAAAAACCGCACGTAACGATGACACTTCGGCGTCCCGAGATGTCTCGTCTCAAGATCCTCCGTTTCGAGATTTATTCGTGTATCTTTGTCAACGCGAGCAGCCACTTGATTCGAAAACAAAACAGACGTTGTTTGTCCACAGATCGAGTCTCGAGTACCAGTCTCGAACTGAATGCAGGTGTGTCGACACTATACGAGTATAACCGGCGTTCCATCTATCCGACAACCCCACCACGAGGGAGAAAAATATATATATGTATATGGGAGAAAGAGAGAACTAGGGTTAGCTTCAACCCACCCCGCGCGCTTTAGTCCAGCAACCCCCTTTTCTGCTCTTCCTCACCGTCCTGTCGTATAAGCGCCACTCGTGCATTTACCTTCGTCTCACACCAAGTTCCACGTCATTTCCCCCTTTTTCCCCGTTGCCCCACCATCGTTATAAACTTTGCCCCCCTTTTCCTCGCGTTATTGTTGGTATACTAGCGCGTTCTCCATACCTCGACCGTCGTCTAACGATCTGTATCATCCCTTTCAACCCCTCGTCAATCTCTCCCCACCCCCTTCTCTCTCTCTCTCTCTCTCTCTCTCTCTCTCTCTTGCTGTATCTCTATCTCACATAGGTACACACACACAGTCGATTTCCGTCACTCGTGCATGGTTTAAGTTTAACACTGATGATACCGACCTGCGTATCACAACCGCGATTCTCTATGTATCGTATCTATAGTGAATATATAGATCTGTCCTGACGCAAGGGGGTTTGTAGCCGGCGAACACATGACTGCTCGATTTCACGGTTAACACAATATCATCGATGCATCTGTACGCGATGTATACACAATGATGTATACGGGTTTATATCAATCCACTGTATAGATCGTCGTATACTCGAATCATTGAGCGAGAATCAAAATTTATCGATCTATAATTTAATTCGCAGAACGTATCGGATGTATATTGTATCGTAACGTCGAAGGACGAACGAAACACGATCAACGATACAAAATGACGAAAATTTTGGTACCGTGGTAAAAATGATCCATACGAGAATTATAAACTTTTGATTTAGGGCACGTTTGAATAAACGTCGCAAGGTCGAAAACACAATTATAATACAAAATTCATCACGCGAGGAACTTGTTCGGGGTGGCAAAAATCGTTCTCTTCGGAAGGTTCAATGTCTACGAGAAATTTGATTATGCCGGTATCGCGAGAGGGTGGTTACGCGTTGAATTTATGTGTATACGTGTGTGCGTACGTATATATAATTATAATAGACGGGATATTGAGATATCGTTCGCACGGCGAGACACGAGGAATACAACTGTGGAAACCGTCCTGTTGTTGTGGTGATGGTAGTTGTGGTCCTCGCCTCTCGCGCTACCGTAGAGAGAGAGTGAGAGAGAGAGAGAGAGAGAAACACACACCGCAGACGCGCGAGGAATACATACAGAAGCGCATGCGTTTAAAGTCCCGATAGGGTTGCGCTTTAGCGATAGTGGCTTGTTTTCTGAAAATCCTCATGGGACGGAGAGAGGATAGAGAAGGCCGCGGCAGAGAAAACGCTTCAACTTTTTTTATACCTATATAGACGCGTCTACGTGTCTCTATGTGTGTAGAAATGGGGACGAGGGAGGATGAGGAGATGATGGCCATCGCATGGAAGGGATGGAAAGCTTTGTTCGGTTCGCAAACCGACAATGCCCCTCTTTATATAAAGCGAGAGATCGATAGAGGGGATTTCTCAGGCTGATTGCTTCGTGGTCTTCGAGAGATCTTTCAATCAAGCCACGAGAGCTGGAAGGATTTAATTCTTTCCATCAACGTTGAAATTTAGATGAGATTTATTAACGAGTTGCCCGCTGTTTTCCTTTTTTTCTTCGCTGTCGTCGAAGCGAAACTTTGATCGATTTCTGTTCGAAATTCGAATATTTTTTTATTGTTTTTATTAACTCAATAAACATCACGAAAGTATCTTAGAAAGACTTGAATCAACTCGGATCGAAAAAAAATTGTTTCTCGTTGTTTTAACGCGGTGGAAGAAACGTGTAAACGATGAAAGAATGTTCCGAGACTCGAGCTGGTCCGAATCGCGAAGGGTACGTTGCGAATCGAGCTGTTTTCGAGAACCTCGAGAAACAGTGAGAGGGGTAGGATCTGGGAAAGCCCGCTAAAGTGTGTGAACGCGCATTTGTCCATTCCCGCTGGAAAACGATTCGTGCCACCCACCACTACCACCACCGACCTCCCCCGACACTCAACACCCCAAGGTCGCCCATTTATACATATATATATATATATATATATAAATATATACGTAGTACCCATTTATATATATACGTACCGTACACTCCCTCGCTTCGGTCTTCGGAATCAATGCCATTCTTGGTGATTGCGTTATTGCGTAACGGAAGAACGTAGGCAGGAGTCTGCGTGTTACTGTGTGCGCGCAACACGTCGTCTCCTCTTGCACTCCACACTAACATTACGACGTATCTGTATACGTGCCTACGATATCATGTAAATACTTATGGGGCTTTCCATGTTACGTGAACTGGAAGAAAACTCCAACGTCTATGAACAAAATTCTATAATCCTATGTTTACGTAAGGAACGATCGAAATTAATGAAACAAATCGCAACAAAAGAGGAAAAACGAATGTTTTTTTTATGGTTTATGCTGTAAATTTGACCTTGGTGGTCTGTAGACTGTGATTTGAGAATAATTTTGTTTGTTCATTAAAAAAATGGGAAATAATTGTTATCGCATAATCTTAAAGGATCTCGGTCCAAATATTCGTTCGAGAATTTTTTATAATAAAAAAAATTTGCAAATATTATGTATAGTTATACTCGCGAATAGCGCTTGATTATAAAAGTGTAGATAAGTTTAAGATAGTCGCGTTATCGTAGTAAAATTCGATTTGACTCGGAACAACCCATAAGTAAGTATCCTACACAAAATATTTCGCGTTATAACTATGTATATCTACTCTATCCACTGGGAATGACTGTCGCCTCAGCTGCACAGCATCCGCGCAGGTTTCACCCTTAATTATAAACGGGTCACGTGACACGTACCTGTTTCACCGATAAGACGTCACCGCGATGTAATTATAACTCATTAATTAACACGCTAATTCGGTAGACAGGATTTTGCTGTCGAAAGCAGATCTAATGAATTCCGAGTATCCCGGTGAATGCAAATATCCGTTCAGCTAATATACATAATTCGTTTAGCCCGAACAATCGAAATATTTTCGTGGGCTTTAATTATATTTATAACAATCGCCGTATATTTATAATATCGTTGCGCGATATTATAGATATTCTAGCAATTTTACCACTCGACCGCAAACGTTATATTTTTCCGGAAGAAAAAAAAAATTATTATCATTGTTCAACGATAATATTCGAAAATAATCGCGAGCAATTTCATTAATTATGAAATAAAAATTGAGGAGAAATGATCGAGCAAATTGACGCAATTTATTCCACTTCCTTGATAGAAGAAAAAAAATTGTCGACGTGACTGTGGGACATGAAACAAAAAAAAATGATGAAATTTCGAATTAGTAAGAAGCGTCGTTACGTTTTTATTTCGCAATGAGAAAGAGAAAAAAAATATGTGGATAATAATAACGGAGGAATTACATCGAATTTACAATTCCCGGTTCGGTCCCTCGAGTGTATCGCACTCAAAAGTTACGAAGGCTATCCTATGTTATATACGCCAACTTATAATTCGTTAATTATAATATTATAGGATTTCGCGAACCACGAACGATTCTCCAGTGTTCCTAAAATTGTTCGTGCTTCTCTCGCGTCCTTGCGCGAACTATGTATAATGTGTATTACGACGTTATATTATGTACATGTACGTATGTATTATGGATTTCGTGGATGAGAAAGTGGGGGAGGGAAGATGCGAGAGTAGCAACTCGCTATTATCAAAGTAATCGCAGTAAAGTGTAACAAGAAAGTTGTCGACGTATCTCTCGGGGGAATTGAAGGACATCTCCGACTTGAATATAAGTTTTAATATACCACCGCTGCATTGGCGAGACCACGAGAACATGCATGTATATATTTATATATAAGACATCGAGAGAGAGAGAGAGAGAAAGTGAGGGAGTGAGATGGAGGAATATAGGAAGGAAAGTTTATAGTTATAATTGGCAAGAGCGAGAATGAAAGGAAAACAGCTCGAACATGTCTCAAGTTTGTGATTAAAGGATCAACAAAAATTCAAGTACCCTCTCTCTCACTATCATCTCATCGTCTTTTGCTCTCAAACGAACTTCCTGGAGAACATTCTGCTCGAATATCATCGTGATCTCAAAGGAAAGGTTAAAAAACTAAAAAAACTAAAAATATCCTCTCGTAACAACTTCGACCCACTACTGTC
Source organism: Netelia inedita (assembly GCA_964017225.1). Lineage (NCBI taxonomy): Eukaryota > Metazoa > Arthropoda > Insecta > Hymenoptera > Ichneumonidae > Netelia > Netelia inedita. Next base: position 37,150,757 of record OZ024920.1, on the reverse strand, counting down.
TAATTCCAGCTCCGTTTTTTTCTTTCTTACAATAGAATTGTTTCTGTCGATGAACACTCGCTCGTAGTACGTTTATATTTGACTATGTGAAAAATATGTTTTTTTTTCGTTACTTTTCTCATGATACGACGTCACTAATTGTAAATACTAACGAAGTAATTAATATTTATAACGAAGCGTAGACCCAGCACCGGTATTTTTGTTGTTGCACCTACGTAACTATTATCACTAGCGCTTGAAAGGAGCGAGGTACGGAACGACGGGAAAGGAGGAGAGAATTTGTTGGTCCATCGGTTTATTTTATTTTCGAACATTTATTTATTACGTCGCACCTCGTCTTTTCTTGAAATCGTCGACCGGATTGTAGTGATCGTCTCTCTCGATCGTTGGTTATTAGGAAGCCCTGTACTCGTGTGTGTGGGTGTGGGTGCGTGTGTGTGTGTGTATGTGTTAGACAACGCGACAAAGTTTATTTTCTTTCCTCTTCATTTTATTCATTATTTGCTATTCGCTCGTGCGCCAAACAATTCGCCGGAATACGAATTAATTCGTTATGCCAAACTCTACAGTCCCACTCGTAACTCTGACTCGACTGGTTAGTAGACGAGAAATAAAAAAAAATTTAAACAACCGTGGGTATAAAAAATACGACAAATCGAGCAACCTCACCGAGAAGATCGAGTGGCAAGTGGAAAGTCCAGCACGATCGCAGAGAGAAAAGAGAGAAAAAACATAGAATAAAGATCATGGGAACAGACACGTACGAAATTCGTGAATGCAAAAGCTCGTTGAGCAACTCGTCTGGCGTAAATATTAATGACGTGATTGGGTAGAGAGACGTAGAGAGGATTGGCAGTTCGAGAAGTACAGTGGAAGCCCTGGTAAGTTAGAAGTAGGAAACCTTGGGCCACGCGCAGGTCCGATCACTCGGTGCGATGGAGGGGAGCACTGAGTCAAACGTGAGAGTGGTGGGGATAGCTCGAAGTAAAGTTATAACTCTTACGAGGCCTCTTCCATTAATTGTACCAATATAACTCATCAGAGGTCTCACTGTACACTTAAACAAATATTTCCTCTATTCATTTATGCATATACATACAAACGTGTATATATATATAGTATAAAGCAGGAGAGTGAATAGTAACTGCCGTCGATTTCCAACTCGAGAAATCTTAGTCTTTTGATTAGGCAATGATACGTTTTTAGTCCCTTTTTTTATCGTTCTATCCCTAAGTACAGAAATACTTGGTTGCGGCAGTGTAAGCAGTGCTGACACGCCTTTTTAATATTTCGTGTTTTCTTAACGCACGTAGTCGTTTCGTCTTGACGGCAAGTCTCGTAGCTTAATAAACAAATTATTTTGTTATCTCTGATTTAATCCAGGTTTGGGAAAATATTTTGTTTCGTAGTTAAAAAGAAGGAGATTTAGACAATTTTCTTCGTTGATTACCGGATCAACCGTAATTTTCACCGTTCTCGATCACTGGGAACGCCGGATCTTGCGTTGATCTGTAACGTCGTTCGAAGTCTCGGTGGCTTCGAGGAAGGCCTCGTTAGTCGGATTCTCAAAATCCTTCGATCTATGAATCGACGAGCATCGACAAGCGTCGTCAAGCGCGTCAAGATCAGATCTGCATTTCGGGCTCGGAATCGTCGTGAAACCACGAGGATCTCTGCCCGTCGGTGACGCGAACACTCTCGTGCTCAGTATATCTCGTGGATCTCGCGAAGCTCGTGACACCAACCGGTCCCTGACGAGTTCCAGTATCGAAGCTCGCCATAACTTCGACCCTGTCGCCCCTACGTACCGCAACCGGTGTCGTTTCGGCCGAGCTTGGTTCGATGTCCTCGTTGCCCCATGTTGGCAAAGCTCTCATACCACCACCCCAGTGTTCCGCGAATTCCGAAGCGGAACGTCCGATGCTCGGTTGACTGAGCGATCTGACGAGAGAATCGGCTTCGAAAGAGCTGAGACTGGCGAGATCGTCACGATCTACCCGGACGAATTCGCGTCTCATCTCGTTCATAGAGCGAAGATCGGTTTCGCTGCCAGCTCTCGTCGTCGAGCTCAAGCGTCTCATCTCGCCGTCGTTCGACAGACGGACGTCGCTCGGATGTCTCGAGTGATCATGAGTCACGAGGGTGCTACCACCGTCGCTCTCGTACTCGTAGAGAGTCGGCAACGACGATCTGCGAGATCTACTGTCCCATTCCGAGGATTTGCTGCGTTTGTATCGCTGGCCACCCTTCCAATGAGACGAGGAGGACGTCGAGCCAGGTGGCGGACTGAGAATTCTTATGATGACATCCCACTTCGTAGGTGGAAAGAGGGTCGTATATCTCGCGTCTTTTCTTATCAGCTCGTAGTCCTCTTTGACGACAGCCTCGGTCAACAGAGTCCTGAGTGTACTCTCGCTCGTTATGATGTCTCGCCATCTGCGTCTCTCGTCGTCGGTCAATTCCGCGGCGTACTGAGGTTCGAGCACGCGAGCGAGACTGAAGAAATTATTACCCGATCTCGAGCCCTCCGAGCCAGCGCCGTCTCTGTCGTCAACGGGAAACATGCGACTCTGCCTCGAGGGGATGTCACCTCTACCGTTATACGTGGGGTGTATCGTCGCGTCGACGTCCATATGGATCATACTGGGTCGATGCGTCAACGGTTCGTTCGTTATCGTGAGATTTGACGCGGAACTGACGTCTGAAAAGTTTTCCCACTCAGGCGGCGGTGGTGGAAGTTCCTCCGTCGGATAATTGCGTATAGTCACGTCCCACTTTGGATCAGGCAGTGGTTTGGGTCGCGCGTGATACTCGGTAACTTGTCGACGATGCCTCTCGACGTCCTCAATCGTCTTCTTCTCCGTCACCGTTCTGAGGAAAACGTCATCGACCTCGTGCGTCGTGATTTCCGGACGTCGCGTCGCCACGACCGGTTCGACCAATGGCTCGGCGTGTTCACGCTGAAGTTCGCGATGTTGTATCGCCACGTGGGACGACGGTGCGATCGGCGGTGGTGGCGGTGGCGTCGGTGCGAGAATATTCGCGACTCTGTACTTCGCGTGAGACGAATCGGTGATCTCTGTCAGTGTCTGGGTCTCCGAGAATTCGGCGAGGGAATTGAGCGTACGAGGATGATGAATCATCGGACCACCGCCAGAGGGCGACGAGCTCATGTTGTCGATCGCGTGAGTCTCGCGCTCCGCCTGTTTACGCAGGATTCTCGAGTAAACCGGTGGCGTTTGCTGTCGGGAGATCGTACTGCTCGGCGGTCCGTGAAGTTCCGGGACGTACGAGAACGTCGTCATACGGGGAACCGGACTTTCCATCGAACGTGCCGATTCCTCGCGCTCGAGTATTGTCGTCAAGTTTCTCTCCAGCGCTATACTCGCGTCCGATTCTGACGGCAATGGACTCGGCGGCGGAGGTGGCGCTCTCTTCACTCTCATCTGCACGTCAAACTTCGGCTCGATCGGTACAGCGACCGGATGACGCGGTAGCGTCACTCTTGATGCGCTCGCCGACGTCATCGCCGATGTTTCAACGTCCGCCGTCGTTTCCGAGTAGATCGAACTCGAGGCGCGCACCTCGACCTGTTGAGATAGAGTCTGATGATGTAAGAAGGCCTTGTTGTCGTACGAACCGGCTGATGACACTGGTAGTGATCTTACCTCGTCAACCTGCAATCATACGATATTCACATACGTTGAGCGAGAATTTAATCGCGGGCGTGGCTCGTTCCTTTTTTTTTAATATTCATCCAAGATGATGATGGAACGTAAATTACAGTGCCGGTAAGCAAATTGCATCGTTTGCGTGGAGAAAAAATATGATACAAGTTTGCAAACTTTTCTACCAAAACAAAGCCCACCTCGTTCGTATTAACCATTAATAAACCTTGTTTAATCATTTATATTATAATGATAAAGTGATATATATTTTTTTTTATTTATCGCGGAAGTAAATTTATTTGTATCTGCGTTTCATATTCAAATCGCATTCGGTCAATTGGGTCACGAGATAACGCGAAAAAAATTGTCTACTTGCCTCAATGCCGACCTCTGAATGACTCTCGCTTGGGTAATCGCTCGGTAAAGTGTCGGAATGATCGATGACCAAATTTGCCTCGCTGCCGGACGACGACGGTGCCGCGTGAAGTAACGCGTGCGCCCTTGGTATCTTGAGCCCCTCGAACATGGATATATTGCCGAGCGAAGAACCCGATAGTTTCGTTATCTCGGATCCTGTGCCACTTCCGAACGGTTGACGATGAACGACGCGTACGTTACGCCGTTTCAGACACAGGTACGAGCAACCGAGTCCGAGTAATAATAACGAGAGAAACAAAAGGGCGCAGATCGTCAATAAAATCTGTATGCCCTTCAAGGGTGGCTCGGCGACCGATGCCGGGATGGGAGGGTTGCCAACGCTGCGACGAAAAATAAAATTAGCATCATTCGTGCGAACCAAGGTCATAGTAAATTTCAATAAAAAACAAAATTCATTTAAAGCACTCTTTGTCCGTCTGAATTGAATTTTTTTTCATGGTTTTGTTGCACAATAGACCGTTAATTATTTTTAAGTAGAACCATTATTCGAAGTGAGTGAAAAGATTCATAATTTATCGGTTACTGTCAATCGATCGCAGTAATTAATCCAAAGTGTCATGAGATTAAATATTTCATTCGAGACAAAAAATCACTTACATGGGATTCGAGTTGACTATACTCGGTTTTGGTGTTATCGGTGGTGGATATCTGCAAACGATCGTAATAACCTCGTCACCATCCATCTCGAGACCAGGGTGAAATCGTACGACGATATTGTTGGTAAAAACACGCTGAGGATCTTGCTTGGTGCCACATCCTGAAAATTCACGAATCGACGTAAAAACATTGGACGGTAATATAAATATTCATTCATCGACTGTACAAAACCTGTCTCTCGAGAAATAAATAAATAAGAAATTCACGAAATTCCAGAAATGAAAAAGATTAAAAAACAGGGTGTCGAGACCTTTTAAGGGCAGCTCGAGGGTTGCGTGATCCAGCCCACGTCCTTTGACCATGCAAGCACTGTTCCGATCGAAATCGGCGTAGGCACGTCCGTAAAACGGTTCCTCGAACTTCAGCTCTACCTCCATGCTACCTTGGCCACAGTTTAAAAATGCCCTCGTACGATTGAGAAATATGATCGGTTGTATGTCATCGAGCTTCGTGACTTTTCCATCGAGAACCGTGCTCGGTGGCAGTCCAGGCTGATACTCGATGCTGTTACCCTGAGACGCATAATTGCTCTGTGACGAGACTCCTGAGAGTCCGAATGCACAGAACAACAACGTCAGGCTCGCCCACATCGTCTGAAATGCATCAAATCGAAATCATTATTTTGACAATTCGTTGTTAAAAACAAACGATGAAAAAGTCTTTTCGCGCGTTCGCGTTTTCCGACGTGTCGATTTTATTTTCACGGGAGGACAATCGATATCGTTAAGTCGCGTTTGCTCTCTCGATGTATTGGAAAACTTCAATGCCATAACTCGATTCTCCGTGCGCCCGGATGGAATTCCAGTTCGAGCTCGACTTTCACTCTCGATGGTAGAACGTGCTATTTGCGCTATAGATATGCTCTCGGCTTTTGCACGTGTGAGCTAAGAGACTAAGTATATATATAAGTATACTGATATATTTGTATTAACGTACAGTGCAAGGACGTCGAAACGCTCGATTTAGAAGGACTCTCGGCCTCTGGAGGACTTTAATATCTGGTACACCTTTAACGGGGAGTTCTTGCACCCCCTTGCAACGTTATTATCTACATGCCTCTCGCGTATTAGTCGTCGTTGTGCGACTGCATGCAGCACGAAACGATAAAATATGAAAGTCCTGGAGCTCGGTGTTAACTAGTACGACTCAACTAGCGAGAAATATATCGACTCGATGGTTTCGCTTCAACGTTGAACCGCGACGATAAATTTAACTGCTGAATAGGTATGTATATTTAGGGCCAATTTTTACTGGTATTTATACGAGTATTGTACAGAATTAATTTAGAAATTTCATAATAAAATTATCGTTTTCGTTTGAAATATTAATATGGAAAATTTGACATAATATTGTCATAATAATAGCGTGTGAAATGAAATAGAGAAGAAATCGGAAATAACGCTGACGCGATTATTCTTCATTTATGAGAATCGCCAGGAACATTATTTCCTATATTCTCTCGAACACGTGTCGCGTAATTTCAATATTATCGACCGACCGGTGTAGTCGTATAAGGCGATAAATCGACGACGCGGTTCTCGCTTAATCCGCAACCTCCACCTTCGTATTCCACGTTGATTCATCGACGTACGTGCGAACGCACGCTTTTTTACACACAATTAAAAAATTGTTCGACAACGAAAATTATCTCTCTACATATTTAATACGCATTTTAATATAAAAATAAAACAATCATTGCTCAAATAAATTAACAATATATTAAGTTTTTTTATTGTCAATTTTTGATTAATTTTCTAAACGTTAAACAAATTTAAAGCTCGAATTACAAAATTCTTTGAACCGAATACGAAAATCTCGAGGCATCTTTCATTCTCGAGCCTCTCGATGAAGCAGCGGTGTATCTAATATCGCGGCATACACGATACTACCTTAATTTACATGATGTAGCGAAAGAAAGAAAAAAGAAAAAATAAACTGTTCGATGTTGAACGGGGTTCGACGATACGTGAAGATAGAAATTCGATGCCCCAGGCACGCTTCGGCGATCATGACGCTCGAGTATGGACATCGGCGATATGATCGTCTCGTCGTCATCCCGAGTCACTTCTCATCACGCGCTCCGATGATTATCATTCGCTCGCGAAAAGACCCGAGATCGCGCAATGTAAAAAAGAACCAAGAAATTGCTAAACACGCAGAAGAACGAGGAAAAAAAAAGAAACGAAAGATCCCGAGGACGTTCGCGAAACGTATTTGGTGCATAATTCAGATCACATTGATGCCCCGAGAAGCCGAACCAGCTGAAGCGTACGATGAAGACCGAGCCAGAAAAGTTTACAGTCTGAATTATCAATGCAAATTGCAAAATTCCAACGTAGCATCGAGAACACGCGAACGTGAATCATCGCGAATGCAATCATCGTGGATGAGAGGAATTTCGATGATACCGAGGGTAAGGAGTGCAAGGAATACTCGAATAGCAAACGAGTCCTGGGGTATAAGTGTGCATTAGGTACACACATATACGTAATAGGGAATATTTCGACGAGTCCTTTCTCGAGGAGGAGAACCGAATAGAAGTCTAAAGTTCCGAGGAAGTGATTTTTCTCATTCCTGCAGTACCCTCCTCTCGTGCTCTCTGGCCCAAGAAGTGTATATATACAAGAGAGAGAGAGAGAGAGAGAGAGAGAGAGAGAGAGAGAGAGAGAGAGAGAGAGAGAGAGAGAGAGAGAGAGAGAGAGAGAGAGAGAGAGAGAGAAAGAGAGAGAGAGGGCTCATGCTTCGTTGCTCGCTGAGAAAGCACCGTTACTGCATATAAAACACAGACCAAGGGACAGCCACGGCACGGTAGCAAGAGAATGCTCGAATATTATGGTACAGTATAAATAGTGTGTGTTGCACGAAACTCAAGACGGTACCGAGAGAAGAATAAAACCAACGACTTATCAAATCTGAAGAAAATCGTTCGAGTAAATAATAAAAGAAAAATTAAAATGTATGTAATTCATTGGGATTTCGCTTCGACAATTTTTGTTCACTCGATCAAATTCGTATAAAGAAATATGAATTCTTTGACGATAAATAAAATTTTATTCGAACCAATATGTATCGAGTGGAATATCGATAATAAAAAAACAAATACTGAGACGAATAATCGGTTATTTTATTTTTTCGTTAAAAATCTGTAAAAATGAATTGTACAAACCTTCATTCTTCGGCGAAGTCTCTAGTTTCTCCAGACACACGTTCTTCGGTCCAGCCTGTACCGCTGTCGCTACTTAAACCGCATCTCGCGAGCCTGCGTGTGCTTCACTGCAAAAACAAGATAAAAAAAAAGCAAAAATTAATCACACGAATATGCAAAAAAAAATTATAAAGTAAACACTTCATGAAGACGTCTATGTAAATTTGAAGAAAAAATTGCACGAACTGGGAGAATCGAAGTACAAAATTCATATACAAATTTTACCGTATCGTCGACCATGCGCACATTTTTCAATCACGGATAATCGTTCCACGAAGCAATTTTGGGATTCTGCTCGGTAGCTCGTCTCATTTTCCATCGTGTTTGGACAATTAGATGAGCAATCGAGCAAAGTGAGGAGATACGGGGATGCTCACGGTGAGCGTTCGTCCTGCCGGTCTTACCGGCTCAGGATGACTTTTATTACGTTCAATGTAAAACACAAGCCGATGTGTGTGTGTGTGTGTGTGTGTGTGTATCATCGTCGTTGATGATGCCGCGAGCCGCGCGGCCTTCGTCGTTTCCGGTCTTATACGCCCTGAGCGACTAGATGAGTGCCTCGCTATTCACGCGTACCATAAATGTAGCTTCGATAATGAGATATCTTAGCTGCATAACCGTTTTTTACTTACTGACCCCTCGGGGCAATTTTAACCATAATTTTTTTTTTTCATTTTTTTTTGCGTCACCTCCAATCTTTTTAGCAAAAATTAATGAAAGATTTTCAGATTAAACGTTTACAAAAAATTAATCTCAGAAATTAACGCCAAGGATCACTTCAGCTAAGTGGAGATTTATCAGCACATCCGTGCCGAGCTTGATCAAAATTCCACGGTGATAATTAAAATTAACTGGTTTTCGCGAAAGATTTCACAGGTAAAAGTATATTTTAAATCATATAAGTAAAATAATCAAATAAAATCTTCGCGATAGATTTTCCTCTCGATCGCCATGAAGCGAGAGCGATGTAGCTATTACGTATATTACAGAGTCGTCGCAACAATATATTACGTATTCGTATATACGTATGACTGTATTCAATGTATGAATAACTCGTAACTGAGAGTTTGCGAGTTTCGTAGAACAGGATTGTGACACACACGCTGCCGTGACACTCCCTTTCACATGCGTTCGATCTCATTGCCTGGTGGTACAAACCTATTATATACACACACACATATATATATATGTATATATATATTCTGACTTGAGTGCCTCGAAACTGCCAGAAAAAACGAGCTCGCGGATCAAGTTATTAGAGTATGTCGTAAAACACGTGACAGCAAACGGGAAAACAACGATTATGAAATAATTGTAATTACATAAAATTTATAATTACGATACGTAACCGATACTCGCGATCATTTATATACTACTAATTTATATTTCCGTCATAAAAAAAAAATTTGTATTATCAAACGAGCCGATTGAGACAATTTTATCGAGTGTAAAGAGAGGAGACGCGATGGGATACTTAATCGACAAAGGGACCGTCCTAATAAACGAGTAACTACATCCCATAGGAGAGACAGCTCGTCATAAAAGTGACTATAAATATGTTCTATGTACTTATACATCCTTTTTTGATCGTCGGTACGACATCAAACCCTACGATTTACTTCTATAATGGCAGGTCGTATTGCTGGAATTTCCAAGAAGAACCAGATTCTAAGAGATCGAATTAGTGCGTACGCTGTAATAATATATGTGTGTAGTCAAGTGATAAAGAATGAAAATTTATTTCCGCTCGGTGCAAAACAAGGAATAATCGAATGAATGGTTTACGAGTATTCAACTAAGGTGAGAATACATAAGGGACGAGGTGCTCTCTCGTGGATGAGGTACCATTACATTCGTGGCAGTCTCGCGAGTACTCTCATCTTGAAATAAAGATGCCTATACATATATGTATATATGTATGTGTGTCTGTTTATATATATTTATATATACATATATAGAGAGAGACGTGTATATATATAGATATAGCCTCGAGGTCTTCACGGGCACGCCCGTGCTCTTTCGTTTCATCTTGGTTTCTTTCTTATCTCTCTTAATGCTCCCTCTCTATCTCGCATTCTCATTTTCTCTTCGTTCTCTCCCCTACCGTAACTACGAAAGTCTCTCTTTCTCACCCTCTACCCCAAGCTGCTCCTCCTCCCTCCGCCCTCGTGCTCCTCACTCTTCGTCTCTCTCACTCTCTCTCTCTCTCTCTCTGTTTCCTCTCTCCCGCGCCGCTTCAAATTCCTCACGGAGTTTCATTGCCCATTACTCATGCCGCGTGCGTACACAGCCGTGCACAGAGATGTACTTACATTCCCGGTACACGCGCGCGAGTAATGGCGAATGGGTTTTGCCGATGGGGTGTATATATATAGTGCGAGAGAGAGGGAGCGAGAGAAACAGAGAAAGAGAGAGAGAGAGAGAAGACTATGGAAGAGAACTGCTGCCGCTGTTGCTCGTTCGACTTTACCGTCTCCGGCAAAAGCGAGGGACAAAACCCTTTTGCGAGAACGAGAGATCGCTTATTTCGCTATATACGTTCGAAGTATCCGAGACAATGCGACATAGCGATTGGCCGGCTAACGAACGAAAAAATATAGCGATTGGCATAGTTTTCTCACAGTCTGTCTCAATCTCTCTCTCTCTCTCTCTCTGTCTCTGTTTCTCTCTTTCTCGTTGTTTCTTGATCTTTCGAGCGCTAATATATGTTCGAGGCAAAATTCACGTGGGCAGATACATGGCCAATCACTCGATACTGGCCGGTACACGTGAGACAATAATAATCCAAGAGATAATGTGCAACGTTGGCCAGATTTTACTGGAGAAAGAGATAGTGCCGTCCGAAGCGAGAAGTAAATCTACGACGAGTACCGTCGAAACACAGAAATACATATATACATATACATACATAAACACGAATATCGGATAACGCGAGTTTTAATTAATTCAAACGTTATTATTTGACGACTTGATTATAGCGAGACAAAAAGAACGATAAATGCCTCGTTTTCAATTAATTTAAAAAAAACGATACTGGAACCAATCGTCTCTGGTACCTCATTCCGGATCAATCCGTGCGTGAGATCGAAGCGAGAGTCGTTAGATTAGTTCGAGATTGACTGACGGATTAAAAATACTGATCTCTCTAGGCTGTCGAAGAATTTGTATGATTTCTTTTCCATAAATTCAAGGATCTTTAATTATTTTGATTTTACGGGACGTTTAGGGTAAAATATTATACGTAAATTCACTCCCTCTGCTTATTTACAAATTGGCTAATAACTGCAACCATCCGTCGCATTCTCATGACATTGGCACGGTGCTTAGAACGGGCCGAGAACCGTTCGAGTAGAAAATGCCATGCGGATCAGACACGGAGGAGAAACATCTCAGGGGGATTTCTCTACTTGGCGCTGGCACTGGTTCGGACAAGTTCCTATGATAATTTCGCGACAAGGGGATATCTTTGAGAAATAATTATTGCGGAAATACTAAACCGTATGTATATCGTGACTTTTCGCAGTCGTGTATATCGATACAAATATATACATATGTACATATAGGCAATGGTATTAGTTTCTCGATATGAGTCAAACTCACGTGATACAAGCATATACCCACGTATTGGTCAGTTCGAAGCGATCGCAAAGTATCACCTATCTATTCTTCTACGCGTTGCTCGAATAATTCAGCTTATCGCTCGAAACGTCCGCCTATAACTCATATCACCGTCCACGCATCTTTAACCTTTTATTCTCTTCCTTGACACTCTTTTTCAGCGTTACCAAAGTCACCGAAATACAAAAATGGATTTATACGAACCGAACGTATTTTTTATTATTCGCGTCGAGCTAGAATTTATTTCGATCCAACAAATCCGATTTTTTTAATATCATTTCTTCACTTCGATCTCGAAATGTCCCAGTCTCGTTTTCTTCGTGGAAACGATTTTATTAATCCCTGCACAAAAAAAAATTGAAACTCGTCCCTCGTTTAGTCCCAGCTAAGCCAAAACCTCATTTCTCGATTCGGTCCAACGTCAAATATCGCGATTCGATCGCGTCTCTCCCGCTATGCTAATACCTTTAAACACACGGATCGGAACTTCCACGTCTCGAATTGGCGTAAAACAGGGGGAAAAAAAGATCGTTTGGTCCACAGAAACATCTCTCTATCTCGATATAAATATCTCGCCTTCGCCAAAAGCCATCGTCGTCAAATGCGTCGGGCGAGTTTGGAGCCCACGCGTTCGAGCCTTTAAAGTCTTGGAGCCACGGTTAGGTAGAGATCTCCTCGTTATAAAAGGCAAAGGAGAGACGGAACATCGCGGCCCGCGTGTCTCTCGCTCACGGAGCGTCGATCTCGTTGCGCAAACGCCACAACTTGACTTTCACTGGCGTGCGGCTTTACTCTCGCACCTATACTACACATACTTCGCGTTATACCTATATATATATATACATTATGTGTGTGTGTGTGTGTGTGTATCTACACACCCAGACACATATAAGAGCCGATTTTTTTCATGCAAGAACACATGCTTTAGTGCAAACGCAGATATACGCACCCCGTGTATGCGCAAAGCCCACATCGAAGGCAGGACATTCGCTCTACCAGATATATATATATATATATATATATATATATATATATATATATATTGTATATATATATATATACATATATACAGGTATGGACGAGTATTAGTGGCAACTCTCGCGTACACGTAATTGCGTTCTCGCAGAGCGTGTCGAGGACGACTACGCGCCTGTATATACACCGCCCAACTTCACATCGCCCCGGTGCTTGCTCTCCCCACCGTACGTCCGTATGCGTGTATTACTTATATACGAGCGGTAGCAGTGGCAGCAGCAGCAGCAACGGCAACCAGAAGCAGCGAGGAGCAGCGGAAAACTAGCTGCCGTTTCATTCGACGGACTCGTTTGTGTACGCTTGAAAACACTCACGTTCGATTGTTTTCACTTCGGGACGCATATATATATGTATATATATATACATCGGTAACAAGCCTCGGCGTATATGGACACGCGTATAATATGCACATTTTTTTTCGTTCCTCGGTGCACTTTTGTTCTCGATACGCGCTATTATTTTCTTTCTTCCTTTTTTGTCTTTATCTTTTTTTTCAATGCCAGATTTTCCAGATTATCGGAGATGAGAATGCGGCGACGATGCGGTTACACCGCGATTTTGACTCGATATCGTTATTACTCGGTCGGAATCGAGAACGCGTATTTAGATCGGACATTTTGATTTACGAGGGAAAATTGTTACGTTTATTTCGTATCGTTGCCGTAATGTTCTTGGTAGGTTTTTGTTCTTTTTTTTTTTTTTTTTGGCGAGAAGACAAATATTTGATATTATTTCTCGCGCGAGAAGTTCTCCGATACTTCGGTGATTTTTTAATGGATCGTTATGGAGAAATTTTCATCGTGAGCGTAGTGAAAAAGTTGGTAGGGTTTACGACGCTTCGTGTCGTTCTGTATTTCCAAGTCGACAACCGCGAAATTTGCGTCGGCGTTATATTTTATTCGAATAAACCGGCAGTTCGAGGAACGTAACCGGGAACGGTATGACCAAGCCCTGAGTATATATAGACGTTCTGAACCCAGTGACGTCATCGCCGGACGCGAGAACCAACATGGCGGACATGGTTCGCGGGCGAGGGTCCCCGCCATGGTCTCGCGATTCTTGGGTCTCGCGCAAACGCGCGAAAGAGCATCGAGAGTTCGAAATCGACAGGATATACTCTGCTGTCTCTCTCTCTCTCTCTCTCTCTCTCTCGCTCTCTCTTTCTCTCCTTCGGCGGCGCACTCTCGATACCAGCATCCGTGTGCAACAGGACCGGTTCCCTCTGTAGGATCTCTCTTTCTCTCTCTTTCTTTCTATCTCTTTCTCTCTCTCTCTCTTTCTCTCTCGTTCTTCGGGCAAAAAGGCGTCACTGTCCACGTAGACACCGTGAAGAGAGTAGGGGAGGGAACCAGGATCAACGGCTAGTTCAAGAAATTCTCGAGTTCCTTCTAGCCGAGGAAAGCGATTGCGTGTGCGCCCGACCGAGAGCCCACACAGAAAACGCCATCGCGCGCGTTTATTTTATTATTTTATTTTTTGTTTGTTTTCAAAACGTTTCGAATTCGTACACGAGCGTGTCTAAAATTCTGATGTATCGCTGGAGATCATACCACGCGAGACGGGGAGATTAGGTATCTTTCGCTCGGAGCGTGTTTCTGTTCACTAATATGAGAAAGGCGAAAAAATAAAAATGAAAATAAATAATAATAATAATAATAATGCAAGAGGGTCGAGAGATTATGGTTTTACTGTTCTCATTGGAATTCTCGAGAGTTCGCGAGAGCATCGGACCCGTAGAACTTCTTTGATCCAGAATCAAGGTTTCTTTTAACATAGAAAAGTGGACCGAGACACGCAATTTTGAACTCGGGATTTTCTTCGATATCCATTGGAATTCGAGCTCTATCGTTAAACTCTCCGACAACAAATAAGCCGAGAAAAACAAAAGAAAATTAACAACAAGAAAAATACGTCAGCTTTGAAGAAATCCCGACGAGAAGGAATTCGTGAGAATTCGATCTTCGCGTTTCGAGCGGTGTTCGAGATCGAACGGGATCTATATAGGATCGTTTCGCAGCGTGACGTAGTCGTAGGAGGGGACGACGGGAATGAAGAAGAGAGGCGAAGATGATCAAGCGCCTCTCTGCCCGTCGTTCGCCGAACGATTCGCTAACAAGCATCGCACAGTGAGTTCGACGAGTGTACAGAGGCGTGTATCGGGCTCGAGATACGCGAGGAACGATAGAGAGATATAAAAAGAAAATAAGAAACGGATGGACATGGAGAGAGAGACAGACAGAGATAGAGATAGAGATAGAGATAGAGAGAGAGAGAGAAGGCATTTTCATCATTTGAATATCATTCGATCATGAAGAGAAACGCCTCGTCCCCGTTACAATGCGAATGCAACTCGCGATGTCCTCGAATTTATAACAGCTACTGTGACGCAATTAAACGATGTCCATTACAACAACGATCCTACATAAGGATGGAATTATTTACACCGTTGAAAATTAATTACATTAATCTACGCATATTGCTCAATAAAATTTATTTGAATGAAAAAAATGAACCTCATTTCTCGTTGCGCATAATTATTTAATCGATAAAAATAATATCTTAATTCATTTTTATTTTATCGAGTCGAAAGAACGATTATCGAATAATTTGTGTGGAATCGAAACGAGATTTTTTTTCATCGCTGAAGGCTGTCCTCGATTTTTTTTCGGTAATACAACTTTCGCTCTTCTCTCTGTCTTTCTCTCTCTCTCTCTCTCTTCGACTCGTTCTAGGTCAATCCCACGTTATTTCCACCAAGAGTCTCGCTTAGTTCTTCCTTTCGTGATTAAATTGTCAACGAAGGTGAATATCGAGAATACATAAGTCATTCCTCGTATTTCCCAGCAATTACGAGCGTCTCTTCGTGCCTCTCTTTCTCCGTCTTGTTTGGTCACGAAAGAATTGTCAACATGCAGGAAGATCGAACGCTTACGAACATAGTTGTCTACCACGATGTTTTTTTTTTTTTTTACAATCCTACAAAATTGCATATCAACGAAACGTTCAATTAGTTTTTATCGTCGTTTAGCCCACGGTACCGGGTAAGAGTCCATCGTGGAAAAACTTCCGTTCTTCGGACTTTCGCGATATAAAGATAATCGTTATTATAGAGAATCCACGGTGTAAAACTCTTCGTCGAGTGGATAATGAAAACAAAAACGGGCATACACCCGCCCGTAACACATCGCGAAGGAATTCACGATGCAGTTTCTATTCCATAACGGGTCGAGGGAACCCCCTACGGTTTATTCTCCTACGTTACCGGGCATCGTCGTACGTACATAACAATAATACGAAAAAAATAAGAAGGACGATAATATTAATAATGACGATGAACGACCAAGTCCTCGGTGAAGGAAGAACCGCAAAGTCATAAATCATCGTAGTTCTTCATTTCGCATAAAGATGACACTCGAAATATTTAATATTAACATTACGGGTAATGGCAAAGTGACAGCGAGAACGAGTGAAGAAATAGTCGTATCTTCGCTCGTACGGAGGAGCGAGCGTTCCTTTCGAAAGTCGTATACCACTCGTGTAACGTTTACAACAGTCTCCGCTCTCTCGGTACGAAACCGCGGGGAACTCGGTTCTCCCGGAGGATTAAAAATACGAAAATGTGACTGCGGAAGAAGATTCGCTCGTCGATTAATGTATTTTTAATTGGCGAGGAGATAATTGAAAAAGAATTGTAAAATAAAAATGATGGAAATTACTTCACGAGAAAATAATTGTTTATAGAAAGAAAAACAAATATTTACGTTGGTCAAAATATTAATTAAAATGATTAAAGTTTGTAAAATTGATGAACGATTAATTTTCATTCAATGTCCTGTTCGTTTCAACGAAACGCCGTTAGTGTTATGATTATCGATGACAGAACCTCCTTAAGCGTCACACCGGGAGAGATCGACGAGGTTGAAAGATCGGTGACATCAGAGAGCCGGAGGAAACTTCACACAGTGAAAGCAACATGATTATATATATACATCAATTCACGTGATCAAATTTTTAAACGGATTCCAACAACCCAATCGTGAGATAAAATCTGAAGACAAAAAAAAAATAACAATCGGCAACGTATCGATAGACGAAAAAAATCGAGTTCTAAGTCATTCAAATAGTCGTTAGGATCTTAGACAGCTTTATCGATGAAGAATCATGGACCAAAAAAATATTCGATACAGCATCTCCTCGAATATTCGACTCACTCGTCTCCTGGTCAACGACCAGTCGATTTCTCGGGTCGAAGTTCGATCACTTTTCTTCGTTACGCGCGGCTGCGAATATTTATCTCGAAGATTTCCGCTTCGTCTAAGAGAAACTCACCGAAAGCAGCGTACTGTCGCACCGGAGACATCCGATCGTTAAAAACCGATTTTTTTGTTCTCTTTACGTAAAACCTCAGTGTTTCACACGATGACCCGCTACGTTTTCGTTTCTCATCGATTTCATTATTCTTCTCTTATCGGCGAACCAAACGCACTTTCAAATCGTAAAATGGGATATCTGCTCGTTGAATTTCTTTCTTTCCTTGCTCTCGCTCGATTATTACGAGGTTCCGTTACAGGTCGCACGAGTTACGAGCTCACGAGCGTCGAGGATGAAGCCGCGGAACTATCTCACAATACCTGTGTGTACGTGTATGTATATTATACGGGTCGAGTTTCCCGTCGTCTTCGTGTTATCATCGCCGTCTCACTCAGGCACCCGAAAAGAGATCGTTCGATTATTATTTTTTTAAATAGAGCGGTAATAAATCATACGAATGTATAATGAATCGGGCGACAGGGTTAGGAAATCAATTTGGCTAAATTCTTACGATGAACTTTGTACAGTTGTTTCAACAAAACACCCACGCGTTTGCTTGCGTTCGAGATATCAACTTGCTTTCCCAATGCAACGAAACATCGGCGAAGCTTGTTTCTTTCTCTATCTCTCTCTCTCTCTTTTTTCAAGCGCGTTATCGTTACTTCTTCTTTTTTATCTGCTGCGAGGGAAACTAAAATAGAGCGATAGAGCAGTGACGGAAGGAACGGGCGAACGTACCTGGGAGCAGGCTAACGAACAGGTGTCGTATGTACGGGTAAACGATCGAGACTGGCGAGCGGGGACCGATCCGCGGCTTCAACACACACGCCTTACCGCCACTCCGCGACTCTTACCTGCCCCACAGCCCGCCAGCTCTACCTGCAGTCAACAGCTTGAAACGCTCCATTCCCCCCCTCCACCTATACTCTTCGTTCTCTAGTCTAGTCATCGTGTACGCTTGCTTCGTAGATCTTTGACTAGTACTAACGCCGCGTTATCGAATGAAATATATTTGTTTGAAAAACGAAAAAAAGTAAATTTGTAAAAAAAAAAAAATATTATTATTTATAGCTTACAAATATTAATTAAGGATTCTTGATTATCGTTGCTGTTATTATGATTATATTGATGAAAGAAAAATAATTATTTTACAGATTGTTATAATATTATATGAAAAACGAAGTAATAATCAAATTTTAGTACGTGAAATAATTTTATTTCTATTGTTATTCTAAGCCCAAATTTATTCACGCTGTACATGCCGTTAAATCGTTTCTCATTGTTTCCAGTGGCGATGCAGCAGGGATTGATAGCTTCGTTCCAATGTAATTTGACGATCCGTCGTGAACGGTGCAGTGCGCTATGTAATTTATAGACCTGACGAGATCGATGTGTATTGTATCGGTGAAAGTGTGCGAGATAGAAGAGTCGGAAATGCGACGGTGAATGAGTAAGAACTTTTACCTCTTGATGGTGAGCGACACCTGTCGAATATATCGATTGAATTCCTTTTTGTTTTTTTCTTCGTTTAAATACTTCATCAACGAGATCAAAAACGGATGGAACTTATAGAATCGATTTTTTAAATCGTATTCGTATTTAAAATACAATAAGATAATTAGCCAATTTTTTCAAATAAACTTTTTCAAATTTTCCCAGCCCGTTTAAAATCAAGGCATTCCGATCTACAGCCACGAATCAATTTCATTGAGAGGAACGAGACGTTTTTGAACTCGATGTGAACGAATTTTGTCCTCTTCGTGGCTTCTCTTCGTTCTTTTTTGGTCTAAAGTATCGTTTCTTCCTACTGCTCATTACCTCCTTCTCCCTATATTCTGCGGTGCCTTTTGCCTCCGAGCGAGACCCTCCGCGCGATTTCTTCGCAGCTCTCGCGGTCTCTCTTGCGTCGTTGTTTTTGTTTTATTTTTTCATTTACTGTTTTTTTCTCTCTCTCGTATTTTACAACGACGGAAGGCACACGTGAGAGCCTACGAACGGTGGAGAAAGATTCGGTCCGCAGGCACCTGATGGCGGTGGTGTCGGGAACGAAAACCGGGTGGCAGCGGAGAACGCAAGAGAGTAAAGAAGGATAAAAGTTGCGTAAGAAGAAGAAAAAAAAACGTTTCAACGACGAGAGTCTCGAGGACGAGACGGAGAATTTTACCAAAGTAACATTCTCCTCTTTACTGCTGTGGCGCATGGAACTTATTGCACCTCGTGCAGGAATGCCACCTGAGAATAAGCCGACGAGGCTAATATTTGCAACTACCCTCGTTATTAATATGTAATTTATCAAACGACATATCGATAAGTCGCATTGAAATCGATCGATTATTAATATTTGTTAAATCGACTCCTATTTATTTTTCAATCAACAGGAATTCAGCGTTTGAAAAAAATTATTGTACATCGTTCACAAAAACAATAATTTAAATCGTACATGATATTCGACAGAACGACGAATATTCCTCATATTTTTTGCCTTCCTGTTGCCTTAGAATTCCACTCGTGGATAATCTTCCACCTTCTCTTGAATAAACAAGTAGAATGTTTCGTGGGCGAAATTCATTGATCATTAACGCTTTCTTTCGCCTCTCCAATCAAAGTATAAAACGAATTTATATATATATGTGTATGAACACTGCCTGTGTTTCCTTGCGTGGAAAAGTGATTCTCGATAGTCTCGACGGGAGAAGGACAGAGTCGGGATTTACAGAGAATACAGGTAAGAGAGAGAGAGAGAGAGAGAGAGAGAGATGGAAAGAGAGACCATGAAGAGGTAAAGATAAAGACGCATAACATGGAAGATAATGAGAGAGCGTGAAAGAGCGAGCGAGAGAGAAAGGTAAAGGGGTAAAAGAGAGAAAAGAGTGGTGGGAGAGAGAAAGATCATCATGGGAGCGAGTGCAAGAGGGGCCCGCGCGAGGGCGTGGGCGCCCCAAGGCCTTCTGCTCGCCATTTACGGTCAGACGAAGCCGGACACTGTGCAGAAGAGAGGGACGAAAGAAGGAGGGAAGAGAAGGTAGAAAAGAGCGAGGCGACTCTCTCGTTCTGTAGCAGCTCTTGGTTAGCTCCAGCATCCAGCGAAAGATCAGGGTAACACACCGAAGCGAGAGAGAGAGAGAGAGACAGACAGAGAACGCGAGAGAAATCACGACGTGGACGAGGACAAGACGAGTGGAGAGACTTGTGTGGTTATTCCGTGGTATTGCCGTTTTCTTCCTGCGCTTCTGACCATTTCGGAGTCGCTCGCGAGGGCAAAACAAGCGAGCCCGCAAAGTGGTGGGTCCCCCGAAGCTCGGTGTGTGACTTCAGGGCACGGATGAGAGAAGACTGCCTTTTACCGGTGGTTGCTCTTGCCAGCGATGTTCGGTGGTATTCCACCTCCTAGCAGTATCTACAGCCAGAAAGCCAAGAGCAGCGATAAACGCGGAGGATGAGAGGAAAGGGAAGAAAGAGCGCGGAAGATGCTTGACGCTCTTCTCCTCTACCGCAGAGCCAAGAGCACAACAGCCTGCTGTTGCTCCTGCTCGTGGCTCGTTCCATCAAACAGGTCGTATATCGTGCACTCAGAGGCCCCCGCGATGGCAAAAGCCGACAGTTTTTTTCTCGACGATTTCGTGGAACCGGATGCCCAAGTGCGAAGGACCTTCGAACCGGATAGGCATCGTCAAAAACGCGATACGACTAGGGCTAAGTCGTTCAAAATCGATGGTAAAAATATTGTTCGATATTACAAACACTGATCGAATTCTTGAGAAGATTAGAGGGGTATGAAGCTCGGGGGTTGAAATATCGTTAAGACTTTTATTTGGTCGACTTTCCGATGGATAATTTTGCTGTTCAACTTGTTTTTATCACGTTTATGCCAACTTTCTATCAAGTTCATAAATGGAGACAAATTAAAAAAAAAAATCTATACTCCTTTGTACCACGAGGATGAAAGTTGAGTTTGACTAAAAGAAAAAAATGTTTCGCTCGAGTCTGTTATATTTAATCTATGATAAAATGTCGACGTATAGGCCTTAAGTACAGATTCGTTGCTTCATTGTTTAGTACCTAAAGCTCGTTGGGCAGCTCTTTGCCGCCCGAGAGTGAGAGAAAACCGAGAGTCGAATGAAAGATGAAGAAAGAAAGGGATATATGAAAGAGCGGAGGACTGTACCTTAGCAGAGAGTCCTGTCAAAGTGGAGAGCTGAAAGTCTCGAGCTACCGAGAGCCATAACACGAACGCGGGACAGCCCTTTCCTCGTTTCGTATTCAGTCGTCGTACTCCTTCGGCGTTGCATGCTCCCATGTATTTTCATATATATATACACACCTCTGGCATCTTCCGGATGAATCTTCTCTCGTTTTACCTTCGCTCGTTCTCTCATTGCAGCGCGCTCTTCTTCTCGGACGGCGGTCGTCTCGCGCCGCCCGCGAGCTCGAAGGAAACGATCCAAAGATCTCCACGCGCGCACTTCCAGCGAACCAACCACAGCCTTGTACGTGCATCACATATTAAGTATGGTGAGATCCTGCCGATTTCTCATCGACACTCGACTTTCCGCTTTGTGTCATATACGCAAACTCGGCAGAACGAAAAACACTATCCGAGCTTTCATTACGATATGCAACGCTTACCTACCTCTGCCTGATACTTTACGAGATTATGCAAGAAACGAGAGCAGTAAGATCTGCACCACTTGGGTCTAAATTGAAACCTCGAAAGTTGGTTGATGCGGCACATGAGCAATCAAACGGCGAACTGGTCTCGTTATAATGAAATCAACACCAACCCCAGCAATAAATTAATCAGGCTGTCTGACGTTTCATTAGGGTTGGATCAGGCAGCAATAGTGCGTGTCAAATCCAGCGAGTCGGATTTCAGTAGGAGAAGGCCCGAAGAAGGCCGTCTACTTCCGACGTTATCAATACCCTGCAGATAAACCTAAATCGGTGTAAAACTGTGAATTTCGTGATCTTGATTGCAAATCTGTGAAATAAGTGAAAAAAGTGATTTTCTTGATATGATTTTGGCGTTTTTTAATGAAATAATAAATGCTTTGTAGTCAGGAAGTCAAAATACGTCGGTACAGGTCGATAAATCAAAAATATTTACTTGAAAACATTTTTTTTGCGGATGTTTCGAAAAGAAAGGTAATCGCAGAAGTGTCTTTTTCTCTACAGAGGATTACAAATAACGACGAGGCTTGATAAACGATAATCTCATTTGCATTTCATACCGTAGATATTCGTTCCTGTGAGTTCTATCTTCAAAGCATCTGCTGACTTTCAATGAATAAAAAAACTGGATGTTCGCAGTTTTCCCTCGCCTGACGAGCATAACTTGAAAATCCGTGGATGGAACCACGACACTTGTAGTCAGTGGGGAATTTTTGATGTGCATTAGATACATAATATCAGTACAAGATAAGTAAGTAATTAAAAATTAGATTATAATGGATAGGACTAAAGGTAAGATAAGGATATATAATGAACTTTCATGTATTCGTAACACAGGGGGGATTCGAACTCGAGCTCGGCCACTAACCTCATTGGCGGCGCCTGGAACCTCGCCCGAGGTGCACCACGTGCATTCCCGTCGGAAGACTTCAGGATTGCGAGGATTGTACGGGACGAGAAGGAGAAAAAAAAGGTGAGCTCGCATACATCGCGGACTCTCCTTCGTGAATATGTGCTCCAGTGAGTTCCAAACGCACCGCAAAACAGCTTGTCAAGGCGGCATTCTCTTTTCTCGTTCTGCCCCCCACTCTCCCTATATCATCCTCTCTTTCTCTCGTTTTATTAATTCTTATTCCTTCACCCTGTTTGAATTGCACACCGAGAGGACAAAAGCAGCTTCGGGAATAAAACGATCGAGATGGGTTCTCTTCGATGTAGCTCAGCCGTATAGTATCGAGAGAAAACAGGATTAAGTGGCTTCAAAGGTTCTCAAGAACTCCTATTTTTATACGTATAAGTTACGGATGGGAATTGAGCCGTGAGTTGAGATTTTGTTTAATTACCTTACGATTTCCGGAGTGCGAGAAGAGGAATTGCGAGGGAAGTAATAATTTTTCGATCCACGTCGGAGATCTACAAATCTTGATAAGACGGAAAAGATCATTCTCGTATAAAATCTGTAAAATCTTGATATTCACTCGTTGAGATTAATAACAAAATGCATCGTTTATTTTTATCGATCGCTGATAATCTCAACGAGAGAGAGAGAAAGAGAGAGAGCGTGAGGATCGTACAAGGAGTGAGGATCTTGCCATGCATTCTCACGTGCGCACACATGCGTAGAGAATATTCATCTTTCGCAAAGCGTTCAACCGACGCCTATGCTCACACGGTTGGTTTTACCAAGTGCACTGTGTAGAGAGAACAGCGACGAAAGTGAGAGAAATCTTCGTTACGACGTTACCTATACGTTCGATAAACGTTCCGTGCAAATTTTCTCGAGAATCATTTTCAAATTAAAAATATTTTTTGAAATAATTCGAAACAATTTAAAATCGTTAATATCCTCTGACATGAAATCAGAATCGTGGTCATTTCGTTGCCAGTATTCGATATAATACTATATTCTTCGCGCGGTCCACGATTCCACTCGTATAGTGCAAATCCCGTGATTACCCCCTTCTGGGGGTGATAGCTTATCATATATCTCCCCGCCCCTTCGATAGGAAATCGTAGGGGAGGGAACAAGGTCAGGGTCGTACAGGGGTCATGGATTACAGTATATTCCCATAAAGTTCTTCCACACACTCCCTCGTTCATTTTCTTTTTCTTCTTCTTCTTCTTCGTCTTCTTCATCAATTTCCCTTTCTTCCTCTTGTTCTTCACTGCTAACAATGCGTATACTTCGAAGAATACGAACGAACGTGCGGACGTAAGTTCGCCTTTGTTTGATCGGAAATAGAAGGCCTCGATACTTCGTGATCCAATGTAGTATTATTTCTTTCTTTTCGAATCCTTTTTTTCGGGCACACGATTTTACTCAGAAAAATCGACGATGAGCGAGAATGACCGTAAACCGTGTCAATGTTCGAAAGGCACGTGTACATTCTCGTCTCTTGCGTTTCAGCATTTTCTAGCGAAAGGAAAAATTCCTATCTCTTTCCGTTTCCATAATCGAGATTCGGTCGCGCTTTTGTTCGTTGCACAAGACTGTTTGCTCATGCCAGTACACTTGGGCGAGGCGCTAAAATCCACGATTTCTGATATGCACGCAAACGGTCTTGTAGACCTTCATCTCTCGTATGTGTATTTTGGCAATGATTCTTCCTTTTACAAAATCTCAAGCCATGTGCATAATCCTGAAAAATCGAAATCGAAACCATGATTTTCTTTTTGTGCGGGAAATTTACGATTGACATAGGCCCTCAGAGCTTGAGAAAGGGTTAAAATTCACCGGAATGGCATATGTGGCCGATTTGGATGGGTTCGCGAAAGGTAAAAAATGGACTTTTCGCGAGGCTGTATCTCGATTCTCGTTCATCCTACAGAAAAGTGCCCGAATAACTTTTTGAAGAGCTCGCCGAGACGCGAAGAATGAGCCAAGGAACATCCGGATTCCTCAATTTTTGTGGCGATGGCGAACCTTGGAAAATCGCGATTTTGAGGACCCATAGGGAGGGTCACGTGAAAAAATGACCTAGGGTGGGGTCAAATTTTTGTTTACCCCAAATCGTCTGTAAATCATCATATTCGTGTTGCGCGAGAAATTTCCGATTCCGAAATGACCCAACAAAGTGTTTTTCAAGAAACGAAATTTTTTACCCCTCCGGACCCCCCGAAGTCAGGAAAGTAAATCGCGAATATCAACTATCGGCACCTGGCGAGGGACAAAATTTTTTTTCGTCCAAAAAGGCTTCATTTAGAGGTTACGGAATCGGAAATTTCTCGCGCAACAAGAATATGACTATTATAGTCTCGATATATTGCAGTTTACGGAAATATTCATTTTTTCAACCTTTTCACCGCTGCGAAAACATTTAAATCGTATTTTAGCGCTCTGTTAACAAACTGTCAAAGCTACCCGTAATGTCAATGTAAGCCCGTATTACGGTACGACTCTCACTGACGTTGTCCGAAGCGACGAATGAGATGAAATAAGAAAACGAAACGAAACGAGTAGTGTGTGCCGACAGGAGCAATGTACCGTCGAATAAATTTCTTGACGTGGGCGATCAAGGATAAAAAAAGTGGTTTGGCGATACGTATAAGGGGTCTTCGTTCGTCGTCATGTTCGAGAGCGAAACGGCTCCACCGATCGTCAAAGATTCTCTCACAAGCCCACGGAAGACGATGACGCGAACCGGTTGAACTCCGTGTAATTATTTTCTTGAGAGTATGAAAGAAAATGAAAAAAACTGAAGACAGAGTTCATGATCCTCTTCAACGTGTATGCTTAGTGCGTAAACATTAAAAGTTGTTCGTTCACAAATTTTATCCGCCGATACTTCCGGTATTTTGAAAGACATCAGTCAATATATTTCTTCACCCAGATTAATTTCATCGACTGTTCGTAGAATTGAAAATTCATCCATTCTTATGGAGCAGAGTCGAAGCTCTGTAAATTTTTAATTATTTCAAAATCTTTTATAATAAATATTGCAGGCGGTAAAGAAGAGCCTGACAATTATGCATGAGAATCATGCACCGTAATATAATTTATAATAATAATAACACGTAATAAAAATTCGCTAATTGTTGTTTTTCACTTTTTGTTTGCAACTTTATTTTTTCGTACACTGTAGCCTAACGATCTTTGGCATCAGCTGGTAAAATTCAAACAAGCGATTCTTCACATACCTTCCTCTCGGCCAATGCTTTAACAATCGTGACGTTCGATCGAGTGTAATTTTTTCGTCTACTTAGGAATTATTGTTCATACGTGTACGCGTCAATCTTTCTTCTTTTTTTCTTCCTTTATTTCATCGGAGTAACGCAACATAATCGTAATTCAAGATCATTTGGGCACGAGAGACTCGTCGATAGAAAACGAAACAAACAAAAAATAATTCTCTTTGGTCCTCCATACCACATAACGATTACAAAAAAAATGAAACAAAACGAAACGAGAAGAAAAAGAAAACAAAATATATAGATATATATTTATAAGATATTCGTATTTGCAATCATCAAGTGTCGTCAACTGCGAGTAACCTATATTTTGCTTGTCTTTTTTATATTCCCTCGGGCGTTATTCTCAATCCGACAATCCATCGTAATCTACACACTTTCATTTGTTTATTTGTTTTTTTAAAAAATTAAGTAATTCGTGATTATTTGCTGTTTTTGGGTTTTTTTGGCATAATTCGCAGTGATTTCGATACACACATCGTGTAATTATCATCTACGGAAAAACAATCTTAAATTCGTTCACACTCTTCACACCACTCTTCTTTTATCCTTTCGTTTCGAGCCATTTTCTCTCCCTTCGTTCTCTATACGTCTCTATAGTCGAGACTAAGCGAGTCCATTTGTTTTAAAACTAATTATTCCGGTTCGTTTCTCGATACGAAATTACACACCGAGACAACAATATCTCCGAGACTAGAGTTTCTCCACTTCTTTTAATATCGAAACTGAACTTTTCGCGTCATTTCTAGCTACATATTTATTTATATATATTTTATTTTATTTTTTTAAATTCAACAACTCACGAATTTATCATTCGTAGTACAAATTTATGGTGCGTGACGCGATTGTCCTTCGTGTAGTCGAGCGCGTCTTTTATTCGAAAAATTAACTCTCGTATGTCGATTTAAAAAAAACAGTGAAAATCTCTCGATTCAATTTTTTCCCAGTCGGGCAAACTTTCGACGAGATTTCCTTCGCGCTTCGTGCGTCGTCGCAAACTTCAGGAATACACGAATTAATCGCGTCGGGCAGTAACAACGTTTACAACGTTTGCACCGTAAACGCTTGTCCGCTCAATGGCCGTAACACGCGCACATTTTTACGTTTTTTTCGCTTCTTTTGGCAAAGATCCGTTGGTTTCATTCCAAATCTATCGGATTCTTCGCTGTACATTGCGATTCTAACAGTTTGTTTTTCTTCTTCGTCTTCTTCTTCTTCTTGTTCTTTGGCTTCTTCGTCGTCTCCATTGACTTTTTTATCGTCCTCTTCTTCTTCCTCCTCCTCCTCTTCTTCCTCTTCATTTTCGTCGTCTTTGCTGTGGACGTGACGTTGGGAACATTTTCTTTCAGGGCGAGCTTCCGGACAGTCGTCGGATCCTCGGACGATTTGTGACTCCGAATAAACGCATTGGAGCGCAACGTCGTTGGATCTGCAACGATTAATTTTATATAAATTAAATTTAACGATAAAAAAGTCGAATATCATCGGTGAATTTTGAAAAATTTCGTCCAATTCCATCTCGAACGTTGTTCAACGGTAACGAGAGCTAATATCGCGTATTAACATCGCTCGTACTCGCGATAATAGACTCGAATATTTTAAGACAGAGAATTTTCAGTGGGAGCTCTAAATAGTCCCGGCGATGTTGTAACTGCGATGCCCCACTGCGACTTCTTCTTCTCTTTTACCGTGCGTGTCGGATGAGAACGGGATAGAAAAAGAGTGAGAGAGAGAAAGAGAATCGTGTATTTGCTAGCTTGCCTTCCACCCACCGTTTTCTACCCAGGTCGCCTCGATATTAAGGCCTTCGAAACGACCGCGACCAATCACGTTTTCTACGCGAATTTTCGAGAGCTTTTGAGTTAAAATTTTCGTTTATACGAAAACTCGAGCATAAACAAGGTGAAGTTTCAAAGTCAATCCTTCTATTATTCCAGTCTCTGTAAACGCATTCGTTACTCTTCCCCCCTCTCTCTCTCGCCCTCCAATTCTCGATTCTAACTATGTCATGCGTGGAATAACATTATTTTTCGTGCGTGCGGCCGTTTGAAAATAAATGTAAATTATAGCGGCTTTTTCGCTGTCAAGAAAAGGTAGGCGGAATGTTATTTTAACCAAAGATTTAATTTCGTGAAATTCGTACGAACGCAAAAAAAATACAAAAAGAAAACAAAGGATTCGATACGAAATATCGCGAGACACTGAATGTTATTTATCAAACGAAAAGTGAATATAAATTTAAGCTAATTGATTTTTTTTTTGAATGAACGAATCTCTTGAAACGATTCTTAGTTGTACGTTTCACAAACCTCGATCAGGCTTCCTGAAGCTCGCCCTTCGCTCCCGTCAGACTGTGATGATGTCTGGTGGCGAGTTTGTTCGCAAGATCGTGCATCACGTCCCGATAGATCACCGTGTCCAAATTCTCGCCCAACATGTAGAGGAGAAACCAATCGCCGACTTTGCTTCGACGTACTATCGTTTCGACAGCGTCTCTTCTCACCAGGTGAAACCTCAGTCTCAACAAATATACCCTCGTACGTGGTGAAAAAATTATGACAACCTGCGACCACGAAATGAACAAAATTACTTCAAAAAATTCTCAGATTTTACTCGAATAAAAAAAAACAAAAAAAAATGTTATCCCATTAGCGATGACAATTCAAACTTACCCTGTACAATACCGTCAATAGACTGAGAACGCCGAGTGCGAGAAACCAAAACCACAAGAATACATAGATCTTCTCGTTGACGACGTTTAGAGGAAGTATGCAAACGGCGTCGTGCGTCTCGACCTCGCCGCTCACACCGTACTTGTAGAACGTACATTTGGTCATTCTCGGAAATACGTAGATCATCGGATCGACACGATCCTCCTGATCGGACTCGAGAAATCTCAGCACATCGATGCCGAACGTGAGAAAGGCACCGTCGAAGAAACGATTCATCAGAAACATCTGGCCTGCGCGATGAAAAATTTAATCGTTCTAAAAACATTTCGTTCCTCGTTCCAAAAATAACGTTTGTCTCGATACAGAGCTAAATTACCCGGCTAAATTGCCCATTTGTTTTTTTAATATGTCCACTTTTTCCCTAATTTAGTACTTCTCTTTATATATATATATGCACATATAGTTTATTCTGACAATCTCGTTTCAACGAAGCGTCGCTATTAAATTGGAGAATTCAATGGGACAGGAGGGATGGAAATTCCCGTTGAAGTTCCTTCACGATTTATCACGTGGTTCTTTTTTCTCGATAAAACTTTATTTCGAGACTAGCTGTCTCGTTGCCAGAATATTCTCGTGAGTCGTTCATTCATCACACTGGCAAATCTCTTGTCGTATCGGAACTTTACAGCTCCCATTACATTTCAACTCCTCTTGACCTTAGTGCCAAAATCATACTTCCGAAATTAGTTTTCAAGCTACCGATATTTCCTCTATTCCCTTTTTCATATGCGCCAATTAAATAGAAAAGAATAATGAAATAAATATGTAAAATCATAAAATTATTATGAAAATTATTCATTTTTTTAATCGAACGACGAATATTTACGAAATACTGACCGACAACGTTTATCAGCGCTAGAAGTTCGCAGATGTAATATTTGTACGCCCACCAATTGTGAAAGCTGAGATTCTCCCAAAGATAATCGAGAAGCATTTTTTTCTTCTGCTTCTTCTCCACCTCGGAGCAGAGTCCGATATCGAGATCCATCATGAGCGCGTGAATCTTGCCACCTTCCCAGCCTTTCCACAGCCATCGCGGTGTGTAGAACAAAATAGCCTGTCAACAAAACATTTGAAGAAAAACAAACAAAAACAAACAAAAATTACATTAAAGATTAATAAAAAAAAAAAAAAAAAAAAAAAAACAGTTCGTAAAATTAAATGGAACGAAGATACGCTGTCATATATCATCGATCGTAAAATTTCCCTCGGTAGACATTGAATAAAATACGTTATATGTATCGACGCGAAGAATCAAAGTGCACGCATTTTGCTCTCATCGCACACGCGTAAAAAGAAAGAGAGAGAGAGAGAGAGAGAGAGAGAAGATCGAGAGCAGAGCAAATTTGGTGCATCCTCTCTCGGTTTTAACGGTCTGCACCAGAGTTTGTTCGTTTCAAGAAGGAAACCGTAAATTATGTTTGTACTCGGTTGGCGTTATAAGCCCCCCCGTATGCGCGGCTTATACACGCCACTCACGCGTTAGCCCACACGTCGAGAAAATTTACAACGTTATATATTTGCTTTAATGGAAGAGTAACGAGTGACCGGTGGCATTGACCAAACTATCGGTGCAGAGCAATCGCGTCTCGATCCGATCGCGATACAAAATTACATTCTCTCAGCCTTTAACTCCGTGAGATAGAACTTAAAAGCAACGGACGCGTTATGACTCGACGCTCGTTGCACAAAAGTGCAGGCGTCGATGCACTTTGTTCCTTCTCAGTAATTGCATCCTATTGTTAACCCAACTACGTGTAAACGAATGCATCCCAGACACGTGTGTATCGGTGCTTTCGCTTATCCAAGAAAAATGTAATTTTCCGCTCAACGAAAATTCCTTCCTAAATCACAAGAATTTATTTCTAAAAACGATCCTTCGCTTAGTCAGAGCAACGACGTTCGACCGGACGGAGAAATTTGTGGCTGACAAATTATACATTGTACTCCTGTCGCTCGTTCTTTTCGCACATAACAACGATACATTTTTCCCTCGCTACATTTATGTCTACGTCGTCCACCTGTCGTCACGACCTTGACTCGACATGTGTAAATGTTTCTTTTTATCTATGGATGAGGCAAATCGTGAGACAGATACGAGGATTGTGAGAAACGGGAAAAAATAATGATCGCGTCGCACCGATACGCGTATACATAATTTATATACGTAAATACGTACGTACATACTATATGTGTAAAGATAATATTTTTCTATTTCTTTTTTCGCTCGTTCGTTCGCTCTTGCAATCTTCGCCCATCCCCGTTCGTAGAAATCTTTACGGGGCATCGGTCGTCGCGGCAAACGCGCTCGGGAATTCTTACCGAGATCGGAGAGAACGAAGCCCATCAGCCATCAGCCGCGAAACCCGGTTAATTGCTTCGATATCTCTAAAGTCCTCCCTCCTCTTTCTTTCTTTCATCCCCTTGACGCATAGATACCCTCGGTCTAGATCGTTCTCGCATCTGGAGCGAGCGAGCATTAAAGAAAACGAAGAGATGAAAAAGAGCAACGAGCTCCAATCGCAAATTCCAGAAGAGAAAGACGCAGAGAGAGAGAGAGAGAGAGAGACTAACGCTGGCTCGTTAATTACCGAGACACGGTTAGGCACTCGTCCTCTTCATCTCCTCCCCTGGCACACGCGCCTCTCGAGCAAACAAAGGGTTTACAGGAAATCACTCTTCGTTCGAGTTCTGTCTGAGAAACTTAGCTCGGCGATCGATTAAAGTGAAATTTAGGTAGTTTGATTAAAATTAATAGGACGCTTTTATGAAAATGATCGAATTCAATAAAATTCAATAACAAAACTTTGTTCACACATCGATTTTTATAGCGAACGAAAATTATTGCAGAAAAATCGTCACCAAAGTCAAAATTATATAGAAAAAAGAATTAATAAAACGATTTGATTAAAAAACGATCGATTTCAATAAAACTCCATGTAGATACTTTGCTCATATGCAAATTTTCGTTGCGGATAAAAATCGACGTCAACTTCACAATTTCACTGAATCGAAAACAATGGAACGTAACACTGGAAATTTATCTTCCAGTTCCCTTCCGTTCTGCTCCCATGCAATACCGCAGCTTTCCCATAAAGCTAATGCAGGCTTTTTCCCATCTTCTCCTGACGGACGCGACAATCCTCACGAATATCACAGAACCATTGTTATCGACCATGGTCCCAGCCATACAGAAAACAATGGCTGGAAGAAGGTGGTAGGATGAGTTTAAAGGCTGTTTTCATGCACCATCGATTCCTTATATTCCATCGAGTAACCGATCTCGAGAACACGTTTATTCGCGTCAACACAGACACACGCGTGCATACACATGTAACACGTACAAAGAGCGAAGAGAATTTTCGGATCCGTGTCAACGAACCTATCGAGTACAAGGCGTTCTTCCCCCTCCTTTTGTCCACCCCTCACCCCGTCTCGTAATCTCTCAAAGTCTTTCTCGTTCGCTCGCTTTTAACGAGAGGAATAGTTTTTGCCGGTAAGTTTTTTGGCGATGGGCCAGAACTCAGCAACACGAGTATCGTAGACCCGCCTTCGTCCCTCTCTCTGGCCGCTATGCGTGCAGAAATTCGCGCAGTTTATTAGACTTCACGAACGTGCAAGCGTTGTACCGGACGAGCCACGCGGTCGTCCCATCGAGGGTTTGTGTAAGATTCTGTACATAAGCGAGATATAGTCGTGCCTGACACGTCCCATAGCTCAGAATCCTATATCGCGGGTGCTCAAGGCATGCCAAGTGACAGAGATTGCTGCTTAGCGACATTAGTCAGGCCAACGCGCGAATCCGTGCACCGCCTTGCATGTGTAATGCTAGCTAAAACCTCGTGCGAGACGGCATTTATAATCAACGCACACGGGATTCCGCTCGCGAACGATGACGACAAAAGACCAAGAAGACCGGGACCGAGTTGATTGCGAACTCGCACAAGCGAATCTCACGTACGGGAGATCAACACGAGAGAAATTGGATAGTCGATAACATTGTAAACTATGCGAGCTTTTTTATCTCGCGACGACCGATGTCAGGCTGATATATACTTCGAAGAAAGGCCGCTAACGAGTTCTTAGAAAAGGACCATAAGGGCTGAATTCTCGGGGGGGGCGATCGTTGGTGATGCTGATGAGACTTACAGATGTGAAAGATAGTCGACGCGTTGATGAAGGGTTCGTTCATCAACGATTTATAAAACGCAGAATCTACGCTCTCTGAGACTCGTTTAAAGCCCTTGAAGATTTTAATGAATTTAGCGAGAACCTTGAAAAGGTCGCTAGACCCTCGAGGTTGTTTAGAGGCCGATCGGCTATTTTCTAGAAAATTCTACCCTGTTGTAAAACTCATCAACGTGCCAAGGTCGATCAGGGGTCGATCGCTTATTTTCCTTAATCCTTAATTATTGTAGTAGGCGATGATAAAAAGGTGTAATTTGTTTTTTTCTTGTTTTTGTTCTTACATCAAGTCGGAGGAGTATCTATTTCGCGCTTACTTGTAGCAGCAGCGCGAAGATAACCCACTGGTAATACTTGTGCTGCTTGACAAGGGGATGATAGCCATGACCGTGCAGATCGTTCTTGCTGTTCGTGACACCGGGATAAGGCACTGCCTGTCCCACAGTCATGTTGAACGCGTGTATGAGACTGTAAGTGGTGTGAAGCCAGCAGAAAGTCTCGAGCACGGCCTTGTCGACCGAACCGGAACCTTCGCAATGAATCGGCGAGCCCGATATGCTCTTGCAAGCTAAAGTCAAACAGCCACCTAATAAAAAGGCCACCGTTACGCGATAATGCAGACGAAATATAAAAGTGTCCTCGGACGCTCGTTGGACCTTAAACAAGGATCTTATCGACCCGAAGATGTCTATCATCTTCAACATTATTGGCATTTTCTCCTTGATAACCGCCGTTTTGACAACTTTTTTTACAGCACTTGGTAAATTAGACGACATTCGCTACTAGTTTAGCGAAATTTGATAATTTTACACCGGCAATTTCTTATTTGTCTCGTTGGCTCGCTGGACCGTTCGTTGATCTCGACGACGAAAGAAACAATAGCATCGATATCGTGAATGTCGAGCGGTCTTTCGATCCAATCGACATTTTCATTCGCGACTGCGAGATTATCGAGCTTTTGCGATTTTATAACGCGACACGAAATTGTCCAAATGCGGAAATTATTTTATTCGAATTTGAATGATTGTGCCTGCCCCACGTGCGTCTCGGGAACGTCTTCGCGCTCCTCATTATCGTTACGTCCGCGAACTTCCACCTTTCCTCCGATGATGTCACAATGTTACGAGAACATGTTTATTCACCCTCGATTAATTCACCCCAGAGCTTTCCAGTCGAACATTTTTTATCGCAGGCTCACTATTTTTCTCGAAAGTCAATTTGATTCAGAGACGATCCTCCAAGTGTCCTGATCGATTTGATTCTGTACGTTCGATCGACCGATCAACTATAATGAGGTCGATCGTTTTTTTAAATTGTTCTTTTTTTTTTATTTCAAACGACAGACGATGCACATTAGGAGGAACGATGATTTCACGTGCGCAATAGAAAATTAACAAACTACACAAGACGATAGGTAGAAACGCGTGGGGCACAGAAGAAAGCAGCTAGAAGACTGATCGGACTTGAGGGGCATCCCTTGGCCTCGACCAACCCTCCCGAACACATAACTCATATTATCTCCCCGAAGACTCGTTTTCTTATGCTTTCTTTTTCTCTCTCTCTCTCTCTCTCTCTCTCTCTCTCTCACACTCTCTCCCTCTTTCTCATTCACTCTCGTTACCTGTCTCTTTCAGCAGCTAACGCAAATAGGTGCGAAAGGGAATGACAGCTGCCGCCGCATAGTCTTCTTTCCGTGCAAAGCGAGGGAAAGCCATCAAAGTTCCGTAACGGTTTATTAAATATCGGAAGTATAAGATATAGTGAGAATACCCCGTAGGCCAGTGTAACCTTTCGGCCATTTGAGATACTTGGCGAAGTATTTATGCGATTAGATAATTACTCGATCGACTACTTCAGGGTTGATGACGATCCTTGTTCGTAGGTTCGGGGCGACGAAGTTTATTTTCTCAAATGTCCTTGTATCGCTCGTCGAGAAATATTCTTAGCTCATAGTCATCCTGTCGGCAGAAATATTCAAGAATTCATCACAAAATTCAAATCATCAGATTTTCAATGTCACAATTTTCCGGGTCGTCGAAAAATCTCATTTTAGCTCGTAACAACCCTTAAAGACCGGCTAATAATAGTTCGTCGTTAATCATCTTCCAACATTATTTCCGAGGCAAGGTCGCCGATGCTGAATCGCACACGGAAATCAAAGAGAATCTGTTACTCGTCATAATCGCCAATAAGTCATTGGCAACGAGAGTTCGCACACGGCCTGTCGGGACTAATTTTAATTTCGATCGCGTACGGCAAAGATCTTGATGAGTAAAGCCTGGCATCAACGAGAGATAAGCCCCTCGACGTTCGGAGCGTTAATTCGGCCGGCCTTTGGCCCGAGGCCCGAATATTCGTTCGAGAAACGCGATCCCTCGGGAGAACGACGAGTTAATGAAACCGAGGAACAAAAAGACGAGAGTTATTCGTAAATGGAGACGGATCATTCGAGAGCCAGTTATGTTTCTCGAAGTGAAAAGCACGCTGAAAAGATGAACGGGGTTGTCGAGGGAACGAAGAGTCACGTGACAACGGACAAGGCATCCGGGTCATTGTCAAACTATAGTTAGGCTCGCCCAACTCCTCTCGTTCCTTCTCTTTCTCTATTTGTTTCGTCGCTTGGGCCGGTGGCAGCCGAGCGTTATTCCGCCATGCTGCTCGGTACGAAGAGCTCGCATAATATTCCGGGGAGACCTTATTATATTGCGACCTCGACCGATTAACTCCCTCTTCAACTTCGTTCTCGCCCTCCTCGTCGTACGCGCGAATTTATAAATAAAATCACGATTTAAAAAAATATCATACTCGAGTCGTGAGACTGTTTGAAAAAACTGGAGAACAATTTTAGCTCGCGACCCTCGCGCTTGGGAATGGAGAAAAGTAACGAATGGAAGGAAATTGCCGAGGTCAAATTCTCGCTGATGCGAAAGAACGCGGGAAAAAAATGTTCGTAATTTTATCTTTGTCGTTCGGCCGCGATCTTTAATTCGCGATGAAACAAGGTCTTACGATCGATATAGGATTTGGATTGTTTTGAAGTGAGGAAGAAAGAATCGAGAGGGAGGGGGAAAGGGTAAGTCGTCTCGTACGGTTCAAACCTTGTCCGACGATCCGCTGCCTCAAGGCAAACGTCTAAGGTGCCATCCCCTTCGCGACTAAGCCTCCGCACCCTATCGCGGATCGAACGTCCGCGACCCCCAACCTACTGTACTACCGCTACACGAAAGCTTCGCGTTAATGTGCTTAGGGTTTCCCTCTTGGCAATGAACCAGATATAAGCCTTTGTAAGCAGGGAAGTAAGTTGCTCGCACCCCACTGTCGCAAACTCGCGAAATGAAATTGGCCCCTCTATCTCTCTTTCTCACTTTCCACCCTGATGAACGATCGCGAGGTAAAAACAATTCATCATTTTACGCAGCGACGTTAAAATCACTACGTTACTCCATTGGTCAGAAATACATTTAGATTCGATTACAGGTATAATTTATTTTCTACTAAAATTTCGATATAAAACTTTTTTTTATTTCGAATAAAAAAATTAACAATAGTAATTATTAATGCTCTTCCTCCGAATTTTCGTGCGATATTATGTCGAGAAGATGGTCGATTCTTCGTAAAAAATTCTTCGGGCATGTAGGAAAGAGAAGAGCACGCGGGATTAGACAATATCCCCGTAGTGATAGGGTGGATGAGGGATGAAAAGGTTGCGTGATATATAGCGAGGTATTATACGAGATTTTGAACAAGGCACTAGTGTTGTCTAAGTTCGATGTAAGTAGAGCAACTCTCCGTTATATATACACCCGTAGCTGCGTTTCTGCGTGAGCACAGATACGCAGAAGCAAAAAGGCGGGCGATCGGCACGCGAGAGAAATCGTTCGCCTCTTAAGAAGCAAAACGAAAGCCCGATAAGTCGATGTAAGAATAAAAAGAATATATATCTCCACCTCGTACTTCTGATATCGCTTACGCACGTGTATCGGCGTCTAAGCCCGCGAGTTTCGAGCGTAAATACCAGCGAGAGTGGAAGTGGAGCGAGCAGATAATCCCATAATGCTATAAGAAGAGCGAAAGGGTATGCGGTGTGTTTTTTTTCTTTCCTTTTCTTGTATGTGTTTTGCTGATGCATTAACAACTTACTTTTCGAGGCTATTTTTTTAGGATAATTCGAACACCCTTTGTGCTATCAATTAAAGTTAAAAATTGTTGATTAGGGTAAGGATTATTAATTCAAATAAATTCAATAATTTCCAAATATTGAAAATATTTATATTTATATTTATATTAAATTTAATTTGCTTTAAAATTTTGATTTTCAAAGAAATGAATTCGTTTGTCGCCGTGAGACGAGTTCCTGGAAATGACAGTTAGGAAATAAGCGAATAATCGAGTCCCGTGCATTTTTCTTATTCCGTAAGGTTCGATATTTCACCCCGAGGATACGTACGAGTGTTCCAAAGACCAAAAAGACTCATCCGGTTCAATCTCTCGATACGTTAAGAAACAAAGAAAGAGAGAAAAAAAATGAAACGGAAACTCATCCTCGAGCACGATTGTGGAGGATGTAACGAAAGCGAAAACGTGAGAGAGAGGGTGGAAGGGAGAGAGCCCCGCACCGATTCATCGTGTGTTTATCGTAGAAGCTTGTAACGTGTCGGGCTAGCGTGTTTAGCGCGGGTACAGAAAAGAGGAGAGTAAAGCAAAGAGCCCGTAGCAAAGAAAGAGTGAGAGAACCGTGTGTGTGGGTGTTGCGAAAGATAAATCCACTCTGAAACACTCACTCGTGCGTTAAATCTCGCTGAAACGATCTTCATCCTCGTCCGAGATAATCGGATATACTCACGAAATATATATAAAAAAATCAAGCATAGTTTACATCATTCTTTGTTCCACCCCCGAACATATATTATTCAAGAGTGATAATCGCTTTATTATGATTTTAAATTATCTTTTATACGCAACGCCCTCGTTAATATTTTTAACATTTTTTATCTTCTCTTCTTCGATTCCGTCAACAAATTAGTCTCGCGTCGTGTTACGTAAACCGACCGCGAGACAATAACGAAAGAAAAGAATTTCGATCGATTTCGTACGGTCTCGCTGCGAGAAAATGCGATTTTTTTTGAAAACTCAATCGATAAAGAAGAACGCAGTCGGTAATTCGCCTAACTCGTTGAGAACGATATGGACGATGAGATCATTTTTCAATATTTCTCTAACGAGGACGGTGTCTCGAATTACCTGGAAGAACAGCATGAAGCAGACCCACTGATAGTACCTGTACTCCTTCCTCTCGCTGATCGGATGCAATTTCGAATTGTCGATACCGGGAAACGGCACTTCCGAACCCTCTTTCTTCTTGTAAGCGGCGGTAATCGTATAAGTGCTGTGAATCCAGCAATAAGTGTTCAACACGTCCTCGGGTAGATCCTTGCTGTGTATGCAATCGATCGGATTACCGACGTACTGTCTCGTTGTAACGATCAGTGAAAATGCGACGAGCAATATCACGGTAAAACTATAATGTAGTCGAAATGCGGCGGTGTCGATGTGTACGTGAGAGATCTTTATAAGGCTCTTGAGGCCGCGAAATATGTCCAACATCTTGCGACGGGCTCAGGCCGTCGTCACGATTGTTTTCAGCCTCGTGTTTCTCCTCGTTAACGATCGTAAAACAGCCTCGGACCACTTCGTCCCAGCGCGAACCGTTTCGAAGGGGTTGAACAAAATTTCGTCGACGAAATCGGATAACGATATCACGAACATCTGCGCTCGCGAACAACGATCGCCACGAGAGATCAAAGAAGATTATCCGCGTGGTCCAAGTCGGACACGTTCGAAACGGTACGAACTGGATCTTTTTTTTTCTTCGACAAACTCGCACTCTCCCTCGCTCACTTCAACATATTCACGTGGGTTTGGCCCACTACAAACGATGACTTGGTCACCATCCGTACCTCGTCTTCTTCTCTCACCCTTCTCTCTCTCTCGCTCTATCTCACTCTGTCTTTATTTATCCTCTTTTATGTCAGTCCTAAATGAATAATCTTTCTTTTCGTGATAATTCTATTCGGATCGCCCGGTCCTCGACGTGATTCACCAGACCATTGTAGCCTCCTCGCTGTGTACATTATTCCTTCGTGATTTATTCCACGGTCGAAACGGTCTGAGATTTCGTAGCAATCTTCACTTTTCTTTCGAAAATTGCTGTATCTCGTAGATTACAAAAAATATATATGTATATATATTTCTCGCTCGTTTTCTTTTCGAGGAAAATCGTGTTCCGGTATTAGTCGTGTCTCGATTAACTCGATTGGTCGCCGTACGAATTTCCTCGTATTGTTTTTTTTATTCTTTATGTAGCCGGTGGCACCGGAGATCCGCGATACTACGAGATATCACGAGTACTGTCCATTAGATAGCACTTGGCTCTCCCGTCATAGTGGCGATGAGGCTTCCCGGAGACGACAACGACGTGTCGGGCTGCGACGAAGACGACGACGACGACGACGGCGACCAAGACGACGACGACCACGAAGGCGACGAATCCGACGAATCCGATGGGCTTAGTCATCCTCACTCGTACGTGTTCGTTTCGCGTGTTTAGGTGCGTGTGTGTGTGTGTGTGTGTGTGTGTGTAATGCAGCCTGCAGCCAGGGAAACGTTGGAGAAATTTCGAAAAAAGGAGCGACGACAATTCTTCTCAATCCAATTTCGGCATCGTCTCGCCAGCTCGCGCTGGAGATTTTCTTTTAAACGAGCTGAATGATGTAAACAGCCACGAATAATATAATCCAATATCACTTAGGACCATCGCCGAATGTCTCGCGTTGCACTCGGTTATCTCTTCGCCGATCCTCCTTCATCGCGAAACCCACCCCTCGGCAGAAAAAAAAATCACCGCGTATCTCCCACTCGCTCGATCGGTGAAACGAATTATTTATCCGAGACCAACGCTCGGACAGATTTGGAGCAACTCAACGATAGATTTACAGTCCGCAAAATACGAATTCCCGATGTGTCTTTCGCACCTTCGCGAATTTCTTAACACGAGATATATCTGTTCGTCTCGTTCTCTGTCACGAAAAATCGTCGCAATTCCGGTTGAATTTTTCATAATACGGCTCATTGTATTCTAACATTTGCATTTGCTTCGATTAATCACAGTCAACTTTGATTAATTTGTTATTTTTTAATTTTTATTTTCTCATTTGTTAATTTTGTTTATAATTTCTTTAATTTGTCTCCGGCCCACGGGACTCTCGATGAGTCGAGCGTGCGAGAATCGGGTGCGACGTGTATGTATCGCGAGAGCATTTACGATTTTCGAACGTGGCGTCTAGCTCCCTCTCGCTCCCTCTCGTTCTTCGAGAATTAACGATTTTCCTTCTCTCAGTTCCGTTCTCGTTCGTATATGTTTGTATATGTATCGGTGCACTTTCACCATCACCGTCGAATCTTTGACGAATGATCGACAGAACGGGAGACCCTTCGGTCCGTATAACACGTCGTTGATGCTGTTTCGAACGCAAACACGCAAAATACACAAAGCACCTGTTGCACACGCGCGTGTTTCGTCGCACCAAAGCGGATTCGTACTACTCGAGGGAGTCGGGAACGTTGACACCACGGACGAATCAAGTTCATTCACCTCTCTCTCGTTTGATCGAGACGAAGAAAATGTTTATTACTTCCCACGATATTTTCTAATTTCCCGAATATTATTTTCTTTTTTATCAATCGTCGAGAAAAACAAAGTCTTCAATTTTCATTCGAATAATTAATTTCAAATATTTTGTGTCTCCCCTCTCGTTGATAATTTGGTTGATAAAAAATCTGCAATTAACGGGATAAAATCGTAACGATTAATCTATTTTCCACTCACGGTGACGAAATTTATTTTTTCACGACGAAAAAGCTCAACCCTCGCACGGCCGAAAATTCGATCAAGAAAAAAAAATAAATTCACGATTTAAACAAGGCGACGAACGCTGTTGTTGGAAAACGTGTGCGGGGCTTAACGTTTCGAGCATCGTAGCGAGAAGCCCCGATAGTTATATCGTTAGGAAGGAAAACATTTCCGGAAAGTGAATAAAGCACAGCTGCGAAGGAAGCCACAAGACGGAGAAGAAAAAGGGATTGTCGGCTATTAACTTTGATAACGATCAAGAGAAGACGCGACTACGTGCTTTCGAGTTCCGACCTCCCCACCACACAAAAATAATATGCAACGAATTTTGTTTTTTAACCTCGAACCCGTTGGAATCACGATTTTCTCGTAATCTTCGAAAAACTCTCCGGTAAAAAATAAATGTCCGTCCCCTTCGTCATGTTAATAGCCGTCATTTCCACCGAAGCTTTTTGGCCAATTCTAGCAAAGCATTAAAAAGAAAATAACGACCGTTATAAATACTCGACGGGGAAAAAAGTACGTGGAAAGGAAAACGTCGCTACTCAATTTCTTTTTTCTCTCTCTCTCTCTTTCTTTTTCCTTCCACCCCTCTTCGACCCTCGGAATCTCGAAGACGCGCTCGTGCACGAGACGAAGAGGTCGCGACTGCACGAGGGAACAACGTCCGTTCCCTCTTGGTTTCTCCGAGAGCTGGAAGTATGGAAGAAAGAGTAAAGACGAGAGAGAGAGAGAGAGAGAGCTCACCGGCGGAGGTTTTGTAATTTTGTTTGATGTGCGTGCCATTCTATTTTAGCGTTTACGCTGTTCAACTGCACTTTGCTACCGCGCGCGAGAGCAACGTCAGCGTTAAGCGGCGCGATCTCGAACCAGAAGCTGTACAGCCCCAGGATTAGAGAAAATCCGCTCAACGTTCTCTCTCTCTCTCTCTCACACACACACACACACACACACACACATACACACCCTCTTTTTTTTCTTTTTCTCTTTCTCCTTCTCTTTCTCTTCGTCTAGCTAAGAAAATGTGCGTAGAGGGAAAACATGAGAGTTAGCGGGGTAAAGAGAACCACGATGCGAGGGCAGAGAGACGACTGATGCGATCCCGCCGGCCTTTATGCCCGTGGAAATGTGTGAGGACAAAATACAGAAATAGAGCAACTATAACCGATCTCTCTCTCTCTCTCTCTCTCTCGCTCTCTCCCTCAGTATTCTCTTATAGACATTTTACTCAGGCTTTCGTCATCTCCCTTTCTCTCTTTAAAGATTTTACTCAGGCGTTCCGTTCGAGAAAGAGATCTCGCGTTGTCTCGCTCTAGCCCTGTCTTTTTTGATATTTTGTCACTCTGACACTCTTCTTCGTTTTTTTTCTTCTCACGACTCACCTTTCTCGAACGCTACATTCGAGACGTTCGACGAAAGAATTTTTCTTCTGTTTATTCATCTCGAGGTACTTTTTTTCTATACCGGATTCTCTCGTTCTGTTCTCTAGTTGTATATCGATTTCCTGTTAATTGTGCCGACGTCAGTGAGATTCGTACTTCCTCCCTTTTAGCATCAACCAAAAAGTATGTCTCTGTGCGTCTCTCCCCCCGTCCGTCTCTCTCCCTCTGTTTCTTTCCTATCTCTCTTTCTCTCCCGACCGGGAATTTCCATGAGTTTCGTTTCAAACAATCCTTCGCCCAGTTCCAGCATCGAGAACACGTGCTGCTCCGAAACTTTCTGACTTTCCTTCTATGCGGTGTTTTTTTTTCGCTTCCAAGTTTAGCACCGAACCCCTTTGTTCCCTACAATTTTCGTAAAAATCAAACGGCAATGGGTGATTTATAAATTCATCAAACGATTTTTTTTTAGTAAATTAAGAATATATATTTTCCACAGATTTTGTACTTTTAATTTTTCTCTCGACATGAATTTCTTTCTCTCTAATTAAATGTTGTGACTAATTTCATCAAATAAAAATAATTTATGATCGAGACTTACTTTACATTTGATATCAATGAATTTTTTAATTAATTTTGACGTTTACCGTAATTGAAATAAATGTGAAGAATTTTGTTTGGCAATTAATTATTATCACGAGATCGAAGAACCAAAAGTGAATTTTAACGTCTCTGTCCCTCGTTCGTTCTCTCGTTTTTCTTTCTCTCTCTCTCTATCTATCCCCGTCAATTTGTCGACACCGGCTCGTGGGTAAACCCAGAGCAATCAGGTCTGCAAACCAGTCGGTGAAGCATCATCGCAGACCTAACAAGCGTATCACCCACGAGATTGGCCTTCGCCTCCGCGTTAAAACTCAAACAAATGTTGCGATCTCATAACCCGAAAGACTGCGAGAATCGAACTCCGAGATATTCAACTAGGAACCTTCCGAAATACACGCTTCTGGCTCTCTGTTACACGCTCTCTGGCTCGTCTCTTCCGTTACTCTGCTTTATAACCAGCTACGATAAAACGTGTGTGATATTGAGGAATATATGGCGTCAGCGCGTAGACGTTACGAGCATCGTGGACAAAGTGGGGCCGTTAAACATAAACGAGAAAAAAAATGCATTAAAATGCAGGAAATGTAGATGTCAAGATGGAAAAGCATGGAACGATGCAAAAGTACGAAACTTATCGTAAATTATCGTTAAACAAATACACACACACGGGCACGCACACAGACCGTGAAGGATTGATTTTTTTATCAAGATATATGAAATATCAATAAAAATCGAAAAAATAGCATAACGATAAAATGTGAATGTTCTTTATTGTACCATGTTAATTTGGCAGTGTATCGATATTGGCACGCGTTAAATTAATCAAGAACTTTTCGAAAATTGTTTAATAATTGTCTCGCTGTCTTGTCATCGACCG
Organism: Netelia inedita; assembly: GCA_964017225.1. Classification (NCBI taxonomy): domain Eukaryota; kingdom Metazoa; phylum Arthropoda; class Insecta; order Hymenoptera; family Ichneumonidae; genus Netelia; species Netelia inedita. The sequence continues at coordinate 37,107,284 of OZ024920.1, read as the reverse complement.
ATCGAATCCCCTCGTGACAATCCGACGGATATTTTTACTAATACGAATGTTTTATAAATATCTATATATGTATATATGTGTATATATATAATCGTTCTTTCGAAGAATCGAAGGCAGCTTTTAGGTCATGAACGAAGATACAATGACGCGAAAGTGTGCGAAAACTTTTAGCGAGATTAAACGTCAAAGTTCTCTTCCCGTGTCGAGATTTTGTTTTATTTTATATTGAAAAAAATCTGTTCTATCTTCGTATCGGTCGTTCTTCTCGTGATATCTCGTCGTTCCTATCGGGGGGACAGGCCAGAGGATTTTTTGGGCCGAACCGGCACGTCGCTCATTCACCCGCGCACTACAACCCTCGGCACACGCCACAACGCCGCGCACTCGACTCGACTCGAAATCGTCGTACACCCGTGGCCGGAGAGCACGCTTCGCGCGCGCGAACACGAAAAACCCGAGGAGAGGAGTCAGGCTGCTCCAGGAATAGAAACCGAAAAGCCGAACGGGAGCTCGTAAGCTTGCGAACTAAACGCAACATAACCGTGGCTACTAAATATATATATATATATATACATATATACGTAATATCGGTAGTTATAGTCGCATAGTCTCGCGAGAGGCGCGAGTCTCGTCTCCCTCCCACCCGATAACCAGAACCAAGTCCCGGCGCCGATTTTATACACCAAAAAGTTGGAAGCTCCGACGTTGGTAGGTATATGTAACGCGTGCGCTACGACTCGGTCGGTGTCATAGAAAACCGCAGCATCGAGCTGATTCTCAAACGATCGATTGTATCGAACTTTCGACATTGGAGATTGAAATAAACAAATATTTTTTTCAATATCGACAATACAATTTTAATCGTTTTTATATGTGACTACGAATCGTAGATCAGTCGGTAAAAAAGATCCCGATATATTTCTATCGCAAGAAAATCAAGGAATTTTAAAAAAATGATTTTTTTATTAAGTCTTTAATAGCGCAGTTTGTATAATCCAGGCACGAGAATTGATTCATGTACACGTGGAATTGTATGAAATTATACGAATGAAATACGTGCCTGGGCGTAGCGAGGGTTGTAATTGAGTGGAAGGCTTGATAGGAATAGCTTCAATTTTCTTCGCTCGCTTATTATAACATTTTCGATTGATCCATCCACAGCGTATTCTTCATATTAATTACAGATCGAAAAATATCTTCACCTCCAAGAGCAATCTCTTGACCCATATAATAAAAAGAAAACCTCAATTTCAATAAAAATAGAGTTTAGTGCAAAAAGCTTTCAGCTCCCTAATAAAAAATATCGTGATTTTCGCTTGCAAATATCTTTATATACCTGACTAATCCGTACGAAAGCATAATAATTTGCGCATAAATATCACCCCCTCCCCAAAAGAGCGCGCCGTACTCTCTGGTTAATATAGATGAAAGCCTCGTAATATCTGCATACGCGGTATAAAGTCATGCGGAAATATACACAAGCGTCTAGATAGACGAAGTCATACGGAGATGATAGAAGGGGTCGTCTGCGTCTTCCGATGTGTACAGAAACGCGTGGTCGTTGCTCCTCAAAATTTATATCACCACGATTTATCTTCATTCAAAATAGATCCCTCTCTCTCCCTTCATCGGTCGTAGTCGTTGAAACCGACAGGCTTGTACGACACACCGATTACAAGACCGGGTCCCGCATTACACGGAGCGTAGCACAGACCGACCGAGCGAACGGTCTGTAGGGCTCTTTTCTGGTGGAGCCAGCTTTCAGAGACCCTCTTCTTCTCTTCATCGGGCTGTACTTCCGGGTCTCGGAGCCCGACAGTCGCTCGAACGAAAAGTCAAATCTCATACACCGCCCGAAATGGCCTCTTTGATGATGAAAATAAAACGTTCGAAATCCATCTCGACCGGGCCACCTCGGGTAAAAGGGTTCATGTACGTGAAAATTTGAATTTTAGCAATTTTTAATTTATTATTCTTGTCATTTTTCTTCTCTTTTTATCTTTGGCACGCCTTTGTCAAAAACTCGGAGGTTTTCGTTAAGAAATTACGACGAGTATCGTCGTGTTTACTGTTTTACCGACTTTTTTTTAAGTCGAATGATTATTATGCGTCGCTGCTCGCGCTTTTTTCAACGCCATCCCGTGTCCGTTTGGTAATCGAAACCCACGAGAGCGAGTATTTTCGAGCCATATGCAAGAGACGCATAGGGAGAAGGGAGGGATGGGACGATGTTGAATCAAAAAAAAATAAATCGTGATTACGGCCCACCGTGGCGGAGAGGTTTTGGCCCCGCGGTGAAATGTTTGGGGGGGGACTGTCTATATAGTTATCTTTCGGTGCTTTTTCATTTTCTTTTTTTTCTTTTATCTCGTCTTTCCGCTCTTCCCTCGATCGCTCACTCGTTCAACGCTTCGTGTTAACGAATTTTTTTGTTCTTTCTCACCGTAACTTTTTTTAAACACGACAGGAAGTCCGCTATCGCGGACCCCCGATGAACACCGGCGTGTTTACGCAGCTTTGACGTTAGCGGAAATTCGTTTAGACGAGTTGATCTCAACCCCCTTTTGCTCTCTTCCACCAAACGATCGCGCTCTAATGAAGAATTTTTTGTTTATAAATCGTGGATGAAGAGACGGGAGTTCGAACATGATTAGTTGGACCTTCGATTTTCCTACGATTTTTCACAAATCCAAGCCCTCGTTCAAACTCGACAATTATTTATTTCTTTTTCGTTACCGAACGTAATGAATTTTTCTTCGCGTCCTTGAGACTCGATCACGTTTTGCTTATTTCAATTCCCGGACCGTCGATGTTTTCGCACCGTGTAAAACGAGGCAATGAAATAGAGAAAACTTCGGTGGTCGTTCGTCACTGTAACTGTTTTGACGTGAATTGTCGTAGAAACGGGCCAAGAACGCATATAAACGTCGAAGAATCGTGACTTTTCCACGGAAACACCGAAATACCTTCGAGTGTTTCCGCATGGACGAAAACGTGGAATTTACGCGTAATAACGATCCTTCGCAAGCTCCTGCGACCTTGAGCCAACGATAAAATTAACTAAATTAACTTAACGCCATTGCAATCTGTTCTCGAACTACCTCAACTTCTATTAGATTGTCACACTCTAGGTGTAAAAAAAGACACGTAGAGAAATGGTTTTTAGGTTTTCGCTGAAAATCTTCGTCATGAAAATTGTTTTTATTTTAATGCTATTTTTTCTACGTTGGTTAAGTGCTTTTCATATTATTTTTATAATCAGATGAAACACTTTCCAAAAATACCTAATCGAAAGAAAAAAACTTTCTTGTAGCAATATCGAATAATAGAAGACCGTCTCGTAAAAACTTTTACGAGACTGAGAATTTTATCGAGTAATGCGATTTATTTTGACACCTCGTATCGCGAAAATTGGACAAATAACCTTTTCGAAAAATTCGCGCGTACGAAGATTGATCAGCTGCCAAGAGTTTTGAAAAAAAAAAATCTAGAATTCATCTCCCCATTTCGAACCTGTCCTCGGCGACCTTTCATCTCTAAAAATTTGTTTTGACGTTTTAATTCGAGTCCAGTAACAACATCGATTTAAAAATCGTTTCATCGAATTGCATTTTGGGGATGAACGATAGAGGGAGGGAATAGGGATTTATAAAAATCGTGTAAATATTCGGCTCGCGGAATGATTTATCGAAGTAGATGCGTCATTGTCGTTCGGTCCGGTGATAAAACGGAATACGTTTTCATCGTCACCGATCGTTCGCTGCTATTAACAAAAGTATAATAATAATAATGATGAAAGTCACGAGACGATCTCGAATTTTATTTTCGTGCTTGGAAAATCGATCTTCTCTTTCGTTTGCCTCTCGCCACGTATTCTCCAGAGCTATAATACGAGAGCGGTGAAAATTCGTAACGAACGTTTTCTTCAACGGACGATTCGTCAACGTTCTCGTTGTTATGACTCGGCACGTCCGTGATTCGGGCCAAAATACTCGAGATCAACGTGCAAGAAAATTCGTGATCTCGTTTTACTTTAACCGAGCAAGGGGAACACGTGATATATATATATATGTTTTTTTATAAATAACGGAAAACGAGCTGACAAGGATCGTTTTATTGCTTCGACAAAATGAGAAACAAGAAAAAAAGAACAGAGTGAAAAAAACGTGAAGTTAAAAAAAAAATTATAAATAAAAATGAAAATAATGAAAGAGAACGTGAATGAACGATCGGGAACGAAATTTCGGACATTTATCTGACTCCGCTACCATCAATGACACTTTTATAAGCAAGTGCCGTAAGTGCGCGTATTATTTTCGTACGATGAATCGCGATGATTCTTGGAACTTTGAAAATTCGATGATTCGTGTCTTTCCGCAAATTCGGTCGAAAATTCAGCCTTCCGTGTGTTTCCACTGTTATACAAGCTAATGCAACGGAGATGAAATTTCAAAGCTCATTGCGTCATTTATCTAACGAAGTGGTTTTGAGTCGGTGGGAAGATGGAAGTTTCTATAATGAAGAAGCCATTTGGTGCAACCGGGTACCGACAACTACGATGACTTTACACGCGTGGGACGCGACAAAACTGGTCTGTGCCTATACATCGCCACGCAGGTGTCTCGATGACCCAAAAAGTTGGCTAATTAATCGCTCGCGGGAGATTTCGTAAAGTCGACGGGGAAAGATGGTCCCTTGGCCGTTCGGCGTACGAGACGATCCGCGGGGTTATCCGTATCAACGATATAAACGTCTGGCCCGCATTACCCTCTGACTTAATGTAAATTTTATGATTAACAGCCTAATTATTTATAATCATTAATTTAATTATACGAACTTCATAAAAATCGCATGAGAAATTATTTTTCCAACACAATACTCGTTTCCCCGTGTCTTTTCTATACATTCGCCTCGCGTCTATGAGGTCGAGCGATATGAGAGTCGAGTATAGCTCATCGTCGACGATAAATCAAGTTTGCCCGTGGCAAATATACGATCCTCGGTTCGAGTACCGGGAGCATCGACGCGTTCGGATTAGCCCGCCATACGGGCACCAAGAAGCATAAGAGCCAACGGCAAGAAAAGCATCGGGGTATACTGCGAGCCACGAGAGAGAAGACTGGAAAAAGAAGAAAAGAGGATCGGCGTTCGAGAGCGCCTAAGACTAGTCTACTCGAACTCCCGTGATGTGTCCGATCGCGTACGGTCCGTAGCCCCTACTGTCTGTAAGACCGCGCGCTAGGGGTAGTAGTACGTACGTGAACGGACACCGCGGAGTATAAGAGCGACGGGCATAACAGAAATATCTCCTCGTACGAGGTACGAAAATTTTTCGACAGATAGCGCGATCGGTCTCTCGCGAAAGATTTATATTAATACTTAGATACATCACGATAATTACGAAAAGAAATTAATTCATTAAAAACATATATCAAACCGTCGATGATTTATCGAGTCATTATTATCGTTGGCCTAATTTTATTGCTTGTAAATTAATCATAAATATTATCGATTTATTCGTAGTGATTATTTGAATATTTTATAATTGAAGGAAATATCATGCTAAAGGGATTATAATTATTATAACGAGCGGATGAGATTGAATAATTAATTACCTGAAATATCAGGCAGAATGCGACCCACTGATAATACTTCACGTGTTTTATCAATGGATTCTCATTCGCGCTGGCCCTGTGACGTCCGTCGTGATCCTCCTGATCACTTTTTTGTTTGTGATAAAAGCTGAAAGATGGCGCTACACCTGGGAACGCTACGTTCACCCCCGCAACCCCTAGCATCGCACCGGTCACGATGTACGTGCTGTGAATCCAGCAATAAGCATTGAAGGCTTCCACTGGAATATCTCTATTTCAAAACGAAACGATCGATTAACGAGTATATAAAGAAAGTTTAAATTAATTCGTTTAAGTCGATGAAGAATAAAAGAAATATAGAATTTCTTTTATATTTTTTTTATTCCCACAATTATCCATTGTCGCTCTTACCTCGTATGGACGCAGTCTATGGGATTTCCGACCGATTGTTTGGCGGACACGATCACGGAAAAGGTCAGCATGAGGGCAGCGGTGAGCACGTGGAGTCTGAGTAACGGCCCCTCGCTCCTTACCCTGCTCACCTGAATCAGTAGTCGACCTGGAGATTCGATCTTGCCGAGATCTCGAGAGGATTTGATAACAAAAACGAAATCATCGGATCGATATCGATAAGGGGTTTTTCCGGGTTCGCCACGAGCTCGAATGTTCTCGTTGCCAATTAAAACGATCGTTATCAATTTCATCGATAATTTTTCATCCAACATAAAATTTCACTCTGTTTCATCCCCTTAAAAATGACACCCCATAAAAATCGAAGAAAAAACAAACACCCTTATCGATCACTTCCCATTCCGGAAATTCTCTACGCTACAAATATGAATAAAAAAAAAAGGCAAACAAAGAGAAACGGAAACGAAGCGGTGATACTCACGTGAAAGAGAAAGTAGAGACCACCGATCGCGTCCATTATCCTTCTTCCCTCGCGTCTCGTATCACGCTTTGACAGACCACCGGAGTTTCCACCGTTGGCTCTCGTTCTACCGCCGGAACTGAGTCTCAACTTGTTCTTTGTTCTGTGACTGGCGTTATTCCGGCCGATGGACAGCCCGTCGTTCGACTGTATTATTCTCTCGGTGCTCGTGCCTCGAGGACTTTTCATATTTCGCCTAGCGTACTATACATCGTACTATATCGCGTTCTGGCAGCGCCGGCAAACGAGCACCACCCCGAGCATCGAGATCGAGCCGTGTACTGCCTCCCGCGCAACGTTTTGTACCCTTGGACTCGTTTTATCTTCACTCGCGAGGCTTCATTCGTTGATACAAGACGCGAGCTCGCGACGAGAGACGACGCGTCGCTGGACATATTGTCTCCATTGACCGAACGCGAAAAATATCACACCCCCTCCGCTTTAACTACCCCCGGCGCTCCGGCGACGAACGCTCTCTACGTCGATGAGTACAAAATGCCCGAACGAGAGTCCTGGACCTACGCTATCGTCAGTGACGCCGTGACTCATATTTGAAAACTTCCGATCGATCGATCGATCGATTCATTCATCGATCAATATTTTTCCACGCTTCACTTCATTTCTTACTCGAAAATTTCGCGAATTGTGCTAAACTCGTAGGCTCCTCGTATTTTTGTATACGGGGAGAAATCGAAGAATGTTCAATTTTATCGATCGATTATTGATTTGATCGATTCATGAATTAATTATCGTTTCGAGTCTCACAACGAATTTTTTCTCGTCGCAAATATTACAATTACACGATTATAAGAATGTTGATGTGCATATCTATATATACATATATTGAAATTCTTATGTCTCGTGCCGCACACGCGTCGTCCAATTTCTCGTGTAATTACGTGGCGTTTAGTCGTCGCGTGTACGTCGCGCGGGTCTTTTGCTTAAACCAACAAGTTTTGCGTCGTCCCGTGCGCGGGATGGTTCCCAAGAAACTGAAACAGTGTATAGTGACTGACCTACTACTGGGCACGTATAGCAGCTTCGGTGCCAAGTGAGAGAGAGAGAGAGAGAGAGACGTAGAAAGAGAACGAAGGAGACACGCACGCGGAGCCAAAGGAACAGCAGCATCAGCAGCGGCATCAGTAACACACAGAGAAACCGAGAAACCCAGAGCGAGAGAGAGAGAGAGAAGGAAGGAAAGAGCGAAATTCGTATAGCCGAAAAGCTCGAAGCTCGCGCCGATTCTCATAGCATCGCGGGGGCGCTCGGCTACCGAGGGAAAGAAATTTTTATTTTTACATTGACACACACGCGCCCTTGTCTTCGAATCGCTTCTTTCACCATTCTTTCGTGCGTCTTTTCATCCCTCCCCCCGATCTCCTCCCACTTTATTTCATCTGGCGCTCGCGTCTCTCCCTCCCTTTTCCCTCTCAGCAACTTCCTCCGTTTGAGATTCGATACGGCTCACACTCTTTCTGTCACTGACAGATGTGTAAGCGCATGACGAAGAGGCGAAGCAAGAGAAGGGGGAGAAGAAAGAAAAGGAGAAAAAATAAGAACGTGAACGAGTTAAAATGCGAAGATTAGGGTGAGTGTGGGAGAGACGCGGAAGAAGGTGCGCGCCACCCACGTCGTTTTTTTTCCTCCGTCTCACAAAAGTGGTGGAAGCTCGACGTAGCGAGTCGTCGTTCGACGATACGATACGGTGAAACGATGCGAACGAGAACGGCCGGAGGTAACATATCCTCGATCCAAACTTTCATCTTTACGATCTCTTAACTTTGCCAAATCGTTATTATTGGCAAATACGTGCGAGAGAATGAAGTATCGTTTTACACCTTGACGTGACGCGGGACGTGTCCTTCTGAATTTTACGAAGACGATAGTACACCACGAGAGATGGAGTTTAACCACGAGGTAAAGATTTTCCTGACGATAATGGAACCGGAGGAAAATGAGTGGTGATAACGACGTGGAGGAGGAGAATTAGGAGGGAGCGGTGGAAGAGACTTGATTGCTGTTGGGGTGCCTATCGCGCATCGGCGTCACGTCATCGTGGCGCCTTTAGGGCTTCGGGAGCATCGCGCATTTTCATCTTTGGATGAAAACGTCACTCCGCGATAGACAGGGATAGAGAAACTACTTGGCAGACCCGAATCAAAGTCTATCAATAGAGAAACTGTACTCTATACACGTGTGGAGGAGGATGAGGAGATAGAGGGGTGGGATGAGGGAGGTGGAGGGGGATGGAGAAACCTCTTGGTACGCTACCATAAATCTTCGATAGGACGTGCTATATAGCCCAATATATAATTATATTTTCCCGACTCGGAACGCTCCAATCGCCAAATGTTCATCTTACGCGATTACGATTAGGGGAGGATCGAGGCTTATCGCGATGAAAAAAATGTCTTAATATACTCGTCAAAATGGACTGCAATATTTTTAAAACGTATTTTCGAACATGGGGAAGTGTGCTTTGAAGGGATATTAATCGCTCCATTAAGGAAGCTGGATGGAAGCTCGATGCTAAAGAAAATTTAGCCGACGAAATATCTGCGTCGATGCGTTCTCTTCGCGTACGAAAAAATGGTAAAAATAAAATGTTTATAATTTTTGTTTATAAATATACTTTGTTTAAAAAATATAAATATTGATATGAAAAATATAAATATTTATGTATACATAAATATTGTATAAATGCAAAAAATATATAGATAAATATTCTTTTTGTTTTTGATAATTGAAAAAATATGTGAATTTTATTTGCACTGTTTCTTTTTTTTTTATTAGAATAGAAAATAAAATTGCAGTAGCCAGATATTGAGGGAATCTTAATAATGGTGTCTCGTTGGAACATTATCGATATAAATCACCGCAATTTCTACGATGGAGCTCGTGAGATATGAACTAATCGTCGATACTCAATGAATCTTCCACGACTGTTACAATGGAGAGGATATGATAACGAGGGGATAGATCTACTTCGATCGAGGTAAATTTATCATTCAACAGATTCGCCAATGATCCCACCAATTCCATCATAAAGTTCACCCTCGAAAATTCGGGGGCGTTATAACCGTGAATTTATTTGAATTTTCGCGAATTCGCGAAAACGCGGTATAAATCGTCGACGATTTACAGGCGGGATGTGTCTGGGCTTCAGGGATCGATTCATCTTTCCAAGAATAATAGAGCACGAGCAACGAAAGAGAAAGAGAAAGGGGAGACTGGAGGGACGCGATGAAAAAGCGTTTCGTTGTCGTTTCGCTCAAAAATTCCAAAGACTCTCGAGCGTCGCGGTTCATTGTCGTATTCGCGAATAAAACGAAAATGACGGATTAAAAAAATAAAAGCATAAAAATAAAAAGCAACGAGAAAAATGTCAAAGGATTATTTTCGTGTCGTGAAAACGTCGAGGCGCGGAAAGGGAAACGTCAGTGTTGAAAAGCGAACGCGTAACGAGACCCGGCCGTAGCCCGGCGATCCCTCCTGTCAGCGTTGGGTGGCAGTAAATTTTCACGAAAGAGCCGCTCGCAAGGCACTCGCGAACCCGGAGTGAGAAAGGGCGGTTTATCTTGTCCCGGGGACCGCTCGATGTGTATATTATTCATTTATTTATCTTTGCTCTATTACGTACGCGTTGCAGTCTCTCTTCTCTTCAGCCCTCTTCGCCACTCTCTGTCTCTGTCTCTGTCTCTCTCTCTCTCCTTCCGTTGCTCTGTCTCTTTTACGTCGTGTCATATCTCATGATTTTCGAACGAGTCGTACTCGAACGGACGACCCACCACACAGACCTCCACACCTTCCGGCTCTCTATTCACGCGCGATATAACACCGTTAAATTTAACCGTCGCTTTTGTTTATTGTCTTCGGCAGATTCCACGCGAAATATCATTTTTGCGAGTCTCGAGAAGAAACAAATATTCGACACATCAAAGACAAATATTTTTCTATTTCTTCGAGTCTTTAGAATTAATTGAAACGTATAATTGACATGTAAGATCGAAATTCTAGTATACGTCTTGTTTTATTTAAATATCAGTTTGTTCGTGTTACCAACGATAATTGGCACTGCTCGAAAGCTCGAAAATTTTCTTGGCACGAGAGTCTCTCTTACCGTCGACAAAATAGATCGATTCTCGGAGCCAAGAGTACGAGAGGATGGTTAACGGGAACGATTAAAAAATGATTCAACACAGGATCGTAAATTTCATACGCCTTTATTTCTCCTACGAACCTAACGGTACAGCAGATCTTTTTTTTTTTTTTTTTTAAGATGTCGTACGTAGGAAGAAGAATAATCGGGGTACATATTTCGCACGACTCTACATCGAGTAATACCAGCAAAAATATATTTATGTTTAATATATATTTTTTATAATTTCTAATATATTCATCGTAGGACCTAAAAATCCTGACCACTCGCGTCCTTAAATCTCTACAAAAATAGAGGAGACGATACTCGTGTATCGTATGAAAATTATTTTTTTTTCTTCATTCGTCTTTAAAACTTAATTGTTTTTATAACCGATATGTATCGACGAACCGTTTACCGTGCCATCTTGCCGGGTCTCACGGTTTTCCCTCGGTTTTATCGATCGTAATTACCGAGTCAACCGCGTATTACGGCTTTAGCGTATCACAATTAACGAAATTGTTTCGAGTTATCATTCGTCGTAAATGAAAATGATGAACGAACGAAAATAATGGAGCAATATCTAGGTTTACAGTTTGTGGTCCCTCCGTTGAATCAATACTCTCGTCGCGATTACAAGTTATCGCCGAAATATCATTTCTTTTTTTATCGACTTTATATTCTGCTTTATGCAACGTAAACAAAAATTCATTCAAAAAAACGTGGAAATACGACGTTTTCCCTTATTCGTATGGAAAAAAGAAAGATAAGAAAAACATAAAACTGAAAATCAACGCTTTTTCTTAAGCCTATAGATCATAGGAGGGTAGGAATGAAAAGTGGTCCCGCTGCCATGAACATTTCTTTCTCTCTTCTTTTTCTTGTGTTTTCACACCTCACAGTCTCACTCAGTCTTCGCGGACGATCGAGTAAATATTAATTTCGCGACGATCGTACCGCGTGAATCTCTGGACGAGGTCTGGAAGGGGTCGTGCCTCGAACTTTATACAAAAAAAAACACCAAGAAATGACGATAATGAAGAAACAATTGCCAGAAAAAAAAACGAAAGGTTGACGAAAAATAATGAAAAAGTGTTGAGCAATGTCGGGACGACCCTCCCCCGTAAACTTGAAACACAATGAGCCAAGTTGAATTGTACGATCGAATCGAATAATTCGACGGAAGATTCGAAATTCACATCTTCATAATAAACTACGAAGTATAATTGTATCTATAACCTTATAATGATCGAAAATCAATATATATATATATATTAAATTTAAAAAAAAATACATATTTGTCTATGAGTTAGTCCCAAGGACTCCGAGTGTCTCCGCGAGTCCTCGAGGCGATGTCAAAGAAACGAAGACATCGCACAATTTCCCGATCACCCACAGTAAAACTTAATCAACGAAAGTAATCGAAATTTTCACCAAACCTCTCTCTCTTCATCCTCACAGACAAATTTGGCAGTATTTATCTCGCGCATCTCCTTCGTATCATTCGATCGCGATCAAATTCGCTCGATTTTAGGCGTAAATACAAAAAATGGTAGTTACAGTCGATAAAGCAGTGATCCGCTTTACCGGTGGCAACTGAACTTACCCGCGGGATTTAAGCGCGTCGGATTGTCTTTTAGTTTTATCTTTTACCATTGTTTCCTTCATCACAGTGATAGACGAGCGAATATTTATGGGTTGGACGTTAAATCGGCGCGATAGCCAACCTTCTTCGTCAGTTCCTCGAGTACGTCGCGATAAACGCGCGAGTCCATGTTCGCAGAGAGTATATACAAGATCCACCAATCGCCGATGTCGACTTTTTTACTGATATTCGAGCAACACTCGATCGACAATAATCTCGATGATAAGTGGAGCAATCTTGGTCGTAGAGCCGGCGCGAAAATAATCGCGGCTCGATAGATGACGAGACCGACGAGAAGTACGGACAGTATGACGTACCAGAACCAGATGAATATGTAAGTCTTCTCGTTGACGATGTTCAATGGTAAAATACAGAGGGAATCGTGTTGCTGTATCGTACCGGTAGCACCGTATTTATGAAAGATGCATTTCGTAACACGTGGAAATACGTATACCATCGGATCGACCCTCTCCTCTTGGGGTACATCGGAAAATTGCAACACTCGAAGACCATAATTGATGAATTCACCGTCGAAGAAACGATTCATCAGATATAGCTGCATGATGATGTTTACGAGACAGAGAAACTCGCAGACGAAGTAACGGTAGGCGTACGAGTTGTGACTCTGAAAGTATAATAATGCAAAGCAACGAGAGGGATCGTTTGAATTAGATGGAATTAAATTCAACGAGAGTAAATTGGACGTAACTCGAGGATTCTTCTCCCTCTTCCTCTCACTCTATTTTCTCTCTCTTTCGATCTTTCGGTAGCCTTTCTCCGCGAGATGTCGCGAGCTCCCATTTGTCTTTCGTTCTCTTACGACTCGTCTATCTATTTCTCGGTTCCTCGAACCCTTTATGTCCTATTCTCTCGCGGTTTATCGCACAAACTTCTTATCTCTGATTATGATAATGGGACCTCCCTGACTTGGTTATATATATTTATTTATTTGCATAATAGCATGTTATTTGATAATGACAAAGACGCTTGCGATAGTTATCGATACTATAAAACGATTTATCTTGCTCCGTTAATAGAATTCAATCCTTCAAGCGCTTTGAGAATCTTTTGATAAATTCAGCATTGCCGCACTTCGTTATTGTGAAAATATACAAACAACCCAATCTTTACGGTTCTTTCACGAAGTTTGCGAATGGAGAATGCGTTCTCGAGAAGAAACGAAACAAGCTTGAGGCAACTCGACTAACAGACTTACGTAATGAGCAACGAAAGGCACATTCGCTATGACAATGGACTCGACTCATCGACGGATAAGAATCAATTCTTACTTGCGATTATAACGAGAGTACTCGTTAGCGAGAATGCACGACCACAGACAATTTATCGGCAAACAAAGCTCGCATTCTTGTAGTTACTCGAATTGCATTGTTTAAAAATTGTTTTTTTGATAAACGATTCGATATTTCTTACCCTGATATGTGACACCAAATAATCCATGAGGATCGTTTTCTTTTTTGATATTTGTTCCTCGTGATCAAGGCCGTGGTTCATGCCCATTACGAGGGTGCTGATCAGACCTCCTTCCCAAATGTTCCATAGCCATTGTGGAACGTAACAGAGTATCGCCTGTCGATGGCAGACGTACGTGAAACAAGAGTCAAGCAAAACAGATTAGAATGTCGTCGCAGACTTGTAACCGATAGACGTCACTCGTATATATAAATATTCGACATAAATAGATTCATATATATATAAATATAATTCTAGTTATGTCGCAAGTCATCGTGATTTGATATGTATAAAGAAAATCCTCGGGGTCATTTGCATCGCTTTGATAAAGCAACGTATGAACTTGCCGACTGTCTTAATAATATTACATATCGTCAAACTAGATTTAAAAATGTGCATTCTTCTCAAGGAATCTAATCTTTTCGATATTTAAATCAAACGTGATCCGTAACCTGCGTTCATTTTAATCGCGAAAGAAAAAAGTCGATAGCATTACCTGGAAGAAAAGTGCGAAGCAGACCCATTGATAATAAGTGTAGTATTTCCTGGCGTCGACGTCCCCAAAGTCGTTGGCGACACCAGGATGAGCGACTTCAACACCGACCTGCAAATATCGTAAACATATCGGATTAGGCGTTATTGCGATGATTAAAAAAAACGAACAAGAAACGAAACAACGGTTGCGGGATGATTTGATTACAGGTGAAGAAAAGTCGATCGAGCTAATAATAATAATGCGATTACAGCTTTTCTAGTCGTTTCAATTAAGAGAGATAATGAGATTCCAGTAACACCCAAGATGCTTTCGCACATGGCAGTTTACATGGAATAATGTAATTGCCGATCGGCAGCGAACGCCAAGCTCGTAGAGCCCGTATGATTAAAGTCTGAATCATCGGTAGAATTCTCCGAGACGACATTCCACCGGGGCCATTATCTTTTTTTTTTAAGGGAGAATATCGCACAAGGCGAACAATAATTATCCCGCATTATTGTTTCGAGAATAGTTCGTTTAACAGCTTTGAAGTGACCGACGTCGAAGATCGCGCGATAATTTAGGTTTGACCTTGACCTTGACCTTGACACGAATTAATGGCTCAAACGGGGTCATACGTATCTTCGAACGAAGACGAAGGGTCGATATCGATATTTCCCACCCCCTTGGGTCAATAATGGGATTGACAAAAAATATCTCGGATGAAAAATGAACCGTGGCCAATAATAAACGAGAATTGTATTTTTTCACACCCTACTACGTCCTCGAACGACGCGGAACAAAACGCTGATATAATAATTCGTAAATTTAAGGGCACAGTTGGGTGTACAATTTTTCAATTGGCCTCGATGCAAAATATTGGGTCGAGCGACGTCCAGCGGATAGAACGTTAACTACAAAGAGGATCAAATAGAGCGACGCATTCGTGCCTACGATGCGGGTGAGTTCAACGCTCGTTCGTCCCGCGCGACCACCTGTGGGCAGTGACGACTCGAGATATTAAAAAAAAAAAAAAAAAAAAGAAGTGAGAAAAAAACGAACAATTCTATAATACCAATTGGAGAAATTTCTTTTTATAGTTTTGATCGTCATTCGTGAAACACGTGAGAAGAAAATGGACGTTTGACATTTTGGCAAAAACAAAGTCAAATCGGGCAACGCGTCGTATATGTTCCGAAAGTTCTTCTCATTCCGGGAAATCTCAATTTTCTCCGAACGTGCTCCACATCGTCTCGAACTTTCATCTCAAACTATCTCGTCTCGTGAGCTTCTCTCTAGATTTTTCTTTTTATTTTATTGCTCTTGTTTTTTTTTCGTTGTTTTTACATCGCCGGTCTCTATTCACCTGACGATTGAAGGCATCCGGCATCGTGAACGTCGAGGTGATCCAGCAATAGGTGTTTATGGGGTTGGTGGGTAAACCCTGAACGATGCAAGCTATAGGATTGCCGACGTACTGAGTGGCGGTAATGATCATCGAGCAAGTCAGCAATAGCACAGTCGTGAAAAGATTGTGCATGCGAAAAATGATCGAGTCCGTCTTTATCTCCTGCCATTTCAAATACTCGCTGAGACTTCCGAGTAGCTTATACATGATGACGAAATTATTTTCTTTACTTTATTCACGATCAATTCAAATAATTCGTTCGATCGGTTCGATTATCGACGCGTATTTTCTTATTTTTTTGTTTTATCTTGTTCAAAATTTCATAAAACTTCGATCGATTTCGGTCGTGCGACTGAAATGAACGTCGACATAGAAAGAGAGAGAGAGAGAGAGAGAGAAATAATGCGATCGACGAAACCGGACGTACGAGGATCACAGCGGGGTGGTACGCAGCACGCACACGCACGAAAAACTATCGGCGAACCGGCTGTGCCAGCTGTGGGTCCCACGCGGCGAGATTCTGTACTATTTTCTTCCCCTCTATCTTCGCTCGTACTAAACGTACTATACGGCCAATTTCCCCTCCGCGTTACTTCGCCACGAACGAACGTACGACGACGACGACAACGACGACGACGACGATCAAAACGGGGGATCGAGAAACCCGCGTTGAATTTATTTGCACGTCACACTGCGCGGCGTAGCTAGCGTTCTTACTGCCAGATTATATTCGCGATCCTATCTCTCTTCCTCTTGATTGTCTCTCCCTCGCTCACTCTCTCTTCTTCTCTCTCGCAGTGTTGGAAACTTACGACACAGCGACAAACGCCAGCGGCGTGAAAAAAAAGCCAAGCGTCGACAATTTTTTTCAAAATGTCATTAAATTTAGAAGAAAAAGAAAACACGATTGTTAACACTCGTTTATAATCCACAAGATTCACTGTCGGAAGAATTATATCACGAGATTCTTCGTACCGGCAAGACTCTGCCTTTTTGTGATCTTCTTCACGATGCAAACAAACGTAAACCGGTAGAGAGATCGTTCGATATCCTTTCGTTTCCGGTATCGAGAAACTTACGAAAACCCCCACGCGCGTATGACACCCGCACACGCGCACACGTACCCACACCTTCGTAAATAATCGTCAAAAGAATATTTTCCTTTTTTTTTTTCCTTATTTGTCGTTTATCTCGTTTGTTTTTCGTTCGTGCAACCCCTCGCCGAGTCCATTCTCTCTATTTCCTCGTTGGTTCGCCACCTTCGCTTTCCTGTTGCTTGTCTTCTTTTTATTCTTCCCCCTCCAACCCCCACCCCACGGGCCAACCCCTCAACCCCCGCCCCCGATCACGAAGATCGCCGCGTCTTCACCTTCTCTCCGCCACCGCGCGACTCTCGCGTTCTCCCTTTTGTCCGCGAGGGAGGGGTTATGCCCCTTTCGCGAGAGAATACCCCGGATGGGTAGCGTGTCGCGAGGGCGCGCGCGTATTTGTCTTTTGCGCCTGCGCGTGTGTGCGCCCCGGTGAGTCCCGCGTGTGGGTGTCCCGTCTCCTCTCCTATATATCGCGAAGATGAGCGATGCGGCGCTCGTTAAAGAACGGTGGCAGCAAGCAACGACAATAACAGCAGCGGCAACGTGCCCGGCTACTGAATCTCGTTCGATAGCCTCGCGCGCTGCTACGTACGTACGAGTCTCTTCGTCGTCGACTGACGAGAAGTGCCACGAAGGATTTGTCGTGGTGGGGGGGCTGGGGGGAGGGGGAGTTTGTAGGAGGAGGGGGTGAGCGCCGAGTGGCAACGAGAAAATACGAGCGTTACCGGGGCAGGGGGTTGAGGCAGGGGGGGATGAACGATGCGAGAGTCGAGGAGTAGTACTGTATCCGCGGTAGAGTCGAAAGAGCGGAACTTTCGAGGAGTGGGAACACTTTACCACGCGGTGAAACAGCCAGTTCAAATCCCCTCTTCACCCCCTTGCCGCCCCGCCACTACTGTCCCACTACTCTTATCCCACTTTTGTTAACTTCTATAGTTCTGTCGCGGTTCCTCTCTCGGCTTTGTCTTTCTCGCTCTCTCTCTCTCTCTCTCTCTCTTTCTCATTCCATATCCCCCCTCTGTCTCTTCCGCTTACTAGACGCGTCTCGCTCCCACTTGTAACTACCCCCACTTCTTCTCTCTCTAGATCCCCCTCTCTTGCTCTCTCTCGCTCACTCTTTGCTTCTCGTTTCCTCTTTTCTCGGTCTCTGTCTCTCATACTGTTCAGGCACGCTGCACCGAGCTTCAAGCTCATTTTTCTCTCCATGCGGCGTAGCATAGAGAGAATTGCTCCCTCTTGCTCGCCCTTCTGCTTGCCTACCTGCCCTCCCCCCCCCCCCCCGCTCTGCCAGGCCCCTCTGTCCTTTTTATTTCTACGTAGCAGAGACATCTGTCTCTCCCTTTTCGCATCCGTGATGAAACAACACTGTTAACTCACGGATGTGTGCGGAGCTGTTCTTGGACGGTTCGGTTTCAGCCTTTCCCCCCTTGTTCGGCCTTTACCGTGCGCGACCCTTTTTTCATCAAACTCGTAAACCAGTATTGTACGCTGCGGGGCCCTAGAGCGAGCAACGCAGCTTGGCTCCCTCTGGCGTACTCTGCAGGAATTCTCGTGCTTGGAACTAACCAAGGGCGTTGTCCCTCGCATTATTATTATTATTTTTGACGAAGGGCCCAGGCTCGTAAACGCAATTTGGAAGACAACGAGAATCGAGAGGCGGTGACTTTTGTCTCGTTCGGACGTACGATTGCGTTTGGTTGAGTCTGAAACGAGATTATAATTGGGGGCTGCTCGTGAGATAAATGGGCCTGATACATGGCTCTGGATTTGGACCGACTGAGTTGCTTTTTTTTTAAATTTCGAGCTAGATAAGGAATGTAAGAGCACAGAGCTGTGGAGCGAGATAAAACGGCAAATAACAGAACAGCCTCCAAAGCAATCTCGGTAACGCTCGGTCAGTCCACTGGCCTCTCTGATCGGCTTTCCCTTTGCTGGTGCCACGTTTTTTCTTTCACCTCTCCATCTCTCTATCTCTCTCTCTCGCTCTCTTTCGATTCATTCGGAGTTCAAACTCAATGCCATCCGGTGAAACTCGACCGAGCACTCATAATTATCCTCGTAATTAATGGACCACTCGCGGAATAAAAAATAATCGTAAGAATTCATCTCTGGTAAAATTATATAAAAATTGTACAAAAAACGCCTAAAAATTCACGTGATTTTCATAAGATAAAATTTCATGAAAATATCACAATAATAATGCTTGAAATATTTGAGCGATTTCCATAATAACGTAGAGAAGTTTGAATCGAGTAAAAAATTTAATCTCTCTCGTTTTTTCATCGTAAACTTTTTTCTAACGCGATTAAACGTTACAACCTCTTACGACATATATTTCGTAATCAAAGTGAAAATAACAGAATCGATTGCGTGGAATTTTTCGCGCTAAATTCCTTACACGAGAATTTCGGTATCGAACCTTCGTTTTTGCAAAAATCACGTGATACAGACACATTTCGCTCGTCATCAATTTATACGTCGAGGCTCGCTAATGAATCTTGGCAATAAACCGCTATAGACCGCTAGTTAGAATTCGCATTGTCGGCCTTGACATATCCACCACCCCCGATCTTTCATAAAGCGAGAGAAAGTGAAAGATATCCCGACGAGTAACAGCGAAGCGTTACATACAGTTTCTGTCAATGTTCATCAGCGTTCTCGGGGTCACGTGAAATCATTTCGCTCGATTTGACGTTGAACTTTCACGTCTATTTCGGTATCGGAGGAAACAGACAAATCAACGAGCGATATTAATGTCCTGCAGACCGCTAAATCAAACGATTGAGGAAATTATATATACGATCATTCAATGACAGATCGATCATTCTAAATTACAAATCACCATTTCAAAGCATCACGCGGTGCAAGTGCAACGTCGACGACAATAATTTACGTTTCAAAACAGAAATCGTCGCTTCGAGTAAAAAACAAACTAAACGCAGTATGATGATTGAACGAAATTAATTCGTCGATTAATCCACGAAAATAAGATATCTTTACGTAATATCGAAATCGTGTTGATCCGAAACGGTTACGCCAATGAGCAAGACCACGGTCGAAATTTATAGTTGACGTGTTGCATCAGTCTCGGGCGTCTCGGAACGTTGGAATATTCATGGATTCGTATGGGCTTCCAATATTATTCACTCGACAAACGCACACAATCGAGAGAAAAAACAACCCACGAAATAAGGGATCCCCCTTAACACTTTTATCGTATAACTGTAGCTCCGACTATGAAATATTTATCTCGCTCATATTTCGTCAGTGGCAACGAGTTGTGCCAATCGAATTACGCAACTTCGATCGTGCTCACGTACAATTCCGTTACAAATATAGGATAAACTATCAAACTTGCGCGTATAATTCAAAATTACAACAAACATTAAATTTTTATTTTTCATATTTTTTCATTTCTGTTTTGTTTTTGTTCCAAGCTACGATTGCACAACCAAGAAGAAAAACATCGCACCAACATTTTGGTTCAACGTGGCCGCGTGATCGTGGCAACCTGTCGAGGAAGGCGTCGAAAAAAATGGGAATGAGCGATAGTCGTATGTTAATTCCATCGATCTACAGCGACGGTAGAGTTGGTTTCAATTCAAAATTTAACCTGGTTTCAGCTGTATATATTTGTATAGAACTATATATGTACTCGAAACGTATATCTATAGATACATAATGTATCATTATTGTAACATGGAGCTGCTTCTACGCCGCTGTTCGAATCCTGTGAGGGGGGGGGTCGCTGTAAATTTACATGTGCATCTCGTCCGGCGGTCTCTCTCTCTCTCTCGCACACTCACTCACTCTCTCGTCAAAATTGCACGCGTACATTATGCAGGGAGTGCACGCGCGCGTGTTCCGATGCGGTATGGGATTTCAGCGGTGAGTTCGGACGATCGAGAAAGAAGGCCATTCATGGTAATTCGGCGGTCGGCCGGTCGGGCCTCGCGTTTGAAGTGCCAGTGCGTAGTAGGTCCGGCAGGGAGAACATCTCGTCGACCAATGGCGTAACTCTTCACAAATACGCTTTTACAAGAATCCTGATTTTAGCAAAAATGGGAAAGAAGGTTTATCAAAATTTATTTTTTATTCAGGGAAAAAAAAACGTATCGACGTTGTGATAACATCGAAATCGACAGAAATAAATTGACAGACAATCAAATCAAGTTTAATGATCGACAGAATCAAATTTCTTAGCACTGAAATTAAAAAAAAATGTTGATATTAACAAAAATAATATTGACGGAATCACAATTGACAGCATCGCACATTCTCACGATTGACAGCATCTCACATTCTCACGATTGTCGAATCGCGTTATCACTGAATCGCAAGAGGCGCCACTGGTCCATACAAAAAATTAATGCATCCAGCGATATCTCTGCTGCACGCGTTATATGACGAATATCCGACCAACTGTGGATAATAAACTTTTCCACGAAACTCGTCTCTGAGTAAGAGGGATGGTTGGTGGTGTAAAGACTCGGTCCGTTGTAAGTTTATCAAAAGTAGAGCTCTATCTCCCGGTGAAAAGATAAAAAATGAGCCGATTCTATGTCCTGGCACTTTTTTCCGTCTCGGGCGAATTTTTAAACCATAAACGGAACCATTCATCTACTCGACAGCACGCGCGGCACCATTAAACAGATTGCGAACACATGCCCGCGTTCACGAAGCGGAGTAGTTTAAGCGACAACTCGAATAGAAACGTAAACTTTATTTTAACTTCGTACGATACACGCGCATCGTTCTCGTACGCCTCATAATTTTTCCACGCACTACACGAAACACACGTGGGTTTAATTTTTCTTTTTTTTTTGGTTTTCTTTTTCTGTTTTTATTTTCTTTTTAAACATTTGCCTTGTAGGTTTAAGACGTCGTTCTTCACGCGCGTGATTCGCGACTTTGTTCTCGTAACGCATATGCCAGATGTTTGTCGCGTTATGATGCAACACTCTAGGTATATTTCTATCCTTTCGCTCGTTCTCTCTCTCTCTCTCTCTCTCTCTCTCTCTCTCTCTCATAAACACTTCCTTCCCCTTCTGGTTGACACGTGATCGTGAAAATACGCACTTTTTCACCACGCGCGTTCCACCCTCGTCAAAAACAATATCGCCGTGTGTCTAAAGTCACGACCGATTCCTATAAATCATTTCCCTAAACCAAACGAAAAGAAATACTGTAATTATCGAATTTAAGAATAATTATCAATTATCATTTTTATAGAAAATTTAATTATTCAAAAATACTCCCAGTCGTCGACAATTTCAAATACGGCCAAGGGTGTGCAACGATCGAGGTCGCCCATATATATTATATAACGTACACTCGTTAAAAGTGCAAATCCAACGGGTCAATGAAATAATGATACTTGAATATTAAATTAATAAACGAGGAATGGCGAGAGAGAGAGAGAGAGAGAGAGAGAGCGAGTGAACGCGTAAGGGAGGGAGAGGAGAAAAGAGGGTGAGCAGGCGGTCAGCCTCCGCACGAGGCGTGCACAACGGTCGAGCGAGGAAACGTGGCCTTTAATATATTACAAATGCAAATCTTCCAATGTCTATTTATACGTTAATGGACTAACGAGAGCGGTGAGCTCGCGGTCCACGAGATGTACGCGTATGCAACCGTGCGTAGACGCAAATCCGCCTCCACCCCCTCAAACCCTCCCCACCGACCAAGTTTTCTGTGGCAACGATGAAATACTCCGTTACGTACCGACGTTGACATATCCTCGTCGAATCGCGAGTACCGGTGACTCGTTCCATTCGCTCGATCGTATCGTCTATCGTGCGAACGAACGCTTCGTATTTATATAAGTTTGTCAATATGTGTACGTAGGACGTAACACGCGCATCAATCTACATGGGATAATTCGTAATCGACGGTACACGGCTTAACCGCTTGACCAAAGAGACGCATACTCCATAGACGTACGGACCGCTACTCGACGAGCACAATTAGCGTAATTAGGCCACACTCTCGCTCTTCGACAAAGGCTAACTTGTGTATCTCGGTCCGCGGTTTATACGCGCAAACCTATTTTCCATCTATTGTGATGAAAATTTTATCTATTATTTCATTTTTTTTAAATTTCTTTTTTATTTAAAGTTTTTACTATGTGCGTCTGGTAATATTTTATGGAGAGAGAAAATTAGAGGTTGATCTGGACCCATGCTGTGCGTGAGATAAGTGGCGATTTGACTCTTTGACCCAAAATATATCGATAAAATGATATCTTCGACTGGAAGATTTGACACGTTACACGACAAGTGGAGATCAAAGAATGTTCGATTTATTCAGATTACTCGATAAATCTAATATTTGTGATAATTTATTATAATTATTATTATTGTTGTAAATAACTAAATAAATATAGATATTATTGTTATTACAATAATAATATCAATTGATTAGAAAGAGATGAAAAGTAGGACGATAAATAATTTATTTACCGACTGACCGACAATCGTCACGATAAATAAATTTTGTTCGCCCGGTTCGACATCATTCCTGGCATACTCGACGAGAGCGTGGGTTCACGGTCGCTGAAAACTCGTTTTGCCACGATGATAAAACTCGATGGAAATGAGCGGAATTATTGGACAGAAATCTTGGAAAATCGATGATCGTGGAGGATGGAATGGAATGACTATAGGCTTGTTTCATCATCGAAGTGACTGGTGAGAGCTGCGGTCAGTCCCACCGCTCCCACGCGTCGATCAGAGGCGTCGAAACGATCGGAAATGACAAACGGTACTCGATACGCTACAGCGCTGTATTTTTTATCGTTTCAAACAAATTTTATTCTTCGATCAAATTAATAACTGAACGAAATTTATTGCATCCGATCTTCGACCGAGTGTCTTCGCCCGAGATAATTCGATCGTACCCGATATATCTCACGATCTCGGGGTTGACCACCACTGCGGGTCAATCGTGTCAATTGTGACGAATGCGAACGTCGCGCATCAGCGCGCTTGCGGACGCCTCTTATCCCGACTTGACGAGAAGACACACGGGGGGACGAGCCCTTCTTCGTCTTATCATCGTCATTATCATTATTATTATTATTCATCATTCGTAGCATTGAATATGCATGGTCCACATCCGCCGAGCCTTCGCGCGTTTCGCCTCGGCTGTTTTCACTCCCTCGCGCACATTACGAATTCACGAGACCGAGTCCGTGATTTTGTGTCTTCGTACCTCTTCGCTCTCTCTCTCTCTCTCTCTCTCTCTCTCTCTCATTCTCTCTCTCCCTCTGTTATCGCACTTCTACGTGCGAGAACCGAATTTAAAACCGCACCTGCGACACTTGTTCCGCCACTTGTTCAAGCTGACCCGATTCGCGGGTCTTCCTCCTCTTTTCGTGTCGCGCGCAGACACAGTCGTAAAAAGCCTCGATAACCAACGCGTGCAGTGACGCTTCCTGATGACACATATATCGATGCCTCGTGGCGTAATTAATAATAAATACATTGAAACAGTTAAAAACTAATTACGTTAATTTTTATTTTTGGAAAAAAAAATTTTAGAGAAATTAATATTGATGATATTTTCGTTTTTTTTTTATGATGATGATGACAGAGACTCGTAAGATTTATTTATGGATGTTTATTTATGTATACAGTTACACGTCGGGTAGAAACTTCGTCGAGATAAAATTCCTGCGATGGGAGAAAATTGAAAATCCGACGGTTTGCATTGTGCTAGCTTGGTGTTTTTCTTTCTTGGTATTTATGTGAACGAGGATAAGCGAAGGCGTCGAGAAGCCGCACAAACCGTCGATCTACTCTGTTACAACAGTACGAGGCGCTAGGCAAACTTATCGGTGTTTGTTTCGAATCGAAAAGACGAAACGAAACTGCGGGCGAGCACGTGTTTCTTATTTTTCGAGAATTTCGTGGCATTGGACGTTTTTGTATACGAGAAACACACGCAATGACCCTATTTACGTTCTTGACGCTGAAATAAATATCCATATGCTTGACGCAACGGTGATACAGCGGAAACACGAAAAATGTTTCGCTATAAAAAGAAAACACCGAAACGAAGAATATTCTCGTGTGAAATTGATGAATTTTGTTCGTTGGCCGATTTTCGTTTCGAAATCGATTATTCGGTTCGTCGATATTTTTTTATCAAACAGAGACCAAGAAACAAATAGAATTATTCATCGCAATTTTTATTTAAATAACAATTGAATATTAAATATTTAAAAAATAGTCGGTAAATTTAGTTTGACATGTTTCATTTTTTACAAATACATTTTTCTTTTTTTCATAAATATGTTGTCATTCTTTTCAATCTCGCTAAATTGTCGAGCACAAAATGTATCGGCAGCATTCCTAGAATTCTTCCAATTCCGCATTCCTAGAATGCCTACGTGACACCCAGCACGAAATTCTCCACCATGGATTTTGACAATTTCGGGTAAAAATCGTCGAGCAGTAACTTCTCACGAACTTGGTTCGTCGAAGATAAAAAAATAGAGAAAAAAGCGTACGTCCATCCCTGCAACGTTCCAGGCATTTTCGTTTACACTCCGGGGAAACCCCGGGCGAGGGTGTGCAACCGGCCGAGACTTTAACGAAGAGCCATCATCGACAGCTGCTTTCCAGACGCTCGACTGCGGTCTAGTCCCGTTTTTATTGTCATCCCCTGGCTCGTATCCGGCCCATGACCAACGTTACAAACCCGATGATACTTTCTCGTGCCCTTGACGCGTTCGATAAATTATTCTTACCATAAAAAAAATAATTGCTCCTTCTTCACCAATGTCAACCTGGAATTATTTTTTAATCCCAAAGTTCCTCACCCTAAAAACAAAATATACAGGTCTGGATCATAAAATAATCGTCAGCTTTTGTCCTTTTTACCCACAACCCCATTTTCCCATCCCGAGAATAAAAATAAATTTTGAAATTTTGTTCCCGCCACTTTTTGCCTCTCTCAATTTTCATATTTTTCACATTCCTCGTGTCGTCGAGCTGAACACGGATGAATAACATTAAACGCAGCTTGAACTATAGTGCATAACATAAAAAGATTCGCCTCGTCGCATATTTCCACGTAAATCCTAGGGAAAACAGAACGAGGACGTAATTAAATCGGGTACCGAGCACCAGCAATCAACGAATGTGTTCCAACTCGATAATCGCTCTCGTGAATTGCCCTGTCTATGTATAATTTCTATAACGGTAGTCGCTAATTGCCTCAAAGGGTATAACGACCGCCCGCTAATGCCACGAAATTGACGCTAAACGGAGAAAAATTATAACATATCGATCGTATAAATTCTAATCTAAGATCGTATATGGGGCCTTCGACGTCGATTCAATAAAAATACCAGCGAGTCACTGAGCCTAAGTTATTGTTTTTTTTTTTCAAGAATTTATCAGATTAAAACATAAAAATATCGAAATAACTATCGGAATAATTGCGCGATAGATTTTATCGTACACTTTTATTATCATTATTATTTTTATAACGCTTCATAATAATGGAGGAAATTAAATTCCGTTCATTCATCTCCATCACACTCGCGGAATGCACATTGCTATTTTGTTATTATATAATATTCAATTTGTATGTGTAACGTACGCTTATCTGCAGTATGTTCGAGCAAGAGGAACGTGACTAGCGCCGAAAGTCCGAGTAGAGTGAGAGTCACTGTGCCTGACAGTCTACTGACACGTTGCCACGTTAGATACTGTTAAGTTTCGTTCTAAAGACTGGACATTCTTGAATATATTAACTATATATACATATATATATATATAAAGTGTAGATATATGTACATCGAGTAGAGCAAAGAGAGAGAACGTAAAAAAATGTGAGAGGGAGAGAAAAAGAGAGAAAGAGAAAAAAAAAGATGGAAAATTACGATGGAATTTTTGTTCACGGTCTAACAGAAATGAAGTTGTTAAAACGAACGGGAAACGCGTTATCTCGTTTACAAATATCACAAGAAGTCTCAGTGACATCCATAAGAAAAAATAAATGATCTATTTTCACGTGAAAAAAAAAAATTGCCCACTCGGTAATATTTCATTTCGCGTTTGCGGAGCTACGAACTCAAGATATTTTGTAGTTTGAACGTGGCTTATAATAAGAACCGTTAGATATCGAAATACTCATAATATTGACGAGACTAACATAAGTCGCTATCATCGCGCAGGAATGAGAGAGGAAAGGAGATAGAGAGAAGGATGGAGAGAGAGAGAGAGAGAGAGAGAGAGAGTCAAAATTGTCTACCTGCTCATTTCGTACCGAATTCTCTCTCGCTACGAAAATTCCTCGTACGTGACTGTGTGTCAAGCTCACTGGGCACGTTATTCGGTTAACTCGGGTGCGGCTCGTATCGCCGGAAACGACGATCGCAACTCCTTGCGCAACGAAATCGTTGAAAAAACTACAAACGCATTTTTTGTTGTTGTTCTAGCCGATCTCCCACGATGATAAAAATCGTAAAAACAAAATTATACATAATTTCATCAATCGGCTTCGCTCGTTAATTTACACGCGATACAATTCGCATCATCGTCGAATAAAAAGAAAATTATCGAAAAGAAAGAAAACAGACGATAATCATAAAAAAAAATGAAAACACTTTTATTCGTAATATCATCGCCCAGTATGAACAAAAAAATCACTCACTTTTATTCTCTGTTTATCGTAAAAACAAACCGTCGTTTCACGCGGTTGTTAAAGATCGAAACACTTGTCGCGCCGTACATTTTGCGTCATTCGTCAAGAGTTACACGCGATGATTCGCTCGAAGCCTCGAATGCAGTTACGAGAAGAAAAGAGTGGGAGGGCGAGAGAAGTAAAAACATAGAAAAAACCTCCGACAAAGTGTGTAACGTACGCACCGCTCGTTGTTCCAAGAGTGACGCGTATGACGCAGTCACATGAGGATTTTTATCACAGGAAGCATGAGTCTTACGCAAGACCCACCCGTTCGCCTCGCGCACACACGTATTCGTATACTTTCGTATATTTACTACATTTTTTTCTTACTCTATTACGAATTGTACGATTTATAATCAACGTGTAAACGTATACACATCTATGCATACATTTTCATCCGATTATCTATATAAACATATATATAAAGCTATATATAGAAAAGGATTTTCACTCACGAATCTCTCGCGGTCTCGTAGTTCCCCTCGTCAATGAGATTTCAACGTCATCGTGTACGAACAACTTTATATACTTTAATACATATATAAATATATATATATAAATCATGTATCGACGAGAGATTTTTCAGAGAGGCAAGAAAATGGTATACGACGATAGTGTAATACGAAATGTTCGATGTCACGGATATCGAACACGAGGACGCGATAGCATTTCCAATGTAAATTTATCAGGTATACGTATACGCAACGTATCAACGAGATACAGCGTGACGATGAAGAGTCTCTCGGGGATATTCTCGCGGCGGAAGGATATTACACCGGCGACGATTTACTCGGCTTGAAATTTATCACGGGAAACGAAGAATTCTTGCGCAAGACCAAAGTGCACGGAGCTCGGTCTCATCTCGTTCCGCTGCTCGCTAGTACGCTTAGGTATAGAAGTATACGTTTGAGGATGTGCATGTATATATCTCTGTTCATTTATACGTATCTCCTTTTATAGTTTACTACGACCAAAGCCGAGTCACGATTACCGCGAGTTACTCACACCGCGGGTGACCCGCGCTCCACTTCCGGTTTCTCTCGTTCTCCGAGTCGCGAGTCGCGAGAGCAAAGGCCTTCGGAACGCGCCGGAGATAAAAGTACCGAATCGTCATCGCGATGACTGGTTGGACTAAATTTTGAATTTATTGAAAAATACGTCATACGTTCTTGAATCCTTATCGTCGCCGTCGCTTACGAGAAAGAAAAATCGTTGTGTCGAATGCGCGAGTTTTTTTTTTTAATGTCGAAGATAGATAAGGTAAATTGACGAGAGAAAGTCGGATATTATTATTATCTCCGCTCGATTCCGGTAATCGAGTCGTTCGATCGAAAACACGTTTGGAGAAACGTATTTTCTTTTTTTTCTTCCCTATATATATACGTTTAAAATTATAGACGGAGGGTTGTGTAATTTACCGTAATTATACGATATCTTTTGATACGATTTTTCTCTGCTTCAACGGCTCCTCCTCGGTGATGCTGCCGAAGGCGTGACGAAAGCGAGCCGCGCGACGATCGTCCATATCGTGGCCGAGCTGTTCGAGCAAATCCTTGAATGCGTAATTGTCGAGATTCTTCGCGAGGTAGTAGAGAAAGAGCCAATCGCCGAAGTAGTAGTCGTGCGTTACGCGCAATACGCTCCAAGGATTGTACTTGCCAGGGCAAGCCATCGAGAATACCAATTTATTGAAGGCTTTGCTCCTGTGGAAATCGATCGATGAATTAAAAACGACTGTTTAAAGATCGTCAGCAACGAAGAGACAACGGGCAATTTTTTTTTTGCAAATTCTGGGTAAACAGATTAGCGAATAAAAAATTAATAACGAATTTCAAATTATTTATTACAAATATTTCACGAGTTAAAATATTGATTTTAATAAATATAAATAGATAACGAATAATAGATATTTATTGAAAATATTAATTGGAAATTTGCAGAAAATTAAAAAAACGATTTGACGAACCTGGAATGAAGCGCCATCGTGAGAATTCTCCAAACTAGACCGAGGCCGGTTAGTATAGCGAGTATGATGAACCAGAACCATAATAGCGTGTAGATCTTCTCGTTTACGATGTTAAGGGCCATGACGCATAGCGCATCGTGTCTTTGAATGGTTCCCGAAGGACCGTACTTGTGAAAAGTGCATTTGGTAACTTTTGGAAAAACTATATCGAGCGGTCCCATGCTCTGTTCGTGCTCGGATTCGACCACCGTCTGTCCGAGACCCATGAAAGCACCACCGAGAAACATGTCGGTGATGTAGATCTGTGCGAGAACGTTGATAAAATTCAGGATCTCGCAGAAGCTCAAGTAATAAGCCCAAGGACGATTAGCGTGCAAACGATTTATGAACGCGGTTCTGATGTCTTGAAGCTTCGCGTCGCGATCGCCTCGCGTCGGTACCGATTTTCCACCATCCAAGTCGATTTTTTTGTCGGACAAGGACAATGCGGCCATGTGAAGACCGGAAACGAGCGCCTTCAGTCGACCACCTTCAAAGAGACGATTATCGAAGAATGAAACAAACGCTTATCTTACAATTAGTCGTAACGTCTAAAGCTTTACGAATAATTTTCTACACCGTCAATTTTAATCAATTTTAATAAACTTTTATGAACAACGATTGAAAAATTTCGTCCTTTCTTCTGACCTTCATACCCTCGCCAGAGATAATGAGGAATGTAAAAACATATCGCTTGGAAGAATAGAACGAAGGGAACCCACTGATAGTAGGCATGATGAACGATGGGATCTTCGTGCGTCGATGGACCTACCCCCGGATGAGGGATAACACCCTCAGCCACCATCGTCCCGTTCATGTGTTTCGTCTATGAAAAAAAAAACAATTTTTTCATCATGAAATCAAATAAAATTTTAACACTATGCAATTAACGCGCATGAAAATAATATCATCGGTCAAAGATTTACTAATTATTTTCCAATTAACGTCGCGAACGTAGGCGTTAGATTCTCAAGTGGAAAAACGATTCCGAGGAGTAAAGATGATAATAATCGCATTAAAAGGCACGTCTGTTTCTCGACAAGTGGGTAATTAAAAAAGAAACAATCATCGTAACTTACGACTGTAAACGTCGATGTAAAGAAGCAAAAGGTATCGATGACATGGGAGGCTACACCACCATCGGCTATGCATCTGGAGACAAGAATAAAAGTTGATATCTCACGTCGTATAATTTCAAACTTAAAACGTAATAAAATTTTGAAATTAATTTTCTTCTCACTTATCTATGAACGAGTTCAACACCCTTTCGACTCACTTGATATGTTCCCCGATCAATTGCCTCGACGAGACCAAAAGTGTCGCACCTAGTAAAACTAGAAAAGTCCCTCGGTAGTGAAACCTGAACACTGTAATTGCAAAGTAATTATAAATCTAAAAGTCTCGCGTCAACATGTCTCGTGGCTTATCGAGTCTCGAGAGTGTCGTGCGAGTGTGTAATTTCAATTAACTCGCTGGAAATAGGCCGTGGAGAGCTTGGCGAACGAGACGTTTATCGAACGAACCATGCTCCATTCGAGACCCATAATTTTTCATGTGGTTATCGCTCTCGAAACGGCGTTATCAACGATTCGAGTGCGTAACAATTATAATTAAATTTTGCAATAATCAATAATCACGATTATTACAAACGTCTTCGTTAAACTGAGCGGGAAATATAAAAATTATACTTTTTTCAAAATGGCGTCGTAAAAAACACGGATTATTATTTTTTCTTATCGTTTATAATTACTTTAGTCAAAATTACCCATGTTATCGATTCTCACGGTATCCTGTGACACTTTGAGCTTCACGTGGTCCTTTAGGACCGAAAATGTCGTTAAAACCGTCGCAGCCATTTCTTTTTAATAACCGGCACTGTTTTATCGATAATAGAGATAAAACCCTTCGCGATAACTCAAGGCCAATGATGTGACAAGGCCGTTGAAATGTTTGTTTATCTACGCACTCTCGTCACTGGTAAGCTGTGATTTCGTGAATTTAAACGAGCATTCAATTACGCGTTACGGGCGAGTGTCACTGAGCATTGCCGGATCGAACTTACGCACCGACTGACGAGGAACCGTGGCAAAAGCTTGAAAATCGTATATCTCCTTGCCGACACACACCTTATCTCGCGACAAACGTGTAGTATCGTTGGTCTCACATCTACGTGAGAAGCTTCGCCTTTTCGTTTCTTGATTTCATATATCATTTGCCCGACGCGGTGAGGGACGTTGATGGTCTCAACGCGTCGGATAGGCTCTGATCGATAAGAAAGCAGATAAACTCTGGACAATCGTATAAACAGAAGCATTCGTATACGAGAATTATTGTTTCAATTCTATTACTTTCGGGATAAACGAATACCAGATTCTTATTTTATTTTATTTTAGCTGTCATGGGTCTTTTGTTTATTATTCATTATTTATTCATCCATTAATTTTTATTTTCAAGCTTTAATTAAATGTACGCAAAAAATGTCAAGTAAAAAGTTAAATGTTAAGTTATTTGAAAAATGATGAATAATTATTTTTTGTTTTTCATTAGCAATGTAAACACAATATGAAAGGGCCCTGTGACTTTCAAGGCTCCACCATAAGCTGTTCGACATAGAGACCTTTTTTCCCGTGTTATTTCAACCGAGTTCGTTCGAGGACTAAACTTATATAGCGTCAAAGATGTCCATCTCTTTGTCTCGATGATGAACAAAACCGACTATGTGGCACTCTGTTGCCCGACGTGATAAAATTCATATGTAGAATCCCCGGGACACTGGATACTTACGAAAAATGCCGAGTCGCACGTTGTAAGCAATAATCCATGTGTTTAAGTCGACGTTCATTTTTATTCCTGAGCTCTACCGTCAAATATTCTTCAGTGTACGTATGAAAGTTTTTATTATCACTTAAACGTAACTTATATTAATAAATACTGAAAAAAAATGTATATAATCTCATAATATTTTATATCGAAACAACACGCGCTTTTTTATTCGTGCTATCAATGAGAAAAAAATATCTGATAAATCTATAAAATAATCGAGATGTCCCATTTCATTCGGTCAAGTATTTCGGTCAATTGTATTGATTTTAAAGTTGTAATTCCATGTAATATCCGATAGCCTCGTTTCTTGATAAATAATTCAAGATATTCTACGATGCAGCTTAACGTTCGAAGGCCTGTCCTAACGGTACTCGAGTTAAGTCTTATTATGATCCCCGCGACGATTATCTACGCTAACTTCGAGTTTCTATTACTTTTCATACTTCTAATATCTTTGACGAAGTGAATCATACCAAATGATTTTCAAAGACTAGTCACACGTGTCTATACAACACCCACATTGTATCTCGAGTAGGCATATAGTATCATTTATAACATGTATGTATATATATATATGCATACGTATCATTGTCACTCTTGGCGGTGTCAACGTAAGCTATAAATTTCAAGCTGTCTCTCGTGTCGACGTTTTACCATTTCACATGCCATAGCGAGCCCCTCGCTCACTCGTCTTCTTATTCATCGTAACGTAGCCGAAGCGTTAGTTTCGCTTATTCCTGTAACATTTATTAGTCACACACGTTCGCACCTTTCGTGAGTTCCCGTTACGAGAACCGAAGGCTCTGATGATGCGAATCAATTGTGAATGGTGACAAGAGTCTCGAGTATACGTATATCGTAATCGAACCTCGCGATGAATTTCGAAATATTCGATTCGTTTCGTGGATATCGAGATACAGGGTATGCCCCGGCTTTTCGAGGCCGAGAAACTTCCATTGATCTTTTAGTTAGTCACTTCCGCGACTTTTCGGCGGTATGTTGAATTGCCGGGAGATTTTAATACGAGATAATACCTGTGTGCGACAAGAGACCGAGGGTTAGAGTCATTTTTCCTTTGAGGAAACGTAGAAAAAGGCAATATTCGCTCTGAGGATTTAATGTACACGATTTGTAAAAAAATCGACTTTTGAGCGTAAGATTATTGAAAGGGGGAGACAAGGATATCATATTCGCGAGAATTTCCGATTGAGGAATGTACCTTTGAAATCATGTCGGAAAATAAACTTTCACCCCAGTCAAGTATCAAGGGTTCAAGGTTGTGACTCTTGGGACTTTGAGTAGGTTGGAGAAAAAACATTTTTTTTACATTTTGACGGATAAATTGCATAAACCGAAATTAATAATGACATTCCTCTACAGGAAATTTCCCATTGCGCAACCGCCCAATAAAGTGTTTAAGGAAATAACAATTCGACTCCTTCAAGATGCCAATTGTCCACATTCCAAATGTAATTTCGAGAGTTTGTGCAGCTCGAGTGGGACCAAATTTTGGTTTTCTCCAATCTAACTTCATAGACCGTTTATGACATTGGAAACTTCCCATACAATACGAAAATAACATCCTAGGTTCGATTCTTGGGAAATTTTCGATTAAAAAAAGCCTGTGAAAAGCTCATGACCGTAGTACGGTTGCCAATAGGTCTGAACATTGGCAAAAAAAACAATTACCGTAAGAATTGCTATACCGTGCAGCAATCTCGGTGGTTATCCCTCTGGCTCTCTCTTCGCTCGTGCCTCGTGCAGAGGTTGAAAAGTGGTACCCACAGAGGGCACACAGCGAACACGCAGCGCACACGTTTTGTCCTCGGTATTCACGGTAGGGACTTTGACCGGTCGTTGCCCTCTCTGGCGAACTCGACAAGAGTCCACGAGTTGTAGCACAAGAACGCGACCGGTCTTCTCCTCGACTACCACCGAGAGAGGGATCCGGGTGCGCGTTGTAGGATATCGAGGGGGGCGCTGCCAGTTCCTCTTTTTCTTCGTCCGTTTCTTTCTCCTCTTCTTCTTCTTCTTCTTCTTCTTTAAGAGTCCTCTCAGTCTCGTGCAAGAGGTCCCTCTTCGATGGCACCGACGCGTTCCCGTACCTGTCCGACATCACGTCCACCATGAAAGACGAAGAGAGAAAGCGAGAGAGGTCGAGAAAAAATGAGAATGAGGGAGCAAGAGAGAATCGGGTAAACGTGAGAAAGAAGAAGAAGGGTAAGAAAGTTTTTCCATCGTGTAGACGACGTCGGGTACGAGGACTGAATGACAAGAAATACCGAGAAATATCAAGAGAACTCGTATGGTATATCGTAGGAATTGCTTCTGATTGGATCGACAAAATTCTCGTAGGAACGACGTGATATCGCGACTGTCGCAATAAGAACCCGCGCGATATATGTCACGTCCATGTTTCTTCCCTGTCACCGTCGTACGTGAAATATTTACCGATCGCGTTGACGAGACATTGATTTAATGAAATAATCATGCATACGCCTATAAACACGTACCCTTGGCATTTATTTTTACAAGAAGGAAACAAAATCTAGCCGACCGATAAACGTTCGATAATCATCACCGATCGAAAATTCATCGTTACTTCAAAAATTTCTTCAACAATTTCATCTCAAACGTGACTAATCATTGAATTCAATTAATTCCAATCAAGACTCGATTACATCAATTTTTTCCCATTCTTAATCGAAATCAATTTCCTACTTCGATTAAACAATGCAGCTCATCGTCATATTGATTCGTTTCTACGTTCTCATTTATCGCCAGGTGCGATTTCTTCCTGAATCGTTAAACGCCAAAGCGAGAATACGATATATTTTTTTTTACCCGCGATTATATTAACAATGATAATGACATACGCGCTCGCAGCTGGCCCGAATCCGCCAAGCTTCGAGAAATGTATTTCTCGGTGCAGTTGGCTCGCTCACTCGCTGCACATAATAGTTTACTAAGTATCTCCTCCTTGTACCAGTTCGCCATTACACGGCAACGCTCCAGACTCTTGGTATTAGTGCGCCGTACTTACCCGGTACAACGCATACTTATACGTATTCTACGAGGCTCCACTCCCTTTGTCCGGCATACCTTACGACTCCACGGGGCAGTCTAAGCGCAACGCAGCGTGCCCTTTTACGCTCAAATGTATATATTTTACCGCCACTATCCTACAACCTCCCTTATTGTTTCTCTTGCTTTTTCAACAAACAAAAAAAGGAATTCATGCACTTTAAAAATTTAAAATTTTCTTTCCCTCCGCATACAAGCTCACATTTTTACCAAAATTCCTAAATTATGGCAAAAATTCTAAAAAATATTTTTTTTCTGGTAACAATCGAGTCTGGAAATAAGTATTTGTCACTTTTATACAAAAAATAAATGATATGCGCGCGAATCGTGTGTCTCTACCGTCCACAATGCATATATATTTGCATAAATGTTTGTTTGTATACACATATATGTATATACGTGTACATATAAGGAGAAGTGTACCTTCGGTGAATGCATTCGGCGTTTCGTTACGCGCAGTACCGTCTAAAGTCTCGCGGCTCTCAGCTCACAGTGCACGTAGGAGCCGCTTGGTCGCCGAGGAGAGTCGCCCCGCAGCGGCACAGCGTAATAATAAAAGAGACACGGCCGAGGGGAGTCGACGAGGCACAGTGTTGTATACGCGATATTCCCGGTGAGGCCCTCTCAGGGGGGGCCTCACCGTTTTGTTACGTACGTACGGAGAGCACTCGAAGGCCAACCAGGTCGATACTTGGACCCTGACGAGACGAGGTCTGGCTGCAACCTGTACCCGGTGTGCGCATTATACGATCTCCCAGCGATCGCTCGTTTCTTGATCGGTACGATGCATCGTTAATAATCGTTTGGTCGTCGATCGCACGCGCTCGTCGAATCACGATCCACCACTTCCCAGTATAGACGCGAACTATCATTTTTTTTTACATCAAATTCCAGATCTGTTTGATTGATTTCAATCGACATCCTGTTCTTCGGAAATAATCGAATCATTGGCTATTATTTTCTATCCTCTCGAACGCGATAAATTTCAAATTCGACCGTCGATTTTACTCGTATCAATATCGAGATAACGATTATTTATCTCTTGAATTTCGATAATTTCTTCAAGATTGAGTTCTCTTCCACGTCCTTCGCTTCGACGCAACGATAAATAAGCCGTCCGTAATTTTTGTCGCCCCTCGTGAACAAATTTAATTTATTATTTGATGCATCGCTTAAACTGTCGGAGTTTCAAGTTTACCTATATACATATATCTAAGTATATATATATACATATATACTTATGACCCACACGTGTGGCGACAACCACGTGTTCGCGTGAGCGAAACGCACCCGTTTTACACGCCACGTTTATAATAGCGTCTAATAGTCGCACGGGCAATCCGAGCTCGTAGGAACCCTCCGGGTCCGCTCAATCCATTACTGGAATAGATTGAAGGTTAAAAAGAGCGATGCGCTGTGAACGGGGATCCGCGAATGCCCCTTGCCCCTCAATCTTCACGGTATATCCTCGACGATGATGCAGTCGCAAAGTCAACGCCGACGGTGAACAGGAAAACGCGATGCTCGAGCTTGATCGAGCCTACCCCTCCCCCCACCACCCCTCGTTTCGCCTGCCGCAGGTGCATCGTCGTCATTTCTACAGCTTCGATGCATCTCGCGAGTCTGCACGTCTCGAGTATTGAATTTCGAGGAACGGGATGCTGCTGAGAGGATGAGAAAGAAAAATGATAACATCGCGAGCTACAATGGTCATGTATACATAATATATATTTATATATGATGCAACTGTCTTTATTTAGATTCTCTACCAGTTTCTACGCCTCACCCCACCCCCCGTTGATACTTTCTTTTTCGCTCGCACTTATTTTTATCGCCACTATCGTTACGCATATCGCTTCATTATTCTTATAATTTTTCTTATCCGACGACGATTTTTTTCTGTACAATGTATCGTTCCTTTTGTCTCGAACACGATCTTTCGCTCGTGAAAGAGACAACGCCAATGTGGAATGTACGCGTTTGCGTTTTTGTTTTTTCGTGCCAGTATCGTTGAATAGATGCGTTTTTTTTTATTGATCGGTCGTCTCGATAGAAAAAGCGAAGTTCTCGAGACCCGTTTTTTTTGGATGATAGGAGGACAGAGATATCGTGATACTAGCACGAAAATGAAAATAAAAGTATGAAAATATCTTGAAATTATGATTTTTTTTGCTGTTTGCGAAAACATTTTTTTCTCTCTCATCGTCTTTATTATCCTGGCTCTCTCGTGCCTTGTTCCCACACAATTCTCGTTCGCGAATATATACCTCCAAGAAATCAAACGTTTTTCCCAACAAGAACGCCTCGGATACGAAAAATCAACGCGATCGTCTCGAGAGCCTCGTTGCGAAAACAACGAGCGGAGATTTTTCATTGATTCGTATACCAGTGACCTCTCGTGCGTTTTTGTCGAAGTATGGGATTTAAGATTACGAGGAGTGGAAGAAAATCCGTCGTTGTTTTTTTCTTTTTCGCCGTTTATCCTAAGAATACACATATTTCTCTTATCGTTACAGAGCGCGAAAAAAAAAGTAGAGAAGACAAACAAATATACGAAGCGAAAGAAAAATACGTGAACTATTGTCACACTATCACAAGATTTTCTTTTTGTAAAGAAAAAAAAACACACAAAAACACAAAAAAAGAAAAATCCAAACGCGAGTCTCCCACCTCGTAATCTCAGCTCGACTTTATCTAAATAATCCGGGCACACGCTCGCGTTGAAAAAGAAAACGAATTGATCGTGTGTTCGTTCCACTTAAAATCAACGACTTATATGTATCTAGTATTATATATATATATTTTTTTCTTTTTTTTATTAATCTCAGCAACGGCTCGGACATTTGTGCTATGTGTAGTAGTATCTCGTCTCTCGCGAGAGAGAACGAGCTTATAAAACCAAAAAAAGAACAGAATCGTCTCGTCACCTAATTACTTTCGATAAATGCTCAATTAAGAAGCACGTTACTCTAAGGCAATTTTTTATTTCACTCCTGATTATCTTTCGATTGTCTCTGTTGTCTCGGGCAACGATGGCTGGGAGGGGGAGGGGGGATGGGGAGGAATTACAAAGATTCGAAAATTGCTCTTATTGTTTCACGACGAAGTGATTTTTCCAAGTCTCACCGATCGTTCGATTATCGTCTATATTAATATACGATTTGTCTTTTTCTAGTTTTCTTAAAAAATCTAAAACCGGAAGACAATTTTACAAGATAACGCATTGAAAACGTACCTTATCCTTGGCAGTCTTACATTGAGCATGTACGCGTAGGATCGCTTAGTGTCGTATCGTTTATTTCTTTTTTTTCTTTTTTTTTTATAGTTTGATAATTTGGCAGAAAAATTGGAAAGTTTGTCCGGTACGAACGAAGCGAGAATGAAACGAAGAACTAAAGAATGAGTGAAAAATAAACGGTCGAAAAAAACACTATTAACTTTATTGTATTATTATTTATCGTTAATAATATTATTTATTATTGTCTTTTCTCTATTGTTTCTTATAGCGTAAAGGCTCGCGCGAAGTATCGTATATCTAAAATTGGCAGAAAATACGTACGAAAAATATTTCGTGTCGGGTGGCGTAAGGAGGAGGGGTAAGAAATGAGAAAAAGAAAATTGATGCCACTGTCGACACGCTTATCGATCGCGAATACAAGCTTTTCTTCCACGCTTATCAAACTACAAGTCGATAATAATACAATCGTATGATAAATCGATGTAAAAAGAAAGAGACACAAAAGTCATCTACCGACGTAACGAGTGATAAAAAAGAAAGAAATAAAAAAAAAACAAAAACAAACAAAAAAAACACGAAATAACGCGAAAAATCGTTCGTCGCGAATCAAACCTTCGTCCCATCATCATTCTCATTATCGTTTGATTCGTTCGCAATTTTTTTTCTTTTGTTTTCTTTCATATTTTTAATTTTATCAATCGGAAACGCGTTCGAGACGGTTTTCTAGACGGCAGTAATACACAGTTCCATTTCGGAACTATCAAAGCTACGAAATACGTAAAAAGATAACGCGTGTACGAAGAACAAAAAGAATGTATTAATTATGAATGGTTTTTCCATCGTTTTTTCTCGCTTTCTCGAAAATACAACTCGTCGCTCGAGTTTTTCTTTTTGGTTCCCCTCGAACAACATGGAATGGACGTATTTTGTCTCCTCGTCTCGCAATGAGAAGACGAGCGAATAATGTATAATATCTACACAATTCTATCGATACATTGTAAATACATTATAATATATAAATCTTTCTATTCTTTTTTTATTACTTTTTCTTCTTCATCGTTTTTTCTTGTCCCTATTAGCTACGATCGAGGGAAGTATCGTCTATAACGTTGCGTGTCTTTTATTTTCGCTTTGCAATTGCAGCATTTAAGAGTGGAAAAGGAGCTGGGGTAGGAGAATAAATCATGAAACAATGTAAGGACGATGAGAAGTAACGCTACTATGGGAGGACGGCGTATCTATAACTATCTATATATATATATATATTTCTATAAATATATACGAGTTCAAAATCTTTGTTGAAAAAAAAAAATATTCTCCTCAATTTCTGTTATGCATTTTTTCTTTTTTTTTTTCCTTTTCCAAGAAAACATCTTTTTTTACGACACACTTTGTTAATTCGTTTTAAAAATACGAATTTTCTCATCCATTCTATGTGTCTCCCTCCTTCTCGTAAGTTCTTTCTCACTCGTGCTCTTTGCGTCTTTTTGCTTTCTTCTCGCGAGTCGAAACGAGCGATTCGCGGCTCGCACGAAGAAACCGGCAAACCCAAAAATGTGGCCGTGAACTATTCCGCGAGAATTTACGAGCAAAATGGCGTGTCTCCCCAACCGGATCCTGTCTCGCGCGTACCTGTTGCAGCTCGAATATCACATACCGGATTCGGGTGCGACGATAAAACGAAAGAAGAAAAAAAATGTAATTATTCAAAATCAAGCTAAAAGACAGCTCGATCGAGTCTCCCTCGGTTATCGATAGTGGGGATATAATCGTGGGAGGAGTGGGATTGGGAAAGAGAGAAAAAAAATATGAGAATTCTGGTTTTCGTCCTAATACGCCGTCCACCGCTTATCACACAATTAGAATCTACGAAGCCTGCGCTCTTTCATATTTCGCTATTCGTTTACATACGTACATACACATATATATACGTATGTTTAGCTATTTTTTTTTGTTTTTTTTGTTACGAGCCACGAGAATCTGGCGATTATTCTGAATTTACAGAGAATGAACGTTGAAAATTTCCCTAGTATAAATTTCGATCAAAATCGATGAAAATTAAAATAGAAAAGAAGAGAGAAAAAAAACAAATGATCGCTCATAATGCGAACGCAAGCTCGGCGAGACGAGTGTACGATCGAACCGATCGATTCGATCGACATTCCTCGTCGGGTGACCCAAGCAACGAGCTCTCCTCGTATCGCTCTTTTTTTTCCCTTCTTTTACTTCCTCTTCTTCCAATTTCTTCAACTTTTACACCCGATTTTCGCTAAGGAAGATATTTACTTAGAAAAAAAAGAAAACAAAGAAGAATAAACCGTCGATCTATCGGATCTCGGTTGAATTTTGGCCGAAAAATAAAAGATAAAGGAGACGATCCTCTCGAGTCCCGCAAGGAAGACAAAGAATTCTCTTCGCGTATGTTTTCTTTCTTCTTATTTCCTGTCCTCTATGCGGATTGTTTCCCGGTGAGGGACGCCGCTAAATCCGCGACTAGCTGCTTGTATATAAGCGGATCGATGTTCTTCCCGAGTTGATAAAGTACGAACCAATCGCCGATCTGACAATTCTCCGCTATCGTGTCTATGTCCTTCTGGGAGGAGAGACGCGACCTCGCGCGTAGCAGGATCAAACGAAGCTTCGGTCCGGCGACAACGGCGGCTCTGTACGCGAGACTAAGACCGCTGAGGATCGAGAGTATGATGAACCAAAACCAGAGAAAAACGTAAATCTTCTCGTTGACGATGTTCAACGGCAATACGCAAAGACCATCGAACTTTTGCACGGTACCGGAAGCACCATATTTATGGAAGGTGCATTTAGTTACTTTTGGAAATACTTTGGACATCGGATCGATACGATCCTCCGGTTCCATTTCCGTGAATTTAACAACGTCCGCTCCATAAGTCGTGAATTCACCGTCGAGAAAGAAATCCATAAAATAAATCTGTCCCACGACGTTTACGAAATTTAATACTTCGCAGAAGAAGAAACGAAAGGCGTAGAAATTTTGCGTATGTAAATTCGTGCAAAAGTATTCGACGAGAAGTTTACGACGATCCGATTTACAATTTTCACTAACGACGGGACAATTTAGATCCAGTACCAACATCTTTAGACGACCGCCTTCCCACGTTTTCCAAAGATAACGCGGCACGTAAAAGAGTATCGCTTGGAAAAATAGCGTGAAACAGACCCACTGATAATACTTGTGATATTTGATCTCGTCCTCGCCTTCGATGTGTGCCGCGACACCTGGCTGTACGAGATCACGTCCTACGACACCGACGCGATCGGGAATCGTGAAAGTCGAATAAATCCAACAATAAGTGTCCATAACGTGCAACGGTATTTCATCGACGATACAATCGATAGGATCGCCTATGTATTGTCTCGACGTTACCAACAACGAGAACGCTATCAGTAATATGACCGTTGCCTTGTAATGCAATCGAAATACATTGTTGTCTATGCATATGGCGTCGAGCTTTAGCAAGCCCTTCACCGACCCGAACACATCAAACATGGCTGCCTTTGTTTATTCTTTCTCCTGGAATCACGATCTTCACGACACTTTGTCCTCTCGACGAAAACAATTTCTTTTTCACTCTCACCGCACACGTCACTTCCTTCTTTCCTTACGATTCTCTCGCTTACTTTCTTCCTTATATTCTTCCTTTTTTTTTGTCCACGTAAATTTGTCTCTTTAATTTCGAGTAATTTCGTTATTTAACGTTTTATACGTTCGAAAAAATTGCGCACGCGTAGACGCAACGAGGGAAGCACACACCCGCGCAGACGCGACGTAATGCACGGATCAGTCGTCGTCGACAAGCGGCACGCCACTGCTAGGCTGGTTTTATCAAAGCTTATAACGACGACGAGGCACGACAGCCACTCTTTCACTATCTTTCTCGCGTACTCGATCGGTCTCTCTTACTCACTCGCGGCTCTTCGTCAATCTCAGCAGTTATATATATATATATATATATATTGCATACGCGTCACTGCTCTCTCCGTATCGTCAGCAATCGTCACTAATTTTCGCTCTCTCTCTCTCTCTCTCTCGTTCTAGCTTCCGCGCACACGAATTAAATAACAATGTGCCAAGCGCGTCTCGAATCACGCACAACTCTTCGTGTACACTCTCGTTAGTACCCGTCTCTCCTCTTTCCTTCTATCGTGTCAATGACTGTAACGATTCCAACAGGTACGATAAACCGGCCTTTCGGTTATAGCGCACACTCTCTCGCACTCTTCGTTGGCGGTATTATTTTTTTAAATACACCGAACGAACGCTACACGCAGTCTCGTTTTTCCCTCTCTCTTTCTCTGGCGCACACACACACATATACAGCTCCTCGTGGCTCAATGAACGCCTTGTACACAACGCGGTCCTCCTCTTGCGGGTTACGTGCGTCCGTGCCGAGTTGATCTATCCACGCGATAGATCGATGGCCTTTCGTCTCGAACGAGCACACCTGTTAAGACGCCGATAACAAGTTTTCACGTACGGTCAACACGAGCGCGCGAAAACCAACGACGAATGTACATGCGCGTCTGTCTT
Source organism: Netelia inedita (assembly GCA_964017225.1). Classification (NCBI taxonomy): domain Eukaryota; kingdom Metazoa; phylum Arthropoda; class Insecta; order Hymenoptera; family Ichneumonidae; genus Netelia; species Netelia inedita. Next base: position 37,064,117 of record OZ024920.1, on the reverse strand, counting down.
ATATACATATATACATATTTATACGTATAAATATGTATAATGTAAACAAAGAAAAAATAATTAATAATAATAATAAGAAATAAAGCTTTCGTTTGTTTATGGAGATGTTTCGTAAAACGATAAATTCGAGGTACGAGGACACAACACGCGTTTTCTTCCAATCTATCGATTTGTATATTGTGCTTTGTGGCGAAGCTTGCTCTTTTGGGCTCTTTCTCTGCTCCGCTCGCTCTCGTGGCGTCGGGGACTGAGCACACTGGCGTGCTACGATCTCGGGACCCCTCGCCCCCCTCCCGCGGCCCGACGAGCGAACCTCCCCTCTTCCGCTATTTCTTTCTCTGTCTCTCTCCGTCGCTCCCCTCGAACGCACACGCTCGGTGTTTCCCCTCGTTCCGTCGACGATCTCTCTCCCCCCACGGTATTAGCGTTCTTTTACAACGCTTGTCTCGCTTTATGAGTCGTGGAACAGAAACCCGTCAAACTGCCGTCTCCTACTTCTTGTCTCGCTCTATTCATAACGGTCGTCGGCATTACGACGCTGGGTAAGAGACTAGAGAGTCGTGTAGAGGGAGTGAGAGAGAGAGAAGGCCCGGAGTGAGCGTCGGTCGATTCTTCTCGTATGCGCATGCGCATGCGCACGGTACATGGAACGATTCCAGTGGATCCAGACCGCTCTCCTCGATCCGATCGGCGCGATCTGTTGCCATGGTGACCGTGCCCGGAGGGGCTGCCATCGGCGTCCACGTCGAAGAGAGGGATGAAGTCTCGGGAGTGGGAGTAAAAAGGGCCTGAGAGACCCTTTTGGCTTCTGGAACTCATCGAGGTGCCTCGTACTTGTACATTACGGCGGAACCCTACTAGCCAATTCCAGAAGGAATCTCCGTGGCTTCGTTCCTAATTAAATAATCCACCTAGGGGTGGTCCGTTCTCTGCAATTAGAATAATTGATTTTGGATAAGATTGCATACGCTCCAACATGAAATGGGCACTTTCAAAATGGACGTGGAGGTGACCTTACAATATTACAAAAATGTATCCACACGCATGAATATTTTTCGGCCATTTTGTCTATTAGCGAGAAAATAATGCAATTGCTTCGAGAACGTAGGATTAAATTTTTTAATAAATTCATTTTCATTCGGAAACTCGGATAACAAAGAAATTCTGAAAAGGGATGCTCGTGGTGTCGAGTCCGCGCTAGTATTATCCGGTTACGTCCGGGAGTGAATGCAACCCGATGCACGATTGTCACGGGGCTCGCTGGTTAAGCACAGTCTCTCGGGGCTTGTCCATCAACGAGAAATTCAATATCCTTTCGTCGAATCTTTGTATAATTAGACGCTATCGTAAACATAGAACTGCCCAGTCATCAAGTTCATTAGCACGTGGCAATAACGAGATAGAGATTGTGTCGAGTGGAGTAGCGTCTCGTTTAAGATGCCAACGAGGGGAGAATACACGTTTCGAGTCTCCCTCCCTCGCTCTCTCACCCTCTCTCCTTCTCCTCTCTCTCTCTCGCTGCTGGATGCAAGAGAGTGCATCGATGCAATTTTTACGGTCCCAGGAGAGAGGGCATGGAAAAATGCGACGCTGCTGCCAATCCTAGGGGACCCCATCGCGCAGCAAATGGATCGCGGCGAACAAGATTCACAAGGGGGCCCCCACGGGTCTCGAAATAACTTCGCGACTGCTTTTACGGGAGATAGAGGGAAATCAGGGTCGATGGACAACAAAAATCACCCCTTTTGGTAACCATCTAGAAATTCATTAATGAACTTAAAAACATCTGTATTTTCTCATTCCTATCGTCGATACCTTCGAAATTCTCTTAGGAGAGATAACCACGGGTCGTTTGGCTCTTCGTCCATCGCGAAAGGTTCGCTCTTTGGAATGATCCCATGCGTGACCACCATTGCCCCGCAACCTCCCGCACCTCGGTATATCTATCGCTGAAAACAAGTTTTTTTGCTCGCAACAGGCTGTTGCACGAGGTTCGGCAAAAAGAAACGAAGATTTTTGGCACGATGTATGCATCGGCGAGTATCCCGAGAGCCAAGACCCGGTCCCGATACAATCCGCCTTCGCCTTTCTCACTCCGCGTTTCCTTTCTTTTTGTTCACCTTTCGCTTCTACCGTAGCTCCTTTTCTCTCTGTCTCTCTCTCTCTTGGTCTGGTCGAGAGTTCATCTCTTCGAGGACCTTCGCCGTGGTTTGTAACGAAGGCTCTCCCTACTCGGATTTCACGAATCCATCCGACGATGTTCTTGCGGTTCGCGCAGTCTCTTTCTCTCTCTCGCTCTCTCCCTCTCTCGCTCTTTCTTACTTGCGGTGAAGGGAACAAAATCAGCAGGCGCAGCGCACCGTCATCGGCAAACAGCCACAAGCCGCATACGTGTTGCATTGGCGTCGACCGAGAGATCTATCGGAATTATGTTAATTCGGTACGCTGTATCCGCAGTTTGTACGGTTCCGAAGGTGAACTCTCCACGATAATTTATATCTGCCGCAGTGCTCACACGCTGTACGAGTATACGCGAGCCTTGCGGTTTCCAGATCGTAATTATATGCTTATTGCCTGTCGGCTATGAAACTCTCGTCACTACGCGAATAAACGGAGACGCTTGAGACGATCCGCTGACAGAATTTACGGATCATTTTTAATGCGACATCCGCATCGAGCTTTCTCTCTCTCTGTCACCCTCTCTTTCTCTCTATTTCCCTCTCCCTCTTTCTGTCTTGTTCGATAGCTCGGGAAAAAAATCATTTAAAAAAACATGTGCCAATCCTATCTGGTCTTAGATCGTTAAAAATGTTCACCTGGAAATCACTACGCTAGGGATTAAACCAAGCCGCAACCAAAGCTCCGACTCTACACTCTTTGTTACGAGTACGTGTGTATAGGCAGGTACATTTTACGTGCCGAGTTAAAAACAATCGGACCTTATCACTTCCTTGGAGTCGTCATCACCGATTGCTCGTTGCAAATACTCGATGATAATGCAATTTTTCTTTTTTCATCGACTCGCTCGGCATCGGCTATCAATAGTTGCTCCGTCAAACGTGATTCATATTGTTCTTTGTCGATATCAGTGCGCCGATTTCAAGACGAAACGGGTTTCGGACTACAATTCGCATGTACACTGGATCGATAAGTATCGAATGGTGAATGGGGCGATGTACGAAATACAGAGTCCGCAGTTCGTCTTGAAGAAAAATTTGTACTCTTTGAGCGAAATTGATGATCGATCGATCTTTTTGAAATCTTTGATTAAAAATTTGTTTTTCTGCAGCGTAGTAAAAACACTCTCGCGTAATAAATAATTGCCGTTCTTACGTAAATGAATACATAAGCTTTTTTTTTATTACAGACTACAAACGTAGCGTTGAAAAAAAATTTCATTAAACGAAGACTATTTTTGCTCAATCATCAGCATCATCCTTCAACGTCTCATGCGTACGTCGAGTAGCACTCGTATTCGCCGTACACCCGTCGACACAATTTCCTCAATTGACGGTAGAATCGTGTTACGGATTCGATCGAGGGCATTAATGTCTTTTTTAACGTTTTATATTACTTTATGTAACCAATTCCAAGCTAGTTCTCGTGTATTCACGAAACTGGTGTAACGGGTTTTCGCACGAACGACACATCGATTTATTCGTAGGAGAAAAAAAAACATTATATTTTACCTACCGAGATAAGTGCCAAATATCCTTGGCGAAACGTTGAGTGGACGAGACGAAGAAGGCTCTATCCTTGCTCGAGTAAATGATGCGAATAATAATTTGCGTAGAAGGAAAGAAATCGGTTTACAGTTATTGGCTATTCGGTTATTTGCCAATTCGAAAAAAGACAAGTTCTTGGAAATGAATATATTAGAAACTTTTAATATTATTCATTAATCCTGATGTCCTAATATCGAGGCTGAAATTAAACATACCAAATATTTGATATTTAAGCAGTTTGTGTAAAACCGTTTCCTTCGTTGCTCGACTAATCGTGAAACGACGAGCGAATAATTGCGTGTAAATAAAATTTAATTCGTTCATACACGACAAACGCTCGAAAAATCTTAAAACATCTATACTAAGTTTAAAATTGCCGCCACCGCGCAGATTTGAGAACCACTGCGCTATAGCAAGCTACGCGAGGATCTTGGCGATATGAGCGTCGCACTGCGGTAAAGAAGAGACTCGTGACCGCTGGGTACCGAAGAAAGTATCAAGCGATGTTTTTTTTCTCATATCATCATCTCACAGCAACAACTGCACAATCATCATATGAATATCTGCACGCTCGTATATTTAAATTGAGAAAGAAAAAAATATATATATACACATATGTCTGTGCGTAACCGTATTAACAAATTTTTCAAACACCGCGCGCTTCTCTTCGTCATAAAAATGAGCGATTCTTGAACCGACAGGATCGTACGATTAATAAATATTGATAAATATGAAAAGGTATAGATAAGCAACATAGAGATTTCCAAGATTATCGCAAGGTCGACGTATAGTTACGAAAAATGTATAAAATCGTCAAAGTTTGACCGATATTTAATGTCAGACGATATTATGCGCACCTTTACAAAATGGTGTACCCTATAATCGCATTATCATGCCAAGAGCGTACTTTTCGACTCTGAACATAGTAGCATATCCATATATTAGCAATGCCGATAGTTAAGCGAAGACCGATGAGAATGCTTCGATGCGAGCGATTATTGTATTCGTCGGTACACAAAAGGCTGGTACCTCGTCCCGATACAAGCTTAACGGGGTATATATCGGGTGCTATTGTGCGCCTGCTTGACGTGTGAAATTTCAATGGACGTAGGCCGAGGCCACACGGGTAAGAGACGAAGGCGCCTATGTTTGAGCAAATTTCGGCGCTGATCATCGATAATGACTACGGTCAACCCGCATTCCCGGTCGACCGACGGCTACGACGGACGAGCTCGTGTGAAACGCCACGAGGTAGGTATATTCATGCACGTCACGTTGGACAAACTTTTCGGCGTAACGACCGCGTCAACACCATTTCGCTGAAATTATTCATCTCTCTTGGATAAGAGCTCGTTGAACCGACGTTCGAACTCCCGATGATTCCTAATTCTGACGAGTATGGGTGAAATGAGGAGTTTATCGGTCGACGCGTTGCAACCGAGATATATAATGATCGTTACATAAGTTATTTGCGATGATTATGTGCCGAGGGCAAACTCACATCACTCACATTACGATTATTCAACCATGAACTCAAGTTTGCCGTATTTTTCTTTTTCGTCATAGAGGTAAGCATTGTATTAGAGTTTAATTACACGTCGTTTACTCAACTTCAATTATCACACACTGTAGCAATATCGATCTTGGCTATAAACTCGTGTTCGCGGAAAATGTACAATTTCTCGAAATAAACCTGCCACGAAGATGATTAAAAAAATCGTAAAGAAAATTCACATTTTACCAGGAACGAGTTTGTAATTAAAAGATGTAATTAAACGTAGTTTGATTTTGTTTCAAATTGCACAAAATTGCGAGCCATTCTGGGAAATGGTTATCAGTCGGTAAATCAGTGACCCTTCTTGACAACAAACGCGATGATCATTCTCTCACTAGCGGGTACAGAAAAAATTCATTGTTCGTAACAAATGTTAGAGTAATCAAATTTTTTTAATAACGTCACAGTTTGATGGTGATTGGGATATGTGAGCGCTCGATTAGATTACCCAAATACCTAAGGTCCTGTGGCGCAACGGATAACGCGTCTGACTACGGATCAGAAGATTCCAGGTTCGAATCCTGGCAGGATCGCAAGAATTTTTTTTTTTCATTGAATTATCCACAAAGTATTTTCCCTTTCGAAGGCAAGTACTTCGTGACAATTATAATTAATAACACTCTCGATCTCAATACGGGAATGCGCCGATGGGGAAAAGGAGGGGCTCGTGGAATTTACCCGTAGCACGAGCTCGACGACAAGCGTCATCGCTTACTCGTGCGATCTCCCCGGAATACGAGACGCGCGGAGACTATATATGTATATACGCGCCCATAAATCTTCACGGAGCTCGCGAGGTTCGAATCACTCGTGTGTGATAGTACTCGCGATATTATACGACCCCCGCCCCCACCCCCTCTCCACTCGCCCATCTACCACGCACTATAGAACGAACAATTCGTCTGCCTCGCTGGATAAAAATAAGCCACGAGACGATAATAATATACCAACGTTCAGACCACGACATGCTTAATCTATTCAGTTCAGGCGGGAAATGTTGCACATTTTCACACGTCCGCGCATCACATTCGTCATTTTTAGAATCCTACAACTTTTTTTAGAAATAAATTCCCTAGACCAAATTTTCCATATGGACAAAAATTAAATTAAATTTTAAAAATCTAATGACGTAATTATTCTTTTTTTCATTATTTATAAACGTTCCTCAAAAATTATTTATATTTATTTATAATTCTATTTTCGAATATTTCGTTCTTGTGTGGCAGAGCGAAGAATGCGAACGTTACTTTTCGAGTCCTTGGCAGCAAAAGCTCGTTCACGAATCGGGACAGCGAGAGCCGAATAGCAGAGAGTTTGTCGCGCTAACAATAAGTGTAATTGAGAGACCGGCAAGTAAAGGCACCGAGAGACGTAGAGCCGTAACACACGCTAGGTCAAACGAATTAACCCGTTGGGCCCTCTCGCAGATCAGCCCCCGTATACCTTTTTCGTTCGGGCTCTCGCGCGGAACGCGCCGCGTACGTGGAATGAAACATGAGAAAGATCTTCTCGCTCGCGCATGACTACGTAGAGTATTATGTACGACAAGAGCAATGTCTGGACGTGACTAAAAAAGAAACGAAGAAGAAGAAGAAGAAGAAGAATAAGAAGGGGCAAAAGAAGAAGAAGAAGAAGAAACGTCCCAGTAATATCGCCGGACGAATAAATCGTCTTCGTGACGACTGGTACGTTCGGTTCGTTGAATTTATGATTCGCCCTCGGTGAAAAATTGAACGACGAGTCGGGAAGAAAAGTATCAGGTTGTTTGATCTCTTCGCTAAACTCGCGAGCTGATCAAAATTATTTTATCCAGTTCTTAATCCTCGTGATCATTGTAATCGGTACTATAGAAATAAAACCTATTTATTCTCGTCTCAATTATATAATAATTATCATTAAAGAACGAGCAATTTTTTAATTTACGTTTAATCATTTACGTAGAATCGTTTTTGCAATTTAGTCGCAAAGATTCTCAAAGCAATTTCGAGAAATCGGTCGCAGTCGTTTAAAGTTCGAATAAATATCCCGAATCGTTCGTTTCACAAGCTTTATAACATTGTCGGTTCAACGAACTCGTACGTAAAGATTCGTCGTAATTGCTCGTGAAATGAACAAATTTCTAGCCGGCTACAGAAAAATTTAAGATCGAAGGTAGGAATTTCGAAACGGAGTCTGCGACGAGAAATCGTCGATGCCTATGGCCATAAACGACTGCAATACCTGCTGCGAGAATATGGGACTTTTCTTCAGGAGGTAGAGAGAGAGAGAGAGAGAGTGGGAGAGCCAGGTGGGAGGCCGAGGAGGTCTCGCGAGAGAGAACGAGACCTGAAAGACAGAGATAGCGAGAGCAGAGAGAGAACGACAGGCCGGTTTTTCTGGTTTGACTCCGAGGAGTCCTAAAGGCTTCTTTTACTTCGAGGGACGCCCCCTACTCTTTGGTATTTTACACAGGCCCCAAGATTTACACAGACCATGGGTTCTCATGCCGACCCTACGTTGTACTTACGATTTTACACCCAGGGCTAAAATACTCCGAAAAAAAAACAACTGATCGTCTATAAAAAATGCATAATATAGTTAGCAACAAAAAGTACTCACCGAGCTTTCTTGAAATTTTTTAGAGTCAAGTGCAGACCCGAGAGAGATAAGTACTCAGACACTCGTGGCTTTTAAGGGACTGGCGTGTTTCGTGGGAACGTTGAAAATTCATTTTAAAACGCACCTCGAGTGGTCTCGAAACGTTTTAGTCGAGGTATATCGTATGCTTACCTTTTTCTCTCTCCCTTCCGACTGCCGCATTAATAATCATGACCGAACGCAAACGTAACTTTCCCACCGAATTCAGAAAAATTTATTATTCTTCATTTTCTTCCTCTTGTGAAATTTCTAGGTGAAATATTTTCGTAGCCTCGCCAGACTCGGATACTTTTCAAGGAGCGACGCGAACCCTATCTCGTTGTAACAGCGGCCATAGCCTCGACGATCTTACGCGCGTTCGCGTCCCTTGGAAGAAGAGAAAGAGAAAAATCCGTTTCAGCCCTGACCTGGCTTTCATAAATCAAACGTCGATGGTAAGACCCCGGTGTGAATGAGTCTGCTTCTCTCGCTACCGAGAATTCACGAAGAAAAGTTTCCTCGAATCTTCCGCGACCCTCTTTATTTTTCGACATGAACGAATATTTTTAATCGAAGAAAAATTTTCCAATTCATTTTTATCACGCATATTTTTAACATGATCTCTTTCCTTTACGCAGTAAACAAATATCAAAATATTTTCAACCAAAACTTTGATAAATATATTTCTTTAAAAACAAAAACGTGAACCGAAATATTTGAATCGGTTCAAATATTTCGATTTTTAATTCTCGATCGATCGATTTCCGATATTTCAATCGTGGACTATCAACGCGAGAATTCACACGGTTTAATCTCGCGAGCGACTCTATTCCTCGGTAACGATTAGTCTCAACGAAAGCCCGATACGATAAGCACAAACGGCGCACTGAACGAACGAAATAAAAATTGAGCTTTTTTTTAATTCCACCGTCTACATGATCTTTTCTTATTTTTTGCGATACAATTTTATGCGTTCGTCCTTGTGCCAGAAAGGCGCGGTTATACGACACCGTGCACTTGTAACAGTGCCGAGCGACACCACATCGCCGCAAACTTTATAGTTCCCCTCGATGGGTGATAAAAAAAATCAACAGGTCTCGAGTCGAAAATTTATCGATAAAAAAAAGGGTGAAGAAAATGAAAATTTTTCATCAAAGACTTTTCGCATATTATTTTATTTCATCGTTCTCCATTACAAACTCTCGGTCCGTTACAAACAAGCGAGAAATATTTCATCCTTCTTTTTTGTTTTTGTTTTTCGAATCATATCGTACGCATATACAAATATTGTGTGTCCGTGTGTCCGATTAAATGTACGTGTGTGTGTTTATGTGTGTTCGCTTAAAATTCATCGTACAAGTAAAAACATCACGAAAAACGTAAGACATACTCGTTCGATTAACAACAGTCTGCAAGTGAAATGTTACAATCGTGTTCTCCAAAACTTTCTCGTGCTCGCGAAACTTATCGTTTCTTCTATTAATTTAATCATTCGCATTTCCACCCGCACTCGTTACACGAAATACACAATAATATGCTCGGTTCGCCCAATGAAAAATACAACGGTTACATAGAAAAATATGACGACGATTGTGATTTGGGCTAAACTATGAAAGATGAGCGAATGCATTTTTATTTTTTATTTTTTTGTCATTGTTATTTTGTCTTTAATGAATAAATGTCCCAAACGCGGTGCACGTTTTTTCGTCCAATCTTCTAGCTCGTTAACGATTAAAAGTCTCGTCTGTTTAATTTATTTATTTATTATTATTTCTTTTCTTTTTTCGTTACAAGTCTCGTAGAGCGTTTGCTTGTATGTTTTGTGTGTGTGTGTGTGTGTGTGTTTTTATACCTAAAGAGGATCCTCAGGGTGTAATATTAATATCACTCACTTACCAATGATATGCTCGATAAAACTGTGCGAGTTTGGATGTTTTTCTTTCTCTGTTTTTCCAAGAATGGGAAGAGGCAAAGTTGTGGTGTTTTTGATAATTATTGGAAAAAGTGTTTGTGCCACGAACCGATCGAACGTGTTCTTTTTTCTTAATCCTTTTCTCAGCGGACCTCACAGTGAAAAGCTTCGTTTTTTTGTTTTGTTTAATGTTCGATTCGTTATTCGCCAAATACTATTATTTTGTTTTTCTTTGCAGAAAGTTTCATTCATCATTGGTCGCATCTATATCCGATTTATCGTAAATACTATTGCAAATGGACTCGCGATTAATCACGCGACTCGATTTCGTTGTGAAAACGCTCATTGGTGTATCGATCAAAGTTTTTGTGGTAACGAAAAAAAAATGGTAAAATAAAAATATTACGAAGACGCAACGTAAACGACTCTCGCTCTTTTTCCATCTCTCATTCTGACTGATACAATTTCCTACAGTTTAAGACCCGCGGATAATACCTTTTTTTTCTTCTTCTTCTTTTTTTATCTTCTTATTTATGTCTATTTCGTACTTTGAATAAATCTGAGCCTTACGGATATGTGTTTGCTGTTGCTGCAACGATCAAAGCTCCGTCAATTGTCGATCGGATGTCTTTTCATTTTTTCTTTGTTCTTGTTGTTTTGTTTGTTTGGTTTGCTTTATTCGTCTTATCGTTTGTGCTTTGTTTCATTTGTAAGTTCTATCGGAGCGTTGAGCATTTATGGTGCAATCACGTGTACGTGTGTATTGTGTGCAGTTTCTAAATACTTACCACTGATTCTCTATATTCGTTAAGTTACACACACATAAGTATTTCTTTTTTTTCGCAAGAGACGTTATTATTTTTTGTCTTTTTTTTTCTTTGTCTTAAACACACACGAAATAGTTAATAATTGCATGATCGGTATTTCTTTTTTTTTCTCTCCTCGTCTTCCTCCTCTCTCCCTAATATTGGCTAAGAGTAACAATTATTCGTTAACTACCCGTAACGGAACACTCAGAATATTTTTTGTCTGTTTTGTTTTTCTTCTTCTTTTTTTGTGTGTGTGTCGTTATCTATCGTTTACGTTAATTTTAATTCATTTTTTGCTTCTTTTGCTTCGTTTAATCCGACTTCGGCGAGAGTTTGTCGTTTGATTTGATTTTTCATCGATTATTTCGTTCGTTATCGCCAACCTGGCTAAATGGTAAAAATCAATTTGTCCAATTGCAACGATCCCTTGAAATTCGCAACATTCTTAGATCAAAATATTCGCCTCGTTTCCATATCCTATATAACTTCTATTACCACCAGATTTTTTCAAAATCTCTTTCCAATTTCGATCACACGCACCATCGTGAGAGACCCTTCGGACCTACGAAACAACTCGGCGTCATACTCTCCATGCGAGCGAATACAAAAACATCGAAATATACGCGGTGAATTATTTTAGCTTTAAAGTACAATACGTCTATACGACACAATCATCGTTAACGCCAAGTTGCGTGTGTTCTTTGTTCTGTTACTTTCTCAAAAACGACTTACAATATTTGGTTTAACCGTTACTGATATCTCTCGTTTTCTAATGTTATTTTTTCTTGATGCTTTTGTTTCATTCTTTTTTGTTTTCGTTGCGTATTCAGCGTTTCGATCTCACTCGTAAATTCTCGTTTTCTTTTTTGTTACTCGTCATTTTTTTTTCTTCTCTTGTTTATGTCACTATTTGCCTAACACGGATTTACTACGGATAGAGATGTCTAACTGCGGTGGCTCAAGAGTCGCCGGGCTCAGCGATCGAAAAAGTGCTCGGAATTGCGCTATTCGCCTCGCTGTAGGGTTACCATCATCGCCAAGTATCGCGAGGCAACCGATGCCGTTTATCAAGTGTAAAGTGTCGAGTGTTCATCATTTTTTTATTTAATAAAAAAAAACTGACAAGATCGTGTCGTCCGGATCTGGTTTCACGTTCGAGTTAAGAATGCTTATCAAACACCTTCTCAACGAAACGTTCGATCCGATACGACACGAATCTAAAAATAATCAACAATAATTCAAGGTATTTGTTTGCAGCGTTAAAGAAATATGTTATGCAGAACGTAAACGAATCTCGATGCACGTGCTTATTCGTGATTTCTGTTTTCCGTTTCGAGCGAGAAATAAATATAAAAACTAACGTAAAGAAAAATCATACGACGATCTTTCGTCACTGTTTTGTTTGTTTGTTTTTGTTTCCACGTTTTAATTTATCAATTAAATAAAAATCATATATCAAATTTTTCGTAGATTTACATAATAATATAATGCTAAAACGTAATATGGCATCGCAATGATTAAAAAAGAAATGAACAGCTTTGAGAGTTATGGCCTCGCGAGATGTCGTGCTTAAGTGTTAATTCATTTTCGACCTTTCCGAGGGTTTTCTGCGTGTCTTGTCTGTGTGTGAGAAATGTCGTACATTTACAAATTCAACCGATGGTTGATACTATTATGATCGTAGTATAAGAAACGATTGGTACAATTCAATTATTTACAACATTCATAAAACTTCTTAGATAATTATATATATATATATATATATGTGTGTGTGTGTATATTAAATACACGAGCTAGCTACGAAATCAAAAAGACTCTCAACGATCATTCTCTCCTGCGTGCACACTTTGCAAATTCATCCAAGCTAATCACACCGAAAGACTCGACACTCGTACGGACTTATTAATTGTACCCGATTCGGTGCGAAAACAATAAAAATTACTTATAACAAGTATATTTTTTGTTTGTATTTCGCTCACGAAGCTTTTGGACTCACACGAATAACTACCACATACGTAATATTGCTGTTCGAAAGTTCTACGCGTCGAAACGAATTTGCTCGTAACGTAGATTCGGCATTGTTTTAATTACAAGTTGTATAAATCCTCTCGAAGCTTGCTCGTTATTACTGGTGTTGCTATTTTTCGTACGATACTTAAAAATCAACTTTGTAACGTTGTTTTTCGTTTCGTTTTTCTTGTTGTTTTGTTTTTTGAAAGTACAGGGATAATTGGTGTTACGTCGTCCGAGATTAAATCTCTCTCTCTCTCTCTCTATCGACCACAGATGCAAGGCAAAGTTCTACGCTAGTTTAGCTCTATCGAATGAATCACTTAGATCTTTCGGTTGTTTTCGTATCGGCTTTTAAACAAATTTCACTCAACGAGGGTTCGCGTCCGATTTGCTTTTAGGCCTCCTTTTTTTTCTTCTTATTTTCTTTTTTATCCGAAATTCACGAAGTCTCTTTCACACCATACGAACAAAACATTCACACCGTAATATTCCTCAATGGACATTTCTCATAATTAATCGTTAACATAAATAATATCCTCAGATTCTCGTATTACAGACTCGTAGCATTCGCAACAGTTGCAAAGCATGAAGACATACACATTTCATTCAATTTTTGATATATATATATATATATATATATAATATATAATATATTGAATAAAGAAGCTTTTTTTCAATGAATTCCGATGAAAGTCGAATGAAAAAGAAATATAATTAAAGAAACGTGACGCGATTGGCCAATATCGAAGACTCTTCGTTCCTGCGAATTATGAGATATTATATCATAGATGTAGTGACTATAAACGGATATGAGTATAATCGAGTTCCGGCCTTGTTCCATATTATCGTTATCACTAATGTTATTATTATTATTATTATTAATATTAATATTAATATTAATTATTATTATTACAAGTTCTTTCATACGCTGGAATGTTGAATGAAAGAAGAGCAATATAATTTATGGTACAGTTTTCGATTCTCCAGAGGGAAATGAGAGCTTTTTGTTTTATTTCGTTCTCGCGTAGGAGAATTTCTATACGATCTCATAATTGAGTCGTTGTTTTTCTTCAATAATTATAATATTCCCATGGATCCTCGATTTCTGCGTGCGGCTTCGTTTTCTCTCTCTCTCTCTCCCTCTCTTTAAATCACTCAATGATTCGCCTAATAAATCTAGGTATATATTGTAATAGCGACACTCGTGACTCGAAGCCGAAAGCTTGGAACATCTAATTAATTTTTGTTTATCAACAAGTCCAGCAAAACGAACGAAATCAAAGAAAAAACGACAATAAAGAAAATTGTTCCTTCTTTCTCTATATAATCATATACAATAGTATATGTAACAGTTGGTCTCAGTCGTTCGCCACGCGTCTCCTCGTTCGCAACAATACGAGAGCTCTTTACAACGAGCATCATCGAGTCACGAGACTCGGAGACCCTCGGATGGCTCTACAATTTAATCAACGTAATTGGTGTTTTCCCTTGTGTAATCAACAACGCCGTTGACCATTAAAACGTTTTTTTTTCTTTTTCTTCTAACTACATACGCAAAATCTACGACGAAACGATGCACACACACGTACATATATGTTTGTGCGATAGATAAAAAATAAAGAAATTATAATAATAGTAGTAATAATTAATAATAATGATAGACAGCCAAGTGGAGAGAATTAAAAAGTATTATCGTACGGGGAATTCTCGACTACGAGAATGTTTTCTTTTTTTTCTTTTTTTTTTACAAGTTACGCTCGTATATTCGAATATACGCGAACGATTTAAATAAATTAAACAAATTTACACCGATAACGTTATATCATATATATAGAGATTTGAAGCTCGACGCGCCAATGCAGCCGATTTTTTGTTACGTTATCTAGCACTTTTTTCCCTCATTTTCGTATCTCCTCTCTTTACGCGACTATGCAAAGCATTTTTGTCTATTTTTCATTGTTCTTTCGTTTGATCAAAGTACGTTTGTATATTGCGCGTATGTTCAAAGCGAATCGAGTAAAATCTGTGTTTTTTTTTCTTCTCTTTTATAATTTAATAATCACGAGATAAGAGAGAGATCTTTATTTTTTTTCACGTTTGACCGAACGCCCTGAAAGATTTTCCATTTGTTTTTCATTTCTTCCATCGGGAATATCGGCAATTTGGCATCTTCTGGGTCGAATTACATTCTTTTTGTTTTTCTCCGTACGTTATGTTGCGTTTCGGATCTATCAACCTCACAGAGGTTTATTCTCATCTTCATGAGAGTACAATTTTTACTCTCATTTTTCTTTCATTCGCACTCCCCTTGAAATACTAACGATAAATTAGTACAAGCTGATTCTACTGAATACATTAAGCTTCGCGCGTGTCATTTTAATTCTGCGGCTGTGGCTTTTTGCCACCACGAGGCTTTATGCTCTCTGAGATCTGCCACATTGCGTCCTCGCACAAGAAATCACTAAAGTTGTTGAAGAACGTTATTATTCTTTCGTGTTTCTTGAACGAGTATGTTCTGAAAGCAATTTTTATGTTTTATCTCTCGTTGAAATTAATTCATAAAAAAAAACAATAAAAACAAATATTTACCCTTTCTTAAATCTCTTCATATTCTCGACGATGTTGAATTGTTGCCACCTCTTGGAGAAGTTTATCGTACCGTCCGGCAAAAGATCGCTATTACCGATATGCACGAAGGTCAAGTCTTGAAGTACCAGCCCTCTGCAAACAAAAAAGCTTTGAGACTCCGGAAGAAATTCTGATAATTATAATTCCTCATAATTATAATTTCCTACGTAAGCTCACAATTTACAATTATTTTAACGCTCCTTCATATATATTAAATAGAAACTTTACGATACGATAAAAATTACTGAGACAAACTCACATATAAGGTATACAGGGTGGTTGAGTTTCCGCGAGTGCTTGTCTGTAAGCTCTAAAGCTGCTGGAACTGTCGATTAATGCACAATATTCCTTGAGACCTTCCGTAATGTGTTTCTGCCATTCGAGTCTTCTGATCGGTGCGCTGTCCAATGCGGAAAGTAACGCAAGATAACTGTTAAAGTTATTTATCTTTCTCAGATGTTTCATGATTTTTATAAACTTGACGACGTATTTCTCGCGATCTTTGGCCTCGTTCTCCATCCTATGCTCGAGTATTCTCGATCTTGCCCAATACGACATTTTATTAAAATGTTCGGTGAATCTCGTGAGATTCGGACTTCTCTCCTCGTTTTGTTCCTGCGCCCATATCAATACTTCTGGTATCTCGATCTTCATGAATAACTCGGCATCCAATAGTGTCATTTGTTCGGCGATCTGTTCGCTCTTGAAATCCAGTAACGATGCTTGTTTGGTCGAAACGCTCAATGACGAAAGTATCGGTTGTGTAGCTTGCAATTGTTTGGTTGCATGTTTTTCAAGAATTTTCACGCGTAATGCTTTTGCCATCGTCAGATCACCGCTGCATACCAACTGTTGCACGAATTCCATTAGCGTTTGTAGCAAAACATCGTCGAGATCCGACATTCTGTTTTGGATAAAAAATGACACTTTAGTTATTGAGAAATTCGTTTAAAAATGAAAATGTCTTACCAGCAAATTAGAGTCTAAGATAATTATTTTCAGACTTTTTATATAAATCATTATTTACATTCTTACTAGGACATTTTTCATCGATAATGTGTCCAACTTACGTGAGATCACTGACAACTCGTACCAGCAACGAAAAAGCCTCTCGAGCCGCGCGTTGTTTAACAACGTCCGGTGAACACGAGAATCTTTGATGTCGCCTGTGCAATTTTTGTATCAATTCGAGAGGCGACATGAAGGTCCTGTAGGTTGTCAAGAAGGCTTCTTGATAAAGGAAATCTGCACAAAAATGACCTGCCATTAAAATATTAATGTTCTAAGCGAACATTGTTAAGGGACGATTCAATATCAGTTAAGCGCTACACAAACCTGATTCTTTCTCGTCTGCAGCGGTAAAAAATAATTCACACGTTTATTCGATAGAATTATAAAATTGTGTATAATCTCAATGACCATCAAGGGGATAATATAAATGCGGAAAAAACATTACCGTGCTTGTTGGCTTTAGTGGCATGAATGAGTAAAGCATCTGGATGACCACCGCGAATGTCCGGTCCATCCTCGTCGGGTTTTTTGAAAACAAGATATTTATTTATGTCCAACTCGTCCAATATACCATCGTCCTGATCGATATCGCGAAGTTCTAGGGTATTTTCATCCACCGAGACCGACGATCTCGTATTACTGGCAGGCCTCGAGGGTGGTAGAGAAACGTCCAACGATACATTGTTATTCTGACAAACGTCAAAATTCAATGCGATTAGAAATAATATGAAAAGACATCGAACAAATTTAGACATTATTCGACCAATTTGTACAAGTTCAAATGAGTCATATATTTTTCTTACCAGTGTAAGCGTAGCCGGAGACGTTGAGATTTTCTTTTCATTAATGGAATTCGTAGTTTCTTCTAGCTTTATCGGGCTCGAAGTTATCACCGGATCCGGCGTGTTGATATTTTGCATGCTTATCGTAGGTTTTGGCGATACCGGTGGTGGCGTCAAGTTTGATCTTATCGATCTCGATCTCTTCGGTGGCAATGCCGGTGGCAACTGAATAGTGTTATTGGTGACTTCTTTTATAGTAGGACTCATCGAAATGGATATGCTGAAAAAATAAAACGGAATTAAATGAAATCGAGATAAAATTTAACCGAGTTCTCGATTACAGTCGATTCAATTTACTATCGATGATTTCGTTCGTCTCACCTTGAGCCATCATGAAGACTCGTCATCGTGTGAACCATCGACGAGCACGATTGAGTGGTCGTGAGTGCCATTTCGTGCTGTTGCCACTCGGCCTGCATGGAATTATACGCGGCGACCGAGTGTCTAGTCCCGAGTCCCGATATAAAATCGTTGTTGCTGTGCGAACAATTTCCAAACATCTCCATGTACGCCATTACTGAAAATCGTTCAAAAGTTTCCCATTGTAAAACAACCCGGTGTACAAAACACAAGCACGCGTACGAGCGAGAATGAAGAAAAATAGAGAGATAAAAAAGAGCGTTAGATGCTGGGAGCAAAGATAACGATCATTGTATCAAATATATATATATAAATATGCGATGCATCAGGATCGTTGAAAAATCAAGATAAAGAATTTGTACGATTGCAGGCTCGGTTGTCTTTTCGTATTCATCGACGAATCGATACAAACTTATATTTTGAATTATTGCGCAAAAATATTAAGAATTCCACAAAATTTAAACGATATATTTCAACACTTTTTCACATATACCCACGTTTATTCTCACATTATACTCGTTTATGTTTTAACCCTGATAATATTAATATACGATATTTTCAAAATATCAACATGATTAATGTACAATAATTAAAATTTTATTTATGAGTATAAGAGAAATAAATATCAAATTTTAATGATAAATCTCTGTCCACGTTCGATGATTTACCGATTTTCGCGAATTTCATGAAAAACGCTTCGACTCACTGGTACGAGAGTGAAACCATCTGAACAGCATCTTCCAATGCATCGGAATAGTAAGCGACGATTACGTAATTCGTACTTCGTTTATCGCTATCTTAATTGCGAGTTTCATTGAGCCACGTAACAGATTTCCGACCTGTTGCAGAATCTCGATAGTATAACTCGATCTACACGTACATTTATATTTAAAGAAATATATATAGATCTACATAAATATAAGTATGCACGTATATTCCTCGTGTGGCAATTTTGAGAGAAAATTATACCGTTTCAGCGATTACGATCGTGCACTTTTTAGCGATTAACACTCGCGAGACTGAATCGTCGTACTCGTACAGCTGGATCGATGTTGTTACAGCGTATAACGTACCCGCTTTACAAAATTGTCGATGAAGCCCTGCTCGATCTAACGTAAGTGAATTATCGTCACTCCCACACACAAAAAACCGACAAGGACACTTTTTTTTAAATCTCCCCTTTCCATGCTATTAGGGGAAAAAGAAAACGTCACCACACGTTAGTGCTCGCACATGAAAAAACGTAGAAATTAATTTCAACGATCGATCCTCGATCACTGTTTACGAAACGGACTTTTACTCGTCGAATTTGCGTTAAACTCTTGAAAACGTAAAAGAAAATTTACGGATAAATAATCGCACGTCTCGTTTCTGCCTGTACTCGACGATTAATGCGAGGAATGCAATGGCGAGAATCGAATTAACGACGAAAAAAAAGATATACATATATATATATATGTTGGTACGAAATAAAAATCGCGATTAAAAAAATGACACGTCTCGCGTCGTTGGTGTACACGACGATTAATGATGCGAGGAATTCTTCTGTTTACCTCTCGTAAGAACAAATCGCAAGAACCCGTTTTCCGCGCACGATCTGCTTACGTTGCTAAGCTACAGTGTTTTTATATTTAAACGTATATACATATATATATATATACGTATATACGTATTATCATCTTCGTGTATTTAATTTTCTCGCTTGCTTGTGCATTCTCAACACTGACAAATCTCAGGAATAAATCTGTCGTATGCGTTACAGAGTAAAGAAATGAAAAGGTAAAAACATTGAAGTAAAGAAAAAAAAAGAAAAAGAGGCGGTGAGCGGCTCGCAAGCTTAAATTATTGTATTAATTAAAACGTAAAGTAAGAAAAAAAATGTCTGAAGAAAAAACGGGGATTAAAAGATTCAAGCTAAACGCCAAACGCAATTGCTGTGTTTGTTCTGTGTAACGGGAAGGAAAGCGGCCTCTTTTCTTTTTCTCATTTTTCTTTGGTCTTAATTGAACGTCGAAAAAAAAGGACAACCTTACAGAAAAATGAGTAAAATCGGCAAACATGCCGCAAGAGAGAAAAGCCTGATTTTTTTAAAGACTCGTCGATGAAATGAACGCGACTATAAAACACGAAATGAATATTTGTAATTTTTTCTTCTTTTGTAAAATTAGCGAATGATGGGATGACTATTGCAGAGGAAAAATAGTTGAAATACGTGTTGTGCCTTTGTATTCGTGTATGTGTCGTGTGTTTACGTGGGTCGGGATCCCACTTACCGGAATATGCCACTGATTGGAACACTGGGGGATACAAAATATTGCGTCAGTTCGATAAGAAAAAACCTACCCAAAAATTTATTTAACGTTTCGAGACAAAAAGAGAGAGAGAGAGAGCGAGAG
Organism: Netelia inedita; assembly: GCA_964017225.1. Taxonomy (NCBI): domain Eukaryota; kingdom Metazoa; phylum Arthropoda; class Insecta; order Hymenoptera; family Ichneumonidae; genus Netelia; species Netelia inedita. The sequence continues at coordinate 37,044,250 of OZ024920.1, read as the reverse complement.
TAAGAGAAAAAGACAGAGAGAGAGAAAGTGACAGAAAGAATAGACGATATTTTTCCGTTATACTAATTTCTAAAAGAAAACAAACAAAAAATTGACTAATTTCAGTGAGGAAAACAAAATAAAGAAATTCGTATTCTATAAAAGTTTGTGCCGTAGTTGTTAACCGTGCAGCAGACAATTTTGTCTCGATCTCTCGTTTCTCTACAACGCCGTACCGTTATTACTCATTGGCGATTGAAGAACCGAGTTTATTTTTTGCCAACATGCCTGATCTAGTATTCAAATTGGCTGCCACTTTGGTCGACTATAGGCGCGTTCTACAGGTTTCTTTTTATCTGATCGATTCTCTTTTTATCTAGATTTTCTTTTTACCAAGAGTAATCGACGATGATGCGATAACGAAGTACGCGCTCTCAATCGTATCACCGAGAATATTCTCCGTCTCGTAAAATCGCAATACTTACTGTGTCGTTTCTTGAGTGGCAACGGGGGTGGTTTACTCGCGTCCGGACTGTCACCCGTGCTACCGTGCAAACTGCACGTCGACAAATGCTCGTTCTCGGGCACATTGTCGTATTGAGACGGTAGTCTCTCCTTTCGACGCTTCGAACGTTTTTCCGGCAATGCCGGTGGTATTCCGTTTATATCCAATCCCGTTATCGCTTCGATTTCCTGTCAAATGATAAACGTTAGTAAAAATTCAAACTCGTTGATCTAGGTCGAACGTTTCTCGAGCACGACACGGAGAATAAAATTCAAACAATAAATTATGGAAAAAAAATACAGGCGGACAACATAGATACGGAATAAATAGAAATTATGTTTCGAAACGGAAAAGTTGTTAAGAAATTTGTTGAAAATTAAATAAAGAAGAAAAATCATTCGATCGTTAAATTCAACAGGAAACTATAAAAGAGTAAAGTCAATTATTACAGTGGAATGAAGAAAGATGAATTTAAATCTGAAAGGTCAAAGGAAAACTGTATTGACCTTTTGGGAACTGGGTGTAATAAGTATGAGTCAACTGTTGAATATTCCTTGTGGAAAATTAATGGAGAAAAACATAAGACGAACAAACATGCAACACCCACGTTTACCAGTTTTTCGAGCAACGCCGGGTCACCGCTTCCCGTGACGTTGGTCGAGCTCACTGTACTTTTCGTACTGCTGGTAGTCGTGGTACTGGTACGATGCGTCACGACCGAACCGTTTCTATCGGGCACGATTTTCGACTGGGAAAAAGATTGTTGCTGTTGCTGCGAACTGAACGACTGCGAGTTATAACTAACGCTATTATTCTTCGACGTCAAGCTCGTCGCTGCTGTGTAACTCTGGGACGAGCTGCGTTGCGAGTGCATCGACACGAAACCCGACTCTTGGGTCTGCGTCGACAAACGTTCCATCTTCCCCTCGATACCTTCGATATAAAAATTTCCATTACAAATAATTTTTATCCTTTCAGGTATTTTCGTTTTTTTTTATATCTTACACAGCAATCTCCAGATATTGTGCCAAGTCTTTTTCACTTCAAACATTTTCACAAATTGAAGAGAAAAGAAAGATTTAATTTTTGGAATTGAAATTTTTTTTTATAAAGTCAGTGACGACGTGGAACTTTATATCGCTGGTCCGCAACGTACGAGATCCGTGCGATACTGGACGAATTCTCAGCCTGACATGCGTCATCGAGTACACCCACGAATTTTCTTTCGCCAGTTATTTGGAGAATCTTGCGTAAATTTGGCGTTGGTAATTTTAGCTTAGGATGTTTCTTTTTTTTAGTGCAATATTATTAGAAAACGCAGCTATTTTTCGCTCGTCGGATAATTTATCATGGTTCATAATGATGATGATAAAATTACTTTACTTTACTGGCTTACCGGTGAACGGACTGAGAATATCCTGAGGCGTTTGCTGACCCAGCAGCATCGTGCTCGGTATACTCGTTTCCGAGCCGTCCCAGCAGCCACAATTATTCGTTCCGTTGACTTGCATACCTGGCGGAAAAAAAACATTGATAAAGAAAAAAGAAAACATAACACAAAAATTTGTAATTTATCAATCGAGAAAATTATCAGCCGATGAATGATTAAACAATAAATAGCGAAACTGAACAATCGCGCGGGGTTTTTAGTTAATATATGCTCAAAAATAAATCACACGACACACAGAAACATATCTTATAAATTTATCTGCTATTTTTTAAAATTTGTATCTCCTCTGTTTTATATTTTATCTCACAACGACACTAATTATTATTACAACATTAAAAGCGCATACCCAAACAAATTTCCTCCAAATCCGCGACTATCGAGTCGAATATCTTATCACTCGCGTTTTTCAAATTATTCAATCTATTCATTTTACTTTATTCTAATGAGAAAGATATACGCGCGGACCGAATCAGTTTTATTTCCGAAAAACGCATTTAATTAAATTTCAATCATATTGCCCGACCGAGAGATAAATAATGTTTATACGATAAATCATTTTTTGTTCGTATAGTGAAGAACGAATTTCTAATACGTCCGTGTCACGTTCGCGTACAACCGAGTTTCAGTCGCGACTAATGTCCGGAGGATATGGGGACCACTGTTCGCTAACTTAGCCAGTAATCTTGCGCAAAGAATCGAGCTCTCTGATCCCGTCTTCTCTCGTGACTAATCGCTCTAACCCCGAGGCTCGTATACATATAATGTATCCTTCTGTGGCGAATTTATATGGGAAAGAGTTTACGCACAATCTTCTGGTATTGCTATTCCGAGAATGGTCGTGTGACAAGCGTGAAAAAAGGAACGCACTCAGTTGCCACGAGCTAAACGATCTATGTGCGTATTAAAACAGACGACGAGCACGCGAACGTGGTCGAGTATAACGTGGATTATCAACGCGAAAGAAAATTTCTCGTTTATCGATGTGCGTAATAGAACAGTGTGATCCGTTGGCTCAATTATCACCTCGAGTCACCGACTGTCTAGACACATATTCTCGCACGTTCTCGAGATGTCTCATCTTCGGCAGAAAAATTGAACGAAATTTTTACGATCGATCCTCATCATCGATTCGACATTGGATTCAATACTTTTAATGGAATTATACGTTCACCTGTATCGGGACAATTTAGGAATTAAAGATTTCACATACGTCGAAATATCTTCGTTGAGTAAATATCGATGGAAAATATTACCTCGTTATAAAAATTGCCATTTTTGGAAAAAATATGTTAACGGGTGTTATTAACGTTTGTGAAATTACCGTGAATGGTAGCGATAAGACTGAGATCCATACTGTCGTTCAGGGACTCGTCGTTTGGTCCCATGATAGCTCGAATCTCGTCCTCGTCCCGGGAATGATTCAACGCGGAATCGAGACTACCAGCCGATGCGCTCAGCAGCGAGGACGAGTCCTCCGGCGAACGACTTCTGAGCGAGACACGATCCAGACTCGAGGTCAGTATACCGTCTGACTCGTCCAAAAGCTGCTGAGCACGGGTTCTTCTCTTTGGTGGCAAAGGAGGCGGTGTACCCGACTTGTTATTCTCCTCTATCGTAAAAGGGTTTGTCCTGCAAAAATATTCGACCGAAAGAAAATATTATCTCTTGTACGCTCGATTGAGAATCGAAGAACACGAAAAGAGCTTTTTCGCACGAATCGAAATATGGGTAAGGTAAGGACTGAGCTCGAACCATTGAAATAAGAATAAGAATCGAAGCGATATCGGAAAAACTTCTTTCTGTCAGAATAATTCACCTGTCTGGTAGGGGTGGTTTTGGTGGTGGACTAGAATCCCTCAGTATGGACTCGGAACTGTGAGAGCTTCTGACCAGACTGCTGGTCGTTGCTGTCTGCTCCAATATCTGTCTTTCTCGCGGAGTCAATGGAATGTCGGGCAGAGAATTTCTTTGTGGCGTTAGCTCGGTCCCATAGGCCGATGTTCTTAAATTAAATTTTTAGTCATCAAATTCGTTCAATTTACTTCTTTGTTCAAGGAATGAAGAAAATAATCACCTGTTGTTCGTGGTGATCGGTGGAGGCTTTTGTCTGTTCGATATCTTTTCGTGTGCCAGAGCTACGAGATTCTTCACGGCGTCCTCGACCAGACCGATAACGTGAGTTACGTTCTCGGTGTCGAGGGCCGATGACTTGTCACCGTACAACAGTACATCGTCGCATAACTTAAGCAACTGCGCCAGAGCTTGGTATACTTGATTCGTGGCAGAGCCCAACGTCGAACTTAAACAACGATTGAATATTAAATAAATGAATCAATTCGATCGCTTTCGTCGATAAAAAATCAATGACTCTTCGATAATTAATTATAATTATAAAATTAATCGTAGAAATAATGACGATTAATAAAATCGAAGTTATCAAATGGTTCTATTACGAATGATCGATTAGCCAATTAAGTTTTATTATAATTAAGGGATCAAAAATGAATTACCTGTTCTCATACAGCAAATAAGATTTGAGTACAGTGTGTATCGTGGTCACGGTGTCCAAGACAATGGTACCGTTGCCCGGTAACATTTCGAGCTTTTTCTTGGACACGACATCGCGAAAATGTAACAACGCGAGTTGCACCTGTCTCACGTGTATGTGAAGATCGCGAAGGGGATTTTTCTCCAAAGGCTCGCCGGTGATACCAGTTTTTTCTCTTGGTGTACGAGGCGACGAGGGCGAGGCGGCTCGCGTTGCTATACCGCTTCCACCCCCAACCCCGCTCGTCGTTATCGCCGGAGAACGCATCTGCGAGAGTTTCTCCAGAAAGTCCTCCTTGAAGGAACGAGCGCGTCGGGCTAACTTGCCACCTCGCGCCTTCCCACCTGACCGCTCCTCGACTTCTGCAAAAGACAAACGCAAAAACAAACGTTTTATCAATAAATCACAAATTATTTTATACACAAAAAAGTTTATATAACAAATTTTTTGTTTAATAATTTCTTTTTATATAAAGTAAATTACAAAGTTTGTATAAGTTTTAATAATTTGTTTGCCGATTAACCTGTATTCGTATTAATTTATTAAAAATAAATAAAATTGTATGTATATATAAATTATAAATTCTTCAGAAAAAATCGCATTCATGCACGAATTCGTTAAAATTCGAACTTTTGACAAATACAATAAAAACGTATTATACATTCGACTAAATAAATAAAACAATTGATTTCATCGATTAAGTAGTAAAATCGACAGTATTTATTACAAATTCGTATTATCCTGTAGAAATACAGTTGAAAATAAAAATATCACGTTTTACATTTTCTCATGAGACGGAGGCGACACCGACTGGTAATATTGAATGGCGAGGAAGAAAAAAAGAATGGCCTTGCGTCATTGCGGTTAGCCACGTGCCCGTAAGAATAACAATATATATGTATATGAGGAGGCAGAAGGTATCTCGCGAGACGTGATTCGGATCGAGCGAGAAATAACAAGGGTTCACGTTCGCATCGTGAACTTTTCCACGAGGGAGAGAAATATGGATATTCGAATATTCGGAAAAATGTAAGCCGAGAAAAAGTAGACTGCAGCGAGCGTTCCCGCTGAAGGAGCAAGAAAGTTGGTAGAATCGAGGGTGAGAGAAGGAGGGAGGAATAAAAAAAACGAAGAATAAGAAAGAAAGCATGGAGGAGGACTAAATGAGACTTCGATCTTGGCACTTTGCCAGGTCACGTATCTTCGTCGTCTCTCCCTTTTCTTTCTCTCTCTCTCTCTCTCTCTCTCTCTCTCTCTCTCTCTCTCTCTCTCTCTTCCCATCCCGTTTTCGTCGTGTGCTCTCGTTGCGCTCTCTCACCCTCTTCACGTTTTACCTCGTACATCGACGCAACCCTTTCGTCCCGCTGCTGCCACACTTCCAGGCACGTTAGGTGCCTCTATTCCGGAACAAAAACGCGACGGGACTCGGAGCAATCGGGACGTTAGAAAAACACGTCGCGGCTGCGACATGTAGAAAGAGGAAGAGAGAGGGAGACGAAGGAAGGGTTTTTGGCTTGGAGGCTTTAGAGACCTCTTACGCGCATTAACACCATCCGGATCGGTGCTCAATTTTCTTTTTTCTTACCGACGACGCCCCTCGTTCTCGATGTTTTATTCCTCGATAAACTCTTAGTCAGCTGTTCGACGAGTTATTCGATATTTGATACTTTTGCCAACGATGTAAAAATCGAATACTTTTATTTTCGATTTTTATATATATATATATTTTTTTCGTAACGACGTTTCGTTATTTTCTCATTTTTTCATTTTTCAACCGATTATTCGTACGAACTAGAAGAAAGAATAGCGTATATTCGTAATATGAGAAAAATCTTCGACGATAAAATGAAACAAGTCATTTTCAGAAAACAAGAAAAGGAAATTTCATCCCTTAAGAATTTCTAACTTCCGTCAACATCAATTGTGCCAATCAATATTTGTTCAGTATCAATCGGAAAAAAGAAATCAAAAACATTTAGGTACAATCGCATTTTACGAAAAAAAAAAAAAAACTAAAACAAACACCCCAAAACCCGAAAATCGTTCGATTATTTCGTGTCGTTCGTGGCGTAAGCGGGAACATCCGTGTTAAGGGTGAATATCGTTTGTTAACCAGCGAGCGACCAGGTTCTCCATTCCTCGGTCGCGGCGAAAAAAAGGCCATGGCGATTGGAACAGGGGGCGGGGGGTGGAAATAAAAAAGAGACCAAGAGAACATCCAATTAACGGATTTTTTAATTACCGCGAATTCGAGGCACGCCCCAGTGTGGCCACGAGAGCGACGCCCCGAGAGCCGGTGTTATATAGTCGGGACGATCAAAGAGGGGAAAAGTGTAGAACGGAGGGAAATTGAGACAAAACACGTGCGAACCGCGACGCCGGGTGCCGTTTGTACTCCGCAAAATGTTCCTCTCTACATGTATGTATATATGTATATGGATAGATCTGTACCAAAGAGAATAGTTCGATAGTTGGATATATAGGTAATAGCACAGAACGTACATCGAGAGAATGAGACAGGTGGACAAAGCTCCGAAAGCTTCGATATACGTATATATAGAGAAATTGTGTGCCGAGTAGATGTTCGACGACGCGAGAATCCCGTTTAATTGCACGATCGACGTCGATTCGATGCGTCACACAGAGCCCTTCGCCCTCTCTCGCTCTTGCTCGGCGCACCCCCTGCCACTGACGCCTCTCCCTCCGAACCTCTCACGCGCCTTTCCATCCCCCATTGTTTGTCCCGACGAGAGCGTAAACAAGACAATGAATCGAAATGAACTGGACGCCCGGTCGTTGACGTTCATTTATATAACGTCCGTCAACCCCTGGACGATCGCGACTCGCGTATAAACGCCAAATAAAGAAAACAAAAATCGAAAAAAAGATCCTACCCTCCCTTTTTGTCGATCGACGCATATTTTTCGTTGGATTTGATTGTTTCATTATTGATTCGGGGTCTCGTAACGGTAGAAATATCGCTTATGAAGAGAGACGCGCCAGATAAAACGAGAATTGATTGGATTTTCCGTTTTTAATGCGCAATGGGACGATCGATAACTCGTTAAAATATCGTTTATCAGTCGTACCTCGTATTATACACGAGATATTCGTAACGTTTGCGCTCGTTTTTATTTTCAAATGTTTACGTCACTCCAACGTATAACTTGCAATTTGAATTATTCGCCGTTGTTTCTAAAAAACCTGAACGAAGAAGAAAAAAGAAATAATGCAAAACTAAACAAAATGAGAACAAAAACATAAAAGCGCGAAATGAAAGAGAGTTTATTTCCCATTTTCCGTTTCAAAAATGTTCGTTCCGCTACGAGATATCCAATTATATTTCCTCTTTCATCCCATATACAATTTGATGAAAAGGCAGCGTGGAACAACGTAAACAAGTTTTTTTTTTAATAAAAATTTATACCGAAACAATTTCGATTCTTGTACGATTGGTTTCGTGCATGCGTATGGGAATTATTCTTCGGTAGACGATACATAATATAATACCAATTTGATCATATGAAAAACTACCTAGCATTATTTATTATGCTATATATATATATAATTACCATATTATATGCCCCTACCACAGAGGGAACGAATTTGCGATAGTACGCAACCGTGCGGTAGCAAATCAAGTTCTATTCACGAATTCGGATTGAAACTCCAATCGGGCATGATTTCGGCAAAAGGCGAATATAGATTCGCCGGACTGGATAATAGAGGAGAACAGAGAGAAACGGAGAACGAAAAGAGAGGGAGAGAGACTCGGAGAAAGACGGAGGTACATCTATATATACATATATACGTACTGTATAGAGATCGTATGGAAGTAGAAACGAAGGGTGGAGAACACACGGACAACCGATATGCAAATTGTCGTGATTGACTGGATCCGCGGTAGGCAGAGAGATAGTATACGCTCGAATCTCATCGAACGTCTGTACTCCGCTGTTAGGCTTATATACATATATATGTATATATATGTATGTATTCGAATATAAAGCGATATAGAGTCGATACACTCTTGTCCCTGTGTCCCTACGTTTCTCCTCGCTTAGATAGGATAGAGGAGAGCTCGAGTACAATGCAACGAGAGAAGAGGATGGGGAGGAAGAGGAGAGAGAGGAAGAGGGAGGTTTTGCATGCGTGATTCACGACAACCGCGTGTTGCACACCACGGTTGCAACCGCAATTCGATCTAATGCCACAGAGAGACGGTAAAACATCGATTTCACATTCTCCTTTTTCGTTTTTTTTTCGTTTTTTTTTATCCATTCCTCGTTCCTCGTTCTCCTCCGCCCTTTCGCTTCCGCCCTTCTCTTCTTTTGTCAATCTCACCACTACCCTTCACTTATTTCCGCAGCCTTGCTACAATCGACGAAAGGAAAGAGAGGGAGAGTGAGAGAGACTTTTACGTCTCTCGTTTGTCGGACACGAATCGTAAAGGTACGCACGTAACTCGATTTCGTGCAATACGCCGACTGCAACGAAATTCTCGTTCCATTCCGAACGAATTATTGTAGGAGGCGACTCGCGACGAAGGTTCTCTCACTCGGTCCAATGTCGGAGGTACACCGTGAATATTTGATTCGCGATAGATCGAAAGATTTTCTATATTGTTGCAAAATAAAAACAAACAAACAATACATTTGTTTAATTTAAAAAATACATAATTTTATCAAATATCGAGGATCAAATAAATAAATTAATTTCGAAATAATTACAAATCGAGTATTCGCAGGTTTTCGAAAAAAAAAAGAAAAAAAAATTGTTTCGTCGCGACGAGGATCGATCGATTTACCTCGAAAATCGTCGCGTTGCGCCGCGAAATACAATTATCGCCGAATGTCTAACAAGGTGGGAAAAGAGCTCATTAATGGAAGCGAACACGCCAGACGTTCCGTAGACGAGGTGTGTACGCTCGATGCGTATGTGCGAGAAACTCGAAATTACCTTTTGAACGGAACACGCGTGTACACAGGCGGAGGGTCAAAATCTGTGTGTACGGTTGCTGGGTGCGGTATATTAGATTCGCGCTCTGTCGAGAGGCGTGCTGAGCAAACCCGTTTGTATATTATAATACGGCGCGTGGAACGGGCGAACGTCCCAGGAATTTCTGTCTCGACATCGAAGGGAGAGAGACAGAGAGAGAGAGAGAGAGAGAGAGACAGACAGACAGACAGACAGAGACAGAGACATAGAGAGTTCCTATGATCAAACGCGTTATCCGAAATAGCGAATAAATTATACGAACTCAACTTGGCGCGATTGACGAGTTAATTTCCAAAACTTAGCTTACGAAACGTTCCTCAATGAAAAAATTATACCTTTTTTTCGTTAAGGTAGTTCTTTCGTTTAACCGTTTTTTAGGATTTCGTTGAAAAATTGCACAAGCTTTCTACGATATGATCTACATACGTGTGCCAAATTTGAAGAGGTTTGACCTCGTAGTTATCGAGATATTTATTGTTAAAAATCATAATTTTCGGCGTTCTCCCATAAGAATACGTGTTAAATATTGCAATTTTCAATCCTAAATATCTCGACTTTGAGATGGTGAAACTTGTTGAAATTTTGCATGTCTCTTTATAATACTTCAAAGAAGCTTCCCGTAGTTTTTGTAAAAAATCTTAAAAAACTATTTTTCATCATTTACAAACGTACGTAGAGAGTATAGCCCACCTTGGATGACCATGAATTTATAGTATGTTATTCTTGAATGCATTTTCAACAACTTTTCTTAATAAACTTAAGCTTAAAAATCATATGGTACGGAGATAAACTAAGAAAAAAACTTTAGATTTGACTGTACCGATAGAACTACCTTAAATAAAAATTTTAATTAATAAAAAGAAAGAAAAAACAAGAGAAACAAAATTCAGGGTTACCCTCACATGTAAACGTAAAAATTTCAATTTCACAATAATCGACAGGAATATTGAAAAAAAAACATTATTTTGGTAATTTCCATCCAGCTTCGGGGATTTAGCGAAGGGAGTCTCGTTCACCGAGTCATATCAGTAAAGGTTTGCCAAAACTTCGACGGGGGCATTCGAGAGTTTCTCGTCTTTCTCGTATCGAGCAAGTTTATCCGACTCCTTTCTCTATGCACGATGAGAAATTCTATAGCGTTTCCGAGCGTCGAATCGTCTCGTTTCCTCGCACACCTGTTATACGCTACGTGGATAGAGTATATGGCTAAAGGGATGACAGTTGAATCGATGCATAGAGAAACTTATCGTTCAAACGAACGTATATATAGATATATATTATGGTCTAAAGGGACTTCTGCAACGCCGCGATAAGACCGCAGTTTGCCGATATATATATCTATCTATCTATATATACATATATATGTATGTGTGTGTGTATAGTAACGTAGCACCCCGGGTGGAAACAGCAGAGTAACGAGAGGCCTAGGTGGTGGTTGGCATATGCCGTAGACAGTCTAGTATAGAGTATAGAGGATGAAAGAGACATAGAGAAAGGTAGAGAAGAGAGGAAGAGAGGGAGAGGGTGAGGGGAGGGGGGGGGGAGGGAGTTTCACAATTAACGATCTCACCTGGCTGTCTAGAGTATAACGAAGTCTCGTTAATACAACGTTAATTTATTATACTCTGGCGAGGATGATATGGAATATTGCCACGTCGCGAGTGACATATTTTAATTGCTCCCAACTTTATATAGTCTTTTGCTTTACAACCCCCCGAGAAATGCGAAATGTGAAACGGTCTTTGTTTTTTTTTTTTTTTTTTTTTTAACGAGTACGTACAACGCTCGTTTTTCATGGTTACGACGTACAACCATTTTTAACAAAGGCTCGCTCGTTGTTTCCAAAAATTGACACGAACATTGGGTAGATCGTGGATTTTATCTGAAAAGAAATATTTGTAAACGACGAATTTGTATACGCTTATTATTGTGTGAAAAGTAATACGGAGATTTATAGTTTTTACATATTTTCCTACTCATTTATTTAAAAAATGTTTTTGAACAAATAATGTATTAATGGCAAGAGGAAAAAGAGGGAAAAGCGAGGTAAAGTTAGGCGACAGAGAGCAGGTGGGAATGGAAAAGGACGAGGGCAGATCCTGCAACCTCCTCGTAAATTCGTCTCATTTACCGCGCGATCTGAGATAAACGTCTCAAAAAATTCCAACGATATCTCAATCGTACAATTTTATAAACCGTTTCCCTCCGAACAAATTCCACGCGTGACAAATGTGATTTGGGCTCTCTTGGCAGATATGTTATAGGCAATCAAATTTCTCGATGGTCCGTATTCTCCAATGTTAACCCCGGTCGATGGTCTCGGTAAGACGATTCAGCTAGAACGAACGTTCGATTTCCAATGAAACCCGACCTATCGCGTATCGCGACGTAAATACACGTTTCTTTAAATATATCTCAGTATTATAGAGCCAATACAGCGAATACCTATATACCCGTGATTCTCGATATCAGTGAATGATTGGATATCGATACACCGAGATGGTTTATCTTCCTCATCGAACATCTGACGCATCGAGGTGCATCGTCTACGTGCATAGATATAAATATATGTACGTGTGGGGGGGTATGTATGAAACGATAATATCGAGGCCTCCGGAGATGTAACTCCATATACCGTCGACCGACGATGTTAATGCGTTCCCGTCGACTTGATAGGACCCTCCCCCTCGCCCTTAATATATAACAAAACGTATCACGCTCGCAGAGGTCTCCGTTAACGCAAACATGGAACCTCGCATAATGATCTCGTTAATTTTGCACCGCACGTTATGCAAACCATTGTTTGTACGAGAACGCTTTCGTACAGCCTGACGACCAGGCTAATCTTCTCTGCATATTATAAAATCCTTGTCTCCTTCGTTGTCTGTCTGTCTGTCTGTCCGCCGGCTCATAATTCTAGATCCGCTTAAGGGATTTTGATACTGTTTGTTTTTTTAACATTCTGCAGAGAGATGTATTCTTCGCATCAGTTACAGGATTATAAGATTCCTGGGATAATTGTGTCATCGGGCGTAGAGGCTGAGAGGAGAGAGACTCTGTTATAATTGTTATTTCTCATTAGAAATACGATCCAATAGAAATAATAATTAAAAGTAATGATATGGTGAATATAAAGAAAGTGTCAAAGTCAATTTCTTGATTCGAACCAAACCAATCGTACGATGCCAAATACCATGACGTGATTAATTATTCGAAGGATCAAATATCGAAATACCTGAATATTGCGAGATAGGGTAGGGTCGTTACACAACGAATTTCGGCAGCCGTGCGATTGATGGACGAGAAGAACGGAGAGAGCGAGCGGCAGTAACGGCGACCAGGGAAGGGAGGGAGCGATATTTGAAAGTGGAACGGGACTTCGGACGGAAATTGCGTTTACCTGGTTGCGTTTTGCTGCAACTGTATAGCTCGTATGCCAACCGTGCGATATATATATATGTGTGTGTGTGTGTGTGTGTGCGTACAAACATCCATAGTAACGCAGGAAATTCGCTCGCTCTGTGGCTTAATTCCATTAATATGGAAATTCCTGGTTGATTCGCGAAGCCCCGGCGCGTGTGTGTATCCGATGTTTGAGCGCAACGAGAAGAGAACTTGAGCCCGGGAGCGGTTCAATTCGGTCGTACCTACATGTAGAAACGTGCGTAGGACCGTGCCGGCACGCTCCATTGTACACGAAATTTCCCGCATAGCTCGTAACTAGGATGCGCATTCATCAAATATCACCCCCGTTGACGCTCCATGACGCGTCCTTTCAATAATTCTAAATACATCTCGGTCCTCCTGCATTATTCAGCAGTATCGCGAATTTCCTGGCGGCGTTATAGTATAATATTGGTCAATGCGAAATCACCCGTCGGCTCGTTTCGCTAAACGCCATCCCTAACGAGTTTCAGTCTCGACCTCGACTTCGGACGAATACCGCGATAATTATCGATCCGCCATTATGCCGCGTTATTTAACAAATTCCCACTGCGGACGATAGGACGACGATAGTCGTAACGGTAATATCGATTTTTCTTGGAATGAAATTTCATCGAAACCCTCGAATGGCATATCGCTCGATCACGCGACTGCCGGGTGGACGTCCCGATCGTTCTTTTTTTTCGCAAGGGCAAAAAAGAAAAGCGCGTACGTCGCGCCGACGTGGAGAAATGAATGATCGCTTTCTCTCTCTCGTTCGTGAAGTCGAAAAAGTCCATTTCCCTCGTCCCATCGGCATCACCTGGATCGAAGATCGCTTGAAAGTTGAAGCATGGATTTCTCCCTTTCTCCCTTCTTTTTGGATCGTGCAATTCCCCGATGTGCGGCTCTAGATTTCCGTCGTACATCAGGAGGAGATTAACCGTCCTATATAATACTACGTGATGCCGAGGAGAGAAAGAGTGAGGGGACGAGTCGAAGGGACGAGGAAAAGGAATGGAAAAACGAGCGAGGAAGGAAGAAAGGAAGGAAGGAAGGAAGGAAGGAAGGTTGGTAAAGATTGAGACGATGTAGAGTCGATACGTATATATACGGCAGATCGAACTATAGACTTGACTAACTTAACCCGTAATTCACGTTGAGAGCTAAAGCCAATAATTACCGGACGTCAAAATTGATTATCGGTAGGTTCGTTAACGGATCGTGCTTACGGATGGAGCTTCTGGCTGCGGCTGATGCACCACCGGCAGCAGGAGCAGCACCAACGGCGTGCAATCCCGCACCGCTAACATCATCTAATGGATTTTGGCTTGCGAAGGGCGAAAGAGGAAGGGAGAGAGAGAGAGCGCGAGAAGGAATGTACGAGGGAGAAAGCGAGAGGGACAGGTTGATCGTAGCTAAGAGGAAACTGTTGGGCTCCTGTACCCTCTCTGATGCGATCTCGCTTTTGATGAGCTGTTGCCGGAGTTATGCTTTAGCGAGAACCTCCGGAGGTGTTCGCAATTGCCGGCAACTACCGTCGAAGAGGGCAAGTGGTGCAAGGACCTCGACGACGGCGAGAGCCTCTCGGTTCGCTTCTGTTGCGTGCATGCTGCGTTAATCGAGACAGGGAGCGTGGGAGAGATCGATGAGCAGTTCATTGTCTGGAGTGATGAGAGATTAGCGATAGCGCATTATATTGCTATAGCATGTCTACCTATAGTGTATATCCGTATATATGCGGGATACAGGCAGGAAAGTTAATCGTGTCTTGTGCCTATTGTCTTGTGATCGAGTGAGGTCATGGGAGAGGGGAGGGGGGAACAGGTGTGCTTAATAGACTTGGATCGTATTATTAGATAGGCCGATTGGCCGGCGCATCAACCATTGAATCGAGTACTAACCAATCGCGTTATATCAAGTGCCATTTTGTTCTAGAGGTGAAAGACATTTACTGGAATATTTGAAAAGCTTTTTTAAATTGTTAATATAACAAAAAACTAGAGAGTTTCATATTCCAGTTGTACGGGAAATTTCCGATTCCCCAACCCCCCTATAAAGTCTTTTGAGCGAAAAACAATTTCAACCCCCCTCAAGGTGCCGATGGTCCACATTCGTAATTTAGGTCTGAGACTTTGGGTAGGTTGAATGGGACCAAATTTTGTTTTCGTCTAAAAAGACTTCATAGGTTGATGGCGGAATCGGAAATTTCCCGTACAACACGAATGTCACATTTGTAATCTGGTTTTAATTCATTTTTCCGGTCCAACCCGTGAAAGAAATTAGTAGGGCAGCCCTGAAAACGATCGGGGCCCAAAAGGGTTTGAATATGGATTCCCTACTAGGGATTTTCACAACACAATCCGACTAGGCCCCGACAGGGAAATAACAGGGTTGCCTTATTTATTTAAAAAAGGTCGTAGCGAGGTAAATGATAAAGGGCCTAATCGGGATTCATCAGGGCAGTAGTTATTACAGAGCATACAATATTTGCAAAGTTATTTACACCAATGTCTAGTTTTTATACTTATTTTCCATAGATGTGATGTACATATAAAGTTAATTTAAGCTTTTTAAGCGTTAATTTTACCTGCACGCATGAATATTATTAAAAAAAACTTTTTTTATATTGTGAAATTTATTTTCCAAATTTTCTCAATGTTTATAGAATAGAAATTTTACTATAGATAATTTGTATTCTATTATGAATATTATTATCTGTAGTAAAATTCTCAAATTATCTGTAGTAAAATTTGCATTCTATAAATATTTAGAATGTTTGGAAAATAAATTTCACAATATAAAAATAGTTTTTTTAAAAATAATATTCATGCGTGCAGGAATGACAGCACATATACCTACGTACAACACCGTTTGGTTGTTGTATGTGCTCACCGCGCGACGAGTATGTAGTTCCGCCAGCGGCCGATGGGCGGCGCATGGCCGAGCGCTTTCTCGCACGCGTAGTCGTCGCCCGCTGGCATTATAAAGCGGCAAGCTGACCGATAATTTAACTCATTATCAATCTATGGATGTGTAACGAAAATTTAGATGCAAACATTGATTATAGAGGAATTCTATAAACAAAGGCACTAACTTTACATTTTTCACCATTTTTACTTATAAATTACACCCGGGCGAAGCCGGGCCGGGTGGATAGTAATAAATAACCCTTTACCCGAAGAAAATTGTTTTCATTATTGCAAAACATCTCGCTTGATATGTATCCACTATTATTATTATTATTTGGTAGTTTTATTTGCACATCCTTGTCGCAAGGATTTTTACAAACTGATATGTATCCACTAATAAAGCTGGTAATTATAGGGCAGTAATAGGGTTGCTTCACGGCTTCGATTCGGTTCTGGCAGGGTTCTGTTGAGGCAACCAGCCGGGCCCTGATTTATAGGCCTCTTTAGGTCCTCACTGACAAAGTGTGACCGGCCACCAAGGGACCTAGTCAGGTGCCCTGTTAGGGCCTTTGTAAAGTGAGGGAAAAATAATCGGGACCTAGTCTAAGCCCTGGCAGAATTCTTACTTGGGAAATCGCTAAAAACTGAATCACCACGTTGATTCAACTTTTGACCTACAAACGACGTTCTAATCGGAAGAAAATTGGACCGAACTTTAATACCGTATACCCCTTCGGATCGAATGTGATTTCTTCATTCGTAAGACAAAACCAAATTGCATTTCCACTATTCACACATCCATTGAAATCGGTTGGTTATGTGAGATGAACGGTAAAATGCATGTCTGGAAAGGAAAGCGCCACACGCTCTCAAATTCCGAGGAAAGTCATGAGAGAGACAGAGAGCGGGAGAGATCTACCGAAATAAACCCCAAGAGGTTATTGCACCGTCCGTATTATACATACATATATGCAGCGAGAGAGTGGACCAAGTCTTCGGAGTGGAAAGACTGCCGAGGGGAATAAGAGTCTCGCGACAAAACTACATTTCTATATACGCCGCATCGAGTAAAAAAGAAAAAGTTCAAAGTCTACGAAAAGCACCATTTTCTACTCCCGACGGGCCGCGGCGTTCGTTCGTCGACAGAGTCTTTATCATCTCGCGCCGAAACGACCGTCGTCGTGTACCAAAAATCGTTTCCCATTTTTTTAAGTAGATTTAAAAAAAACAAGCCCAAGAAAAAAACGCTTTCGAGTAAGAAAAACGTGTTTGAGATTCGTGTACCGAAGTGCCGAAAAGCGGATTATTCCCGCATGCTCTCGCGTGCGGAGACGAGACGCGACGTCTATATTTAGATCGACCGGGCGGCAACAACGATAAAATAAATTTACGAAGAAAGCGATAAAACTTCTACCGATCGTCGATCTTAAAAATGATTGATTGCCTATCATTGATACAAAAAATGTCCGAGTTATTGCAAAAACATTGAAATTTTGTTGTTTTACAAAAATGGCAGAGAAAATGTTTTTTTCGATTATAAGATTTGCTCGGCGCACGAGACGTAATAATGTTTCCCCGCAAAGATAAATATGAACTATGGTGAAAACGCGCGGGAAGTAGAGGAGGTCTGGAAAAATGGCAAAAGTTTAAAGTCGTATCGCAATCACGTACGGATCTGTATGGAAACGGCGCCATTATATAGCTGGATATAACATCGTGAAAACGTGGCAGATATAGGGGGAGGTCACCGTACCTTGCCCAATTCGCGAAACGAGAGTACACTAGAGCCGAGACCATTGCAAGTCTCGAAACTGCACTTCAACTAGTATAGTGAGAACGAGAGAGACAGAGAGAGAGAGAGAGGGAAAGGGAAAGGGTGAGCCAGAGAGAGAGAGAAGGGCAAAGAGAGAGACAGAACTGGTGCATCAGATCGGGCGAGTGCCTCGCGGGCAATTCAAGCAGTAGCCATTTCGTGCAGTTGGCTGCAAACGATGCAATTACGTGCTCCAATGTCCAGGGGAATGCGCCGGGCAGCCCCGTAGAGCCGTCGAGGATGCCAGGGGCGGGTTGAACGAGCAGGAACTCCGTTTTCAGTTGGAATTTCACGGTTCGCCAATGATATTAGTGGGAGAATACCCCGTGTATCAAATATATAGATATAGATTAATGAGAAACCAGAAATACCGAAAGGTGACAGCGTTCGGTTACCCAGTGATTGGCAATCATTCAAAGCGAACGATTGATTGTTTGGTCGACCAAATTATCATCGAAAAAACGAAACGAAAACTTCGACGCAAATTAAATACTTCGAGTATTAAAATGTTATTAAAGTTTTAAATCCTCTCGATAAACGAAATGCATCGAGTTCACTAAGATAGTAAAAAGATAATTGAATTGAAAAATCTTTGACAATTATTCCATTGAAACAGTACCGTAGGTACTGCATATTTAGGAACGAACTCCGTCGCAATTCGTGCATTCCCCTTCGCATTTATTGGTTCACTCGAATCGATAAAATCGGCAAACATGCAAACGGGCACTCGCGAAAGGAATTACCGGTAGACTTTCACGACGAGACTGCTAGAGAAAGAGATAGAGAAAGAAATAGAGAGAGGAGAACGAGTCTGTATGAGAGAAATAATACAATAGACGTTGCCAATATAAGAGAACAAGGAAGTTGGCGACTCCCATCGGGGGAATAGTACAAGGAGAACCAGCTGAAGGCCTTCTTCAGACGAAAGAGCTTGGTGGAACAGAGCCCTGAGGGAAAGTACTTGGGGAGTTTACAAATGTATATATGTGTGTGTGTGTATAGATGCGCGTGTGTCTTCGTACGGATGTGTGTGGGTAAGGTGGATCATCGACTGCGGATCCGATGCTCTTCGAGATGCAAACATTGGATCCATTAAGGGCTCTGCTACTTCTGGCTCTTATACCACGTATAGCCCAACTATATATGTATACGCAACTCTGCTCTGCACAATGTTTGAGGACACACTGGATAAAGTTCGAGAGCAACGGAAAAAAACACGTTGAGACGGTAGAATGACAGAAAAAAAGGGTACTTTCTATCCACCCAACGAAGGAGAACGTGAAAAGCTCCTTTCACTCGAGTCTCGTTACGATAAAGCCACAGCTAGACATTTGCAAGATAGTGCAAACAATAAAAATGTATCACACTCATATTTTTCCCCGTTTATGTCGTAGCCACAATTTTCAGCAACCTCGCAGACTGGTGAAGAAACACATACACGCTTGAAGAGATATTCAATTTTTGTACCAAATAAAAATAAAGAAAACAAAACGTTTAATTATTCGATCTATTAAAATTCAATTTTTTGTTCCCTTTTCTTCGTTATTCTTATTCGCAACGAGAATAACTTTTTAATGGCACCCGGTGCCTTTTCCGAGCGACGTTAAATGCCACGGCAATGACAAAACTAATCTGGCGAAATTGCCCGAGTTTGAAATGAGAATCTCGCGAATGTGAAGACATCGTAATGAAAGAGAGTGAGACAACGGAGAGAAGCGTTTGGGTACCGGTCGTATCTCACTCGGACGATTGTGTACCTCGGAGCTTTCGAACAATAAGGGAAGAGTATACGCAGTCGGGGGTTGTGTGTCGTACACCCAGAGCTCGTATTGCAGATGATGCACCTTGGTACAGAAGTAAACCAGTCGCAGAAGTACCCGGAGCGCAATATTTCGAGCGGGATTTCCGTAGCTCTCGGCTCGCATTTACGAGAACCGTCGCGAACTCGAGCGGGACGCGAGAGACAACTGTTTCGGGTCGTTGTCGCAACGCGATGCTCGACGCGGTGCACGACGACGATACACCTCGCGCTTTTATTCCAGAGAAATTTTACCCTCGCGTGTGTGTACCTAAGTTCTTTTTTGTTCGATATATATGTATATATTTAGCGGACACGAACGACTAGATACACATGGTAAAGCACCGAGTAGGAAACTAGGGAACTTTTGTACGGGAAGTATAAGACGCGAGGCGGGAGCAACGAGCCGCTAACGACGCGGATATTCCTCGTTTGTACCGTTTCTCCTAAAGCGCACTTGTGCTTTTCTCTTGTCTCTCATACGTGCGCGGCACTATGGGATGTTTCGCGCCAACGTGGAACAACGCTCCAACAGGAACGATCACGTCTATTTTTTGAAATTAGTCAAATAATCCGATTTTCTTTTTTAATTACAAAAAATTCAAGTTTTTTTCGTATTTTTATTTGACCACTTAGAAATTTTGTAAAAATTATTTTGCGTCGTTTCTCTTGAGCTGCGAGATGATAGTATTAATTAGATTTGTTGAAAAATTGTGGGGGATAAGTAATCGAATAAAGTGAAAATAAATACAAAATAACGTGCACAATTTTTTTAATCTAGCTTTAGAAATATTTTGTCGTGTATGATTTTGAAGACTGTATTCATATTGCATATATCATTGATTATTAAATTAGTTAAATGGAAAAGGGTGGGGTCGAAGAGGTCGAGTTGACACAGATCGCCCCATAGACAGTCACTCCGGTGTACTCACGGGAAGAAGCCATTAGAAGAGCGCAATGGTGAAACTTGAACGAGGTGTATATGCAGTTTGATATACGTATGTTCTTTACGTGTATAAGAGCGCGAAGTGCACTCACCGGAAGTGGTGAGCCAAGAGGACAGTCCCGTCTGTACGTTCGTACGCTCCAGTGTGCGAGTCTTGTATACGTGTTCTAGATATCTTACGTGTGCCTACGTCATGAGCACAAGTTTCCGAATGCTCGAAGCACTTTCCTAAACTGCTGGAAGTTATGAGAACATCGGATCTTCAACAGTTATAATTCCAACTCGAGAGCGACGAGAATTTACGCCGTAAATGAAATTCTCGTGAAGAATTTCATTTTTTGGGGGGGGAAAAATGAGCCTGTGACGCTTGCTTTTAAAACTGCGCGGATATGACAGAGTACGTCCTCGTCATATCTCGAGTTACGTGCGAGGGCGCTTGTAGTGGCACTCGCTGGAAGTGGGAAATCCAAGAGGATTACACTGCTCTCCCTTCTTCGCAGACACGCGGATAGACACACGACTTTGCATAAATCCGGTATTTGAGTAATCAGTGTCCTCGTAATTTTGAGTATTACGCGAATTTTTTGAGGCACAAAGATCATAAAGAAAAATGGGAAATTGTAAAATTGCAGAACAATTGAATCGGACAATCGATCGGAAATTTATCGCGGACGAAGAATATCATGTTGTTTTTCCCGATGTCTCAAACCTCTGGGAGAAAAACGTAAAAATCGCGAAATAACGATTTGCCCACTTAAAATTGATAAAGTCTGAAAAATCGAAAACGAAACCATGATTTTCTTGTTGTACGGGAAATTTACGATCGACATAGGCTCTCAGAGCATGAGAAAGGATTAAAGTTGACCGGAATTCAGTATGTGGCCAATTTAGACGGGCATCGCAAAAGGTCAAAAATAGACTTTTCGCAATGCTCTATCTTCGCGATTTCCAAAAAATCCGATGTGTTCGCAGGAGTTCAACCCTACAGGGAATAGTGAGGGAAGAATTTCGTAAAATCCAAATGTGGTTTTTAATCAGGAAAAGTCAAATCTTGAAACGTTAACTTTGATATCGGACGACAGGAATTGAAAAATGTACTGTTTTGTACGAAGACAGCTGAAACTAAACAGACGTCCTCAAGACAGTTTTTCTCCCGTTTTCGTGTCTTTTCAAGATCGTATAAACTTTTCCACGAGAGTAACACTTCGCATCAGAATGATGTCTCTATGTACGTGCTCGAGAACGAAAAGAACCATAGATAGAACAAAAGGCGAGAGAGAACTGTAAGAAAAAAAAACTTCTTCGTTGCAGCCACTCCGTGCGAAAATGAGCTTAGAAAGCTTTTCTCCGTCTCTCTTGGTGAGGAGTATATCGTTGGAAGAGCGCACCTCATATATATACATGTACATACCGTATATATGAAATTCATGGAAACGGGATGAGCGTGATGACGACGTGGTTTTAACCCCGAGGCTACCATTAAAAATTCGCGGGCTTTGCCGAAAGAGGAACGAGAGATAAAAAAAGGGGGATGGCTTATGGAAGTATATAAAAGATGCTGCAGCGAGAGAAGTAGCGAGAAGGAGTGGAAAGACGACGAGTAATATTATGTAGTCGAGAACGACGACGATTTATTTTATTGCTCGGTTTAATGGTGCGAAAAGTAAAGTAGATCCGAGAGGATCAGCAAAGTTGTAATTATGCGACGGATACTATTTTTTTTTCATCCTGAAGGTACATAAATCTCGTTTAAAAAAATTATTTTAGGGAAATGCAATTTTTAGCGGCCGAAGATAATCGGTGCGCTCGACAGTCTGAGTGCGAGCGGTCGATTGTGCATCCATGGCATTATAGGAACAGACTCCTGCTGTCGAGTCTGCATCTCTTAAGGGATAAAACTTATTTAGGAACTTTAGGCAGAAAATTATATATAGCTAATCTGATGGATTCCACTGTATAACTTGAAAGAATTGGTGCGGCATAGAAAAAAGTGTTAGAAATCAGTGGCAACCCTGATGAGGCATCTCACTTGCAGAATTTTAAAGATTTAATTCGGAATATTTGCTCAAATTGGCATTTTACTGCCAATAAAATTATTTTATGTTTGAAGAACGATGAATAATTGTGAAAAAATAGACAGGATTGTTTTTATGAATGAAGAAAGAGCAATTTTTTATTGATTCATGATAAATTATTAGAAAATTTCGGAACACTTCATCTTCCAAAAACTCACTTTTCATATGCCATGACTCATAATTCATGATTCACAATTTTTTTTAAATGTTCAATGGGTTTATCAAGTTATTATCATCACTATAAAGTTATTCATGATTACTTCCCTTCATTCCGAACGGGTTTTTTTCGAGTGTTGTCCATCTTTGATTTGAATCACGAGAGGGTTGAAAAGGACGTTTAGATTTTGCTGTAAAAGGCTCATCGAGTCCGTAAAACCAAAGAAAGTAGTAAAAATCGTGAGAAATCGTTTTCCCCAAGAGTATCTAATTCCAGAAACCTGGAGAGCAGGGACTTTTTAGCTTTTTTAGAATCAAAAGGATCGATGCTCGGTTATACTTTTATTGGATGAGATAGACCAAGTACATATATATAGGTACTACAGGAATACGTATTAGTTCACATATAGACGAGGAAATCGAACGAGAGAACCGGAGCTATACATGGCGGAAAGAATCAAGAGAACCAGAATCCAATTTCGCTTTGCGTCCTTTCCGCTTCTTTGACGTTGTTTCTTTTTCTTCATTCTTTCCTTTTCGCCGATTCGAGAGTCTGGAGTGAAGTTCTTACCTGGTCCGAAGTGACCAGCATTCGCCTGATAAAGTGTGCCATCGTTGGTAACGTGGCGAAAACCTCATCGCGTACTTTCCTTTTTACTTCTTTTCACCGATAGAGGCAAATCCATTGTATGCAGAAGTTTTATGGGAAATAAAATGTTCGAACTTCTTGAACAACGCTTTTCTTTTCTTTTTCCCTGCGTTTACATAAGTATTTACACATGGATAGTGCAATTTCTCCACGTACCAATTTCTTTTTTATTAGAGACGAAAAAGGATAATGAACATTGTGAAAAATTGTTGACGTTGCATTGTACAATTATTTACATTTCGAAACTGTTTGTTGAAATTAGAAAATCTTTTTCTTCAGCCCGCTATCGTTTTTAAGGTAAAATTAAAAAACAAATAACTCATCCGTGAATGTGTCGAGAAGGTGAGGCCAACAGAATGATTATTTTATTGTGGGTATAATTTGGAGTGATTAAAAAAAATACGAGTAAATTATGAAAATGACAATCGCAAATTGACAAAATGTTATCAGAGGTTTATATGCTCATCCCCAATATATCGGAGATTTTAATCCCCATTTCGCATTCAAGGGTGATTTTTTCTGCTCTCGCACAAAAACGCGAGAATATTTATAGCTAGAGAGAAAACAAAACGAAACAAGCGAGTTACGTTCATCCCCGAGAGAAGAAATGTGAGCTAGTTGGAGGGATGGAGAGGGAAACGTGGTTGCAGCGAGTGGGGCATGTGTGCTAACGATTGACGTAACGACGTTAACACGTGGGTAGAGCATGTTGTACCAGGATACGCTGCGGGGTCTCGAAAATGGCTCCGTACACGCATGCGAGCGATATAATATACCAAAGTCGAGGTAGTGAAAAAAAACCGCTCCCTCGCTCGCCCCAAATGAGGTTAGCGCAAAGGGGTGCGAGTGAGCAAGAGAGAGAGAGAGAGGGATGAAAAAAAAAGTTTTGACAAACTTCCGAAAGGATCACTTATCAAGCGGGATGAAGAAAGCTGAGAGTTGTTGCATAGATACATACATAGATACGTAGGAATAATATATGGGCTTCCTCACATATGTATGGGGCGTTCTATATGGAATATTATTTTATAAGAATATTTAAATTATTTTGTTTTTTGTTAAACAATATTTATGATCGTTTACGATTATTATTTACAATTTATAATGTTTTTTTTTGTAAATGGGACGTAAAAAAACGTTTTGTAAATGAGATTTTTTTTATGATTTATCATTAGAAAATAAAAATAATTTTTTTCAATTGAAGCTTCTCATTTCCTTGTTTAGACTATTCACTCGATCCACGAAAAAATATACACGGCAAATACGAGCTTTTTGGATAGGCGAAAGTTGCGATAGCAAGCAAATAATAAAAAGAAAAGAGAAAAAAGGCGGCTTTGACGAGTTTTCGCGTTTGACGATTGGCCACGCTCGACCGCGTGCGACTGACGTTTTGATCCGGCGAAACGGAAGCCGAAAAATGGAATGCGATAGTGTTTCGCAGTGCACGAGCGAAAATTCGAGCCGGAGATTTAATATGTCAATATAGCAACAGAGCTTTTTTTCCTCTCCGCGAGAGAAACTTTCGTATAAATTTGGTATTGACTGTCGGGCGCAGTGAATTTCAATGATAAAAAACACGTGTGTGTACCTATACATTCGACTCCCTCGAAATTGATATCCGCGTGCTATAGATTTCCGGTATTTTCTTTCATCTGAAAAAGCGTATATTCATGGAAAAAATTACAATTAGACAAACGAGTTTACTCGATGTTGATCAATTTATTTGTTACTCCAATAAAAACTTGCTATTTGCGGATAACGAAATTACGAGTATCAGTAATTACGATGCAATCGAATAAACGAGGCACCAAAATTATTTCATACATTTATTCCGGGTTTATCATCGCAAAATATAGATTTTAGTTCGAAAATTGCGCCGGTTAATAATTCATCGAGGAATTTTAATAAAATTTTCGATAAATTAAAATTCCATTCCCATTGACAATATATGACTCGAAGCCGGGTTGGCGCGCGATCAATCCCTTCGAGTGGACGAACCTATAGGATATTATCGTTCCAAGGCCAAAGGTCACTACGCGTGGGTGCGATCCTTTAGACTCGTGTATCACGAATAAAGTGATCGATGCCCACCCAGGACGTCATCGCCGTATAATACTTTCACGGATGAGATTAAATGCAAATTGTACGATCGAACGACCGCACCCTTGATCGTAACTGCCGTGAACCCCTGCTTCCTTGCTCCCGACAGGAAACGAGTTCGATCCTCTCTCTCTCTCTGCTTTATCGATACTTTTTGTTTTTATATATTCATGATTTCTATCGAAGAGGGCAAAACACGCACGACATACATAGGTGCGGTAGGGTTGCCTCGTTTTCTTTTGAGTGAACACTTTTGACGGGGGTCGAGTGAGCGAGAGAGAAATAGAGAAAAAGAGACAAAGTATTTCCTTTGAAGCCTTGCAGAACCCGCGACTCTCGCACTTTTTTTGATTATATTCCTCTGACGTATTTTTTTTCACCCTTACCTTTATTTTTATACTTTTTGCCATTATTTTGCCAATCTTGTTTTCATGTTTTTTCTTAACTTCTTCTCTACGCTTGCCCGACTCCCTGGGGAGAACTCCGGACCGTGCGGTAATTAACGTCTCTTCTTACCGTGTCATTTTATATCTCGTAGAGAAAATACCGAGATCGAGAGTGGCAGGTACCCAAAAAGGAGGAAGAAAACGACGAGGCGAGGAGAAAAACGTTGCAGCAGGCGCTTTAACGTGGTGTGAGAATGTTTGCACACGTGAAATAAAAAAGGAGTCGGAAACCTCGATAAGCCGAGACGAGCCGGACCACGGCCAAAGACGGGCTATATATTATATATATATATATATGTCTATGTATTGCCCGTCTGCTTGGCTGCTGCACCTGCAACTGCCCGCGAAGGAAATTCTAGACACATCGCCCCTATTACTATACTTTCCGTCGACCTTCCAATATAAATTTAAAACCCTCCGAATGACGCCTTCTCTTTAAAGTTCTGTGAAACCTCCGTGTTCGCCGCTTTACGAGTTTTCTCTCTCTCTCGTCTATTTCGGTGACCCGAGTCTCGTATCCAATATTCTTCATAAATTTTTTTTTTTAATCAAACGTAAGTTATGAGTAATTTTTGAAGAAAAATGTCACAGACTAAACTTAACTCCTATTCATTTGAAGAGAGTTATAATTGTTGATTTCTTTTTTACATTAAAAATTCAATCTAAACGTAAAATCATTTTTATATAAAGTTTTGAAGGAAAAACGTTCAAAGACAAATCATAATTCATGTTTTACGAAAAACAATTATAATTCTACATTTCCTTTTTGATAATACAAAATTCGCAACAGTGGGAAAAAAATAATTGTTATAAGCGATTAAGTAATTACGTTAAACTCGAATGTGCATTTATAAAATCCACTCGTTTCTCTCGTTAAAACAGAAGTTTCGGATATAATCTGCGAAGAGAAAGCTTTTATTTTCGAACGAGTGGCTGTATATGCGCGGAAAAACCAAGGCCTCTGCCCGATAAAAAGGGTTTCTTTTTTATTTATTTCGTTTTTTTATTTTTATTTTTTTCGTACGTGAAAAACGAGAAAAATGTCCGGCTTACCGAGTCTCGGGCGCAACCTGACGAGACTCGGTCGGCGAGGATTTGGAAAATCGGATTCTCCTCGTTCTCGAGAATATCGCGAACTCGCCCACCGCCGTCGCCACCGCCGCAGGATTTACAAAACTGCGGCACCATGGCAAGAGAGCGGATATATATAGGTCCGCGCTTGACGACACGACGATTTCGCTTCGGTTATCCTCTCGCGGCTTGTACCATGTACCTACTCTCTTTAAACCGGCTTATCAACGGTACACGTAATCCCGCACCAATACTACAAAGTCCATGGAAAAATATTTGTTTTCTCCCTTCCCTTCCCATCTCCTCTCGCTCCCTCTAGAAGTTTTTTCCCCGCATTCGTCAGGAACCGAAATAAATAGCTGTGAAAGTTTTACATGTTTTTTTTTCATCCCGTGGGAAATTCGATTTTTATAATGACAAAAAACGGGGATAATAGTTTGATAAAAAAAGAAAAAGTCGTCGCGTTGTATGCAGGAATGGGTCGACCAGAAGTAAACAGGGCGAGTCGAGTGATTCAGGAATAAAATGTTTTTGTTTTGTTTTATCACAATAAATTTCACGTCAGGTACACAAAGTAGTGCAAGGTAATACGATTTTTCGTGCTTCATAAATTTGATAATCGAATCAAATTTCCGCCCGAAGCGACGGAATATTACGATGATTTTGTTTTTATATTGAATAGAATATATTCAATCGAGCACAAAATTCTTGCTAACAATTTATTTATCATTTGATATTTAATAATAATCATTTAATTTTCATTCAATAGTAAATAGTACGAAATTATTATGAAATTATGTTGATTTAAGAAAAAAATATTTATATATGTTTATTTATGATGAAATTCGTTGGTTGGTCAATTATATTTGGCTCGCTCGAATGAAATGAGATATAGAACGTGTCCCGATCATTATATATCTCACAACGGTGATCTCGTTCCGGGAGAGGGTTGAAAAGCCACCCCAAACGATGGAAATCCAACGTCATTCGATAGCACTTGAGTATGCGATAGGATGGGGTTAAAAATATGTGCATTTATCTCGTCGAAGAGGGAGAAGGTAGAGAGGGAGAGAAAGAGAGAGAGAGAGAGAGAGTTCGCCACCGATTAACAGTTTAGGAGTGTTAAATTGCCCGGGTCCCATTTTACACAGACTCATGGATAATTCTCGGTTGTGCACTGATGGCACCGCTAACCACCGATACTCCTCTCTCCTGGTTTTGTCCACCACCGGAATATCGATTTCCTGACGCCCGCTATCTATGCTAATTCATGGTAACGAGCGAGCATTTCCGGATTCATTAAGCTATATCGATCAACGCGTCCACTCGGACGAGATCTCTCGACTCTACACACGGACACACCGGTCATTCCGGTACTTCTCGTTTTATTTCCATTTTCTCTCTGTCTCTCTCTCTCGAAGGTATAGATCGAAGATTTTATTTATAGACGTCTCGACCATGCCTCCGGTAGACGTTTGCGATAATCCTATGATTCATTTCTCAAGTACGATAATCCATTTCGAGCCGTGCATATATAAAAAAAATTCCTCGATAAGATAATAACCAAATGTCGCCACTTGAAAATAAAATGATCCGGAAAACAATTATTTATTCCCGGGTTAATGAATTCTAATTTCGAATAATTTTTTTCATTGGAAATAAATTTCGATTTATCGTAATAGGGTCGAATAAATAAAAAATTTATGAACACTCGCAAATGGCTAGTGGATCGTCGAAGTGTAAACAGACGAAAGCGAAAGATGACTTAACACAGTCGTGGCCTTAAACATGCATGATCTTACGAGACCTCGAAGAGAACCAAATCGACGACGACAGCACCATCTTTTACGTACATGTTATTGTGGGCGATGGTGTTGATGGCCGTCGATATACATCTATAGGTATGTATATATTTATACATATGTACATATATAAATATGTGTATACGTAATATGTGGTAAACTCAAGAACTCGGCCTATGCACTGGCCGTGATCTCACTAGTAAATTCCATTCGACGCAATCGTGGGCAGGGAAATTAGACGTAATTCTATTTCTCAAGATATTATTCACAACCAGTAAAATTTAAAAAAAAACGACTTTCAGTATTTCTAAAGAGAGCTCTCACCAAACCAATCGAAACTCTATTTCCTTGTTATAAAAATAATTCAAACTAATCATTTTTGTTTGCGCAAGTGGCTGAATAAAGAATTCAATCAGTTTTTATCTAATTACGTAAAACAAGATAATCGATTATTCCAATATTTTTCAAATATAGTTTTCAATTAAAATTTTAATTAATTTTTTTCATCGGTAAAAAATCGAAGGTAAAATCTATTTCAGGGAGTGTTTTAGTTTCTCGAGTGTCACGGAGGTATTTAGGTTACCAAAACTTTCTACGAGTTGGAGACAGAACCGTGGCTCGAAAATGCGACCGATATGCCGATAATGATAATAATCGTCGCGATAATAATAGTAACAGTCATTAACGACCGTTCCGACGTTTCATGCGTATTTTCTGTATCCGACACCGAGTATCTAATTGTAAGTCACGTGCGGTGGGTTGCCACTGTTCCGGCAATCTGGTTTCTGCATCATCGCTAAATGCTTCGAAGAGCGTTCTCGTCGGCCGACGTTACATCATACATCGCCCTTGAAATTATATACTATAAGTCGTAAACTCGGGAGTACGTGCTAACTTTTAAACGAAGTGCACCCAAGCGGAATAACTATATGCGTAAAAAAAATAGTCGCGGTATAAATCGCGAAAGAAAATGAAAATCGATCCGGATAAAATCGATAAAGTAACACGGGACAAAATTTACGAAGGAAGGTGAACAAAAAACAAACGGAACAAAAATTAAAAGATTGCTCTTCCAAATTAACGATTAAAAAATATTTATTAACGTACTCAGAATTTTTATAATTCGATTTTTATTAGTGAAAATATTCATCGAAGAGCAGGAAAATTTGAATTATCGATTCTTCGGTAAATCGCGTGTTGATATCGAAAATTAACGAATGTTAATAATGTCTCTTCGGTTAATTAGACGCTAGTCTCTCACGCCCAGCAGGAAAAGTGAGTCAGACTATCGTCATTTCTTCGTCGTTCTCGCGGTAAATAGTCGACTCGTCATTACCGCAAAGAGACCGGCTATGCAGTCAGTCGTCGCGGATACAACCGGAGAAATTCTTTTTTTTATCGGCCATGATTCTTCTCGATGACAGTGAAAAAAATGTAAAAGCGAGTTTACGCTATAAAATACATTTTTACAATCGTATTACGAGTTTTTAACGTCGCGATGATATTTCGATCGAAAGTATCGACGAGCTTACAACGTATTAACATAAAAGCATCTCCGTTGGTCGGGTACGACGCGTTAGGCGTCGACGTGTTGATTGATTCACAGCTCACGTCAAAATGACGCGGACTTCGGACTCTCTCTTGTATCGCTCGAGCGACGAATCAATCGATGAATTTTGAATTCTATCTCTCTCTCTCTCTCTTTCTCTCGTGCTACGGTGAATTCGTCAAGCTTTAACCGTGATCACTATAAAGTATAATAAACCAGGTGTGGTCACCTCGAGCGCGCGAAATATAAACAAAAATCGCAAAATCGACAATAAACATAGAAATTTTCGAATTAAAAAAAAACATTTCATGCTGAAAAATCTGAATTTTTTCCAGTAAAAATAATATAAATAAACGAAATATAATTTGAAACATCCAGGACGAATTTACCTCGTCTAAGATTTCCAGTTGTTTCTTTTCTCGCCACGCCTCGTGTCTTACAGTTCGACGTACGTACACTCGAAATTTCGGATCACGTTGAATCAACGATATTCATATTACAGTATTGGCTTTCTTAAAATATTCGTGAGCACGGATTTTTAACGTGCTATGAGAAAAAAACAAAAATTTACGTTTTTAGGAGTACGAAGGAACGTTATCGCGATATTTTCGTGCGGCGATAGATCGTTAACGCGCGAATGAAATTGGATTACGGTCCCGGTGGGACACGATGGAGTTTAGGAAAACCGCAAATTTCCCCCCTTTTCGAACGGAAGTGGGGAGAGAGAACGAGCGAGAGAACCGTGTACACAGGGCGGTATACGTGCGATAATATTGTTTTTAAATGGTGAAGGCGGAAAACGAATGCGAAGTGGAGGAACGCGCGCGTCGTACGGTGCGTCCGGATCGCGTCGCGTGTGCGCATCGACTGCTAACTAACTTGAACCGTCGAGCTTCATCCACGCTCGGGCCATCCACTCCATTCACCGTCTCTCTTTCTCTCTCTCTCTCTCTCTCGCTCCCTCTCTGTCGGTCTCTCTCTCTCTCTCGCAGACTCTTTCATTCCCTCTGCTCCGTCCCTCTATCATTTTCCACCACCCAAGCGCCGTCCTTGTCTCACCCACGCGACGAGCGGGGGTTTCCCGAAGCGCCACAGCCAGCCAGCGGCAGCTCGAGCCTCGCCCCCACGTGCTCTTGCGCGCCGCGCGCCACTCGCCTCGCTGCGTTGCATTTCTTATTTTTCCTATTGTTATTATTATATTCTTTCTTTCGATTTTATTTTGTTTTTCCCTCCTTAATCCTTACCGTCGTCTCTTTTTTCAACGTCGTCGACGGAGTCTGACGGCAAAAAGAGAAAAACTTCTCCGCTCCTCCTCGGTTTCCTCTCTCTCGCTGTATCTCTCTCTCTCTCTCTCTCTATCTGTTCTCTGTCCTTCTCGATCTTTCTCGCAATATATCTTCCTGCGCTATATACACGTTACACAGTAATTGATTGGATAAAATTTAATTGCTTCGGGGTTCATATTGCGGCTATTTTTATCAAAATTAATATATCGTTCGATAAAATGAAATAGTAAATTTAATACAATAGCGAAGTTGAGAAAATGGACAATTTTGTAAAAACAGTGAATTTAACAAAATAACAAATTGAATTAAAAGAGAAATTAATAAAAATGACGAAAATATTGAGAAAATAAATTTTTTCACAATTTTACGTACATAAAAATTATAAATTTGCCACGATACTTGAATTATTAAAGAAAAAAAGAAAAAGAGCCAAAATTTGAATGAACTCGTGTTAGTCCCTTCGTTAATAAAACCTTTCACGAAATCCGTACGACGGTACGAATTTTAATTTACAAAATCGGTTTACTATGTGCCACGACCATATTATTTCAACGTTTTTTATTTCATTATTTTATCGTCACGGAAAAAAAACTGACATTTCTCCCGCTCCACCTTCTCAGTTTCATATCGCGTGCATTATAACGAAAAAAAAGGAAAAAAAAAGTTTCTCATTTCTCGTGTCTCTCTCGACGTCTAGCACGCGAAGAATATACGACGGTGTGACACTCGCCCGAAGAATTCTTTTTCTCCTGCACAATCGCCTTATAAACTTCTCGAGTTTCACGGCCCGACGTGAGCGCGACAAAGATGCCGAAGGTGGGACGGAGAAGTCAAGAAGAGATAGCGGAGGAAGTCGAAATCTGTTTTCCCACTCCGTTCACGATTCGTTCTCTCTCACTCTCACTCTCTTCCTCTCTCGTCTCCTCTTCGCTTCCCCCTATCGTCCTTTTCTCTTGCCTTTCTCACTTTTCACGCTTTTCTTTCGGTTCTTTATTTTGATTTTTTCTTCTATTTCTTTTTATACCCGTTCCACGTCGGTATACAAGTTTAACGTGACTCCTTTACGTTCCTTTAGATAATTGTCTCGGATCTTCCTCGTCAAAAGTTAACACGGAGTTCTTAATTTTTTTTATTCACAATTTTTGGTCCCTTCGAACTTTACAAAATTCCAACGTAAAAAACGATTTTTACGTAATATTAAACATTTTTTTTGCTTGTAAATTATTTTCAGGCCATCGTCTATTGTACAATTTTATAATAATTGATTATAAATAATTAACAGTATTTGCGAGTTAATATTCCATATATTTCTGGTTTTTAAAGTCCGAATTCTCGTCCCAATTATTACCGTATACACCGCGTCCTTTCACGAGGCCAATTTATCGCGACTACAACTTTTGCCAGAGCCAACTTTTATATCATTCACAATTTTCTTCCCCAAATTCTTCACATTTCTTTCCAAATATTACACTCGGTGATAAACGCCTATATTATTTTTTGCTCCTGTTGTATATTACACACGATCGTGCATTTTTCCTCGTTCGCCCGTGTCCTCGTCCCAAAGAATAAAAAAAAAGACGAAAAAAGAAAAAAACGACGATAGCCTCTCGAAGATTTACGCAAAGTGAATTCGCGCACGGCCGAGAATTCGCGAACCATTATTAATGGAAAATGTATATACGCGCGGTTGCGAGATTCCCGGTATGAATGCGCTTATACGCGCGAACTTTAGGAGGCTGTAAATGTACTTTATGATTCAGAAGCATGGCCGAAACGTTGCGCGCAGAGTTTCTCCTCGGGGTGCAAGAGAGGAAATTAATGACGCGTCGAGCACCCTTTACGCTTTTGGTATATTATATATCTATATATCTATACGGTTTGTCCACATGTACGTATGCGTTCCACGCGTGTTGGTAAATTTCGCTGGTTATACGGGGTTCGATGCGCGCGTATCGCGCACCACAAAATTACCGGCGCCTGCTAACGGCGCCGAAAGCAAAATTGCATTTAGGCTTTCATTGCCAGCCGTTCGCGTACGACGCGTTTCGTTTACGTGCATATATGTTCCGCAAACGAAACGAACCGTAAAACAATGCTACGATATGGTCGATGATTATCGAATGATAACAATCGAATTGTAATTTTTCCATTTCGAGGATAATATTTTCCCTTATTTTTAAAAGTATAGATTTCGTTCTACGATTTCGTTCATCGACGAATTTCTCCAGTCTCAAAATTCGTTGATAATTAATCGTGTGCTAAAAGCACAAAAATTTTCAAAATATAAAAGTTCGAATATTTTTGTTTTCGGATTTGCGTAAAAAGATAAAAAAACATTATAAGAAACGTCACAAATACTGGTGAAAATCGTTAGAAATATATTTGACTAAATTTGTAAAGTAGAATAAAAATTCGAGATTCTGCGATTTTACACGTTTTGGTCAATTTGACAAGAAATGCCCCATAGGCGCATATTTCCGAGACTCGCCAAATTAACGAAATGAGCTCATCGACGCGAAGAGAGATATCCTCATGGTCACGACGGCGTTTCACCATAGTAACCGAGCTCTGTCCTATATACACGTACGAGAAGACTTATGGGCTAATTGATATTAAAATTTCAAATTGCGACACAGGCTCGGCCTGAATCGAGTTAAGTGTCAATGAGACGAGAATAATTTTGGATAATCGTGCGTCGCTACAGAATTTTCGGTACTTCGTGAGAACGTAACGAGTGCTTAGTTAAATGTTAGGGGGGTAGAGAAAGAGAGATGGGGGAGGGAGATGGGGATTGAACGAAGCTCATAATCCTTCAAGTGCCTTCCTCGACTAATACGTATTACACAGGGTGTTATAAGTACTCGCTATGCAACGTCAACGTTACACGGGCTCGTCGAAACGTGGGAGATGACGGTATAAGTTTCGAATGTGTTTAGAGAGACCTTCCTACCTATAATTCTCGGTAAAATCGAGACACGAGATAAAATATATAATTACACCGCGAGAGAAAGATTATACGGGCATTATAGGGGATGAAGGGATTAACCCCTAAATTACTCTCGGGAGGAGGAATTTACTTTTTTTTTTCACCGTACCATAGAACGAATCGATTTTATTTGAAATTGATTCGTACGAGTCAAAGAACATTTAATCCGTTCTACACAAATTTATTCGAGATGAAACGAAATTCATTCGAATCGAAATAAATTTTGTCTCGTGCCGAAACGAACTTTCGATCGAACGATCAAATACAAATAAATCGTTGATCGATTTTTCAAATAAAAAGAAAATTAAAAATGTAAATCGCGCTAATTCTTCTTTTCCCACCCAATTTTCCATTTTTCTTCTAAGCTTGGACGATTTATCATCGCGAATGGAAATACGCGGCTCTCACCCTCTCGCGCGTATAAATGATTATTCCACCCGTGAACGGGAGACGGCGCTCGTTTTACGAGAGCCAACAAATCCGCATCCGCGTATGGCGAGTAGAAAGAAAAAAAAAGCAAAAAAAAAGATGAAACAGAAATTAAACGAAAGTTTTAATCGAAAAAGTTCGAACAATGGTGGCCTCGAGCTCGCTTTTTACAATAAGATCTATTCTGCGTATCGAACGATGGGAGGCGCACCTTGCGCGAAAAAGAAGAGCCCGATGTACGATTTTGCTGAATATTTTTCACTTCGCGAGAGTCTCGATGAGATCCTTATCCTCCATCCTGTCTTCGTCCGTCGTCGTCGTCGTCGTCGCCGTCGTCGTTGAAGCGCAGTGTCGAAAGAAAAGAAAAAAAATACGTTCGTCTTTACTTATTTATTTTCACTTTTTCCGGACACGGTCGCTCGTCGTTTCGCTTTAATTACTGGCATTCATCAGTGACTTCTCAGCGAAGTAAAGTTCCAATTCGTTTTCTCTATTTCTCTCTCGCTCTCTCTCTCTCTCTCTCCGTCTTTCGCGGTCCCTGACTTTCGGCGTTAAGACCGAGAGACCGAAGGAACTACTAATTTTATTCGATTCCACCTCGACGCCCGCTGACGCGCGTTTCACGACGCGAATTCAATTTACACGAAATTATATTACTCGTGATGTATGTACTGGTGAGTAGCGGGAGGGGGTGTAAATTTAATGGATAATTAGCAGAATAATGCGATCAATTAAGATTCGCTTTATTTCCAGTCCGTATCGTGCCAGATTCGTATCGTTGAACGTATAATAGATCGCGCGAGTTCCTCGTACATGCCAGGCTTGATAATTCCACTCCCCCTTTTATCTTTTACATCCACCTACTCGTTGTTCTCTATCTCCACTGCTCATCGACCAATTTCGATAAAAGGCTACACGCGAGCCATTTTTTTTTTCATTCCTTCTTTTTCTTCTTCTTCATACCCTTCCTTCTTCTCCTTTTTCCTTCCTTCCTTCCTTCCTTCCTTCTACTTTCTCTCTTCTTATTCTTCTTTATCCCCTTATTCGCCAGTTTGTCCCGAGGGAATATTGCCGAGCTGAAACATTGCCTACCACCGGGACACTGGGTGGTGCTTTCCTTCAACCGTAGCCTACCGGTGGGTGGTGGTGGGCAATTTGCATAAAAAACACGCTGCAAATGGTACACGGGAGAGCGCTTGTAACGGACGCCATTACGAAAGGAGCTGTCCGGACACCGGACCTTCTTTTATGCGGAAAATTTTTATCTTCTCGCCACTTTTTATTATAATAACTTGTTTTTTCTCCCCCTTTTTTTTCTTGATATTGTCTCTATTTTTCATAAAGTTTTCCGCGCGTCCGAAGGTAAAGAGAATGATAAATGAATCGCGATTTAATTATTCGGTGGAATAATTTCGCGGTTTCTAAATTCATTTAGCTTCTCGACGAATTTATCATATTTCTTACGTAGTCTCGTAAATTCATTTTATTTGAATAAATTTCATTTGGGTTCGAAACAATATTTTGTGCAATAACTTAAAAACAAAATTGTGTCGTGTTATTGAAATTTTTATTTTACTTTGTTTCGTCGCATTTTTTAAATTATATTACGCGTCTCGAGAAATAGATTTATTCCGTTCGTCACGAATAAAAAAACATAATATTTCGATCAAAATCCATTAAGTTTTGGTCCTCGTAAATTTTATTTTCTCGAACTTTCCATACATCGGATAAATTCATGTTTCGTAACATCCGATTGCGTTACGAGAGGGAAAAAATAATATATATATATACGTGGGGGAAGCACTTGGCGTTTTTTGATCGCATCGCGCCCGGAGAATTCTCGAGTCTAGTTTAGAGTATCGGTCGATTCTCTGACCCGAAGGAGGTCGTACCAATGAATCGTCCCGGCTTCCGGCGCAACGAGATCCCGGCCGGTGAATTCCACGAGAATGATGGCTTCCGGTATACACGGCAAACGCTGCAGCCTTGCAAAACGAGAGAGAAAGAGGGAGAGAGAGAGAGAGAGAGAGAGAGGGAGAGAACGTTGTTCGAAGCCGGTTAAAGGAGACCAAGAGGCTCTCGCCCTTATCGCTCGAATAAATCGAAGTACGATTCTTGATTAATCGTCTTGAGAAACACATACAAGTACAGCTTCCTAAAGTGTATATATATTTATATGACTCTACGAATGGAGACTTAGTTGAACGAGCAAAAGCTCGAAAGCTCCCTGGGCAACAACTAACAGCGCGAGTTTAATCCACGGTGCAACGTTCCGTTCCATTAAAGTTCGTACGGCTATCAATTCCGGGACTTATAGGCAAAGCGTGCAATTGATAATGAGACGTTGATAAAAAATAAAATAGAAATTATTTACGAGAGGCAAAATAGGAGAAGCGACGATCGCTAAGTTTTTATTTTGAAAAGAATTTCACGATCAAATCGCCTTTTTCATCCTAGATTTTGATCACGTTTGTTCGAGCACTTTTCGAAACGAACTGGATAAACATACGGCCGAACGAGACAATTTGAAAGTCGAATTTATTAATGAACTTTCCTATTAGGTTTATCGAGTCAAATTTCGTTTTTTTTGTTTTCTTTTTTTCTCTGCCGACGAAGTTTTACCAGATTTGCCGATTCTTTTTTTTCACAATTCTTCGCAGTGATATACAGAGAATGAAACTCGAACATCTATCTTCCCGCGCCGTATTCGTCCCGGGGCTCGAGAAAAGTTTTATCGTATCGTTCCGTCGTGTGAAAACGTTCTGTGTCTCACGACCGAGAATCTCGAGTGTCTCTCTTATTTCACTCGAGGATATCGCGTTCGTACCGAGGAAATATATAAATGTACCCCCGTGAGTCACAACGGGCTTTTCTCCCGTTTACGGAATTCGGACGATAAATAATGACCGACGATTACCCCGAGTGGGTATCTCCGTTATAGTCACGTCAGCTGATTATTATCGAGCTTGAGAGAGAAAGAAAGGGGACGCGCGATGACTAGCAAGGAAATGGAGAAAAATTGAGGGGGGGGGGGGGGGGGGGGGGGGGGGGACGATAAAACATCTAGATCGAGGGATAACGGAAAAGGAAATTAATTTATCCTCGCATCAACAGCGAATATTTAATACGGATAAACCCGTTGTTTATTACGATCAACTGAAAAAAAAGTGAGATTCGTCACGAAATTTAATTTAAATCGTATCGATTTCACAATATTCATGTTCACTCGTATTTTATTCGCGCAATATTTATCTCAATGATATCGTTTTCTCGCAGTGAATGTGAATTTTACGAAAATTATAATATCACTGCCGTTTACAATTGAATTTCGAATAAATTTAACAATCTCGAACGTTCGATCAAGCAATACGTGCTTTATGCAACCCGTTAATTTACACAATTTTGTACTCGCACGATAACAACAATATCGTTTGATTACCATCGATCGTTGACTTTAACCGGCGCGACTACGATTTCACATCAGGACCTACTGATTTAACTTGCGATTAATACGAAACGTTATTTGCAGATTGTTCTCTTGCACCAATGCACCAAATATATTAATTACCAACGTATAATACATATATATATTTTGTACATTCGTAAGTAATTAATTATTATACGTTTGTTATGCTTTGCTGTATATACCTGTATATATATATATATGTATATATATACAAAAAATCCATAATTACGTGACTAGTAATATAGGTGCGCCCACGCAAAAACCACAAACGTTCGAAACGTACGAAAGGGACGACGACAAACGAATGTAGGGATGAGTCAGCGTGGCCCGGAGAAAGAGCCACCAGCACGTATATATAGTCACCATACGTATAGATAGTCACTGGGTTCGCCAATCCATTTATGCAGCCGTACCCACATTTCACGGGATATTTCATCGAACGCAAAAGCCATTATCCTCGTCGAGTTTTCCGATGCCCGCGGAGAGTTCGTTCGCGGACGTACACACATATATGTATATATATATGTTCACTTCGACTACTACGTCGAACGAGAGCTACATACGTTCCTCCCAGGTACTACTATACGCTCACTCGATATCTGGCGAAAAAATTATGACCCTCGAGATATAGCGGAAAAAAGCTCCGAGATTTTTCCTATATATATATCTAAATGGAAATATCTATACGTGCCGAACTCAATGGGTACTCTCGATCGTTTTCAATTTCAACCGAGACGTTTTCCGACCGAATTTATCGACTGGCCCCGCTTCATTACAATTTTTCTCGCCGTTTCACGAAAGTAACAAAGTTTTATCGGCTTCGAAGTGATCTAGTCACCCTTTTAAAAAGTAATGTACGAACGCGAATAGTTTATACGAATAGCCGTGTCGACGAGGAACAAATAGTCGTTGGCGATATTTCAAATACTTCTTTTATTTTTCGAAAAGCCTCGTTTTTTTCATCGACTGTCGAGTGGAAAACCACCGAATATTTCCCCTTCCCCATTCTCTCTCTACCCTTATTCGTTTTTGACCACGAAAACGTGGAAAAGGCGAAACAAACCCAACTAGCGTGTTATGTCCCGAGCTATATAGAAACTTCCGAAAGTACACACAGGAAAAAGGATGGGTCGTAGGGTGAGAAGGTGACGAGAGGACTCCGGGGGCCTTCATCAGGCGTGGCAAGTTGGAAACGGAGACGAATTGTTCTTGAAACACGTTTTCATCGCGTGAGCCAACGAACGAGCCTCCGAGGGGTTGCCGGTTACCCTTTTTACTTCACCCTGTTCCGCTTTCCGGAGCCACAGAACTTCTACCGTTCTCTTTCTCTCTCTCTCTCTCTCTCTTTCTCTCTCTTACAATCTAGTGCGTCTGCTCGTGAGCAACCAACGTTACGTATAATCACAGAGATTCCTGTTGCTGAAGAGGAACAACAGGAAGCCGGACCAAAGCTCGTGGACAGTCGAACAACGCATGGCTCTTCAAGCCAGGAGGACATATGCATATATACGCAGGTATACATGTACCTATAATTCTCGAGGCTAATATCAGTACATGTCTCGCCCTGCGAAGCGACCGGTCATGAATGCTCGAATGGATACGAGAACAGGCGTATTAACGGCGCTAACTCGGGGAAACCGTAATTAGCACGTTCTTCCGAGCGCACCATAACTCATCAAAAGCTCGATGATATCCCGCAAGCTCATGCGGAAATCCCGGGCATTTGGTTTGCCACTCGCGCCCTCTGTGTTTCTCCATGATGGGTTTATCTCAGCCTAAACCCTCGATTTCTCTTTCTCCCTTCCTCGCTCTCTCTCTCTCTCTCTCTCTCTATCTCTTTGTATCTCCCTTCACTCGCCATCAATTCATCTCGTGTAGACCATTGCCCAGCTTTATGTTCCCTATGCCTGGTCGTTAGTGTATTGTTGCATAGAAACCCATAAAACCGGCCTCACTATGTTTCTCGGTCGATGAAATATGTATCGCCTGGATTACCGAGCTTTGTGCACTGAAGATGGCGCCGGCGTCGCAATATGTGGCCATTTTCATTGTTGCAATTTTTTTTTAAATTATGTCCCGAATTGATTCAAGACTAATACACTTCTCGCATCATCCTTATTTACACCCTCGATCTCTCGAATTCCAAATACTACGGTTTTGGCCCTAACGAATCGATCGCTCGTAATTTCGTCACGAGAATAATTTGGAACTGGTAAACTTGGTGAAATTTATGCCTGGTCACAGTATACTGCGCCATCGCGTTAGATCAGTTTAGCGTCAACCACACGATGTACATATATATGCATTGTGGAATTTAGAACGTGTCGGTGGGGTGAAGAAGGATTAACTTAGCGGCTTTGCGGCCTCGCTAAAAATACCGGTGTAAAATGTAAAGTATACAAGCATTCGCTTCTATTCTCGGTGATACGAAGGGTCAGTGTCATTGCCAGTGCACGATGGCCGCGACCGGAATTCTCGCTGCAACGACACTATATGTACCGATGCATATTTTGTACGACCGAGTGGTGAAGTTTATCGGTGGGCTCTAGTACGAGATTGAGCCCACGCGACGTGACCCTGAAAACACGCACACACACAGTCACACAGTCACGCACCCACCTGAACGACTATTGAAAGGCGATATAAATGATTTTCTTTTACACCCACACGTGCAGACGACTCTGGTTGCGCACAGACGCCGATTTGTCGACCAAGAATAAAAGTTCTCGATAACACTTTTATTCTTGATGTCGTCAGATCGGGTTCTGCCGTTCGAATTCGTCGATGACCAATGACAATTTCGTTTCATTTTGTAAATTATAAAGAAATATGTTTTTTTTAGATTTATAATTGATCGTTGATCATCACGATGAAGAATTTGCTGTTATAATTTGACGAAGGTTTTTATGGATTCTTATATTACCTAAATGAAAAGTCGAAAAAACGTGAAATTTCACAGTTTTTTCAGCAATTCGCCCATTAGATTCAAACTATCGTAAGATTGACCATCATTTTCGTGATGTGCGAGAAATTTACAATGAAAATAAGGACTCCTGCAATCATTTTTGAGAAAAAAAAGTTCCCCCACGCGATGGTGTTTTTGCGGGATTTTTCGAAGTTTAGCCACAGCCACAAAAATTTAGCTATTCGGATGTTCCTTGGCTCATTATTCGCGTTTTGGCGAGCTCTTCGAAAAATTACTCGTGAAATTTTTCGTAGGATGAACGAAAACGAAGATAGAGCATCGGAAAAAGTCTATTTTTGGCGGTTTCGCGAAACCCATCGAAATTGGCCACATATTTCATTCTGGTGAACTTCAATCGTTTCTCAAGCTCTGAGTTTCTCAAGCCTTTGTCGATCGTAAATTTCCCATACAACAAGAAAATCTTGTTGTCGTTTTCGATTTTTCAGACTTTATCGACCTTAAATGGGTAAATCGTTATTTCAGGTTTTTCGCCTTTTTCTGCTAGAGTTTTTGAGATATTGGGCAAAATGACGTCATAATCTTGATCAGCGATAAATTTCCAATCGAATAAGATATTTTGCAATGGTCGAACGGGATTTGTTTATTTTTCGACCCCCTCGAGTCGCAAGGTAGAAAATTAGGCTCCAAAAATCGGATTTTCGGATCCTTGTTTTCACTGTTACATCTTATATCGATCGGAAATTGCTCGCTGTTCATAAATTTGTCGATCGTTTTGTGCTCGCACGAAAAATGATAGGTATAAAGAATATTTCTCTTTCGATGTTCTTTTTTGTTCCATTGGTAAATTTTATTAATGAGGAATACAACTTTATTGAATAATGGCCTAAGAACCAGATTGTTGGGGTATTGCAGAATATTATGCATATATTTATATAATATATACGACTATATCGCTGAATGAATTTACTCGAATGAAATAAACGAGAGACTTAAAAGAAAGATGCCAGACCGTGGAGCAGCAAAGACACGCTCTCTCGTCTCTCCCGCAAAAGCTGTCGCTCGACTAGCGTCGTTTGGAATATCATCAGTCGAGCGGGCGTGGCGTCGAACGAAATTTGAAGAACCCGCGTGCAGTCTCTCGGTTTTTAATGAATATTCATGAGTTATGAAGCGAGAGAGAACCGACGCTGAGAGGAAACCGAGACTCTCCAATTGCGCTATACGCCAGCTCGGTCGTGCTTTACTCAATTCGAGTCTTTCACCCAGAAATTCGGTCCCGGTAGGATTCAAATCCCAGATGAGAAGAATCTTTTGACGAGCATCAGAGCTTGATACATGCGAAGGGAGAATGTCGAAATAAACAACATTTAAGGACCCTGAAATGAAG
The DNA here is from genome assembly GCA_964017225.1 of Netelia inedita. Lineage (NCBI taxonomy): Eukaryota > Metazoa > Arthropoda > Insecta > Hymenoptera > Ichneumonidae > Netelia > Netelia inedita. The sequence goes on along the minus strand of OZ024920.1, from coordinate 37,001,550 downwards.
GTTATATCTTTTAGTGCATCTGACATTATCTAAGAACGATTTTGACAGTTATTGCATTTCTCGGATTATATTCTAGGAAAATCATTCAATTTCATCACACTAAAATGCGTGATCTCGGTTTTTGCGAAATAATCACGATAGATTCGTATTATACCGGAATTTGTTTATTTCGTACCCGCCCGATGAAGTTTTTTGGGACGAAAAAAAAATTGAGCCTCCAACCTACCGAAAGTTTCGCAGGTAAATTACGAATGTAGACGATCGTCACCTTGAAAGGGGTGGAATCCTTTTTTATGCAATAAAACTGAAATTTTTCCGTTTTCTAGACTTTAGCCAAAAAATGTAAATTACCGATAATAAAGCAATCGTGCTCTATGGAAAATTATTTCAAACGTCGTAGGATTCGGAGCAGTACTTATCTCTACTCAGTGGTCATCGATTTTACAGACCAATAGGAGAAACTCAACGTCAATAGGAACCGGAAGTTGGTACTTTGCTTTCTTCCACTTTTGCGAAAAATGTGTCTTAAAACGCATACATTTCGCTGCGCTATCCTTCATCCCCCGGTTTCCTCTTTTCTTTTCAATCTCCACTATGTACGCCATCACTTTCTACCTTCACTCCCAAAACCTACCCAACCCCTTCACCCTTCCACCGTCGCAAATTCACTTTGGCGGAAGTTCCCGCATGAACGAAGATCGAAGGTTCTCGTCCGTACATATAGTTCGAACCGTGAGCCAGGAATGAGAAATAAGGGCGTACTGGCGAGCAGAAGACGAAAAACAGGGTTACAGATAGAGCCTTGAAAAGTATGGACGAGAAAGCGAGAAGGGAATAATAAGAGGAAGAAAGAAGTAGAAGTTGAGAAGAAGGGAAAAAAAAGAAATACCGTAGAGAAAGAAGGAAGAGAGCCCAGGCTCGGGGCTCTTCCCATTTATTTTTACCCTTCCACCGGCAATTTTCTCTCTCCACCCCGAACCCCTATCCTGCCTCACCCCGTCGGACGTTGGAATTTTTCGCATTTCTTGAAGTCTCTCGCGAAATGCACCGTGGAGTTTTACCGAACGCGGCACATCAGCGCAAGGAAAGAAAGTAGAAGGGGCAAAGAGAACCCCAGAAGGGGCTAGCGGGTTCAAGGGAGAAAATCACCCCCGCAGCATCCGCGACGTCCCGGGAGTTGGAACGAGATGGAGGATAGGCAACCGGCTATCGACCTATGCCAACCCTTCGGCGCGCACATGAATGCACTTATCGAGGAATTGTGGAAGGGTTGAGGAGGGGCTGATAGAGGCAACGAGGGAGAGGGAGTAGGGAGAACGGTAAGCTCCTTTTTTTTATCATAGCGGAAAATTTATAGCGCCACGTACTACGAGGAGACGAGCGGGTACGACGAGGACCGTTAAGCTATATACGGCTATTCAACAACGGCGATAAAAGCTGCCCTCGTCATACCCGCGAGGACACTGATCCTTCGGTAATTCATCGATTTTTTTTTACGCTCTTCTGGTTTTATAACACCGCGAGATTTTCCAGTGCACTCGCCACATGCGCTTTTTTATAGGATCATGTTTATCCCTCCACGTCATAAGCTCAATGCGAAACGAGCGCTTTGTTCCTCAAGCAGAACGGACGGGACATAAAACTAGAATATTGCTCGTAATAAAACAAACGAACAAAAAAACAGCAACTAGTACGCAAACGGTTAAAATAGAAAATTCAGATTATATAAAAGCGAAAATGTTCAAACTTCGTTATTGAGCGCAAAAGCGTAATGAACATCGCATCCGTTGTACAAAAAATCGAAATGCACGAGGCAAGGGGACAAATTTCAGCTCTTAATTATGACACATAATCGTATTGAAAGTTGAGCATGCAATCAAAGCCGAAATACGCGCGAACCGTGTTTCCGTTCGTAATTAAATGTAAAAAAAAATGTTGAAATAAACGCTTGTTCGTAAAATCGAGATTGACCCCAACGTAACGAATGGCGGACGCGAGGCCAAACAAAGTGTCGATCACGCGAAACTTTCTATCACCCTGTGTAATATATGACGGTGTACGTTGATGAAATTTTCGCAAACCTCCCTATCTCCCCCCCCCCCTCGCGCTCTCTCTCTCTCGCTTTTTTCCTTTCGTTACGTACACGTGTCGGCTATTAATGTGACGCATGCTGGTCACTTTGTGACGACGCGGGTATCCAAATTATTTGTACGGTGAACAGTATGCGCTGGGTGTAGATACAAGGACGGTGTAATTATTGTTGACCGGACGTTCGGGCGGGCATTTGGCAGCGCTGGATGCGATACAAGACAGAAAGAGAGCGATATAGCAGGCGCGGTGAATTATTGCAGCGTAATAACGAGAGAGTTGCAATCGAGAGAGAAGGAAGCCTCGGTGGCCCCGATTCTCGGGCGTAATTACTCGTTGCTCGATTATATACATATATACATATACGTATATATAAAATATATATAGATACATGTATATAAATATACCGCGAATGCACATAACCCCCGAAGGCTGGAAAATTTATTTGGTGGCCCGGGGAAAGCTCCAGGGGTAGTTGGATCGGTGCGCACGTTGGAAAGCGGTTTAACAACACGATAGCACCGGTCGAAGAGCCCCACCACCAAAAACCCTTTTAACGGAAGTAAAATACTCGCTTTTTTTTACCCCTCCTGGATTTCGCGCGATTATCTTCAATTTTTTTTCTTCTTTTTTTAAATTCCAATTGTAACGAGAACGATTAAACGTAGAGATACAGAGTGCGCGCGACACTCGCAAGTTCCGAGAGGGTTGGTAGAGTCGGATGGAAATTATTAAAACGTCCGACTTATCTTTCACCCCTTTATGAACCACATGTTTTTGTTGTTGTTTTGAATTTAGAAATTGTCAAATTGCTTTTCGTCGATATTATTACGATTTTCATTCGGTAATAATTCATGAATGACGTGGACAAATGCGTGAAGCAAGCTTCTCTAACGAGAAGAGAGAGCTTTTTTACGCCGAGTTGGAGCTACTCGTTTTTCGGAATGTTGGAATGAAAAACCGGAAGTCCTGAGGGTGTCTGAAGGTGAATACGAGAGAACGCCGGAGTTCAAACTCACCCCCCACCCCTCCGGGGTTATATTCCCCGGGGCCGCGAGACAGTAGTAGCAACCGTGTGCATACTAGCGAGCCCGGAGGGCGCTCTCGGTACTGGAATGGCTGTTAACCGAGAGAAGAGACTCATGGTTACGTCTTGATTAAGTGCTGGTTTACTGTACACCCGTTGGTCGCGCACATAACCGGATATGTCTCCCCGGGAGTCCTCTACGCAAGACCCATGTCCAGTGCCGAGCTTTCGAAAAATTCACGTACCGTCATAAATAATAGAAAGATCACGCCACAGTTTTCAAGATTTTCCATATTTTGATAAAAATGATGTTTTTTGTTTAATTTGACCAAGTAAAGTGGATCAAATTGCGATTCGAATGTATAAACTAACATTTATATATATAAACGTCGTGTATATAGCTCCAGGAAATCCCTGAATTCACGTTTATACGAAACGAAAGCTTTTCGAAAACCCTTTGCTATACCATATGCGCACACATACACACGGGGCTGTGCAAAATTATTCAAGATAATCCAGGGTGAGAGCCCGTTGAAGTAGCTCGTCGTACTACGAGCACGAAAAGTTTACTCACTGTCGTCCATTTGGGTGAAATTACGTCCGTTTTCGTGGTAACGGTTGCGATTTAATCCAAAAAAAAGATGCTCGAAAGGAAATATTCTGTTCTTTCTGTTTTTATTCTTTAAAAAAATCGCTTTTTTTATACGACTTTAAACACATCGAAGCCTTCAAACCACAATCAAGAGATTTAATTTTCTGCGTACGGGAGTCTGGAATAAACGAGAATCAGTTTAATCATTCGCGGAAGTAACGTCGAACTGTGTTTATGACATTTTTTTTGCCATTGCTCGGGGCTTGTGTATCTCCGTTTAATTTCCGAATGGTATATCATGTCTCGTAGCGCCACGGGTGTAATAATGCTCGTAACGATTCTAATTGCCACCGAAGTGAAAACACGAAGTTATTAGGCAAAGTTGGCCATCAGCATCAGAGGCCAAGTTGTTTGAGGGAACGGTAAATCGTGGCCGGAGGCAATACTTCTTCCGAGCACGACGAAATAACCGAGAATCTCCATCTGTCTCTCTCTCTCTTTCTCTCCCTGTCTCTCTTGGGAGATACCTCTTGTACTGTCTTTTCCCCTTCGCAAGGATCTTTATGCCTATATATGTTATCTCTCGGTAAGCTGCTACTCACCCGAGTGAAAGTTTAAATTAAACTTTGTCTTTTACGTGAATTCTCTTTTGGTATTAGTCTTTCGTAGGATCTCTAGGCAAGGTACAACCCATCGTCGGGATTACCAGGCGGAAAATATTTGTTTCTTAGGTTTCATTCGACGCTTTCTTTCCTATTTAAAAGACCCATCAGAAAAATATATATATACTATATATATACATACGAAATAGGGAACGTTCATTTAATGCAATTAGAATAATCGCATCCCGTCTCTTTCGCAGTTTATATCTTCAAAGTAAACAAAAATATTATTCTCGAATGAATTCAATCTCGTTCGAATTGAAGAAAATTCATTTTAATCAAATGACACTCTTCTCATCAAATTCATATCGTAATTTCAAAAAAAATCAAAAAACAAATAAAACTATATTTTCTTTTATTCAAATAAAACACTATTAATGATATTTTCCATGCAAACATTGTATAAATGTGAAAATTACCTCAGAACTAACGCGAGTGAACCGTTAAACTATGAAAACAAATAATGGAAATATTTTTTGAAATTTCCTTTTTCTCTGATCAACCCTAAAGCGCGACATAATTATTAATCACGAAGAAAATTAATATTCCCCTCGGTCATTAACACCAGAAATTCAATTGTCCGAACGAACATGCATTGTCCTTCGGTGTGTACGCGCTACGTACCTACATAATATAAAGTATACGTGCTAAACGCGCTATATATACACGTGCTTTCCACTATGCACCCCTTGGTTATATTACAGACGTGTTTGCACTCGGATATACATAACATAGACTCGAGATCTTCCTTGTGTGTGCAGATAATACCAGAGGGAGAGCGAAGCCCCCGTGATATAGAGCAGGGAGATATCATCGAGAAATGGCAAGTCCGACGTAGCCGGAGGGGGAAACGTACGGGGGCGAAGCTTTGGTCAGTCTTGCTTCAGCCGTTACATACATATGTGTATATATATATATATATATATATATAGTGTACCATAGTGTCCAGTCACTCAAAGAGACCGAGACACACAGAAGAGCCGCAGGGGTCAGGGCCGGGGAGTGGCGTGACGCTAAAGGATTCGCCGCCTGCCGTGGTCTGCTGCCGACAGGGGTTCCTATATACATATATATATATACGAATCCAGGACTTCGAGCGATATACCACAGGTATGTGCCAAAAAACTTGACTCGAAAAGAGTGAAAAATATGTTTCTTTTTTTTATACATGAAAAGTGTCGGCAGATTTCAACGAAATTTTCAACCCCTTTTTTTCGCGCGCGTATTACGACGCGAAAGAAAAAATGTCTTTCCAACTTTCCACCCTTTCGGGCGTCGAAAGTGATGTGTCATTTAAAAAAATTAAAAAAACTGTCTCTATTTAAATTATTATTTTAAGAATAATTCGAAGAATAGTAAATTAACAATTTTTATTATTATCATAAATTATTAATAATCGTTGCTGTTATTATTATTATCATCGAAAAAATAGCTTCGTCCCCGTTTAACCGCAACATTCTTTTCACACGTGTGCCAGGTCGACTTTATTTTCACGTCGGGCACCCGAGCTATTTCTAGATGCATAAACGCGCATAGAGAACTCGAGGGAGTTTCGTTGATTTAGTGACGATGTCACGTGGCAAATGCAAATTCCGTGAAAACTGTAAATTTCCATATATATATGTGAGAATAGCATTCCGTCTATACGTTTCATGAGCATTGAAAGACGCGTGCTAAAGCCTCGCAATGGTGCACGCATTTCACTGGAGCGAATGTGCCTCTCGACTTGGATGTGGAACGTTGTGGCATTGCTGATCTATACCTATATATATATATAGGACTATGCACGATGTACATACAACAGTACACTGTATGTGCTCGGATGCGTAATTCTCGACGTGTCGCTAACCCAAAGGGAAATCACGAGACGAGACGAGAAGCGGCTGTAAGACCTGCGCGTCTAACACGTCCTATGGTATATATATATATATATATACGCGTATACACGAGACTAATATTACGGAGTTACAGGGAGAATAGCGCGGGACGTTTAGTATCCTTGTGGTACATGTGTGCTAAATAGTTTGGGTTTGTGCACGCGCAAGACGCGTGTGCACGCCCACGCCGAGCAATTCCGTGTGCAAAGCCTCGAGGAGATTGACAGAGGGCTTTCGCCCCTTTGCCCCGGGCCTTTACCTCACGGTACCAAAATCGTAACTAGCGTTGAGCGACGTGTGGAACTCGCGAGTCAAAGATACATCTGACGGAATGCCGCTGCTTCGACGATACGACGAGCTTTCTCAGTTAGGAGACTCCGATTTAATTCGCTGGAATGAAGTTCTTATTTTGGATCTAATCAATGAATTATCGGACGGATTGGGAAAAGAAACGAGAAAGACATTTTTGGTATGAAACTATCGCGAGATTAACAGGTTTTTCTTAAAACTCCCGGCTTTTAATCACAAAACGCAATGTTTTCTATCAATTTTCTAATTTTATTTTTGATTAAAGTGTTTTTTAGTTCTCTTATTTTTTGTTCAATTTTTAGATTTTCTTTTTTTCTTGAGAATTTTCGTTGAAAGTTCAGATAGCACTTATCGTACGTATCTACGAGTACTTACGTACGAGGAAAACTCGCATTATTCTGGATCGTGCTCGTACCTCGCGAGGAAATATTTAAATTTTGGTAAAAAGAAATTGCTGACACGAGACCGCACGAATGTACTATAAAAATGGTCTCTCGGGAGAGCGAGAAGATTTTTGGAAAATGCCTCGATCGTGCTGAGAAATTTCGAGCGACCCCAGTATCGTCTCGGTATCGTCTTCTCGTGAATCAGGAACGCGAGCGTTCGAGCTGAAGTATTCTTTTTTACTATTTTCTTTTTTTTTAGAATCTCAAATCGGCTCGTCTCTCTAGCTGAAAGATCTATGCGCCACGAGGCGCGCGCATAAACGAGACGAAATTTGTTATCTTTTCACGTTTTCGAGCACGAGTGACTGGCCCTCTTGTAATTCGTGAAATCGTTCGAAGAGTGGTAAAATTTGCTATAACCCGGGTCGAGCTTCTCGCGCGCATGTAAGAAGAAAAATGCAAAACGTGTAAAGTCCGGGAATACGAATTTTGCGCTAGAGACCTTTTTGTCGGAGCGACGCGTGTGTGAAACGGTCACGAAGCTCGCGATTACGATGAATAAGAAATATATATAAAAAGCTCTTACGAGTGTGGAAGAAAAAAAAGGGGCGGGGGTAGGGAATGAGAAGACGAAAAAACGGGGCCAAGCATGTCGGTGTAGAGACGGGAACTCTGTTCTCCCGCGTGAATGGCAAGGAGGAAGGTCGAGTGGGCCTTTGTACTTTTTTTTTACTTTCGCGCGCGCAAAAAGTACCCTCCTACCTGTATCGTGGAAGCAGCGAGAAGCTTGCTTCGAGGAGAGCCAAGACGCAGTTTTCATGCGAAGAATTTTAACAGGTTTCTACGCTTTTATCGTACTTAGCGCGGAAGAACTTTGAAAGCTTTCGTCTCGCGAATGATGATGGCTGGTGTAGAAAAGAGGGTAACGAGGATCTGCCGATAACAGCGTTGATTCTTATCGTCGAGAATATCGTAACCAGGATGAGCAGATTTTCTTCTAATGATTAATTTAAAAAATATTTTAATAAACAAAATTAACTTTCGGAGTGAATTTTGATGATCTATCAAAAACGTATAACTAATTATCGATCGAAAAAAGAAGTGATTATTCTCGCATCATTTTTCTAACGTTGCAAAATTTATCTTATGATCTCAAAAAAAAAATCTCGTTTTTTTAACTTTTCGAGTAATCGCTATGATAATTTTTGTTTTTTTATTTTTTGGTTTTTGCCTAGTATATTTATGTCCCGTAGGCGATCATCGACGAGAATCCCGTCGTATACGTTCGATTACCTTTGAGGCTGCAGGTCGATGCCGACGAGGCCAAGCTTCTCGCCTGATTTGTCACAGCCAGCAATAGAGGCGTAGCAGTGATCTGGAAGGTTTTCGATTTCGGCACATCCTGTTTTAGAACACTGTAGCTTTTGGCACGTCGTCGAAACAACGGCGAGTCGAGAAACGAGTCGTCGTAATGAGGCATTTTATACGCATTTATTATTTATCTCTCTCTCTCTCTCTCTCTCTCTCTCTATTTTCAGACTTTTATCGCAATACCTTCCCTCGTTTGTTTACTCGATCGCACGCCGAGAAAAATTTTATCCTTCACCAATCTTTCAACGAATTCGACGCGTATCCAAATTTATCTCGCACTTTGTTTTATAGTCCAGGAACACACGGCACATTATGATTTTCGAGCACATTTTCATCACTAAATCATTATTTTTCCACCAATATATATTCGAAATATTTACTTTACAAAAAAAAAGAAAAAATGATGTCAATATGCACATAAAAATTAATTCTTAAAAAAAGTAAATTATAATAACGAGATGCACTAATTACCACGAAGGAATTAATATTTTTACATAGTAATTCTCCTTCTCTCGAAAAAAATTTTTTATCCTGACAATAGCGACGATCTCCGATAAATTCGTTTGATTATTTCCCTTGTTTTTTTAACAAAACCGTAGAGTCGCTGCCATCGCGTTCGATAACACCAAGATCTCAAAGCGAGTGGTAAAATAATTCGCTTTTCTGGTGTGTTATTCTCGCGAATAAGGAAGCGTAAGACGAGACTGTCCGTGTACAGTTTGCCGGTGGTAAAACGCGAGCGGGGGATATCAAGACGCGATAGAACGAGGGACGTATGGACCGACCGAACGAGAGAGAAAGAACGAGAGATCTTTTACCGCATTCGCGGGAGGAGAGTATCGCGAGTAGTATCGTCTGACACGTAGACCGCGGTTATCGCGACTCTTCTTGCTACAACATAAAACTGTTTTCTCAAGTCACTCTCTCTCTCTCTCTCTCTCTCTCTCTCTCTCTCTCTCTCTCTCTCTCTCCCTCCCTCTCTGTCCCGCTCGCTATCTATCGTACAATTTTCAACGACTATTTACACTCCTACTGTATAATGTACCTATTAATACACGAGGGAAATTTTTATCTCGTGGGGTATTGGGGGGGGGGGTGACTCGACTACCGGAGTACAAGGATGTAATTGCGTCTTGGAACTCCCTCGCTCCTTCGTCCCTCGTGCCGATCTTGCCAGTGAGACGGACCACGAGGCAGACCGATTAACAATAACCCGTAAACCGATCCAAGGGAAATTCAACCGCGTAAACTCCCTGTAAATAGAAATTCATCTTCGCGATTATCGCAGAATCGCGTTACAACGAGAATTAATACAGTCCCAGAGTCGAATTACGTATCTCAATTGTATCCGCATACGGGAATTTATAAGTACCTTGAATTTTTTAAATCTTTGAAAATCGATTTTTTGGGGGAATTTTCAATAATTTTTATAGCAATCAAAATGTAAATTTTATTTTTCGTATACTTTATGGGGATTTGTTTCATAGTGGACATTTTCCATGAATTTAATTGAAAAACGAGCGAGGAGGCATTTTATATAAAGATTTCGCATAGTTTTGATTTCTTTTCAATTCAAAAGTGTAATTCGCGAATATTTTGATCGCTTTTGATTTCGTCGACTACCTAAACGTCGCGAGAGTCTCGATTACGAAACTGCGATGACTGGAGACAGAATTGCGCTGAGTAGATTGGACGGAACCGATGACAGGGTGGCTAAATATAAAGACGGGAGCGCGGGCCGCGATGTATATAGAACGTAGGTCCGGTCACGAGAAAGACAGAGAGAGAGAGAGAGAGAGAGCGCAAAAAAATGAGCGAGACGGAAAATCCGAGTAACGCGAGAGATTATATAGACGAAACGTGTATATATAACAAGCGGATGAGCCAAATCGTGGAGGACTATATAGAAGAAGTCGAGAGGCGAACGAATACGAAACCGCGCACGAGAGCGCATGTAACGTAGAAACGAAAAGACGAGAGTGCAGCTCACCGAAAGAGCCGGGACAGATCTATGCGGGATGTCTATTTTAACGTTACGGATGTACCGTCACGATTTCTCTTCGCTCGCTTCCGCGTCAGTTTCTCGTAAATATAATAACCCTTTCTCCCTCTCTTCTCCTCCTCCTACTTCCCACCCTCTCATAGCAAAAGTGGCGGCTCGACAGCACCCTCGAAAATTCTTCCTTGGCAAAATTCTACAACGAAAATGACGAAAAAGCTTCCTATCTTTATTATTTTTTTCGAGACTCGAAAAGATGGAAAAAAGTGAACGAGCGGGTGCCTTCCATGTCGAGGCATTTTCGCGAGTTTAAAAAATTGAAATAAACGAGAGAATTTTCGAAATCTCATGTAGGATTTTTTAAATTTTTGACAAAGACAAATTTTTGTCGTACTTTTAATTAGAAATAAAAGAGAGTTATGAATGAGCAGAGTCAAGGTTTGTTTCTTTTCTTTTCGTATGTGTACGTGAGTTGATATCTAGCACGACACTGTACGTCTATATAAAGTTCAGGTACACGAGAAAACGTGGTAACTCCGGAGTAAAGCTCGCTAGCGGGTAATATGCTAGTTTGTCGTCGTCGTAGGTGGCCTACGCGATATCCACTGCGACTTGCTTTTACTAAGGTACACGATGTACCCCCGACAGGTACTAACTACTAAGAGCTCTTCTCTCCTTTCTCCCCCTTCCCTCCCTCCCTCTCTTTACCCTATATATGCCTCCTGCTGTGTAACGGCCCCTTGTAACATTTCTCTCTTCGTCCTATCGTCGCCTTGAACGTCATCGTCGTTACACAGTAGAACGAGCACACAAGCCACGGTACAGTGCCATATAGCGAGTGTTTTACCCAGCCAACCCGTTCTAAGACCTCGATCATATATTTCTCGTGTGAGAGAATATGGTCCAGGTCGCTAGAACGTACCGAGGGATTCTGTTTTTGCCTGTGAAAATGATTCACCGGACAAATTTTGATCGTACCAAGGCGATATATTTTAAAAAGGGTGATATCATTTTTTAAGTTAGGAATTTAACTTTGAAGGGTAGATATATTTATTTTTGTATTCTTTCGTTCCATGTTTGGCAGATTTGAGCCAAGGTATTACTGGAATCGAGCTGGACTCTCTTTAGTAGCCTAACTTGTCGGGGATTGCTTCGTGTCCTGGTCAGAAAATTATTCAAAGAACCGTGGCAACGATATAAAATGCCTACGAACTCCAATACGTACCTACGATAGGTGAACCGCAATATCTGAACGCGAGAACCTAAAACTCTCGTTACATCTCTTCATTTTATCGAAGATTTTCGTCAGTCGCTCTTCATTGCGATTTTTTATTTATGAAAACGCAAAGTTGACGAAAATTAGTCATTCGCGAATGATAAATTCACGGGTTGGAAGTTTATGCAAATATAATGACGAGCTTTATCGAGGATTAAGTGGCAGTTTCACGGTGAGTTATTAGAAAGCGTCCGGAACAAGAAAGTTTGGAGAATACGAAATTTGAGTTCTCCAAAATATCGTCGTCTCCGTCGACTTCGGGCGATTAATAATAATCAACGTTGATGAACTTGCGACCCAGTTACGACGAGACTTCCTGCCTCCTCCCTTTGAACGCGCGAAGTTTCGGTACTCGTTTGTCTCCCCGCTCGCGTTTATAGTCGCGCCTTCGCGTTTACCTCTCTCGCTCGCTCTCCTCGTCCCTATTCCTCGTCACCTCCGCAAGCTCTTCCGTAATTCAGCCTTCCCTCTTCATCCAGACACCGTATGTATATCACCCCGCGAGAACGCGAGCCGCTTCGATATATTTTGGGAGTCGTACGCCGCGACGACGCGTCTTGCCGCGTTTTAGTTCCCCCACGCTACCGTCGCGCGCCGCCACGCGAGACTCTCGTGAAAAAAGGTTCGTGCTCGCGCGCATTCAACACACCCGGTAGCCAAGAAATATTAACGTTTGTACATCTGTTTCGTATATACCAGTCTATATGAATCAAGATGCGTGTATATATATATATATATATTTATATATATATAATACGTATCTTGACGTATATATATGTATATCTACGTATATTCGGCACCGACTCTCCCGTAACATTTACGATCGTTGAAACCAACAATTTATTTCCATTTATCTTGGAAAAAAGAATTTCCACGAACGTTCGAGTATTATTTACATCGAAAAATATGACGAACGAGAAATATGTAAGAGGGAGAGAACAACGTTGCGGTTAAAAAGAAATTTATTTGGCTCACGGACCTCTGGCTTCGTTGCTACCCGCGCAATTCCTCGTTAAATCACGGGACGGACATTGTTAAATCTACATATACTATATGCGCTTATGTGTCTGTACGATCGTACACTTTATCGTACGAGCGACACACATCGAAGAGCAAAGTGTTCACGCTAACTAATCAGACCTTGATCGCCAATCGAGCGCGAGCCACGACGAAGAGTTTGCGAAATAATCGGCCAGAAGTATCATTCGTACACAAGACATCGTCCATCATCCGAGTCTCATAGCACGCAGGACCCTTTTATTCGAAATAATTTATATATATATATACATTTATCTTTGTAATATATCAGATCTATATCTAGCTAGATAAATCGACTTCTTTTAACATATTTGTCTAGACATTTCGTAAATGGAATTTTCCATCCGTTTCAAACGTTTTTCGTATCGCAAACGACGAGTTGAAAAACAAGAATTTGAATAATTTTGGAATATCTTTAAGAGACATTAAAATATTTCGATCGTCATTTTCACCGAAACTTTTAATAAGTTAAATTATTACGTAGCAATCAAGTACTGCGCGATTAGATCAACTTGTTACCATCGAACAAAACTTAATAGATTGCGCGTATCGCGTGTCGGCGCACGGGGCGTCCCGAAGTGTCGAGTAATCGATTATTCAATCAGCATCGCGAGAGCAACGAGGAGAGAGGGAATACGAGCCTGAGCTCGACGTTTAATTAGTCTCCGTCGTATACTACCACGGTCGACCAGCGTATTTTCTTCATCGAGCAATATTCCATATTAAATTGATTGGGAGAACGAAAAAACTTCTTCACTAATTAATTCGTAAATTAAATAATTACATTTAATCAACGCGATTCATCCTTTTCATCAAATTATCGACAATTTTTCCAATCTTATTTTTTCGAGCATAGTAAAATCTCTTCTTTTTGTTTCTTTACACTCGCGAATAATCGAGCGAACGATGGTACGAAGTGTTATTTACGTTTACATCACGAAGCGAAGACTAATCACAATTATCGTTCTTGAAATTTCGACGATGATGTTTCTTTTTGTTTTAAAGCCAGCGCGATAAGACATCACCCGTCACAATTTATTATTCACGAACGCGAGTACGTTACTGTCCTCGTGTAATAATCACGCGGAGAAACATCGGCAACCAGCTTGGCCGCGAATCAGTCGAGTACTACTCGAGCTCGGTCGCTTCGTGTTAACATACCGGCAAACACGAAGATCCCTCTGACTCTGAGGTCGACATCGCATCGGACGCTAATATATCTCTCGTTGCGCGACTTTCGGCTGGGAAAGAAGACGATAGCTTCGTCTATTTTCAATAAACCACGTGGAACCCAAACGCGCCAAGAAACGCGTTAGGAAAAAAAAGCGCGCGGTTTAGTTCGAAAGCGATCTTCCAGTAAACAGTCGTAACCGGGTACTTTCGGGCGACGAAACGTCCGAGATAAAAAACGCAATCGAAGAAAGAGAACGCGGAGATTCGCGTCTCCAGACGGAAAGAGAGGAGAACGTATCGAGAAGAACTTATTACGTTCGCGAGACTATTCTTTATTACGACCGATGACGATTGGACGAGATCGTACGAAAAAGGGGGAACACTGTTCTCTTCGGGGAAAGAATTGACCCAGAAGAACATCGGAGAGATAGAGAGAAGATTGAAGGAGGGGTTAGAGACGAGGGAGGAAAGAGGATTTTATTTGCGGACTCGCGACGAAACAGACCAGACTACTTCGTTCACTTACGTTGTACATCAGTGTGTCAGTGTGCGATGCGGTCAACCGTGCTAGCTGCGCGTAAGAAGCTCTCAGACTCTTCGCCAAATCACTGTCAGTCTCTATCAAATTCGAACCATACCAGTTTCCAACGTCTCTAAACTTCGAGGTGAACGAAGAAATATTCCTTTTTTTTGTATTCCCAATTTTATTCGACAAATTTACAAAATAATTAGCTACAATAAATGATTTTTTAAATTATTTTCTTTTTTTTGATAGAAAATTATATCTGCCTATTGTAATTTTTGCTTCAGTTTTTTATGAAGAATTTGGTACTTGTTTAATGAGCTTTGCTTGGAGCGAACGTGTTTGAAATAACGTAAGGACGAGGACGACAATTTTTTAGGTTGAAATGTATATAAACGTGGCGACGACCCAGAAGAAAATTCTTTTCCTCGCTTCGTCAAAGGTCAAGATCTTCCTATCGGCATATTCGTCGTGCATTCGCGATTTTCGTCGACGATCTCGCGGTTTAAAGCCCCGTCGTGTACTCGGGAGACGTCGTCGTGGGCGCATTACTCGAAAGCCCTACGAGGAGATATCCAGTCGAGTAGCATCTCGGCAAAGCGGCTTATACACCCCGATGCTCACCCCGGGGTACGATCTCTCTATCTCTCTATCTCCTCTATCTCTCCCTCTCTCTCTCTCTCTTTCTCTCGATAGATTCTCCGCACGAGCTCTCTCGTCATAGGAATTCGATGGGTGGCAGACACACCGCGCATCAGCCATCGTAGAAACCCTTTTCTACAACGTCTCGAGATTCGCTCTTCGTTCTCTGGTCCACCACCCAAGATCTTCGAATATCTCTCCAGAACTCTCCAGAGTTCTATAACGTCCCATTCGCCTCGAGATCGAAATGCCCGCGATATCATTTTCAGCAGAGGATAATACGGTTCAACGAAGGACCAACCCCAAAAATTTCAAGCGTGGAGAGAAGGAACTATCATCATAAAAAAATTTAAAAACCTATTTTTAATAACGTTTTCGTGTTATTATTTTTTTAATTTTCTTATTTCATCGGTTTTATTCCGTGTTCTATGAATTTTAGAAACGTATTCAAATTCAGGTATAATTTTATACTATATGGTAATTAGATTCGAGAGTTATGCGAAGAGAAGAAGAAGAAGAAGAAGAAAAGAACAACGTCTGGTTAAACGTCAAGCTGGGGTCAAATTTGTTGCGTACTTGTTCGAAATAGCATCCCGGAAAATATACTAATATCGCGATGCCTATGCATTTTGCACGTTCGCTTCGTGAACCGAAATTTTCGCCCAGCTATGGACCACAAGCGGAGTGAAATTTATACGAGCGTTGAACGTACGAATTTTTGGACGACATACTGTTTGGATAGAGAGACGAGGGGAAATACGCCAGCTTTTCATCCATTTTGCGGAGAATAGCGGACCATAGGCGGGCTTTCTCCCTCGCGGGCACGTCAAAACAGTTGCATATTCATGAGTGAGCCAGTTGACGTTGACGTACCCACAACCCGATGCTACTTCGCTATATACTCGATTGTTGCAAACGTTCCTGGCAATGGGAGTACGTACGCGACGTTATATACGACATAATACATGGACGAATGATTTTTTTATACCTATTGGCAATTTTGCGGATATTTGCTATAAAATATTTGAGACTTCTCTCGCGTCGAATTTCAATCGTTTTTGTTTCCTTTATTGAAGATTATTTCCTGTGTCTCTTACTCGATTGCAAATTTTCTTTACACGATGAATATATAACGTTCTTGGTTCAGGATATTCGTAAGTTTTCTGTCAAAACATGGAAAACCCTGATTTTTAGTATTTTCTGTATTTGGTCAAAAAAATTCCGTCATAATTATAGAAAATTTTCTGAGTTAATGAGATTCTACGATATAAATATAATTTTGTCTCGTAACGAGATTATAATACGAGAATAAGAGACGATGCTTTTGCACGTAAACGAAACGACAAGAAGGAATTTCGCAATTTGGAAAAATGTCGAATGGGCTCGAAAGCGCGCGTTGAATCAACGAATAGTTCGTTGCGAAGAGAGTACGGATGTGGCATGGTGCAAGAAAAACGAGCGGTTGAGCGAAACGTCTAGTAGAAAAGACGACGAGGAAGTGCACGTGGAAAAAGCGAGTGAGGTCAGGCGAGAATTAGCAATTTCGCAACGAGTACACTCCGTCTACTCGTTTCGCGACAAGAAGAGACCGCGGAAAAGCGAAGTCTGAAGGCGTAAATGGGCGAATACCTAGGAAGAATACGGGAGACGATATAAAGATAAGAAGAAACGCGATCTCGCCAGTGTTTCCTTTCGTAACTTTTCTTCTCCGTTACCTTCGCAGCTCGTGACAAAAAAATGCGAACCCGAACGTTATTTCTTTCTTTTTCACTTCTCATTATTTTATCAGAAAAAAAGGGAAACGTATTTGAAGAAAAATAATTGAACCGTGGGAAAACTAGAGACAAGTTTTGTCCATAAATGTGAACAATGTTCTAAGATTTGACGGAAGACCGTCCCTTTTGAATTTCGTGCGAGCATGCAACGTTCTCTGTACCGACCAACGCGCCGATCAATCTTTCATGTTTCCATTGGCTTGCTCTCCGAGCGAACCTTTGTCCAAGGAAACTGCGGCATGACCTTTGAATCTCTTCGGTACGAGCTGTAGTGAAACGCGAAAAAGGCGGGAGAGTGAAAGAGAGAAACAAGGATGTACGAATATATGTAACGAGAGAAAGAGAAAGAGAGGAAGAGAGAGAGAGAGAGAGGGATGAAGTACCGAGTGCCCATAGAATTATTTCAATGAGCGAGAAACCACCTAGTTGGGATTTTAATGAGTTCTCCCTTTCGTATCCTCGTGCCGCCTGGATGATGAAACATCCCAAGCGCATGCACGTCATATATTTTCCAACCGTCTACCAGCGACGAAGAGCCGCGCAACATTATTGACATTGGACCGGGAGAACACAAAACTAATTTTTCCTCTTCTTCTCCATTTTTTTTCTTCTTCCCTTTTGTTTCCTATCCCGACAGCGTTGCAATCCAAGAATGACAAAATATACGCGAGAGAATAACGATTCCTCATACTCCGATTCTGAGCAGGCTTCTCGTATTCACGAAAATACGTCGACGCTAATATTCGTTTATTTAAAAAGAAAAGAAAAAACAACAAAATTAAAAAATACTCTACCTTCCTCGACGATCGGACATTCGGTTCAATAAAGGTTGATCAATATCATAAACACAATTATGTTTACTTCATCTTCATATTCGATACATTTTATATACGATTATTTATCTTTTTCGTTTGATTATTTTCGTTTATTTGCGAACGTTATACGAGTTGCGTCGTAGCGTAGGAGTTTCAGAGTACGATTTAATCATGCGCCAACGAATCAACCCGGATTAGACATAATTAAGAACGAGGAGATCGTTTCTGAGCACCAGTTGAAGTTTGTTCTGTACATATACATATATATACATAATAATATATCACATATATGTATATATACATACATAGTATTAACACAACTCGGTTACAGGACAAATTGATCAAAACCAGGCTTCCTTCGAGTCGTTTTAACCCTCTTCTCGTCGCATCGTTCTTCCAAGCTCCGTGTGTCTGTCCTCTGTATTCGCATTATCTCGTCTCCGGGCGTACAAGAGACATATATATGTATATATCGAACGCATATCACCGACAACAAGAGATCAACGAGAATCTAGCGTTGATAAGTCCCATCTGTTACTCTCGTG
Source organism: Netelia inedita (assembly GCA_964017225.1). NCBI lineage: Eukaryota > Metazoa > Arthropoda > Insecta > Hymenoptera > Ichneumonidae > Netelia > Netelia inedita. Next base: position 36,983,452 of record OZ024920.1, on the reverse strand, counting down.
ACGTTCGTTAATATCCGTCCGTGGATAACACCGGTTCAACGCGTGATTCCATGCCGTGAGTTTTATACGCGACAAGTCCGGTATAACGTCAAAAAACAACGTCGATAACTCAAAATTGACGATACGCGACAAGCAAAAACAGGCAAACGACAAATATACTAGAAACGCAAAGAAAAGAATATCATTGAAACAGAAAAATGTTCGCGAAGAGTTTCTCTTTATTCGACAAGGTCAAACTCCTTCATACGTTGACATAGGTTTCACCTTGAACGTGCTTCGAGTGACGAGGATAAATTTTACCCGTCGCCAATTTTTCGCTTCGAGGATCGATCGGTTTTTACGAGAAATTGAAAATTTATACGAAGCGACGGAACGAGTAGGATGTTCACGCGATGAGAAGGATGAAGATCTTTTTTTTTTTGCACGGACGTAAAGCATATAGTTTGGTTCGAGGAAGGGCTACCGTCGCTACCGTGTCACGGGACCTCGGAACAATTGTTACGGGGTTCTTCTATCGGGACCCCGAAGCAGTGTTCTTTGTTCGCTTTTTTTTCTTTTCACAATTGTCCATAGGGTGCGAAACCTCGGGGATATAGGCAGTGTTTTGTTCGCGAATGTATGTTTCACGTGCATGAGCGAGAGAGCAGAGACATTGAGAGACCTGAGTCGTTGTGCCAGCTGCGGGAATGTGTATGGCCCTGTGTGTGTGTGTGTGTACGAAGCGCATAAACGCGCGTTCTCTTTATTAAGCTTGTACAACGGGTCGTGTATAGCAATGTAGACTAGAAATACGAATTATTGCTTAAGGGGAGGAAATGCCTTCTGCTAAATAAACAAACGCTCGGCTATATTGCGGCGAAGGCCTTTTGGCCTGAATTTCACTTATCGTTAGTGTCTTATTCGCTGGAGAGAAAAGAATTATCTACAAAAACTATTCTTCCGTGTTATAGTATTTTTATAGGAGCTTCAAATATCCTCGGTATATTCAGTGGAACGTGAACGTAGGTTATGTCCAATTTCATCTGAAATCTACATTGGACGTTACGCACGAACCTTTTTTTGACCGGTGGTGGCGATTCGACGTTATTGGTACTTGAGAAACGCTTATCTTCTTATTTCCCTGCGGAACGTTAGGGTTAGAGCCCAAAGAATCTTCTCGGACAGATTTTGCAGGCAAAGGTCTAAATATAAACTGCGAGGAATTTAAATCTAGTCTGCCTCGTTGTAAGTTTTTAAACGTTTAAGAACAAAATTGTTCTTTATAACGCGTATAGTCATCGATCTCGTACAATTTATGAAAAGAAATTAATATCGGCATGAATTAATGTTTTAGGCGTGTTTTAGCTTTGCTCCATTACTCCGAGTAAAAGACAAACCTAAATTTCGTCAACTCATCGTACCAACGTTATTGATGGTAAGGTGAGTATAGTCCGAAAAGTTGAAATGATCGAGGTTCAAGCCTTACGAATCAATAGAGCAATGAAATTTGATTCTGTACGTTGAATTTATTTTTTCTCATTTTTTTCGTATGTGAAGATTCAATTAATACAAAAAACTAACGCAAGCTTTTACAACCGGCGTTTTTAAATGTTTGGTCTATATCATAGCGTCGTTATTTTGCCGGTGCATTCTTACACGCCGTTCGATAACTCTGAATTTCGATCGCTCTTACTCGAAGAGGGACACACATATCGGCGTTTCTACACGGGTATTTTTCTTACGCAAATCCATAATAAAGAGTTCAGTGTGACAACTAATACACTCGCGTGTAAGACTTAGAGCTCGTGTATACATCACGAGCGCTAAAAACAGATTACATTCCCGCCGAACGGTGCCATGCACTCATATGCTTTTGACGTTTCGCATCCGGTACGTGTGGTTCGCTTCGCACGCTACTTTACACCCCCGCTATCATTGAAACATATCTACGTACATATATACGATTGGTACACGTAGATTATAGAGCGAGGCGAGCATAGAAGATGATCATAGGCTTAGTGGCATGCGATAAGAGAGCGAGGAGGGTCATTCGATCAGATTCTCGAGATAAGGCGTCCGAGAATCGTCAGATATGCTGGATATCCATCCAAAACATTCACTCTCTTTAAGAGGTCGGTTTTCATTGATACAGATACGTAACAATAATTCTGTATTATTATTTTTGATAATTTGTGGTAAAGGGAGTGCAGATTTTCCTTTTCTCCGTCTCTCTCACACGCACACGATCCGGGACTCTCCCGTGTCACGGGGCGAATCCGCGGCCAATGATCTTCTCTACGAATCCCACAGCTCGCACTGGCCGTGTGCGTGATTACTGCGCTAGCCCGAGACAAACATGACACACACTCACCTCCGTACTTTTCCGTCTTGGGAGTCGAGGCTGCCATTCTTCCTCATCCACCGGCTCTGGACACGTTCAACTAAATAAAAACAGCACCGCACTATCTCACCATTTTTGCCCTCGGCCACCCTGTAAACTACGCACTAGACGCGCTTTAAATCTAATGTAAACCCGACGTGCACCGCTACATTTTCGTTTGTCAACCATCTTCGGGACGAGAAGCGCGCGTACAGATCGCCATCTCATGGCTATTTCGATCAACTTGCGTCAAGGACAGAGGAAAAACAAACATGGCCGTCGCCTGTTGTACGGCAGTGTGCGATGTCGTGAATACAAGTTTCTTTTTCCATTAGTATCTCCGCATTCGTGATTATTAAACTGAAATCCGAACAACTCGACCGATTGTCGCAAGGACGTAAAAGTTCGTGAAAAATCGACGGGCGTTAGAAAATTTGTGGACATAAACAAAGACCGAAACAAGTGGCAATGCGCAAGATCGATCGTAGCGCCACGAATTTGTCATTCTCGTGACATTTGGCGGATAAGCTTTTTCTTCATTATTCACCGGAGAACATCGAATGGAATCACTTTCTCCTTCGAGGAATTCACGACGATATTAGGGCTATTTCGAAACGGAATTAAAGACCTACGAAAAGCGATTCCTTCGTAAAAAAAGGAAACAGCTGACATCAGTGGAGTTGCAGTGCTGGTAAACCGTGTACAATCCGAATCAAAAATTTTTCTCTATTGCACGAGTATGTAACAGCGGAAACTATTTAACATCGAAAGAAATTTTTAAAAAAATCAAAACAAACATGGGTAACTCAATGACTGCTCATTACGAAACGGCGCAAAAAACCGGTGCTCTAACACTAACGAAAGCAAAATTAAAAAAGCTTCCACCTACGATACACGAGCTTGCTAAACAATTGCGTACTTTAGATCTCTCGATCAATCAATTCGTCAAATTGCCGGATGAAATCGGTAATTTCGTGTTGCTAAAGCATATTAACGTCAGTCAGAATAAATTAACGAGTTTACCCGAAGCTCTTGGTACTTTGATAAAACTGGAAAGTCTCAACGCCAGCGGAAATCGCGTTAGTATCCTTCCGGAATCATTATCGCGCTTGTCTCACCTCAAACAGGTCAACCTCTCGGACAATGAAATTTCCGAATTTCCCTTAATGTTCTGTGGATTGAAGCATCTCGATGTATTAGATATATCTAAGAACAGATTAACTTGCGTACCCGACGCGACCTCGGGTCTACACGTCATAGAGCTGAATCTTAATCAAAATCAGATCTCGGCGATATCGGAGAAAGTTGCCGATTGTCCGAGACTCAAAACTCTGAGACTCGAAGAAAATTGTTTGCAACTAAACGCGATACCGACTAGAATTCTATCGGATTCCAAAGTCGCGACTCTCGCTCTAGACGGCAATCTCTTCGAGATCAAGAATATCGGAGATTTGGAAGGATACGACGCTTATATGGAAAGATACACGGCGGTCAAGAAAAAATTATTCTGAAGTATTTGATAGATTTATTATTCGGAGAATAAGAAAAACGGAGAAATGTATATTTACCGAGCAACAAAGTCCTTGGTATTCTGTTAAACGGAAGAAGACTGTTCTAATAATGTGCACACAAACTCTACCAAATGAACGTAACGATAACATTAAGCAACGATTTTGTCTCATAGTTTTTGTGTATATCTTGTACCATTTATGTATACTGAATACTATTGAATATGAATTTTCACCGGCGCAATTTTATTCTAACGGAGAATGGATACCCGAGCCAAAATGTGTGTACAGCAGAATGGTTACAAAATGTACCTTATACGAATGACTGTAATAAATCATTTATTTTTATTCGTCAATGGTAATTTTTGATCGTTTGACTTATTTTTCCTATTTTTCCTATTTTATCAGTCTCATCGCTGATGGATTTCGCAATGTACCGGTAGATGGTACATCTCGTAATTCTTCTGCGCATACTCGCGATCCGACGCGGCGACATCCGTTATTTGAAACAAGTTTTTGAACTAACGCTAGAACGAGGTTAAAATAGCGACTTTTTGACGATAATTAACCACCGACATGTATTTCAATAACAATGGAATCGGTCTTTCGTCACACTGGGATCGTACAACGCGTGCTTCACGTATCACGAAGACACTGAAAATATCAAAAAACATTGAACTCTCCAGTTGTTTTTTTGTATTTTATTGATTAATTTGTACTCCGGCGATTACAAGAATTAAAACAAATCATTAATGTGTGTATCGCTACAGTCTCGAGGTAGTTATTTGTTTCATGTCGTTCACACTAATCTTAAAATTCAAATCCTCGAGTAATCGCTAGGCACTGACCGTAGATTCAGATTTTATAAAATGATAAAATATATATATTCGTATTTCAATCTCGAGCAATGTACAATTTAAAGTTATTTTGGTGGCATTGGAGTAGCTTGGGTGGGACGATTCGCACGAACTCCAAGATTAACAGGAGCGGGTTTCATCGGTAACAACGAGCCGAAATATACGTGTTGAATAACCGGAAATTTGGATAATACCTAAAGCATTGCGAATAAAGTCAAGAATCATTATTAATTATTTCTATTTCCAATATGTATACCGGAACGAGTATTAAATAAACTCAATACTCACTTCGGCCTTGTACATCTTAATCAAACCAGCATTGACCTTCGACCACGAAGATACCGCACTAACGTTCCAGAGTTGATTCGAATGTTCAGCGAACGGTCCTATTTTCACCTTGCAAATGAATTCTATACTACCGAGAAACATGTATTGTTTCCCATACATTTCAACCGTATCGGCATTCACGAAATGACGAGGTTCCAACCTTGGATGACCTGAGACAAAAATTATTACGAAATTCAATAATTACGCCAAATAAATAGCTAGTTTGTAAGAAAATCCTCAAGTTCACCGATTAACTGGGAACTTCCCCAAATAAATGGCACAAATTGATAATCATCCAAACTCCAAACTCCGTGACTACCAGCTGGTTCCATTCGATATACCAATTGGAGTCTTCGCACCAACTCTAAATATCTGTGACGAAAAAAAAAAGCTTCAAATAAAAAACATTGGTTCTTGCTGTCCATCGTTCTAATATTCAATATTCCATTATAATTCTATCTATCATTAGATACCTATTGTCTCAATTTTTAACCGTCGATCACACGGACTAAATTCTATCGACAAAATTTTGTTAAATACCTGTTAAATACTTTAGTCCCAACGGCAACTTTGTCGTCGGACTGGTATGCTCCAATTTTGAACATACAGCACAAAAACATGATAAAAGCCATCTCGTGGCCGGTACCATAGTCTATACGCGTTGCATTACCAAAACCTTCGCACATATACCGCGATATCTCCGGTATCGTTCCGTGCAATTTTTCGGGTAAAACTTTCTTCAATTCCTCTACCGCGCACTGAAATAATTCTCGTTAATATTCGTCTATACGATGCGAAAAGCTCGTAGGATTAGAAAATTGTTAGAATAAAAAACCTCCAATAGTTTTTCGTTCCACGCGCGAAAGGATTTGTTTCCAAAACGCTGAGGTTGTTCCGTCGGTGGTATCTGCGTTATCCATTCGTCGAATTTGTTCATCATGTCGATTGTCTTTATAACGGCCGGTGACTGGGGACACTGAACATCGAGAGGTTTACCCTGCACGGCTTCGTTTAGTGCCATTATGAAACCCAAATATTCCTATTCGGAATAAAAATGTGTTACGTAGAAGTATATTCGTTTTGTGAGTTTTTCCTTTTGCAAATATTACTTACGAAATATGCTTCCGACTTTTGCCACAAAACCATATCTTCCGGAAGTTTAATAGCCTTCTTAGGGACGACAAATTCATGATCATCGGCTGCAAAAATTTAACGAGTAAATTTATTTTTTGTTTTATCGTAAAAATTTCTTATTTTATACTCGTTGTTGCAATATTTTTGCACGTACGAAGAGAACCCGGGTTTTTTGTATCTGCCATAGTTGACGACATATTTTCATGTAAAATAATAAAGTTCTTTCGTATTTTCGAGTTGCTCTTTTATATACACAGAATGGAATATTTAATCAAAGACAGATCGCTTCTTTCATGGTTGTTCGGATTTGTATATACATCGCCGGCTACATTTGATATCGACAATGAAGAAAAACATCAAGCCATGTACGACGTCTTCAACAAGGACAAATTATTCCGAAAGCGAATTTTGTGCTCGTATCAGACAAAGCTCGTACGGGCGCAGACAATATTATATTCTATAGAGCCAAACATATGGAAATAACATTACGTATGTGTGTCGGGCGCCAATTCTTATCGGTGTCGATAAGAAAAGATCTGCAATTGAAGATTTATTCCTAGAGATCTACAATTACCGACATTTTTCGTTCCATCGAAGGCAGACAATTTGTTTCAACTTTTTAATCTTTGTAACATAAATCTACTATAGACACGTTTAAATGCACTATTGTTTTCTTATTTGTGTGGATTTTGGCTATAATATTAATGAACTTTGTCTGCATATCAGCGGTTTAATCAGCAAATATCTTCGTGGGATAAAATGAGATCACTAAACATGTAAATGATGTAATATGAATTACTGGACATTTCCGTAGGACATTAAACATATCATACACTATCGAATAAAAATAAAAAGAACTGATGGTTCATTTGAAATTAATCCTTAAAAATTAAGGAATTCAAATTTTCGCGCAGCAAGGAGGATGACTATCTATCATACTCGTTCGTCGATGGTAAAATATCGATCGAAACAGCGGGTTACTTGCGTCTCTCCTGTCTTTTCTCGTTTCATTCGGTCGTAGCAGACAGAAGTGGCAAAAAGTGCCGTGACACATTTGACATACCGCTATCTTGTTTGTGATTTTCAAAAAACATGTCGAAATACAGGATTGTTATGATTCGCCACGGCGAGAGCGAGTGGAACCAGTTGAATCTGTTTTGTGGCTGGTTTGACGCCGGTTTGTCGGAAAAAGGTAAGTTTAAATCGCTACCAATGTCACCGAGATAGTTCGGGTTATGTCGTCCAAGGGCAAAAGGTCGCGAATAGCTGGTGACTATTTCACGAATCTCCACATCAATTCCGAACTCGAACGTGTAATTTAATAACCATTAATCGATTTATTATATCTACTCATGGATTCTTCAATATTCATTCTATTATTAACCTTTTTAATAAAAGAAATAATAATGTATTGCATCATCTCTCATAACTAAATCTATCGACTGTGTATATGTCATGAAATCTGATTGTGAATCAAGCGGACTAAAATCTCCAGCGAAGACTTGATTCCGCTATTCTAATTTGTTCCCAATTACACATACACCTCTCGAAATCATTGTGCTTTATATAACAATGATGATTTTCAGGAAAATCTGAAGCACTCGCCGCTGGAAAAGCTCTCAAGGACGCTGGCTACGTGTTTGACGTAGCGCATACATCTGCCCTAACTCGTGCTCAAATAACTCTAGGAACGATCCTGAAAGAGATCGGCCAGGAAAATATTCCCATCAATAAAACATGGCGTCTCAACGAACGTCACTATGGTGGTCTAACCGGCATGAATAAAGCCGAAACGGCGGCTAAGTACGGCGAGGAGCAAGTTCAAATTTGGAGAAGATCCTTTGATACTCCACCCCCGCCCATGGAAGTGGGACACAAGTATTACGAAACGATCGTCAAAGATCCTCGTTATGCCGCAGAACCCAAACCCGAAGAGTTTCCTATGTTCGAATCGCTCAAGTTGACCATTGAGAGAACGCTACCCTATTGGAACAACGTTATCATTCCACAACTGAAAGAAGGAAAGAAAATTATTATCGCCGCGCATGGAAACAGTCTGCGCGGAATCGTCAAACACCTCGATCGTAAGTATCGACTCGAAAAATATGTCCACTAATTACCAGAATTCAATTAATTTCATTTTATGGAAAAATAATTGTTATGAAAGAAAAATTTGTTTTTTTTTTCGTTTCGTTTTGTTTACTGCAGCTCTATGAAACATAACATTAAATTTTTTTTCATATTATTATGTAAAAAAATGTAAAATTCGTTATTCTTCAGAAATGAGCAACGATCAGATCATGGGCCTGAATTTACCTACGGGAATCCCCTTCGTATACGAATTGGACGAAAACTTCAAACCCGTCGTTTCGATGAAATTTTTGGGCGACGAGGAAACTGTAAAAGCAGCAATCGCCGCAGTGGCTGCACAGGGAAAAGCCAAATGAAGAGTTTGTCTATTAATGACAAATCAGAGAAAACAATCCGATGCCTCATTAGTTTATTCAATTCGTCTAATCGAAAACCATGAAAAAGACGTTTTTCGGTTTATTTATCTTCGAGTCAAAATATTACCGACGAATCGTTAACGCGAAGCGTTACTATCGTGGTAAGTAAGAAAGATGAGCCGTTCGATATATTTATTCTTTTCCTCTTTCGATATTTCTCGGTCAAGGACGGTAATTTAAAAAATGCGTACGCCAATGTGTATGAAACGCACACGAGCATTCGTCTATTAAAGAATCATTGTACTTTTTGATCCCGTTCTTGATCGAACATACGTAATGGACAAACAATTTTTACAAATGTTCATTGTTAGAAATAAGCGGTAATTGTATTACATTACGTTAAAATCTGTACTAAAATAAATGCTAATAACAGAGGAAATAATGCGTGTTAGGTATTACGTATGTTGCGAAACTGTTATTCGCGACCTCTGTCAATGTCATATTACCTTGATACCATCTGCGATTTTCGATCATCGAATAAAGATATTTCGGTGAACAGACATTACCCTGACTTTTCTTCGACTTCGATACCTCTTGTAACCGTTGGTAAGAGTTGACCCGCATTACCCCGATGTCTCGTTATCGGGCGTATGTCATGCAACCCCCTCCTTATAACGTAATCATGATTATTTACAGTATTTTTAGTGCGTTTAATGTAGTTTTCAGGAAGGGTTTTTTGAGTTTATTTGGGTTTACTTGAGACTTGAGGGTGTTTCCGGAGGGTTTTCCCTAAATATCCCTAAGATCCCAAATATATTTCTAAAACTGCCTGAAAGATCGTCAAAAATAACCTAGAACCAACCTAGCCCGTCCACGCATAGAGAAAAGAATGGAAGTCCATGGTATTTGTGGCATGTGTAATGTATATGGAGTGTGTGAAGTGTCTGGTGTGTGTATAGTATTTGAAAAATGCGTAGAGTGTGTGGAATATGGAGTTTAAGGAACGTGTGCTATACATGGTGCGTTCCATAAGTAATGCGACCAAATTCATAAAAAACTATTTATTGAATATATTTGTACCAATGGTTAGAAATCTTCAAAATAGCACCCTCCCGCATCGATACATTTTTGGAGGCGATGCTTCCAGGCCTGGAAGGCATCCTGAAAGGCCTTCTCCGGGATGTCCTTTAGAGCCGATGTCACATGTGCCTGGATGTTTGTAATTGTGCCCCAATGTTTTCCTTTCAGGCCTTGTTTTAAACGAGGAAACAAAAAAAAGTCTGCGGGTGCCAGGTCGGGACTGTAGGGAGGCTGGGAAACCAATGGGGTGTGGGTCTTGGCCAGGAAATCGTTGACAACGAAGGCGCTGTGGCTTGGCGCGTTGTCATGATGCAGCTTCCACGCGTTCTTGATGTCGCTTCGGCAACGTGTGACCCTTTTTTTCAATTTTTTTAGCACTTCCAAGTAGAAAGCTGCGTCCACAGTGGTCCCTGTAGGTACGAATTCATGGTGAACAATGCCTCTGACGTCAAAGAAGACAATGAGCATGGTTTTGATTCTGGATTTGCTCATGCGTGCCTTCTTGGGGCGGGGCGACGATGGAGTGTGCCACTCTGAACTCTGTCTTTTTGTCTCCGGGTCGTACTCAAAAATCCACGACTCATCACCGGTGATAACTGAGTTTAAAAAATTAGGATCATTTTCACACATTTCCAAGAGTTCTTGGCATCGAAGCACTCGCGTGTTCTTTTGTTCGTCGGTCAACACTTTAGGGACCAGTTTGGCGCACACCTTTTTCATGTTTAAATCGTCGGTTACAATACGAAAAACTGTTGTTTTCGTAATGTTAAGAGTTTCTGCTATCAATTGAAGGCTCAACCGTCTGTCAAAATTTAAACAATCACGCACACGCGTCACATTTTCGTCAATTCGGGAGGTTGATGGACGTCCAATGCGGGGTTCGTCGGTGACTTCCTCTCGGCCCTCCTTGAACGACTTGTGCCATCGGAAAACTTGTGATTTTGACAAGCAATCACTCCCAAAGGCCTGCTGAATTAATGGCAACGTTTCGGTGGCGGACTTTCCAAGTTTAACGCAGAATTTGATAGCGTAACGTTGCTCCACAGTACGATCCATCGCGCCGTGTTACGTTAACCTCAAACGCGGTTCACGGGAATGCACGTCCTGACTCTCCTGCTGCTCGGAAGCGACCGAGACCAGGCGCATTTTGAAGCTAACACTCCCCTCCACCTTTCCCAACAGGTTAGAACACGCTGCGGTGTATCGTCGCGTCAGGAAAAAATTGGTCGCATTACTTATGGAACGCACCATGTATACAGTGTGTACAGTGTACCGGATGTGTGGAATGTATGGTTTGTATGGTGTGTGCCGAGTGCGTGGAAAATGCATAATGTGTGCATGGTGTGCATCTTGTAGCGTATGTAAAATGTGTAATATGTGCACGAATTCGTGCGAACGGAGATCTGGTCGGCTAACTTCAGGTTCGATCTTTATTTCGATAAAAAAAATTGCTTATCGCGAACAGTTTTTTCTGTGTTATCAAACGTCAAAGAATATGTTACGATTATTAAATGACTGGAAAAACAAAATATGAGAACGTTAAGTGTTGATCGATCAAGTTCATAAAGCTTCGATCAACAGTTGGTCTAACAGTTGATTAGTTCGCTAGAGATCTGCCGATTATGTGGGATTTATAAATTCGGTAAGAAAGGAATCTGCGTTAGTACAATATGATTCTTAACGATCATGACGTTGTTTGTACCACAATGAAAATGCCTTTTTTTCCCTGCGCTCCGTGAACTTTACGAGTAACTTCTTTATTCTTAAACGTGGTGTTTGAAATTATTCGCGATTGTAGCACAGAATAATTCTCTTTTCTCCGATCTCTACGCAATTCACAAAAAACCGAGAAGTACGCGAGGTTATTCATAAAAGAAAAAGAGTGCATGACCAGATGTCTTTTTGCCTGATGTGCAAAATTTATTATCGCGTGTGTCACTGATATACCTAACCAGAAATGGAAGGGCGCGTTAATCACGTTCGTTGACGAGAATTAGCAGAAATTGACAAAGTGGAGAACGTGCCATTGAAATAAGAAAAATAAATCATATTTAACGAATATCGAGCATAATGCCGCAGGTTGATTTAAAAGTGGTTCTACTGGGTGACATGTCGGTGGGAAAGACGTGTTTGTCGGAAAGATTCGCAAACGACAGATTTGCCGAATACGTTTCATTTCAGAACGTAAGATTAAATTTTTCAAACGTTAACTCCCTATACTTCTCGTCGTGTCAAAAGTAAATGGAACATCAAACTAAAACAAAAATCTACATTCAATCAAACGGTGACAATTTTTATTTGTTTCGTAATTCCATATAGTTTCAAACTGAGACTTTACCAGTGTTGTGCTAAACTTAATAACACAAGGACAAAATATTCTTGAAAATAATGAGTTTACACATAATGATCAAAGAGACCATTTGTTTTATTGTTTCGTATTAACGGATAAAAATTGAATATTCAAGATTTATGGATGCAAACATATATAAATGATATAATTACAAATTGGTTAATATATTGTCATATATGTAGAAAATATTATATAAATTCGATCCATCACAGATCGTAAGGACTTTCATAAACTAAAAGTGGGATTAATAATATTTCATAAATTTTATCTTATCTAACTCAAATTCAATTTAAATTACTATTTGGTCATTCGCGAAGAGAAAAGTACAAACGCGCTTCTGAAAATCATGAAAAATATATTTAGTTCTTAAAAAAATTCCGAAATTTTACGCATTTTTGCTAAAATTGGTCTTGTGAATTTTTGGCATTTATATCGTTTCGATTTTCTTGAAATTTTTTATATAAAACTTATTCAACACAGCGAAGAAAATTGACCTAAGCAATATTGAACTTTTTTATAGACTATCGGTACGGCTTTCGTTTCCAAACAAATCCATGTAGACGATAAAAAGTTAATATTGGGAATATGGGATACAGCTGGTTCCGAACGGTAACTTTGTATACTCTTATTTTCCTTATATTACGAACGCACCGACGTTATTCATCGATTGTAAACTTTCCAGATACGACGCAATGACAAAACTCTATTATAGAGGCGCTCAGGCGGCCATAATTTGTTACGACGTGACCGATCCAAAATCATTCGCTAAGGCAAAGTATTGGATGAGAGAGGTGAGAAGCGTGGAAGAAAGTTGCAAATTATATATTTGTGCAACGAAGAAAGATTTACTGGAACAAGCTGGAGACGCAACGCCTAATATTCAAACCGTGGAGAATTATGCCGCGGGAGTTCAGGCTAAATTCTTCATAACATCGAGTAAAACAGGAGAAAACGTTGGTAAGTTATACTTTAATAATGACAAAAACGAGTGATAATACACAAAGATCGATCGTCTATTTTCTATCCCTCGATTTACGATAAACGGCCATATCGTTGCGACGTTTCTCGCATCGTCGATATTTATTTCGGCGAAACTTCGATATTTTATCGATAGAATTAATAGATGCTTTATCGTCGCTGCGAACAGCGGAATTATTTCAGGATATTGCGAAGCATTGTGTTTCAATGGTAAATAAACAAAATACTCAAGAATGGGGCAATGGATTTATCAGTCTCTCGACCGACGGCAAAAAATCAACCTGCTGTCCATTGGGTGCTCGTAATTAACGCGATACCGGTATCAAGAATTTTAGATCATACGGAAAAAGCGTTTGGATAATTGTAAAATATTAATAGAGTTCACGTACGTACTGCACGCGCAACACACTTTATTCGCAGGATTTTCCTCGATCATTCGTTTCTTACGAATGGATAAAAAAAAAAGAAAAAAGAGAAAAGAAAAACAACGAATCTTTGTCATTTTATTATTAACAAGAAAAAACCATGGTACCGAGGAACTCTATTGCGCAATACTTAAGATAAAAATAACGTATACCAATATATTCCCTACGACCAAATCTTGGATTTGCTTTGAACTGTGATACATAAAAATTCTTTACAAGTACGAAGTAAATTATACCATTGTCAATATGTAGATAAGAGAATGATGTGATCAACGTTTATCGTCCCGCGGCATGAGAGAAACCAAGTACAAACGCCAAGTATTTCGCAAATTTCGAATTTTGTCGTATCAACAGTGCGTGCGCAACTTATCGACTGTGCGACCGAGTGATATGAAATAATCGAAAGGATAAATAAACCTTATTTTATACGAACATTTTAATTGTTGATAAAATTACGAAATTCACCGTTTCGAGACTTTAGGTAATATAAGTTACAGTAGAACCTCGATTATCCGAACCAATTGGGACCGAGGCTAGTTCGAATAATCGAAACGTGCGTTTTTTGGGACGAGATCATAAACAACACGTTATCACATAAAAACAGTACATACGGATTTATTCAAATTTGACATACGTATTAACGTTCTCGCGTTAATTACTATGTCGCGGCAATGTATCTCGCGATTTTCGCAAAGATACATTGTTGCTCATGGCGATGGCAGCGAGCAACGATGTATCTTTTGAGCCAAAGTTCGGATAATCGAGCGTTCGGATAAACTAAGGCCCGTTTTCTCCAACGCGGTTCAACGTTGATCTCGGTTCAATTTACTGTCCATCTTTCTCTAGTTCCAAAAATTTGAAAAAGATGAAGAGCAAGTTGAATCAAGATCAAAGTTGAACCGCGTTGGAGAAAACGGGCCTAAGTCATCGTTCGGATAATTGAGGGTTCGGATGATCGAGGTTCTACTGTATTAAAATTGAATACAAAAGTAGTCGATCTACCGAGATTTTTCAACGGGAAGAGTAATTGAATTTTCTTTCTATCCCATTTATAAAAAGGTGCGATTATTCCTGAAAAGTTATAGATGCAATCGGTAATTGCGAATATATTTATCAATTTTAATTCGGTATGAAAACGTATGACTCATCGCGACTATAAATTACGCATTCTCGATAAAAGGTTTTTCAAACGTCGTAACATATTGACCAATAATTCTTCATCCATTTACTCTCCGAGAGTAATACGCGATACCTGCACAGTTGACTAGATCTTTAAATTCGTTATTGCGTATGAAATAACCGTTGTATCAATTTTTTTGATTTCATTAATTCGTCCCCTATCAATTCGTAAATGGACTTTAACACGATATGTCTTATCTCCACGTATTTCGCTTATGTGAATAAATGCCATTAATATTATTACGAACTTTGAGATATTGTACAAGGCAAAAAAGGAGAACATAATGCTCGGACTTGTTCGTAAACACCAAAAAAGACAAAACCCCCTAACGTGAATCCTCCTACTCTTGGGGAAAAACCGGCGAATAATCTGAAAGTCAAGGATACAATTATTTAAACGATAAAAACATCGATTTTATTGAAAACTCACCCTCGAGCTCCTCTTTCCCGGTAAACGTCTTTCAACATGACGCTTATCTTAACTTCCGCTTTGTCCGCGGATGTGCTAGATAACATAATTCTTGTTTTTGCTACATCGAGAGGTGTCGTCACACCGGCGGCTATGGCGACTGTAAAATTGTGAAAAATTTTATAGAATAATCGAAATCGCATAAATTACGAATAAATTAAAAAAACAAAGTTTTTAACTACCCGAACCAGCGCCGCACATGGCACCTTCGAAAGGGGTGCATTCGCGTCCAACGCGATTTTTCCAACAGAGCTTCAGATATTCCCACATTGGCATTTGCATGAGTCCAAACGGCATGTCTCTGAGTACGGTACTGCCGTATCCGCGATAAAGAGTTCTCAGGGCAAGACCGTGAGTATCCTTAAGAAGAGCTTGTTTTCTCTGTTTCACAACTTCTACCGGAACTCTGACTAAACAGGCCATCTGCCAACGAAAAGAATCGTTCGATCGTGCAATTAAAAAACTCGCGCCTAAATAACTCGTTTCGCGAAATATTCAGAATTATGTAAAACATAAATAACCGAGGTAAAATTATTTTGAGATATATTGGTTATATTGAGAAACTTTGATATAAATCTACAAAGTCTAATTTTTTCTTTAGATTTTGGATAATCGAAATTTATCGAATTGTTTTAAAGATTTATATAAAAATCATGTAATATAGGATTGAATCGTGTATTTCATACTTACCGCTTCTCCCATACACGCGGCAACCATATGGATACAGGAATGATACTGTACAGGAATTAAGGGTTGTGTGAATTCTTTAAATCCTTCATAAGTTATGAAGAAGAGAGAGGCTGAAAAAATATTTCATTATTTGTTTTATCTTGAAAATCGGGAAGTCGCGTAAGTGATAATACTTTTTGAGCGATAGTTTTACATCGCGTACGGACTAACCACTAGGGGCTGATCCAATTATGACTGGCGCAACACCCTTATACACTTGTTTGAAACCCCCTGATTTAATAAATCCATGCTGACTCTGAAGCCGTGTTTTAAGTGTATCGAGTGGAAAGAATACAACGTCGCAGACGAGTCCTGCGGATGCACCGGACTGGACCGAGCGAATGAATTCAATTACGTAAGTAAAAAAATGCAATAAATTTTATATACTGTAGCAAAAATCGTTTTTAATTATTTCCAATCTATCGGCGAACGTACGATCATCGTCGATAGAAAAACATTTTTAACATCTCTGATTTCGGTGGATTTTGCTTCACTGTGAAACATCGCTTATTTTTGTTTTCCGACTTTTGTCACTCAAATGTATGGTCGAAGTTTTGTAGAGGAATAAAAACGGCATAGAATTAACGATACTAAACTAAAGATAATCTTTTTAAATATGAGAATTATCAACTTGCATAGTTGGAATTTTTTATTCAGAGGTTAAGTTTGAGCACCGATCGATATCTTCACACATGTGGATGTGGAACTGATGCAACCGCGCCACTCTTATTGTAAGATTATAGCAGACTATGCGTAACCTGTAAACATGGGATGGGCGGGGGGAAGGTGTTGTCGAAGTCTGTTGAATAGAGCGGCTATGTCCAGTAGTGAAAGGTCAAATATAGTCACCAAAGTTTAAAGATCGAAGCGAAGTTTAAAGGTTATTCTTATGTATTACATTGTTTTCCCATTTCCCAGGACAAGAAATCAGAGGGTAATTACTTCCATATGAGATTTTCGACACAAAGCGCGGGATATATTTTGGAATTCACTCAGAGTCCACGTCTTTACACACGTCGTTAATTATTAATAGGTAACAACTGGTTAACTATTGTCTTGCACATTTTACATAGTTCTAATTTTCAGATTTTGTTACTTAGATCCATCAAATATTTTATTATAGGTAATTATTTAAACTTGTATTTGCATGTAGAGAAAATTACAAATTCTTGTTCTGACCGAACAGATGCGTTAGTTCATTTCAGAAAGTGCTCGATATCCTAGAGTGCGCTGTTTCAGCAAACGGAAAAACGTATTCGTTTGGCTCTCTATATCACAGTCTCATTATCTTTGGTCGTATTTCTCCCCCCTCCACCTCGCGATGCTTGATTTCATCCCGTTGCGCTTCACCCCCGCGTACCGGTTGCCGACAAACTCCAATAATACAATCCTGATTCGTTAATAGTGTTCGTAAACGTCGAATGCTGCCATAGTGCCATTGCACACTGTCGAAAGACTGTGGGCTGGGATCTGTTTTTAAAACTTTGCCTTTCTCGATGAGAGCGACCTTGATTTAATACGCCAGATTATCCGTTTGGTGACGGCACTTTTTTGCGAACGAAAGAGAGAGGCGCGAGTTGACCCAATTATCTGATCGCTCTTATCAGTGACTAAACGATAAACCGTATGTGCTGAGGATTTAAAAGCTAATTGCCTCTTATCCTTGCCATAAAATATTTCGGAGTGTAACATAGTGTTTCGCGCATTCCACATTTAAAAGTTGGCGACAGTGCTGTGATTAAAAAATATCAATAAGTGAATTAAGGACCGGAGGTGCAAATTCGCGCAGTGATAGTAATAAAAATTCGCAACACAAGACTATAAAATCATGGCTGCGTTCAAACGCATGACAAGGCTAACAGGTAGCCTTAAAGCATTGAATGTGACAAATACTCATCGCTTCCATTTACCAAAAACCTATTATACTTATGTCAATGAGCCATCTATGCCTATTCCCGACAAGGAGCCTACTTGGGTCAAAACTGCAGAAGAAGCGGTGGAGCAAGCTGGATTGACATCTGGTAATTGTATAATTTGACTCGTTACTCTTATCACCCCATTTCTTCATTGGAGCTAATACATAACTTCGGGAAACTCACCTTGATGCAAAATATATTGTCGCAATTCCATTCAATACTCTTATGTGGGACAATAACATAGCGCAAGATCATCGGTACGAAGGTCGTTGCTACAGCTAAAAATAACATATGTAAACGGTCGATTCTTCTTACAATAGATGAGAATTCAGAGTGGTTATGTACAGAAGTTCATTTCGTATCTCTATATATCGCAAATATTCTACCAAATTACGCCAAAAACAGGTGGTTACATAAAAATAATTTCATAATCGAAAAACTTGGACTCGCAATACAATTTTATTCAATGGACATGCACAGTTATTGTAAATTCCAGTTACCGAAACACGTGACCGTGTGATTCATGACGATACTTTTTTAGAATTAGCTTATCACTTACTTTCAGAATTTCTGTTAAATATCATAAATATTAAACGAAAATTGTTCATACGTCCAACGTGATAAGTAACGATATCGATAACTTCAATCAACTCCATTCAATAAATCGTTACATTTTTGATCATTGATATAATTTTATACACGCGTATACAAGATTTTCGAGTTCGAGCTCGATGCTTCATTCTTGTAGAGGATATTGCATAGTTTCATTTTAAATATAGTATCGTCGCGTCACGCATTTTGCACACGCGATTATACAGGAGAGCTTGACATCGTATTGGTTACCAAGAAGCCGTTCCGTGTTAAATCATCGAGAAAATTCTTCTTTTGTTTTCAATTGCTTCGGTCATTCTTTTACTAATACAACAAACTCCCCGAGAGTATTTATTTTTATTATTAATAAAATCGCTATTTTCTACTGTAATTATCGTTATGATCATGGGAATTGGATCGAAGCGCAAAAATGGAATTGTATACTAAATTTCTTTCACAAATATAAAATTTTTGAACAATTTTTTATAAACATTTACGAACTATTTTGTTGATCATGACAATCTAGAAATTGATATTTGTTCAGGTGGAATTTACTATGGATTCATATGTTTTCCAACGACACAATCGAGCATTGGTCGTATAATCGAAAACTATGTGTGTAATGAAGAATCCGAACTTTGAACTTTTTGATTAAGGTCTTTCTTCACCTCCCTATCTTTGTTCGTTTACTTGCAACATATATATAAAATAGATTGGTTGTATGTATGTCTTGTAATGAGCAAACATATTTGGTTAAAGTAGAACGAGAAGTTTATGCAACTGTATATGTACGCATTTGATTTAATTTCAAAGGTCAATTGAAGCGAGAAATTCTCTATCTTACTTGCAAGATAAACGTGTTGTAAAATGTTGCTATTAAAACTTATACACAAAAGGTCAATAAATCATCTAGTTCTTCTATTTATTTGCTTAATTGATTGTTAAAAAATATTCAAAGTTTTTCGATAATACTCTATATCTGGATATATTTTATTTTTATCACGATGCATACAAGAATTACATATACATAATATATAAGAATACATACGATCGCTTTGAAAATATCAAATAACTGCTGATTAATAATCAATTGTCTATTTTTGTTTTACCGAGTTTAATAATGTAATCATAGGAATAATTATTATCGTCTTGTCGATTTCCAGATCAAATCGTATTCGTCCAAGGCGCAGCTGCGACTCCATCTGAGTTGCTCAGAGGATTGACCGAGGTTGGTATTAAAAAAGACGTTCGAAATGTACGACTATGCCACATGCATCTTGAAGGACCCGCGCCGTTCGCTAAGAAGGAAAACGCAAGTACGTATTTATCAATCTGCTGTAAAATACTATAAATACATAGCGTTGAATCTGGAATAATAGAAATCGTAGATCGCAAGAAATTTTTTTCTAAACATTTATTCATTATGTCAATTTGTTTCTAGGAATATTAAAATTATTATTTCCATAAGCTTGACGTCTTAATTTTCTGATAATTAGAGCACTTCACGTCCATCAGTTTCTTTATCGGAGGAAACGTAAGAGCCGCGGTTAACGATGGAACAGCCGATTGTATACCAATATTTTTGAGCGAGATACCAAAGATTTTTGACTATGGTTACATGAAACCCGACATCGCTCTAATCCAAGTAACACCGCCGGACAGTAAGGGATACTGCTCGCTCGGTACCAGCGTCGATTGCGTCAGATCAGCTTTGATCAAATCCAACAAAATTGTTGGTAAGCGAATCGATCGTTTAAATAATATTATATATGATAAAATTCAAGAAATTATTCAGTTCCGAAACATTATTCTCTATAATTTTCCATTCTATTCAATTTCTCGTATAAAAAATTATTTTCCTTTACAGCTATGGTGAACAAACACTTGCCGAGAACTTTCGGCGATGCTCTAATTCACAAGAGTCACTTGGATTTCGCGACGGAATTCCATCAGCCTTTGCCGACCCACGCGGTCAAACCACCTTCCGAAAATGAACACAAAATTGGCAAATACATTGCGGAGAATTTGGTTTCCGACGGTGCAACGCTTCAACTTGGAATCGGTAGTATACCGGACGCTGTTTTGGCGCTTCTCAAAGGACACAAGAATCTTGGTATTCACAGTGAAATGTTCAGCGACGGTGTTGTGGATCTTGTGAACGAAGGTTGTATCACCAACAACATGAAGACGATGCATCGTGGAAGAATCGTTGGATCATTTTGCGTTGGTTCACAAAAACTCTACGACTTCATGCACAATAATCCTTTTATCGGTATGTGAATTAATATAATTTCGCATTACTGGCATATAATTATTATTTAACATTTGTATCGTTCTATACTCGAATTACTTTTTAGAAATGTTGGCCGTCGATTACGTCAACGATCCGAGAACGATCGCTAAACAACCGATAATGACCTGTATTAATTCGTGCATCGAGGTTGATCTCACCGGACAGATTTGTTCAGACAGTATCGGAACGAGAATGTATTCCGGATTTGGAGGTCAAGTCGACTTTTTGACCGGTGCTGCCCTCAGCGAGGACGGTCTTGGAAAACCTATTGTTGCCCTTAATTCTACGACTGCTGACGGCAAGACGAGCAAAATCTCGCCGCTTTTAAAGCACGGTACGAAAAGTTATTTCCTTTTTGTTTAAAAAAAGTAATCGTCTTCATCCGAATATTATAAGTTTCTCGTTCGAAAGATCGATGACGATGTAATAATGTAATTATTTGTACTTTTGTCTTTATATGATTGAAGGAGCCGGTGTTGTGACGAGCAGAGCTCTCGTGAATTACGTGGTTACCGAACACGGTATCGCCAGTCTTTTCGGCAAAACTCTGAAGCAACGAGCGCACGCCTTGATTCAAATTGCTCATCCGAATCACAGAGAATCTTTGGAAAAAGCAGCCTTCGAGCGTCTCAAAGGAATGCCACATCCTTGAACGAGGGATTGTCTTAATCATAATTAAACCGGACACGTGAAATCGTTATCATTAATGAAAGAAAACTAATAATTCTAGCTTCTGTCACGTGACAAACGTTCTCCTTAGAACGGTCTTCGTATGGGTTAAGAACCGCAAACGTATCGCAACAGTCGAAATTAATTTTGCGACCAGGAATACACTAAAAAAATATTAATTTCATCGTGCGAAGATATTGCATGAAAAAAAAAAAAAAAAGATTTAACTCGGCATTCGATACCGAGTAATGCGATATTTTCATTCCAAGAAACAGTTTTTCTTGCCAACGCAATTGCCAATGAAATCGAAACTAGAAATGGCAAAAAAAAGGCTTGAAAAATAATAAATGATAAATAAAGAATAAATAGTCAAGTCGTACCACACCGTAGGCAAATTATATGGAAACACGCCGCTACTGCGTATCGGTAGAATTATTGTCTACATTACGAAGAAACGAATAAATTACCACAACGTTACGCTTCGACAATGTTAATGAAACAGTTAGCTCCAGAGTCCGCTAGCGAACTTATTTTCATTTTACTCGCGGTTGTATAGCGCGTACTACGGTAAAGCAACTCGCAAGTTATAAACTCGGAAATCGCCGAGTCTTATAATTTTGTTTTTTTTTACTCCAACCTGCGTTTTACCACCGGTCGAAATGGTGGGCGTTATCAAAAATATACAAATTGCATCTGCGAGGGAGAATTTTTATCGTACGGTAGATAACGAGCTCGTAATTTCCGACGGTACTAACTTGCGAGGATTTTCGAGGCGGTTCAGATACACACGGGCTAAACGTTCGAACAGTACGGTACGAAAAACTATACGATAAAGGTCTAACTATGTAATAAATGCGACAGATTTTATGTTTTAGATTATACGGTAAAGAAAGAAACGAAAAAAAAACCGGAGGATTTTTATACACGACCCATCGATGCCATTTTTGTATGACGTACCGGGATAACGATCGATCGAATGTGAAAGAAGTTTATTTTGTTTTTCAAACGAAATAAAAATATAATTCTACGTGAATGTTAAATAACAGCAATTTTTTACGCACATTTTTCATTTCCATCTTGTTTTTTGATTAATAAACAAATTATGAGAGACATTGAACGAACGAAACGTATAATGTTTATATGTTTTTGTTTTTTTTTTCTCGGCGAAATATATTTCTCGATAAAAAAAAAATTCATGTTTCTAATCATTTTTATGACGGGAGTGTGTTGTCACAAAGTCATTCGCACAGTTTTAATTATAGGAATAACGAATATACTTTGCGATAATTATCTGAATTTAATAGTTTATAAAAACTGAGAGCATACATATGTGAAATAAATATCATTGAAATAAAGTTACTAAAATGCAATTTTCGAATAGAGTTCAATAGAACGTTTCAGTTTTAATGTTCGCGCTCATCAGTTTCCGGTATATGTTTTTCGTGATCAATCTAAGCGCCATGCATAGCTTTGTATAACCAATTTAAAGATACGATATATAATACAGGAACGAGTATTCTTTTAATAGAAAATTGAAGATTCATTGCGGCAAGTTGGCAACAAATATTAAAACAGTCCTTCAGTTTGTCTCGTCTCCATCATTGTATTAGGTTCGATTAATCTTGATCATTTTATCATATTTACGGCTGACGAGAGTGGAAGATCGCTGTCGCCCTTTGGCTGCGTTTGCGCACAATTTGTCGTTGGAGTCGCTGGTGAGAAACAACGTCGTCTATAGCTATGAATACTCTGCCGAGATGTTTCGCTTTCGCCACGGTCAAGGTAAATTATAGATTAATATTTCACTAAACGAATCATTGTGCGCAACAGTTGATTTTTACACAAGAGTTACGTAATCTTCGTTTGTATGTGCTTAGTTATGTTGATCAATCCGGGCGCCGTAACGCGAAACAATCCGAGACTACTGCATGTTTTTTACTGCGTCACACGCATGCGAACTGGGATTGGTCGACCCTGCATATCCATATATATATATAATTTTAGAGTACGCGCTGGCTAACGGAAGTGCGACATATACCGGATGCATACGTTTTGGCGCCATAAATTCGAACTGCCGATTAACGAAAAAAATTTCCTTGAATTTTCTTTCAGCTGGGAAGATGTTTGAAGCGATCTTATGTGACGAATACAACAATGGAGTATGAAAAATACGTCGAGACAACCGAAGATAATGGGGTGAGTCTCTCTGTTGTTATCGATTCTATTAGATATATCGAGATCTATTTGCAAAGTTCTGAAAACCTGCCCGGATTACTGTCAATAATATAATAGAAATTTTTAACTATTGGAAAAGGTAAAAATTATCACACTATGTCACGCCTCGACTCGAAATTCTCTATCGCTGGAAATGATGAAAATTATTCTGTGGAACTTGACCAGAGACGAGGATAAGGAGTCCGTGAGATCCATTGTAATCGCTGCAGAACCTGGCAAGATTTTTTCAGCTGGACATAATTTAAAAGAGTTGGTTGGTCGTCCGATATAATTACAAAAATACTCAAAATTTCTACGAGTGGCTTTTTTGTTATTTTCATTAATTTTATGTAACAGACGACCGAACAGGGTGGAAAATATCATCGGGAAGTTTTTGAAACGGCGACGGAACTGATGAAAGCTATCGCCGATTCTCCGGTTCCTATAATTGCCGCTGTCGATGGTTTAGCTGCTGCTGCTGGTTGCCAACTAGTTAGTGCATGCGACATCGCCATTTGCACCGAAAGAAGCAGTTTCTCGACACCAGGGTACGATTTCTCGCATACAAGCATATATCCCGAGAAACCATTACTCGAATTATGATCTTATTCTTCAATGGGATGTAATTTTCTAGCGCAAACTTTGGAATATTTTGCTCAACACCCGGCATTCCTCTGTCGCGAAGTGTTCCAAGAAAAGTGGCAGCCCATATGCTCTTCACAGGACTTCCGATTACAGCGGAAGAAGCGTACGCTGCCGGTCTCGTTAGCAAAGTCACAGCTAATGACAAACTTGGTAAAGCTCAAATTTCAATTAATCCAACGATAAACATATTTATGTCTATTTTCAACGAAATTTTGCATTTGTTTCATAAAAATTCTCAAGCTTCGGAATTAAAAACGATCACGGATGCCATAAGCTCGAAAAGTCGGTCGGTCGTTCGTTTGGGAAAGAATTTTTTGTACGAACAACGCGATCTCGATACACCATTGGCCTATGAACTTGGCGGTGAAATAATGGTGAAGAATTTGGAACTACGAGATGCCCAGGAAGGTATTCGAGGCTTTATTGAGAAACGGAAACCCGTGTGGTCTCATAACTTCCAGAAGGACGAATGAACGTAACGAATCCATGAGATTGACGAGTTAAACGCCATTTCTTCCAACTATTCAGACTGTGATAATAATTACAGTAGACTGTAAGATGTAAATGAAAAAAAAATATATTATTCTTTTGTTTCTTCAAATTGGAAGGTTTATTATTGTAATTCGATTACATCCTTGGAATAGCAGATATTAAAAGAGGGTTAAAACGGCATAATAATCGTCTCATTTTAATCACAAGTGAACATTGATTCTTTCATTTAAATGATTAGAATTAAGAGCTTGATTATGTTTCGTTATTGCAAGAAACAAATGAAAAATCCATAGATTCGAGGGACGGATCTTTCTCAAAGTTCTTCTGTAGCATCTTGCAATTGCAGTTTCATCTCTCGTGCCGAAGTGCACGAGATAAGAAAGAAGATATGCATGCAATTCGCGGATATTCTCGTCATTGCAGTTTCGAGACAAGAATCGATGAAGAGTGAGTGTTCGAGATCCGAAAAATAATGTCTTGGTTCGATCGCCTGGATTCCATCAACTTGGATATTAACATCGTACAAAATTTTTTGAGATTTAATTGTAAACAAAATCAAATTACTGCTGAATTAAATACACGATCTTGCGACGTTTTCAACACCTCTTGGACGACGTTAATCGTCGTTCTGCGCTCCGATAACCCAAACATACCTTTTGAACATGAACAGCAACTACAAGAAGCATATAGAACAAAACCATCCAGCTAAATTTTATGTCAAGAATATTTAAACTAAATCCAGCGTTGAATATTTTAACATAGTTTTGAAATAGTGCAAAAATACATGTGTATACTTTTTTATACACAAAATTTCTCTCGTATACACGTTTACGTTTACCCAACAATTTTCGACGATGGGATCATCGAGTTTTTGGCTTGGTCCACGTGTCATAAGAATATGATAACCTCGGCTTAGAAAAATATTTGTGTAACTGGACCTAGATACTATTGGGACATTGTGCGTAAGACCGGGTTATCGTATAATCAAGAGACTCGAGGTATCGAGGCAAGTTCGCACCGAGTGATCGCAAAAATAATGTTAATGGTAATGAAAACCCATTTGTGAATTATCCGACGAAATTGACTGTCATATGGAAATGAAAATAGAATCATGCTGATGGAAATATGCGACGCGACGTGATCGCCTACTTTGTTATCTAAATACGAAACATATAATGTGCGTTTATTTTTTGTTCCAGTGAGCTAAATATTACTCATCTGTCTAATCATTCGTGTCCTACATTAGACAAAGTCTGGTTCTTAAAAACGTATAAATGTAAGGATACGAGAGTGAAAAATCAGCTCGACAGTTTTCGTTCGACTGGAAGTTTGATAGATTAACTACGGGAAACTGTCCAAATTATGAATGTGTTTGTAAATAATGTTTACTCTTAAAATGGTCGATGTGAAAAAAAAGAAAATCGTTGTTATTCAAATGACGCGATTCTTCGCGTTAGATTGTTTTTTTCGATCGACCATCCTCTTAATCAGTAAAGTAGGGTGAAAACGTCATGAGTTTGACACCAAATCTACTATGACGCTTATGACGAGGAATACGTGACAAACTGCTCGTATACCGGGACGTTTATTACAGTCATAAGCACAATTTAAAAATCTGCGCAATTGAATATTTTTAAGCGTCTATAAACCAGCCAACTTCCGATCGGTTCGATCGAGTTTACTTTCAAACATTGCAGAATTTTACGAGAAACAACTGATAGGTAAGTAAGTATATGTTAGGTATTTCAAAAATTAGTTTAGGAAAACGATTTTCAACGTAGAGCAAACCTATATTTTTTATGTCATAAAATAAGTAAAATTTCGCATATTTTTCTCGTCAAACATGTTAATACTGAGTTAAAATAATATTTTGGAAACAAAAATATACATCTGAAGTATAAAAAATTTGTAAGTTTACGTCTCCTCCGCTGGAGAAAATAAAAATCGTTGGGCGAGCCATTGCAAAGTCCATAATAACAAATATGCTCGATCAGACGAATTACGAGATATCGTAATTCGTCTGATTTTTCTGAATTTCTGAATTTTTCGTCTTTCGATTCACCTTCGACGAATCTTGTTTGCCCTATCAAAAAATGTTAAGATATCCATGCTAGAATATTCGAGATTTTGATGACGCGCGAGAAGTCGGAACCTGGACCCCTGCGAATAAAATCAACGATTTCGTCGCTATTTATAGCAATGTCGAAAAATCGTCATAATTCCTCGGTGTTAATTATCTCCCTTCAGAGAATGTCGACAACGTATCTACATGCACGTAACGTATATAGACATATATATAGATATATATGCGAGAAACATTATCGTCTGGACGAAAGCCTTTGAGCTTCTGAAAGTTCGGTTGGGTCAGTGGGAGCTGCTGGGGAGGTTAGCGATAAGAAACGAGAAAGTTCATCGGGGTCCGTCAATGGCCGTTTTCAGGCGTCATAGCGAAGTAAGAGTCCCTCTCCCGTTGTTTTTGACCCCGGAGGAACTGATAAATTGAAGCGAACGAGCCGGCAGCGTTTCAGTGCAACGTGACAAACGCTCTTGATCGTTCAACTTTACCGTATCGTTAACAAATAATACGATTTTACATCGACACGAGAAAATCAGTGATACAACGCGACAATACGATCGTAGAAATAAGTAAAGCGCGATAGTGCGACAAGGAACTATCGAAGGAGACGAAAACAAAAGAAAACGTTTTTTTCGGAACAGTGACGAGAATATTTTTAATATTGTATCTCGATCGTTAACACGCTCGAAAGTTTGGTTGATGAACTGCCCGAGGTATATCGAGGGGGTCTGTATGAGATTCGCGGTGGACTCGAAGCAGGAGCCTTCGAGTATTCTGAAAAGTATCCGAAAAGTGACGGGAGGGTCGAGAAGGAAGTTAACGAAGCGCGAAATCACCAATTTGCTCTTCGACGATTGCGACGGTTAGTAAACGTACTTTTTGTAAAGGTGGCGTTTCCTACCTTACAGCTTACCTTTGTTGGCCACCAGGGGGCAGGCATGAACAGGATCCCTAGATCGGGAGTGGGTCACAAAGATGGATGCCCTATGCGACCTTCTTTCCTGACCTAATATTTCCCTTATCTAGAAACCTTGTTTCGCCCCCCCCCCCCCCCAAGGTCCCTAGATAATGGATATGAAGTAAACGAGCGAGGTCTTGGGCGGAAATAAACATCGACCGTTTCATTGAAACAAAAATCGATCGATAAACGAAATTATCATTACAATTCGTATCGGAGACAAAACAACATTTATCTTATAATGCTTTTAAATGCTTTAAAGATGTTATTTAAATCGTTTTTTAACAAGAGAAACATAAGTTTGGAATGAAAATGTTTTGGTTCCGGTTGTAAAATAATTTTTGCTACGTGATTTTAATTATAGAACACCTGGTGTCAATAAAAAAAAGTTCTTGAACGAAAATACTTAATCAAGCGTAGTTTCTAGAGAAGTTTCCTTTTCTTGAGTGTTTGCGTTTTTTGTCTTTAACCACAAGATTTGTACGGGATATTATTTCGCTAAATATTTACTTCTTCGCTTTGTTATCTTCAACAGGCTGCTTGAAAATGGCCGCGATACCGCACGGTGCTTTCGCCGCGCGTAAAGTCCGCGAGCGCAACGAGCGTCGCTTTCTCATCTCCAAGATGGAGAAGACGGGTGGCAATGACAAAGAGAGTAAACAAGACACCGGCTACTCGAAGAAGAATGCAAAGGAAGAGGGTAAGAAACATTTTTTGTCACTTTGAAATTTTTATTTTATTCTCGTCAAAAAAATGTTCAAAATTGTAAACGGTAGATAATGTATAGAAAAATATATCTAGAGGTCGAACGTGAACCGTGAAAGATAGAAAAATATATTCCTGGGTAAAAAAGTAATTTTGAGCATATTTTTATTAATCCCAATCTTGTAACACGTATTTACTTTCACGAGCAGTTTAAATTTAACCCGCGGTTATATCTGCTCAGTGGTCCATTGCGAAGTGATTTTTGACCTCATCACTTTTTTTTTTGTTAAATAACGAAGGGTTATCATTTATGTGAATTTCGGCAGCAGAATCGCTTAAATTCAGAACAGACACACTTCTTTCGGTGATAAAATAAATATAATACTTTTTTATCGTGATGCGATTAATAAAAATTAAATGGCATATTTCGGTAATTTAACAGGGAGAGAGCTGACACCACTGAAATATAACAGTAAACTAATGAACAGCATCTGGGGATTGTACAATCGATATTCCGTGCATAACTTCAAGAAAAACACCGATGGCGACGACGCGGCAATCGTGGCGGCACGTTGGGGGCCGGAGGTTCTACGCAACCGGCCCCCAACAACAACGGCTGTCGACAACATGGCCGCGGCTCATGTTCGGCAGTTCCTGGGTACTGGAAATGCTCGTCTCTGAATCATTCGTGCATTTCCTAAATGAAAAATTCAGAGGAACTGAACGAAGCGCTGAATGACCGAAAGTAGAGGTTAAAATCAACAATAAAATGTAAAAGAAAAAATAATACGCGATCCTTGTATAGGAATTGATCGTCCAGACTTTCAGGAGTATCGACAATCAGTCCGACTTACAGCTGGCGCTCAAAAAACTTTGTGATTCTTCCCATATGTGATAAACGATAAATAAACATTTATGACTGACGTAAGAAAAACGGAATTATTTTTTTTACTTCATATTTCCTATTTATTTCCAATTCGTGTATTGCTTTTATTATTAGTCAAACTTATTTACAAAACTATAAATACTTTCTTTCGGCTTCGAGCATGCAACTTTATCTTGCATCGTTCGAAGGCTTGAAAGGGTGGATGAGCATTTTTCAAAATTTTCTTTAATCTATTATAGATTACAAGAAACGCTTTCCTTTCTATACATAAATCTTAAGATATTAATTAGTGTGTGAAATAGCAAAAAATATTTTCTCCGCTTACGCTAGTTTGCATATTAAACGTTATTCTTGGCGATTTTTATAAATAAATGCTGAATATCAGAACAACTGAAAAAGATTCAGTGATAAAAATGTGGAACTACGCATTGTTCGTCCTTGACTCAAGTAAAGTTCAGATTAATGCAAAACATCTTTACTTTAATACGTTGGGATTATGTTCTTTGCGATGATTTTCTTTTTAAACTCATTGGCCTCAACAAGAAGTTGGTAAAATAACAACCGAATATCATTGGTCAAACGAAAAATTTAGGCACCTCTTACATTCGGTTTTTCGATCACCACGTGTCGAGAACAATTCCAAACTATTTTCTCCCGCTTCAAGACCTAGTGGTGCCATCTTTGTGTTTACGGTTGAAGCTCGTACTCGCTACGATTACCCCACTACGTCACGCTGAATCTTCTATTTCTATAGCATTACTGTCATGAGTAATGACGTTTCCTCCTATTGTTGGCATAGTTGCACGTTGAAATTACATTAAAATAGATAATAAAAAAAACATACAATAAAACCAAAACAATTGGGTAGAATAGTATAGGTTATAATCCTTCATCGATGCGATTTTCAAGATAATATGAGCAGAACAAATCATCAATTACCGAATCTCGACAAACTCTTCAAGGATGAAGACGAACAAGATTTTGCACCTCTCGGCGGGTATGTCTCGTGTTACACGCACTCGTAATAATTTTTTGTGATTATACATATCGCGCGTAAATAAATATATTGTACCATAGTGAAAAATGTCATTTGTTGTAATATTTTACCTTGTCAAAAACTCAGTGGGTAAGCAGATTTCCTGTTCACGAATGGCCGACATGTACTGGGTGTCCTGATAAGAAACCACCCTCGAATATCAAATTGCTTTCACGAACAAAAGAATCGCTATTTTTTATTTCACAGATCGAACTTAGCCGCAATTTTCGGTACTCCGCAAAAGCCTAACGATGTATCTACGACGCTCAAGCAACCTTCGCAAAAAAAGCCGAGCAGTGGGAGAAGCACTCCTCAAGCTATCCAACAGCAAGCGAACAAGACTGAAGTTATCGTGGCAAAAGCCGTGGTTGCATACAAATTGTAAGAATTGGCATTAAAATACGACAATAACTGAATAAGTCATATTTACTTTTCTTTGAGTTAAGAAAAATCATAATTACAGGCAAAATGGCCAATATTCTTTGGTCGGAAAACTGGGTATAGCACTCACGGGTAACGCAACAGCCCATGTGTATCAAATAATATTATACCGAAGCAAGCAAGAGCACATTTCAATCGTGACTCTGACGCCTGACTTTTCTTACACAATTCGTGAGAACAATTATGCGACTTTTACAAGCATTTCCGACGGCAATATTGAAACTTGGTCGATTCTCTTCGACGATGAAAATTCATGCATCGAATTTGCTCGCGAAGTCGGAGTCTCGAGATTTCTTTCAAGACAGACAAAAACACACGATTCTGTGTTTTATCAGAATTTAAGTGTTCAGAATGAAGATAATGATGCCAAGGAAAATGACAAAATCACCGTGAAAACTATAATTTGTACGAGTCTCGGTCAGCCTTTGAAAATTGATGGTTCGTCTGCGCAAACGATGAACGTCGAGATATCTCAAGACGACAATTGGGAAAAATCTCTACTAAACTCAAGCAAAGGTCTCAAAAGATTGTTGATATTACCACCGAGTAAACAAATAAGTTTGGGGCCTGGATTTCCGCGAGAAAAAGAAATAATTATGGAAATCGAGGTAATGGATATTAACAGACCCGAAATTCGAAGTTCGCCTATCACTAAACCTCCAATGTCTACCGGTAAAGCTTCGATACTATCCAGAATGGCAAGAATGGGTCAATCCATGATACCAAAAATTCCAACATCGACTACGACCGATTCCGATACCGAGGTAAAAAATTACATATTATCCCTGAATCCTATTCTCGAAACTACTGTTTTCTCTTGTTGTTTTGTCTGTCCAGGAAGAGATTCACGTAAAATCACCACGACGGTTGAAGGTAAGTCGAACGATCGAGACGAATATTGAAATTTCATGGAACAAGTGGTTGAATAATTTTGTTTAGACCGAAGTCGCTGCTTCTCATGCATCAAAACATCAATCCCAGCAATCTCAGGAATTGTCGGAAGAAGCTACTCCGAGCCCAAGGGTTCTAATTCCAAAAAGCATCGTACCTACTAACGCGCCCTTAGCTCCAAGGCCGATAATGCCCTCTTCCAGTTTCGCGACTACTTGGCCAACTGGTCCTATTCAACAACACTACATTACAATGGATGGTCAATATTATCCGGTTCATCAGCCTACCGTGACTCAACCGATTTCAGGCGGAATGGATCCAAACATCAATGTTTTTTTGTCAGAAACAAGAACTCAGAATAGTGAAATTCGTATGGGAATGTCGAAGATAGCTGATAACGTGCAGAAATTACTTGACAAGGTAGAAAATGGATTGGAAATTCTCGAGACGTAGTATTAATTATTAAACCTGTATAGTTTAATATCAATGGTATTGGAGATAAAATTCTCGCAAGATTTGTTTCCATGGGGAAGCAAACAATTGATGTCTTCGCGCATCTGGGCATTATATGTCATTCATTATAGTTTCACGTTCTTGAAGTTCAAAGTGCCTCGTCACCGATGAACGAACGAGCCATGGAAACATCATTGAAGATGCTGATGGCTCTGAATGCGTCAAAAATCGATAATAGAGGAGAAATTGCGACGAATGGTAAAAATATATCGAACAACGAGTTGGCACCTTTGAATACAAATCGATCAAACGATTTAGAGAAAGAGAGGAGCCTTGAAAAAGAATTGGACAAAGCTAAAGGTAACACAAAAACGACCAAATTGTCAACATTTCGACGTTGTAATCAAAATTTTATAATCTCGAAAATCTACAGTAAAACGGAGGTTTAAGTCGCGAAGTATTTTTGAGAATTGAAATATTTCAGTATCCCTGGAAGAACAAGCCGCTAAAATTGAGAAACTCGAAGGGGAAAAAAGAGAATGTAGCAACGAAAAGTCCGAGTGTGATGGAAAAATCGAGCGTTTGGAAAAGTCACTTGCCGAAGCGCAAATTGCATTACAAAAGTCTCTTATGGATCTCAAAACCGCTAACGAATCGGCCATTCGCCAACAGCGGGATAATGCCGTGTTGGAGGCAAAAATTTTGAAGCTCGATGCCGAAAAAGATTTTCTGGAGAAAGCTGCTACTAACGCATTGTCGGAGAAAAGAGAAACTGTGCACGTAAGTTCGATAAAGGAACCCCATGCATTAATAGAAAGCTCGAATGATAACAAGAATGTACGTCCAGTTTATCAGAATTAGTAATTAAATTGATAATGAACGATTAAAAATTTAATATCAACGCGAGAATTGAGTAAATTTGATTCGTATTAACAAACAGGTAAACGAAAAAACTATGGACATTAAACGTATAATGAACAAGACTTATCAGACCCTGTTGGCAAAATTCACAGAGGAATCTTATACGACCGAATTCATCAAACAGACCATGGCGATCACCATAAGGGTAATGGAAATTGAAAATATATCGTCATTGACCATAATTCGATGAATATATTAATTTCATTCCCGTTCTGATCTTCAGAATATCACTTTGCAAGTTTTGAAAGAAGGAAGCAGCGAGGAATTAGCGGATTCCACCGCCAAAACGGAAGTGAAAGATTCAAGAAATACTTCGGACGAGTCAAAAATTAAGTTGACCGATGTTGTTCCAGATCCCAGGTTATATACGGAGGCGAAAAATACATCGTTAACGTTGCCGGAAATAAATTCTTTGTCATCGTCTCTAAGCGTATGAAAGATCTATGCAATTTTTCTAAATTCTACAATTCGAACGAAACTAAATGATTTATTTCCGGGGTTTGAACGTTATCTTTAATTTTCAGGTAATACCTGCCGTTCAAGAAGAGCCACCACCTATTCCACCCATGGATCTCGATCCTAACGATGGCGACTGGCTTCCTTAACAAATTGCCCTAATTTTACAAAGATCTATCCTGTAATCTCAAACTTTCAAGATATCAGTTTGTATTTAATGAAAAATTACATGAAAAATGTAAATGTTGTAATGGATGAAGAAAAAAAAATATATAATTATTTTAATAAACAAATACAGATTCTATGATCCAGATTTGTGTCTCGATTTGTTGACGTTTATAATAAAAAAAATAAACCCAAATATATTTTGCATGAAAGAAAAAAATACAATTATACGAATAAATAAAAAATATCTAGTCGATCGCGACCAATTGTCGGTCGAAAAACCGAGCTGGCGGGAACGCTACGCGTGACGTTTTTTGCGGGACACCCGTTGCATAGGACCGATGATATAAAGGTTTTTGTTAGCAAAAGAAATTCGGCAATTCTGATACACTTAAGTTTTTTTGTATCTACAAGGAGTGCGCGACTGAATTTTCGTCGCAGCAACGGTCCCAGGATTAATAATTTTTATCGCTATACGAAATAAGACAAATTGGTGAAAGGAAAATTTATTACTACTGAAAGAGTCATTGGGAAACGACAGATGCGCCGTTTTCTCACATCTCGTCCTGTCTTCGAGTTAAACGCGATGAACCAAGGTACGTTGATGGATGTTCAACTTCTCATAGTTTATTAAAGAATCGTAAGTTTTCCGAAATGACGAAAGCTTAATTAGGAAAATTGAAAGACCGTTATTGATAAACAGCGTGCCGCCTAGAAGTGACGGTCCGCGAGTGTTATATCCGTCTCACGAGAAAAGCTTTTCGTCTGTGCTCACGGTCAACCATCTTGGCTTCTGCCACGCCAATCAAACCTTCGACTTAACCTCTCGTGCATAGAGATTTACGGAAAAGAACGGAAAAAGAAATAAGAATGCACGATGATGAAACTTGATTCTTTATACGAAACAAATCGTCGATGAGATTTTCTTTTAATTTTTTCAGATGGAAGTAGCGTCGGTTTCTTTGTTTCGTTGATAAACGAAACACTATTATCATCCAAAACGCGATTCATTGATAAATTTCCTTTTTAGTTTATTTCGAGAATGATTCGTAGCTTTGATTATCTCTTTGTGCGTTATTTTCATGGCGTTTATTCACCCTCGTTAATTCTTTCAATGATATCAAATATAATGTCAGAGTTGCAGAAGAATTCGAAATTTATTGATCACAGGTCATTAACAAGCAAATCTACCATGGATTCGAGCACAGCCGAGGTCGAAATGGGCTTTCGTCTTGGAGAATTGTTCGATAGTTACGAGGATTTAGAGAGAAAACTAGAACGCTTCTCGAAACACAGTCTTGTCCACTACTGGAGGCGAGACAGTAGAACAGTAAGCGGGGCTCATATGAAGACCGCTAGACCTATCAGCGAAAGATTGAAATATTATTCGGTTAAATATGCATGTATCTATGGTGGACAAAAATTTCTGCCCCGAGGCGCTGGACGAAGACAATCCCAGTAACTGCGACTCAATCTTTTTCACAACTTCCAGAAATTAGCGTTCCTAACTTTATTTAAATCTATTCAATCCGTAGATCGATTAGAACGAATTGTCCCGCTCACATAATGCTAAGAGCTTCCAAGGATGGAACTAAGCTCGAAGTGACCAGTGTCAATAACGAGCACAACCATGAAATTTCTGAAGTAATTCTCATAAATTTTCTACTCTGATTTACTAAAGTTCTTCTCTCAAAAGGAATTTTTCATTCAAACTTCAATAATCGAACAATTATTTATCTTCTTTTTTTCAGGAATTATTCAAAAAACTTCCTCAAGAACGTAAACTTTGCGGCGAAATAAAGCAAGAAGTTCAGGACCTTATGCAGCTGCATATCGATCGAAAACGGCTCAAGGAATACGTTCGCTTGAGAACTAACAAAGTTTTACGATCGAAAGACCTTTTTAATATTGCAGCTGCTAATAAAGTAAAGCGTGAGATCACACCGGAGCGAGCTTATCATTTATTCAAGAGAATTCACGACTTGGAAAGCTTGCAACGTCTTGAAACAACCAGATGTTATTCCGAATCCGAGGATGAAATCGCACAGACGATAAAGAGAATCAAGAAAGAACAAGAATCACCTTGGGGCCAAGATGTCCGTAAATCGAATAAAAACATCTCAATTATGCTTAAACAGTCATATCCAAAAATTAACTTTGATAAAATTGAAGAAAAATTCGTTTTATAACTCTCTCTTTCGCACAAACATTGCTTTTAATTCAATATTTTCAGACTTTGATCAATTAATTTTTCATAATTTCACGAAGATGTCCTTTTTAAAACCAAGAAACTTGACTAAAGGTGTTATTTATTCCTCTGATTTCGTATACAGGGATTATCAGCGGAATTGGAAGGAAGCGAAGGAAACGAGGGCGAGGACTCGTACGGCGCTCAGTTGGCGCAAGAAGAAGTTGTTGACGATATGGATACGTCGCAAGGACAGTTATTGACATCAAATGCCGAGGGTGATATCATAACGGCGAATGGAGAGATCGTTAGTGATCTAGTGATGGAAGACGGAGATCCTTCGGTCATAGTAGAATCTATCGTAAATGCTGACGGTTCGGTATTCGTCGATGAGCAGGACTTCAATAATTACTGTAACAATCATCTAACTCACGCCGTCGACGATAGTCATTCGCCGGGTGGACAAGGTAAGTTTACCATCCGCACGGTACGAGCCATTTACATTCATCCTTGTAAGGTTCATTTTCGACGATGCTATTTAATGCTGGTTATTCGTTTTAAGTTTTAGATATCGAGACTATGGCTCCAGTGGAAATATCTAAAGTTCACACGACTACGATGAGTCCGAGTCATCAGAGTCGGCCGCCATCGCACGAGTCGCATATTGATGATAAATCGGCGGCAGTTCTGAACGATTCGGCAGATTCGAGAATCTGGATAATGAAGGAAGCCACGGCCGTTGACACGGAACCGGACAGTGCGCCAGAGAACGATTTGGCGAATAGTATGAAAATCGCGAAAACCGTTAACGAACCGGAAGTCTCCGAGGTCGTATTTTCGGAAGAGGCGAGCCATCAATTGTTACAGGAACAATTAGCTGTTTTACGAGCCGAGAAGGGAAAGCTTTATCACGAGACTGAAATGCTCAAATTGAAGAAAGACAAACTCAAGCTTCAGATGAATTGTTACACGAATGAAATACGAAAACAAGAAATGGAGAAAGAAAAGTTGAGACTCGAGATAAAGTTGCTACAGTCGAAAGTTGTGGAGGACGCTAACGATGTTTCTCACTATATATTCGTACCTTGAGGATACAATGGCGATAAGGAGCGAAATCGGAAAAACAAATAAACGACAATGATTTATCACATGTACATATTTAACCGAGGGAAAGATGATGCGATTACATTTTATAAAAAAAAAATGGCGCCGATTAAAATCGTCATTGTCACCGAATATTCGTTGGAAAATAGCTGTGTTACTAAATAAGGAACGATTGTGTTTTCTTGTCTCCCTCGCATCGCAACACAATTCTGGCTAGACAAGTTAAATAAATTATTTTCTAAACTTGTATTTCCTACTTTTCTGCCTGCTACGCCAAAGCAATCGTTCTCAAGTCTATTTTTTGTCTCCCAACATGCAATCTTTACATTTTTTGTTTGTTCTTTCCTTATGTGTAAGAAAAGATCATTTTTCGGAATTTCATACAAGAGAATCGACATTTTTTATAAAATACCGAATTTTATTCGATCTTAAAATTGTTGAAAAGTACGTGTAAACCTTTATTCTTGAATGAACTTAAAGAAAACAAGCTTGATGATTTTTATTTGCATTAATTTTCAAGTTAACTGAAAATTGTATCGTTATAAGAACATAGTCGGTCCCACAAAAATGAGATCAGTTCACCGTTTGGCCACATAGGTGTCGCGTCGACCATCTAACCTTTCATGTTTTAGCTTCTAACCCTTATAAACCCAGTGTTCTGAAACAAAAAAACAATATTAATAAATTGCAGTCTGCTCGTAGATTTCGGAAAACAATAACAGAATTTATAATTCTTGTTTTATGTGCCAGTCCGAGCTATTATTTTACTTTAGAACACACATTGATGGTGGATATTGTTCTTTTAAAAACCGGCGTTGATTGAATATTTCTGCCCCGGATCGCCGTATAAATTTGTATAGTTAGATTGTAGGTTAGATCCAGAGTAGCTTTTATAGACTAAAAAAATGTACAAAAAATCGGTTAAATTGTTAACATCCGTGTCTTTTCACAATTTGCCAGGTAAGTAACGAGTATCGCTATCTCAAATCTCAAATTTTATTAAATCTATATGATAATAAAATAGAAACATCGGTCATTTTTACTTTTCCGAATTATTCCGATCGCAAATATTTAAAGAATTATAATATCCTACGATTTACGAATTCACAGCGCTCCTAGGACATCATGTTCGTAACGAGAGTACGAAAATTGTTCAAAATTGGGACTTGTTGAGCGCCGTTTGTCTGGAACGTCATCCAGTAATCATCAAATCCATGACGGAGCTCGAGACGAAATTTCAGAAAATGCTCGACGACATACAGTTCGAGAACAGCATGAAAAGTGATCACGAGCTAAGAATGGAGGGCGAACAAAAGCAATTGGAATTACAGAAAAAGGGTCTCCTAGACGTAGACTTGGATGTAGCAGTGAAGCAGATGGCTCAAGACCTCGAGGATACCGGCGAAGCGGAATTGGCCGCTTTCAATTTTGCGCCTCGTATCACAGAAGCCGATAAGAAGAATATTAAAAATTCCTTGGAGCGAAAGTTAGACAAATGTCTAGTTCTGCTTGTTGAACAAAACATCGGTAACGAGAGTTTTTGGCTGCCTCCTCAAGGCAACAGAGCAGAAGGCGAAACAATGAGACAGGTAAATACACTTTACCTGTGCATTCTAACCATTTGGGCCAAAAAACATATTCAATTTGTTTCTATAAAATTTACGCTTGATTTTTGTGTTGGTAGATTATAAACTTTACATTTTTAATAAATTTTACATTTTTAATAAATTTTACGTTTTTAATAAATTTTACGTTTTTAATAAATTTTACATTTTTAATAAATTTTACATTTTTAATAAATGTTACGTTTTTAATCAATTTTACATTTTTAATAAATTTTACGTTTTTAATAAATTTTACATTTTTAATAAATTTTACGTTTGTAATAAATTTTACGTTTTTAATCAATTTTACGTTTTTAATAAATTTTACATTTTTAATAAATTTTACGTTTTTAATAAATTTTACATTTTTAATAAATTTTACGTTTTTAATAAATTTTACGTTTTTAATCAATTTTACATTTTTAATAAATTTTACATTTTTAATCAATTTTACGTTTTTAATAAATTTTACATTTTTAATTAATTTTACATTTTTAATAAATTTTACATTTTTAATAAATTTTGTCAACAGGCGGCAGAACGGGTATTAAAGGAGACCTGTGGCGATGATCTTAAAGTAAGAATTTATGGCAACGCACCGATGGGAGTATACAAATATGTATATCCAAAAACGGTTCGTGAAAACGGAAAGCATGGAGCTAAGATATTCTATTACTTGGCGAGGTATTTGGACGGTAGCATACCCGAAACGGTCAAACATCAATGGCTGGACAGAAAAGAACTCGAGCGAACAATGCCTCTGCCAATTCACAAGAGCGTCTCGATGTTTCTCATCAGCGATTAGAAACGCTCGATGCTCGAATGATACAATTCATTCGAATTATATAGTCCGTTACAAAATTACAAATACCAAATGAAATTTGTAAATACACAATCTTCTATAAGGCGATCATTTTTTTCTTTAATCCTTTAAAGATAATAAATATTTACAATACAGAAGTTTCTTTACTTCTTCTAGTCTTCAAAATCGTCCGCTTCTTTTCCGTCCGGTGTACTTCGTATCTTCGCGCGTATCTTTGCCCTGCCTTCGCCTTCGTTCTTTCTTCTCGATGATCCAGTCGCGACTCTTCTTCAGAGACTTTCCTCTAGCTTTTTTCATCTGTTCCCTGTAAGAATAAATACAAAAAATTATACCGGTACGTTGGATCAGCGTGAAGGACTATGCAGCCACAAAAAATATGACGATTAATGGAATTTCGAGGTCTAAAAAAAATTTTTTTTAAATCCTTTGAATGACGAGTACAAAAAAAATGTTGGACTCTAACCTTCTGGTTGTGTAATTGACGGTTGAACCGTCATTCTCAGTGCCTATAGCTTTGGGTAGCGGCATCGATCCACCAGTCATCAATACTAGAAAGAATTTCTTTGCCTTCGTACTGTTTGGATAATCCACGACGACACCGCCATAAAAACCAGCTTTTGTAGCTTGAGTCGTTACCAACTCTATCTGATCGCTGTTTTCTGGATAAAATTGAAACACCGCTCTGGCGCTACGTGTAAGACTCGCGAATAATGTTGAGAAAAAAGTGTACAATCGTTTCACAGGATTGTGAGACGTTTTGTCGGCATTACAAAGCCATTGGAGAGCGGAAATACTGACCGCTCCGTCGAAAGTACCGGCTCTGAATGGCATACCTTGTCCCATATCGTTTAGAATCAAATCACCTTCTACTTCTCGTTCTCGCGCTACGTCTACGACCAAAAGATATTATTACAGTGGGAAAGTAAGATAAAAGACTTTTTATTTTTTTTTCTAATTAAATTCTTACTCAGCATCGCGGGTGAGATGTCTGCTCCAATCCAGATGTGCCCTTGTTCTTCTAAAACGCTTCCGCTAAGGCCGGAGCCACAACCAATGTCTAATAGAAAACACGGTACATCCTCGGGGAGTAGTAGAAGTTCGATGGCGCGTTCGCACATCTGAACTTGAATGTCCATCATGCGAGAGCTAAAGTAATCGAATAATCATGCAAAAAATCAAATCGTCAAATTTGCGGCGTGCTTGTAACGAATGAAGAGGAAAGTTCATAAAAGAATTCGGGTTATATGCTGTTAGTAACTAAATTATTTAATTAAACATTAAATTAAAGAGTTAATAACAAAATAGTAATGTTATAGGTTAGTTATTTAAGGGGTACTTTTAATATTTGCACTCGAATAATACATACGTACTTTTGAGTGTATTTTCTGGCTTCTTCTTCATTGTAAAACTACAAAAAATATAAAAATATAACGAACCCAATTGCGATAAGAGGTTATGTTTATGAACGAATTAATAGTGTTGTAATATTATGAATTGCGATTGATTTGTACCACTTCCGGTGGTGCCAGATGCTCCGGTCTTCTTGACATGTTTGAATCTCAATTTAATAACAGGAAAATCAAATAATTCGATATGGAGTGACACTACACGTGTTTTTAGACGAGGTTAATATTGAGTGTTGACCAGTGTTGACATGCTCATCAGGCGGATCGCGTTTCTCTTTGGTATTTTTGAAAAACATTCCAACGTTTGGCGCCCTCTTTAGGAATTACCGCGGGTTGCTCAAGAATAAATATCGTGTATGCATTTAAACATTCTTTAACTTTGATTCGAGATAAATGTGGGTGCAGACAGGTGTGAAAACGTATCTGGTGCAAACTTGGCAGTCTATGAGTGATCCATAACACCTTCGGTATAATTATCTTGTAATGTTTCGTTATATTTGGAAAAGTTAAAAAATGAATAACACGAGAATGCAGTCCGTTGATTCCTGGATCCTAGATGAGGGAATTAGAATTGCCGTTGACCGCGCTGGCGTCGGGATCGTGGCTTTTTCCCGCGGCAATGGGTGCTGTGCTGCTGGTTAGTTGGTCTGGTGACGGGTAAAAGAAAATTCGTTTACATGTCGTAAATCGTGGCAACATGTTTGTGGAAAATCTCAAAAATGATTTCTACAACGTAATACAGGGGAAGGTAAGTCTTCGATTGTCAACTGATACTTCGTACGAGCTGCGAACGCCTTATTTGTTTACCTCATTATCGTTAAGGTTAAGCGGTATTCTATATGGGAGTGTTTGATATAAATCTGATTATTTCACGATGCTCGTGAAAAACTATTCTGAAAAAGCCTATCATGCTTTTTCCGAGATCCTCGAATTTCGTATAATATCGCTCTGACAATCCTCGGAATTTGCGAATTGGACCGCGAGTCTTTGTCATTGTCTCGACACTCACGTTTTTCGTTGGTTTTTTCAAAGCGTTTATTT
This sequence comes from Netelia inedita, assembly GCA_964017225.1. Lineage (NCBI taxonomy): Eukaryota > Metazoa > Arthropoda > Insecta > Hymenoptera > Ichneumonidae > Netelia > Netelia inedita. Next base: position 36,941,635 of record OZ024920.1, on the reverse strand, counting down.
TACCGAATTGTTTGTTCCAATTACTTTTTACGTTAATCCTCTTGAATATCATGTTCCTTATTATTCAATCTTGTGAAAAATATTTTTTATAATTACCAACGGAATGATAAAATTTTATTTTTTTAATTATAAAATTTCTTATTCAAAGTGTGAATAATTGTTTTAAAGAGTTGTCTGGTGCTGGCAAACTTTGACGTCGATGCTATCTGTGCCTGCAAGATATTGCAGTTTTTGTTTAAAAATGACAATATGGTGTACACCCTTGTTCCGGTGCAGGGACAAGAAGCAATGTTACGAGCGTACGAGGAAAACGCGAAAGAGGTAATTAATCGATCGAGTCGAATACAGTTTACTATTTGATTCGATCCATCGAGTCGAGTGGTAAATAGCTATGGTCGCTATCATAGCCATCGTTCTGGCATGATTATTTTTGTTTAGACAAAATACGTAATTATGGTGAATTGTGGAGGAAACGTTGACGTCGTCGAGCTTCTTCAACCATCCGAGGAAACAGTATTTTTTATAATAGATAGCCATAGACCCTACGATCTGCCAAACATTTATTCTGAGAATCAAGTGCGCATACTCCATAAACCGGATGATGACGATGATATACCGGAATACCACGAAATCTACAAGGACGATACGGTGAGCAATATTTTGTATATTTTGTCTCAAATATGCTTGTAACGTCCGTGCACAATTCTATTGTATAATCGATATTCCTATTTCCTCAGTCGGATGAAGAAGAGGTCAACGATGAGTCGGATGATGAGGGTGAATCACGGATTTCAAAGCGCCGGAGATTGAACGAGGAAGATATTCTAAAGAGACGAGAAAGACGGCAATGGGAAGAGCACAGAGACGCGATAATATTCAATTACACTCAGTACAGCTATTACGGAAAATCTGTAAGAGTCGCTAATATCAAAGAAACATTACATTTTTCCTATAGCTGGGTTAACTATTCGTTTAATCTTGTAACAATTATATTAACCTATTTTTCTTACTTTTAAAATGAAAAAATTACAATTCTCTCATTTGTTCACAGAGTGCCGTGATGATGTTTGAAATGGCCTGGAAGATGTCAAAAGATAGTCTCGACATGGCTTGGTGGGCCATTATCGGCGCTACCGAGCAAGCGATGCTTCACAAAATCGAGACGAGGGTAAGCGTTCTCGAAGCGGGTAGTTTGCAGAGTCACGTGTCTCGATTGAATCACAAACAGGGGGTTGACCTAGAAACTCAGCAACAGAGTGCCGTAAAGGTCACTTACGATCGAGAGTATCCTTACTTACGAACAGTTTTTCATTGAAAGTCAATTTTGGTATTGGAATTATTTTTCTTACCTGCGTCTCGCAGTCTTCAATTAGCTCTCTATCGTCACTGGACCGTCGAAGCTAGTCTCAAACATTCGACGCCGACCGCAGTTGCGTTACGTCTTTGGTCACATCGTGGTGAAAAACGCCTGAGAGAATTACTCGCAGAAATGGGTTTGCCACTCGTCCAGTCGCGACAAAGATTTTCTTCGATGGATCTCAATCTCAGAAAAGAATTTCGACAGATGATTGAAAAGATCGCGGGCAAATATAACGTTGAGAGTGTCGTCGGAGCTAGTTTTTCCCTCCAATATGGCTATAGGTTTAAATATTGCGCCTCTGATATTGTATACGCGATGCTGGCACTTCTTGAACCGTCGGTAAGTTCACGCAAGATCTTCGATACTTTCAATATTTTCAATCGGTCAATTCTAAATGTTTTATAGTCATTGTCTTGCCGGAAGATTTACAAAAAAAACGTTTATTACACATTTTAACGATCGTTTTTGTCATATTCACTCGAGACGAGGGAAAGTCAACCGCAGCACTGTTTCCTCGATGCCTTGGATTGTCTCTCGCGAATGAAGAAGGAAGTTCTCGAGCGGGGTATCGATAAGGCTAAACTAATGCTGTGCAACATTTATAAAACGGCCCAAAGTATCCTCGAGATGAAACAAGTCATGAACATGGGCTCGCTTCTGTATGTTACAATGCCCGAGGGTACTCCTGACAGTAGACTCTTTGCTCATCCTCATGCATTGATGATGCTTGCGCAATTCATGCTTCGGGCGTACGTCAAGGTATCGAGAAATAGACGAGCGAACACGTGGGCTCTTGTAGCATCGGCAATTTTCGATGCCGAGGAAGGCACGAGTCTGATCGTCGGTGTGCCACCAATTTGCGAAGATCCACCAAGAAGGCGAGTTATACAAGAGACGAATATAAATATCGATTTATTATTTCGTACTATCGATTACTCTAAACTTTTGTCTTCTTGATTTTCAGTTTGTTTGGTCAAGCTTTTCTTAAAACCGCCGAGAGTGCCCGTTGTCACATTGAAACGGACTACTTCGACACAACATGTGAGTCTTAACGATCGTATACTGTTCGCGTTATTCGCGAAATTACAATAACGCTCATGGTTTTATTTTTTAGTTATAAGACTGAAGACCGAGGAACGAGGCAAGTTCTTCGACTCCCTGGCAAATCTACTCTCGAATGCTTGAAGCATAGGAGATTGATTTCTTTTTTTTATGTAGAAGAAAAGCGCCTGATGAGTATCTTCTCTCGAAGTAGAGAGGATGACAAAAAATGACGTACCTTCGTAAGCGATTTAGTTTTTAATTCTTCGGACCAACGGAATGAACTTTAAACTTGGAACGATCGAGAGTTTCGTACGATACGGGTTTATCGTGCATTTGCTTCACAAATATGTACATAAGCAACGTAAAGAAATTTGTGCATTTTTGTTTTTAAGTACCAGCGACAAATTTAGCTTTAACTTTCCGTTTAGAATTGTACAACTTTTTTTTTCTCTTAGCTAATTTCTTTTTCTTTTTAAATACCGATTGTACAGTTTTTGTATAGAGTTATGCGCGTACGAGAATCAGCTATTTCGTCATACCGCCGTCCCGAAACGCGAGCGTTTGATCAAATTTATTTAATATCACGCGTATAATTCTGTCCCGGTCGACACCGGCACCACATCGATCTTCGTTTCAATAAGCGACAACGTGTGAATTTTTAAATTCAACGTCGTCTATACACTCGGGTGTTTCCATTCAACGAGAATAAGTCGAGTCTAATCATTGTTTTCAAGAAAGAAAAAAGAAAAAAAATCGGAACGGTTCGCGATTGGTCATATATCTGACTTTCCTACAATAATGATATTTTTTTATACCCCGTGACATAGAAACGAACGATTTAACGAAGGTTTACAGTGTGTCAATGAATTCAAGAATCGTTTGTCGTCAACTTACTCGTAATTGTACATAATACTGATCTATTTTTAAGAGTGATATTAGAACTAAGACGCGCATCGAACATAGAACCGTTTCCTTTTTGTAAAAAAAAAAAAAAAAAAAATAATAAATGACACAAAAATCCTCGCGACGTAAAATTTAGAGGCAGCCGAACACAGCACAAATTAATTGAGATAATAAATTCGCATGTTTAATTAAAATATTAATCCCGAAAGGAAAGAAAAAAAACACGTTTCTCTACTATTTTTTCTACTCGTACATTATTTTCATACAGTAATTTCTCGGTGTTCGTACACACTTATACGAGAGCAGCTGGATGGTTAATTTCGTTTACTTTTTTTGTTTTATCTTCGATTTTTATATCATCTATTGTACATGTGTTCGCGCTTATTCTTAAACATAATGCAAATACATTGTTTTGTACAGTTCGCACGGTGACGTTCTCGTACTATCACGATCTTTAGGCAGAGACGATAGCCTCGCTCTTCGATGTTCTGCGAATCGATGAGATTTTGTTTGTCGTCATCTTGTCGTTTCTAAAGCCATCGACGAATTGTTGTACGGAATCTACCGTTATCTCGGCACCGTCCTCCATTACGGCGTAAACTCCTCGCGGTATATCGATCGCCGTCAGCAACGGCACCGCGTCGTCCAGTCCTACGAATTCACGTAGAATGTCCGACGTTTCGCACTGCTGCAATAAGAAAAACATAGTAAAAAATGTACAAAACATCGTCTTCTGCTTTTTCAAAGCTCTTAAAACCCGAAAGATTTTCAACATTTTCATCGAACTTTGTTTAATGAAATGTTTGTAGGACGTAACATATATTATAATAGAGATTGTTTCGAACGAACTCACGTCTAGTGCGATGTAAAACTGTAGAGTGCCATCGGGATCGTCGTAGTTCGGATCGTAGTCCGGTCTGTCTCTTCTATAGGATTCAGCCGCCGGCAACAGGACACTCTCGCCGAAATGAACTTCGCAGTCTTCGCCCTCTGCGAAGCAACGTTCTCATCGATTAATATAGCCGGATAATTGAAATTATAAAGGAGAAATCCTTCGTACCCACCAACGAAAAGAATTATTGCTGGCGCGTCGTGCAACGATGTTGCGTATTTCTCCGTCAAGATATTCACCAGTCTCGTTGTCCATGGAAAGTTCTAAAATATTCGAGAAAACCTCGGTGAGATAATTATTGCCATATTTTTATTATTGCATGGTTCGTATTAATGTAAGTATTTAAAAAAATATATATTTTTCAGTTACCAAGCCTTCGGGATCTTCGAGAAGTTCCGCTCGTCCTTCGAGGGTGATTATGTTGTCACGAGTGTCCAGAATAACGAGAGTGGGAATGGCTTGAACGTCGAGCGCTCTTGCCAATTTTTGTCGCCTTTCTTCCTGAGCAAAAGGTATCCTCAACCAAGGCATACTCTCGATATACGCGTTATACGACTCTTCGCTCCTGAAAAATATGAGATCAAAATATATTTCATTCTGGAGTCAATATTTCTTTAGAGTTCATTAATTTCCATTCGCGAGTTATGTCATATACATTTATTCTCGTTTAGGCAGACATGTCCAATACCACGCGGACGTGTCATTAATTACGCTCTATTCTCCCCTTATCTAATTACACCCTAGACGTATAATCTGACGATCACTACCTTCCCGGGATTATTTTTCGTACACCCGGGAATTCACACGATTAATGGCAACTCCGTCATTTAATAGCCCTTGCTTTTGCAAAATTTATTTTTATTAATAATCTCTTTAATTCGACCCCGCGAATAGAATAAAACAAATTAACACTAGTAAATAATAATGTTAAAATAATTAGTCTTCTGCTCGAAGTATTTTCCACCATGTCTAGGTTTTTCTTGGATAACTGCGAAAAAAAAGCAAGCGTCCCTCTAGAAAAAGAGAGGGACAGAAAAAAATGCACAGATGTATCTCGAATTACTGGTGTACGTACTTTCCTTTACATCCGCGACGCTTTATTATCATATTTTTATTATAACGAGAAAATGGGTCGTGGAGAAATATCTATATTCGTCTAAGAAAAAATGAAGCGATGTGCCTGACACGTGCGCATGTACTCGTTTATTATTACAACTAGGTACAAGAGTCTATATACCGGGATGGTTGAAAGAGGGTTTATATATTATTCCACGTCACGCCGAGGAAGAAAAGATAAGCTTATATATCGATACGTATAGCCGGCTTATCATCTTTTCTCGTCGCGACTGATATATAATGGTAAATAATATATAAACCCGTAGATATAGCGATCCGGAACGTGAAAATTCTCACACCGAAGATATTCTGAACGATCCTGCTTCAGTATGTACATCGAGCTTTCCTCTCGTCAGAACTCAAAGTTCGAACCCTCTCAAGCCTTGTGGCCGGATGGCCGAACGGGATGGTTTGATACCCGCTAGATAGTGCATCGATTTTCCATAAAGCTTTATGAAAGCCATTTGGTAAGAGGGGAAGCGCTCTAGCTTCTCTGGAAGCGGCGCGTGTTACAGCCCGGTCGAACCTTCAGATCCCTCGCAAACCTTCTATTATATACATTCGACTTTTCATGGACCAAGAGCTTACTTTCATTCTCTTTCTTTTTTCATTATTTTCATATTTTGTCATTCTTTCTCATCGTCGTACGTACTTCGATGTGTTTCGCTTTGTGCAGAATTTTTCTTCATTATTTATCAGGAGGACATGTTCGAGAAATTATCAACATTCAAATAATGCCTGAACGAAAATCCGAATTTATGGAAATAATATGAAATTAAATTATGTATGAATGATAATTATGATGATGGTCGACAATTATGGGTAAAGTGGTTAGCCCGCGACTCTGGCGATCAGCAAAGTTAAGCAGAGTTTCATGCTGCTAGTACTTCGTGCGGCGACCGCTGTCTCGCTAAGCGTGGAAGGTTTTTTTTCTCGAATTTGATGATTTCCTGTAGGAACATATTATACTTTGAAAAAACCGGCTGTACTTGACGCGGATTGTCTGCAGTTGCCCCATGCCGTGATGTTTAGTAGGAGACAGTATTCACCGCTCAAAGTGGCCTTTGATACACGAATATGCGTATGGGATAATAAAAACAATACCGCAGGGTGCATTTCCCTAATAACGGGATATAACCGAAGCGACGTACTTCTTCGTTCGTTCCCCATCCGTCTGGCATCCGGTTGTTGATTTCCGGTTGCCGAGACTTTGATTTAGCGGTATTGCGGAATGTAAACTATGCGGCAGTAGTGAAGCTTGTTTCGTGTTACTACAAATTACACTACAGATATTGCCTCTGTCCCTGAGTATGGAAACTGATAAAATTCAATATTGACAATTGCATTACGAATATTAATTCCCATTAGCGATATTACTCGTTACTATTGTTGTCCAAACAAAGAATTAAAATTAAACAAATTATCATCGACCGAATGTTTATATTTTTCTTAATTTCATTAATTATCTATCATTGAGTAAAATATAAGGACACGTACGAATTCTAAAGCATGATTTCCATAAAAGCGTAAAGTCTGTCCGGTGTCAACGGGAAAAAATTGATTAAACGGCGTCGATATCGTTCGTCGTCGAATTAAATCACCGTTAAATTAGATTGAAATCGGTGCGATAGATTTGACCGTGTATTACGAGAGTCCCGATGCCAATATACCAAACCATAGCGGAGAACAAGTTTTTCTTTTTTTTCTTCTTCTCTCGTTTTTCCACGCTTTTTATTTGCTTTCGTCCACTCTCTCCCTCTCCAATATCGAAGGACCAGGTTTTCCTTTCTCCCGGCAGCGAAAGCCGTAAAAAAGGGGAACCCCTCTGGTGCTCGTGTAATCAGCAATTCTCCATCGAGGGCGCAGCTTTCGACCCCTTGTATTATCAGAGGGGTGTACCAGAGAGAAAGAGAGAGAGAGAGAGAGAGAGAGAGAGAGAGAGAGAAAGTTGGTACATGCTTTCTCCTTCTCTCTCTTGGCACAACGGCCTCGTAAGTCCTTCTTCCGACTGCTATACTGGTTATACCCAACCCTCTCCCTCGCCCCGTTCGAGGACGAGCCATTATACGAAGAAGGCGCGTTCACCCGCGCTTTTCCTTTCTCGTATATACGAATCGTATATACGTGATTCCCTCCCTCGCGACGCCCAACCTCTTGCTCACCCTTCGTCCCTCACTGCAATATTTTCTGTACTCCTATCGCACGATCCTGAAATCGAGAAGACTTCCCAATGGAAAAAAAGAAAGAAAGAAAGTCCCGAATTCAAGGACTGTTGTACAGTTGCACCCAAAAGTTCGTCTGGAAAACAAAATTTCAATCTAAACATAAATTTTTCATAATTTCTTCCATCAAAGAACGCAACAGAATTCGAGAAAAGAATTCAAAGTGAATAAAGAGATTGGTTCAAAAAAGAAATAATTTACAAAAAAATATAAATATTTTATAATTTCGTTATAGAATTTTTGTATTACGAAGCATTTGTTGAATATTTAAAGAATTATAATTAAATATGGGAAGAAAACACCGAGGACTAAAATAACGGGAGCACTTGAGGTTTTGTAAATAAAACAGTAAAAAGGGTCGAAACCACAGAGAAAGAGAAAGAGGGAGGGAGTCGATAGTAATTCGATCGAGACGAATTCCAAGTACGAAAGTTTTACCAGCGAGGTAGAACACATTGTTCTTTTATTTCTTTTCTTTTTCGAACTTGCTCGCTACTTTTTCTTTTTATCGTTGCTTGTTGTTCATTTAGCGATAGGACGTAGTCGGGTTATCGGCTTGCATCACGTACCCAGTTTCGCAGACTCTTCTTACTCGCTCGGTCATCTTTCTTTTTTCTTCCTCTTCTCTCTTTTTTTTTTAATGGTCTTTGTTCGCAACTATTTTACGCTTCGCTGTTAAGCTTCCGTTCACGTTCTCTACTCCAGCTTCGCTTCGTCGTCCGTTTCTTTCGTCCTGAATACCGAATTGTTCCGGACTCGACTCCACCGTTTTCGTTCAGCTTTTTTCCCCCTACAACTCGCAGAATTATCTGCCCTACACGGTATTTCAACATCAGCTGTTTCCAGCGACTATTTTACGTTGCGAACGAGGCGTGTCGTCGACAGTCGCAGAATAATGTAGAATTTTCGTCAAACCGTGAACAAAAAAATGGAACCCAGTGGGAACACAATGAATTCAAGCTCATTGGGAAAAATTTATCTCAACAACCGTGTCAGTTTAGTGTCTCTTTAGATTTTAATTTCCCCGTATACATTTTCATTTCGGACTTAATGATATTTAGAAGTCGTGCGAATTAATGAAAATTAATTAGCAAATAATTACGAAAAATTGAATAATTAATATAATGAAATAATTTTTTTCGACAACTTATAATAAAATATTAAGAAAGTGACGTTCCACGTACCTGTCCGAACTGACGAATATGACTTCGAAGTTGTGGCCTCTCTCGCGAATACGTTGATACGTATCGACCAGCTGTGGGGTGAAAGCTTTGCAGGGTGGACACTGAAAAATGCAAATTGACAAAAAAAAAGTAAAATATAAGTAATACTTTCGACTCGTACGATAAAAAAAACGTATCACGATGCGAATATCGTATCGTCGACGTTACCCCGGGCGTTCGTCGCAAAAATCGTTCGCGAACTTTTCGAATTCCAATTTTACCGTAGATTCGACCGCGAGAATTCGATAGGCGCTCTGTGTGTGTGTTTTTTTACTTTTTTTTCATCTCTCGACACTCGCGCGAATGTGCCATGCGGTTGTGGAAAGAAAAAAAAAGAAGAGATGAGAAGGGACGAGCGACCGGCGAGAGTGGTCCAAAATCCCCTGGACGACGATCTTTCTCGTATAGCGCGCGCTGGACGGGGAAATGCCAGACATCGTCACGGTACGGAGCACCTCTCATCCGGAAATCCGACCACGTACGTGGAATAATTTACGACCCGGCGAACTTCCGCGAGAGTGCCCTGGATTCTCAACCCCTTCGGCAAAACGCGACGCTTCTTCTTTTCCTCCTCTCTCATTCCCAATGATATCGACGAAAACTAACGCCAGGCATCAAATCGAACCGAGAGATAATATTTTTAATCGACCGTCCATTAAGTCGATTTTACAATTTATTTTAGACCAATAATGGAACAAAAAACAATTGAAATTGTGAAAATTTGATTCCGAACGTACGTCACGTTCCTTGATAAGAACGTAAATAATTTAATTAACATCGGGAACGTTGGCCCTTCGTTCGATATTTTCTGACATGAGTAAAAATTAACGTCGAAGTGTTTTTGACGAACGCTAGGAATGCGAAGAGGGATTTAAATACAAGAACTTCCTGTATTCGATTTTTTCTGCTTCAACGATTCCCCCCTTCCTCGATTCAACGTCATTATTATTGTTTTTTTTCAATGGGCGCGAACTTTTTTAATTGGCTCCGCACGCTTAATCTCCTCGCTGACTCGTTATTCGACCAAAATGTGTGCTTCTGTTTTAATTATTCGGGGTGAACTTTCCGTCGGGTTTGATTAACGAGGCGAATGCGGTTTTTGATGAGCAATTAAATTGTACGTTGTATTGGCGCGCCTATACGTATATAAGTACGTCTTCCTTCGTTTTTATACGGTTTGTCCTTGGCGTTTCCGGATTTATCTTCCACCCCTTGCTTTCTCTGTATCGTCTCTTACGTCCCTCGTCATTCTTTCTCTCTTTCACTCTCTCTCTCTCTCTCTCTCTCTCCATCTCTCTCTCTCTCTCTCGAGCTGTGGAATATAACTCAATCTCTTTGTCTCTCGGTCGGGTATTAAACCCATCATGCTCCCGTACGCCTGTGTTATTTCTTACCCTCCAGGAACTTTCTCCCCGTTCTCAACATCGATAAGCAGCGAAGAGTTATACACGCACCCCTCCTCCCTCCTACTTGGAACACGAAGGTCGAGAAATATTGTTCGCTGCTTCCACTTTTACAGAGGGTTGGACGAAGGGAATTGAATTTTTTCCCTTTGTTTATAGAAATGCCACGATGGAGGATCGAGTTCACACCACGATGGAGGATTTAGTTCGCGGCACGATGGAGTTTAGCTCGATTCAGAGATTATCGAATTAAGGGTTATTTCTTTGGGAAATTACGACTATAATTTTTGAAGGGATTGAGCAGACTTCACGAGTTTGAATTTTTTTTTGCAATTTTGCCACGTTCCTACGATCGAAATAAATTATTTGTTTGGGGGCAAAAACGGTTGCTCGTACCCAGTGGGCGCTGAAGTAAACGCCCTTGACGCAGTTTCGCAATTCCTCGTGGAGCATGGGCTCGTTGCTGTCGCGAGCACCGCAAGGCAGCAACGGGCCGTCCTCGAGGGTGGCTTTTGGATGAGGTGGCCTCCAGGGAAAATTCGTCCCGGTTGGATCGTCCATAGCGCGCTCTACGCCGCCTCTCGTAACAACCGAGCCCGTCCCACCCTCGAGAAGGATCAGGGTTGGTACACCTGCCTTTATCCTGTACCTTCTCGTCAGCCTTGTCTGTAGAAAAACATAAATTTACCACATATGCGAAATTAGATACTCGTTTTATCCACAAAAGTCGGTTAAATATATGAAAATATAAAATCCATAACGATTCAGGAGAATTCATAAAAACGATGAAATCCATAGAAATCGGTCAGAATTCATAAAAATCCATTAAAAAAATTAAAATCAATTCTATGATCGATCGATCGGTAAAAATTGTAGTGAAATCAGTTGGAAAATGTAAAAAGGACCGTAAATCGTTCGTCAGACATCGAACGGAGAATGCCCGCACTGCGGAAATTCGTCGATGGAATTCGACTTCGAAAATCGAAATGTGCCCCATGCAGGACAAATGCGGAACGGATCGGAGAGAAATACGCCCACCTCAATCTCAGTCCGAGTCCCGAGGGCGCACACACGATTCCCCCCTTCGGGTACCTTGCTCGATGCGCAGATACGCGAATCCTAATAGGTTCTCCCTGTGTTCATTAACATGGCAAATGGCCAATACATTGGGCGTTGCTGCGCCACGGTATTTGCCCTCGGGCACGTTCGTTTCTCCTCCTCTGCATACGACTCCTTTAATTGGACAAATATTTAACGTGGCGTAAAACCTGTTCGAAAAATCGCGAAGCGATTCAATAATAAAGCTCGTTGTTCTGATAAGAATAAACGACAAAAAAAACAATGATTGTTATTGTATTAAAGCAACGGGGCTTTTCTCTCGCAGAGTTAATTAAGCACATCGATGAATTAATACGCGAAGTCTGTGAGTATTGACGAACGATCCCGAGGATCGTAGCGAATAATAATTATCGTCGAACGTTGTTCAGTAAACACGATTTACACAGGCTCTCCATCCCAATATCTCGAGGGCTCGCAAATTGTGGACATTAGGGACTTCGAATAATCGTCGGTTAATATTGATTATTGGAATTTAATCGAATCGATAATTTCCTAATTAAACTAAATATTTCTTAAATAGAACGAAGGACAATCAACTCTCGTCTCATTGAAAAATATACAAGTATTTTTTTGAAAATGTAATCAGACATGAAAGAAAAACGATTTAAAAAATAATAATTATACGAAGAATTTTTCGAAAATGTAATTAGTCGTGCAATTTAATACTAAAATTGCTGGGGTTATCTTTTCGATTTGCGAATGTAAGTTTAATGTAACTTTGCCCTTTTCTTACCCTATCTTCGTTCCATTTATGCAGGAGGACTGTTACGCCGTCGCTACGGCGTTACTCCTCGACGTCTCTCCCAGAATCATTACGAGACGTTTACGTGGCATGAGATAAGAAGATTGAAGGGTTCTCGACGCATCGCGAACGACTAGTGTCGGAGCAGCACGAACCCGGGAGAAGCAATCTTCTCGCTTGGGTCGTGACGTGCCTAGCGATAACGCTTATACGGAGGGTTCGTATCGTTCTCAGCCATATATACATTATGCATATATATATATATACATAGAACTCTGAAATAGTAACATTGAGTTGACGTAAGTCTTCTCGGACTCCCGGTCACGATACGAGAGGCCAAATCCTTCTACGAATGATGGGACGAGAGGTTCGAATCGAATGAACTCACGTCTACCGTAAATCGCGTAATAAATCCATGAAGTGCGAAAAATTTGACAAACATTGCTCAAAATTCGACGAAATTTAAAACTTTTCACCTGGAGTTACAAATTAATCGTCATAATAAACAAGATTCAATAGATATTTGAAACTGTAGCAATTAATAACGAATAATTGATGCAAGCATAAAAACGGGGAGAATTTTAATCATTGTTTAAATACAAAAGAGGGGTTGCTTTTTTTTCCAGCAACGAAAATTTAATAAATTAGCGCAACGGTCGAGACAATGGGAAATGATTTTCACCGCTCGTAGAGTCGGGTCAGGGGCTCTTGAAAAAAAAAAGAAAAAAAACCAGGAGTGATTTTTAATATCGTTGTACACGGGGAACGAGAGACGACACCATCGGGAGGAAGGTGAAGGGGTGGGGGGTGTCGAGGCGACGATGGTATTGTGCTTTCGCAGCTTATACCGCCGATGCCATAAAGTCGATGGCTCGGTGGCGTTGGAGATGGATTTTCTTTTTTCTTTTTTTTTTTTTTACTATCAGGCAGCAGTTTGCCTTTGACGATTGTGCGAAGGGCAAACCGATGGGAAGAGCAAAACTCGAGGAGGAGTGAAGAGTGAACGGTGCAGAGAAGTGTCGGTGTGCTCGCTATCGTTGCTCGAGGGTTGCGCAAGAGTGCGGTTGTCTCTTGTTCCTGCAAAACTTCGCGCACGAGAGCACTCGTCGATTTTATTTTCGCACACTCGTACGAATCGGCGTACAAACGAATGGATTGATATTGCGAAAGGAGTAAAAGAGAAAGAGAGAGGGGGGGTTGGGGGTTGACGGGCAAAACTTTTGTGCTATCGCGTGTCGCGAGGGGTGAGCCATATTCGGAAATTTTATTACACATTTTTTGTCTCCTTTCTTTTTTCATGAAACGTGAAATTTGACTTCCTTTTTATTGGGAATTTTTTACACGCACGATGCGAGAAATAAAAATAATTGAAACTGGAATGATCGGAGAACGAGGATAATTTATGTTATTGTGAGGAAAAAAATAGATTATCTTTTTCCTCGATAGGATTTGTACTTACGATCGAGAAAACTGGTAGCCGATAATCAATCATTCACCAGCGCTTGATGTAAGTTGGTTTGCCTACTTTTCAAAATCCGATGAAACTGTGCAGGCTCGTAAGGCTCCGAAGGCTTTTAAATTCTCGATTCTACGTTTTATCCCTTGGCCTCTTTGACGTCGCGAGATGAGAGCCGCAAGAAAAGAAAACGAAGAAAAAAGGTGCAAAAGCCGCGGTACGTATACAAGTGAGCGCGTCGTCTTTTGACTCGAGTACGTAAAATCTTTTATGTGGTACACGATAATATGGTACGGTGTGTGCGGTGTATCACAGGAGGCACATATAAGAACACGACCAGTGAAAACCTGCCGAGAAAAGCGTAGCGGGTTCTTGCTTAGTTTTATCGTTAGAGACGGATCGTCTATACAGTCGGGTTCAAAAATCAAATTCTTCGAGAATCTTTCGTAACAACGACGAAATAAAAAACCGAGAAACTAAATAATTATGTTGAAAAGGTTGAGAATTAAAAGATAGAAGAATATCGTTATATGGAACATGAAGATTTTTATAAAAAGTCCACGAAAGTGTCACGAGTGGTATTTTCCGATTTTACGACTGGAATGAAACAATATCGTCGAAGCTGTAGAAAAAAATTCTTACGTCCGAGGGTTACTTTTGGGGGCGAGTGTATAGGCTAAACACCCTTAAGCTTGCATCGCGTATGTAGGAGTAGGAGGCATAGGCTAGGTGAAAAAAAAAAGTGAAAGGTTTTGGGAGAAGGCGAGCAGGGCTTCTGTGCGCACGCTCGTTTTCAAGAGTGAGAAAGAGTGAGCGAGGGAGGGGGGATGTGGCGAAAAAGAGCTTTTATCCAGCGTCATATACCGTAGAGGTTGGAACTTTAGTAATTTGCTTTGATTTCAACGGCTGAAAGAGGTCTTTTCCGCGTGTAACGGTGGCTCGACCTCTGACGAGATCAGCAGTTTCAGATGATGCTGATGCTTGGTGTAGGCGAAGCCGAGGGGGTACTTACCGAGGTCATAGAAAAGCTCATCTAGGCTTTGCCAGATCGCGGCAACTACGAGCAGCATATGAACTGTCGTGCGGTTACTTTTCAGCTTTATAATCTCGATGAACGACTATAGAACGACCGAGCACCTTGAAGGCTTCCTTGCGCAGGCAAGTCGAGTATATACATATCTATGATGCGAGTGGATCGAGACTAGTCTCGAGAAACTTTCATCAGGATGCCCGAGACTTTCTCGAAGTAATTTTGACTACTTTCATTCTTTCCATTTTCTCAATTAACTTGGCATTTTTTAATCGATTACATTTTTTCCTATTTATCGTATTATTAGCTCATTGTTGTTTAAATAATTTTTAAAATTTTTTACAATCTATTCGTGAAATTTTTCTTGGGAGAAAATATTTCATCTCTTTATTCAATGCTACGGGCCATTATTTATTTGGAGATTTTATCTAAATGCCGTGTTTGTTCTGTTGAGGGTTTTTAAGATTAAGAGCTCGGGTCGCGAGGCTAGAAAAAAATATTGCTCATTTTTATAAAGCCAGCTCAAGAACTGTATTAACTCGCTCTTGCCAAGAAGACGACGCACGTACGACCTCGGAGACCTCCCTTATCACTATAAATCTGGATCTAGCTCGCTGGAGGGAAAATAAATATTAGTTAGAGGAAAAAGTCGAGAAGCACGAGAACACAACATTTTTTCGTAAAATGTGATATTACCCGAAGGAAAGATGCGGCCGGGTTCGCGATGAAAATGGAACGACAATTTTTTCTTAGGCGAACGACCTACAACAACGCCCTTCGAAAAATCGAAGCTGATCAGGCGTTTTTCTCACTCCCAACTTGAAAAATTTGTAACCGTGCAACTTTTATAAATTCGATCCAAAAGAAGTTCCCATAAAACGAAACATGCTGCTTTCAACTAGGCCAACCCCGTATCGAGTTTCGCTCGCAGGCACGGGAATAACGGGAAGACCTTCGTCATATTTTATACCCAGAGCTTCGGGCTTGTTTAGGCCGCTACACATTCGTGCACGCTTTGCCACGAAAAGAACGACGTGGTAGGTATAAAAAAATGAAGGAACTACGTGAGAGGAAGTGCTCGAGGAATAAGAAAGTATGGAAAACGGGAGGTAAGGCGCGCGTCTGAGAAAACGTTTGACATCCTGGTAAGGTGCACAGCACCCCCTCACCCTTAGGCTTTGCAGTTTCTCGCCCTCGAGTAGTTTCTGTTTAATATCGTATGAGACGAGACCCACGCGGATAACCGTCGCTAAGACTTTCCATCCATCGTAAGAAACGCCTGAAAGCGACTGAACCAAGCTGCTTTTAGCATGGCAGCACGTTTTATGAATTTCTTACGAATTCGATCAATTTCACGTTAATCACGCGAGTCGCGGCTACGTTATCGGTAATTATCACCGTGAATTCTCCGATTTCCGGTAATACACATTTTTCATCATGAATCTCTCGAATGCACATCGAGGGGTGTATGCGCTATCGTACATTTAGACGAGATCGAAATTCGCGATATTACGGTATCTCCCGCTGGAGGAGCAATCACTCCGAGTGGTCCCGATACTTAGGCAAAATGACAAAGGGTGGATACACTTCGTGCGACATATACCGAATATAACGTCACTCGCGTCATTGCGAAATGCAATTAGTGTCCGTTACCGTGAACGTTGCGTCGGCGATGAAATTAATAAATTACGAGGGTTTGCAGAATTTTCGTACGGTTATTACGACAGACGTGTCCCACTCATTACGATTAGTCTCGTATCGAGGAGAACGTATCGAAGCCACGTTGAAAGGGAATTATTGTTATTATTTTTATTGGATTTTGGGTCTAGCCAGTTGTTGTATCGCATGGCATAAGTTCGTTCGCGAAGAGTATGGAATTATCTCGCGATGATTGATATATCCGGTGTCAGGGTTTTCACGGAGATAATTGATAGCCCGTGCACGGATTATTAAGGACCGTGGTGCACCGACTTTACGTATGTCTCGCTGTTCATCATTCAGCAGCGTGCCAACTTTGGACATGTGCGGAATCGTGGGTGTGCAGAGACACAAAAGGAGAGAGGGAGGGGGAGGGGGCTCGACGCTTTCCGAGGTGCTGTATTGACCCGAAACTCGGCTTGTTCCTCGCATATCATTCTCCACGAGTCGCTCACAACGATCTATGCAATTCGCGAAACTATACGTATGGGCCGTTTCACATTAATATCCGTATGATTTTTTTATTTGAGGATTTATTTTATCGTTTGTCCAAGAACGGTACAAAGTATTTTTCAATTTTTTAATATAATAACAAAAATCGTCGACTTTTTTTTCGAGATAATTTGAAATTGGGAAATATGAAAGATAAAAAATTGATTCAGCTGGGTTAACATATTTTTTTATCGAACAGGCTGAATCGACTCGGTTATAAAAATCGGTAATCAAACATTGAGAAATATTCATCGACGATTAATAACGAACGAGTCAATTTATTTTGATCGAATTATCGGTCCGTTTGATTTTTCTTGATTCGTCGGTTCGATTGATTTTGGACGGAATGTCCCGTTGTTTGCTTTATACGCAAACATATCTCGTGCATTCCCTAAAATCCGTGCGTCGAGTATGTGGGTGTTGAGACATCGCCCGGCATTCTCAGAGGTTCGAGTGCGAGTCGGCTATACGCGACAGGAGGTCGACTCCTGAGTCGCGTATCCGCGAGTCGAATAGTCCCGCGACACAGCCACTAACACCCGTGCGAATATATAAACACACATATATATTTTATATATATCTAGACACGATACATACGATGTACATACACGTCTCATTTCAAACTCTCTCGTCTCTCTGCTTTCGTATAATCCTACGTAGGATCCTCGGGAGTTTCCTGCCGTAGGGTTCTCGAGGACTCTTCACTTTGACCAACGGAGATGCTCGAAGAGAGTGATATATAGCACGGAGCACTAGACGTATGAATCCGCAGGAAATTCGCTCGAAAACTTCCGCGAGATTTATAATACCTACGTCGTACGTACTTTACATTTAGATATACGTTTATACATCCTCGAGGCTTGCGACCAGAGCGCCACCTTCGAGCAACCGTGCGCGTCCCGAAGCTCGTGGGTTTTGAAAATTCGCGTTGAACGCCAAGAGGACAAAACCAATGTTAGAATAAAATCAAATTTTCGATAAGTTAATAATTTCTGACAAACGACAATTTTTCTCAAGTTGAAATTGTGCAATTTTCT
Organism: Netelia inedita; assembly: GCA_964017225.1. Taxonomy (NCBI): domain Eukaryota; kingdom Metazoa; phylum Arthropoda; class Insecta; order Hymenoptera; family Ichneumonidae; genus Netelia; species Netelia inedita. The sequence continues at coordinate 36,923,898 of OZ024920.1, read as the reverse complement.
AGGTCGTACGTATTTTGACACAAGGGTGGTAAATATTGAGTTAAGGGTAGTTAACTCATTGGAGATTCAATTTTACATTCATTAATTAAATTTGATAAAAATGGAGTTTATAATACCGTTACACTGATCAAATTATGTAAACTTTTACTAAATATATCTGTTCAAGGTCAAATGGGTCCAGACCCACTGTTTCACAGGTTAAACGATACGGGATACGCCCTCTTGACTTTTGGCACTTCGTATACGCATGTGAATACATATATATACGTAAAATGTGTTCTACCGTTGTATATATCAGATGAAGCAAATTATACATATATATATATATATTTAATCGACCGAAGGGTCCGATGGGCACCGGCTATAACTACTGCTGACCGTGCAGTAACCAGTTGGGGTTAGTCGAGGTCTTCGAGGGTCGGCAAATATACATCGAGATACACGGGTGGTGCGTCGTTCAGACGGAGCTTATTAGGCTCGACGAGGTTCTCGCTCTCTGTTCGCTGCTCGTACCTACTACCGGGCAGCGCATTATCCCGGAAATGAGATTTTGTACGGGGGCCAAGGAGCGATACCACTCGATATAGGTGGCTGCCTAAGTCAGTTCGCGTATGGTTATAGGCGGTAATATGCGTTCTCGAGTGCATGGACGCAAGAGACACGGTTGAACGCTCGCTAATTTCAGAACTTAATTCCTCGCGCTTAAGCTCTCTAACTATACCTCGAAAATACTAAGGATCGTCGTCTGGTTCGGGAATAATGACTAAAGTCTACAAGTATCAAAATAAATTGCCAATTTTCTCTATTTAATTAAGGGATTAAATAAATAGTGAAAATAGTAATTATATAAAATTTGTTAATACAGTAAATATACAAATTTTTCTTACGTTACAAAAAAAAGTATTATTATATCGTATCATATTTTTGTATAATATAATGTATCGATTTAAAATAAAATTAACGTCGAAATATCCAATGTTTTTTCAAATCTTAGTACCTGCCTCCATTCCGTGAAGTCTCGGCGATTAGTTTTCTCATTCGGTCCAGTGACGACGATATAATGGAACGGAGCTGCGATTAGTGCCTCGTAAAAAGCCTTATTGTTTCATGATAAATTTCACGGTTCGACGCTTGCAAATAGACAGTAAAAGGAGATAGGGCAGACTCGCATCAGACGCGAACGATTCGTGGGGGTGCGGGAAGGTGACGATCCAATGACTGCGTTTTCAATATAACAGTCGTGGCAAATGCAATCATCGCCATCCAGAGTAGAGTCAGACTCGCGTTCGACAGCTTCGACTGAAAAATTGCATTGTTCAACCTCGTGGGAGTGCTCGTCGTTCAACATTCTCGTGACGTATATCTAGTAATCCCTCTTTTTCCTGAGCACCTGGACGAGTCTATGATTCTCTTCGTTCCAAATCGAAAAAATCGAAAATTCCAGTAAAGACAATCATACCGAATTACTTTTGTTAACGAGGCGAAATTAAATATTTTTTCGTCATGACATTAATATTAACCCTTGATGTATAAATGTCATGTTTTATCAAATTGAGAAAAATAAAAGAAAGCGACTAGGGGTTGTTCGAACAAGAAGGACCCGTGTATATATATATTTTCCCATTCTCGTACCAGCGTTAATGACTGTCAGTCTGCGCTCCCTTTGCTTCCTTTATTCTTCGACAATACAAAATAGACCATAGTTCTTCGAGCGTTTCGTTGAATGCGTGGTTTCGTCATATCCGGCTATTACGAGAGACTCGCGGAAAATATTGATTGCTGCTGTACGACAATCGCGTGCATTTTTACCCCCGCGTGTCTGCCTCTCGTTATTTTTCCCTCGTGGTGCAATCGTTCTAAAACAGCAGTCATTCCACGTATCGACGAGAACGTATTTTTTGTTTTGTTTTTTTTTATGAAATCTTGCGGGTGTACGACGTACTCTCGCGTACGTACGTCGTTTTACTTCGACCCAAGTAAACACACATAACATGCGAGACGGGGTTGCCCGGGTTACCTATAGGGATTTCTCGCAGCAGCCAGACGCTTGTCTAGGGGTGAGTTTACCCTCATCCTCGTTTTATCCACCAGGAGTTGGCGTCCTCGAGACCATCCTCGGAATAATCATTCCAGCCCCCCTACAATAATGATTCCTTCTCTCTTCCTCGTTGCGGCAGCCAAAACGTTCGTGAAAATCCCAGCTGTTAGAACGGATGTTCGTATTTAGGATTTAGTTTTCTTTTTTTTTCACGCGCTATCGCGGTAAGTACGTATTTGGCAAGTGGCCGAATGTGAATCGCGGCTGTATTGGCCACTTTGTCTTTTCGTCGGGAGACGGCTGTAGGGAAGATGAAGTGGAGATTCGAAGGTCGAGGTTCGAGGGAGTACAGGACAAGACACATGGCTTCCCGAAATTCGTTCACTTCCGATGTCTTGATCGATGGTCTTCCTTCTCGATCTTTCCACGTTATATTAGGATATAGCTGTATATGTGTTTGTTGAACGACTCGACGGAGTGAGGAACACACTCCATCGTCGAAAGGGTTTTCACAGTCTCGGAATGAGGGGAATCGGTAAATAAAACGGGGGAGGTCGATCCGCAATCGAGTCTCGAGGACCGAAGTAACAGGATATCTTCGTTCGAGGTACGCGATCTCAACTGACTTTTCAAGCGGTTCGTCGAATATAAAATCGTAATTGTTTGTATCTTCTATCAGCTAGATTTTATTTTCATGAATTAATTTTTTAATAATTTTAATAAACGTTTTAGTTCATTTGGTATTTTTGCTCATGATAAAAAATGATTGATTTTAGGAAAATATTTTTAAATTTTAGTATTTTTGGGTAAGGGATGAAAAATGGAACGCCCTGTATGTCGTTAGAAAAGTGCACGACTTGCATGATGAGTGCACAGTGCGCTGATCTCGCAATGGGGGCAAAAGCGTAGGTGTCGGGAGGGTAGCTCGGATATCGTCTGCTGCTTCTTCGACAGTTTCCACCGGTCGTGTCTACCCCTTTCCCCTCAGAAAATATAGCGTACGCAAGCGCATAGGTTTGTCAGTTCAGCGAGAACTCTTTTTTCGGACTTCGGCTTTAAAGTTAATTGACCGAAACAAAAGGCGTGTGTGTTCTAAATTTACACCCTCCTGGTCGTTTCGCCACTTTTTTTTATCGCGCGAGCGTGTACAAGTTAATAGACCCATTAACATTTTTATATCCCCAACTTTTAACAAAATAAAAATTGTTATGTTCTACGAGCAATGAACATTTTTTCCTCTCCATGAATAATTCTCGATGGACGATAAAAAATAATAATAAAAAAATGATCGATGGTCGAAAGAATAGCCATCGCTCCCTTACGAACCCATCTTGCAGAGCTAATGAATCGCCGACCCTGTAGTCCTATAATCCTGTCATAAATATATCAAACAATATAATCCGCGGTGTTCCAAACTGCCCGTTATTTTTCGAGAGGGTAATATAAAATATTCCGCCGTCTATCTCGAAGCACGAGTCTCGTAGCGCGACAGTGTTGAAACAACATATTTATATGCAGACTTATGTACACAGAGAGCGGGGTGAAGAGGGCGAGAAAGAGATGGAAGAAGGAGAAAGTCCATAGACACCTGCACGCACTTACTACGTGCAGTACGGTGGAATATCACAATAAAAGGAAACGCTGGCGGGCCTCGTCATATAAAACCTCCACCTACATTATACATACACAAATATACGGGACATTCCACGTTAACCGAGATAATTTATAGCGGAGGGATGTTTTAAACGACCTCAAAAATTCATAAATAGTGGCTTAAGAAACAAAGTCAAGAAAACAAATCTTTCTTACCTCGTATTCTCAAAAACGCCCTTTTTATTTAAAAACTTTAATTAAAAAAAATAGTTTAATTGTTTAGAAAATTTGGAAAAATTCTGCCGAAAGAAAAATGGTCTCGTTTCAATGAGAATAGCCCATGCTGTATGGTATGTGTACATATACATTTATCCGTGCAGTTTCACGTTGTGCCAACCCCTCGCTCTGCTCTCGGCGCACCCTCGACGTACATTTCTCTCTCCCTGCGTCCCTTTCTTTCTATCTCTGTTCACTCCGTCTCTACTTCCACATTTCCCTTTCGGGGATTTCATCTCTCGCTCCTTTCGTCGACCGGTCGATAACATCGGTCGTCCTTCCACTCCCGAGACCACCCCTTCGCGTTCTCTCGCTTCAACCCCCTTACTTCAGCTTGCTGTTGCTATTTCCCCGGTGTCCTCTTCGGCCTTATACGCGCGCGAGAAAACCCTTCGGCAACACCAATGCACCAACGACTACCCCATCGTGGCTACGATATACCCTCTCGTTCCCTCTCGGTACTGTCTTAACGTTGTTCCAGCTCCGCGACTATTCTACCGTCTGGTAACCACCCTCTGCAAGCTTACTCTCACGTAGATCCTTTATTTCCGTATCTCTCATTCTCCGGATATCTCTAAGCCGTTTACTCGCTCTCTCCATCCCTTATCCATTCTCTCTCTATAGTTCTGATCGTTTTTTTGCCTGTTTGCAAAGCCCGTGACATAGTTTTTATCTCGATGGCTTTGTCGAAAGATTAATTATCGCTCGAAGACGTGATAATACCGATTCGTTTATTTTTCCATCGTTTAATGCAGATTAATCGTTCCATTAATTTAATCATTAATTAACCGGCCGATTAAAAATACATTAAGAGATATTTCTTTAATAATTTGTTATTCGATTTCGTTTGTCAGGATTATTTTTATTTATCGATAGATAAATTTTTACCTAGGGTTTGTTTATGTAGAAAGTAAAATTTTTGAAAAATATTCTACTTTTTCCGTTTTTCGAGGGTGGTTCACCCTTAACGAACGTTGAGGAAGTTCCTAAAGGAATTTTTAAACAGTCCAGAAGACGTTTATGAAGACTACAGTGGCTCTCAAAATGGCGACTGAAATAGAACTATCGAATAATTTAGGTCGTGCCGAATGCTCTTTATTTTTTTATTTTCGTTGCGTTTTTTTTTTGGTGGCTTTCGTATTCTCCTCTTTTCGAGCTGTGCGCCTCTCAGGCCGCCGCAAATCTTTTCCCGTATCTCGAAGCCTTTCGCCTCGAGTGGTTCGTTTTGAGCTTCTTGCCTCGCTTTTTTTGTTCCGTCTTCTTTCCCGCTCCGTCGTGAAATACGCTATGCGAAGCTCTTTCAGTTTGCCTATATCACGGTATATCCACACAGAGAGCACGTGGGGGGATCGAGAGAAAAAAAAAGTTTCGTTTAAAACGTTGCTTCTACGCGAGATGTTCCGTTTTTCGCTCTTACTAGCTTTTCTCATTCGCTCATTCTCATTTTTTTCTCTCCCTCTCTGTCTCACTCTTTGGGACCGACGTGAATTAAAGCCGTTTGCGGAAAATGTGGGTCGGCTCATTCATAGCAAAATGGAGGGCTTTGCTCGTTCGTTGCTTCACGTTCTTTTTTTTTCTTCTTTTTCGAGCGGTGCACTTTTCGAGATATGCATATGCATGTGCCAATCATAGAATCGTCGCACAACGGTAGACGTAGGAATGAAAAAAATGCTCGTAGGCTCTAATGTTAGTTTAGTCGATGGCTCGTGAGTGAGATCAGCGAATACATAACGCGGTGGAAAAATTACGAGCATTCCATATGTTTGTTCTCGATGTTGAATAACATTTTACACACCTTGATTCATTTTTCGTAAATTAGTTCTATCCTTCATTGACGCGTTTTTTAATAGAAAATTCCACGATTTTTGAATAAGAATATAAATCACATTAACGAAATTCGCCTCGTGCAACTCGAGATTCGGATCGATCGAGACTATTTCCGACCTGTCGGACGCGAATTTACGATGAAATGAGGTGAATTGGAATGCTCGAGACGGAATTCTACTTCCACGGGCTATCCTCTCGAAACGTTTTCGTTTCGGGAAAATGGGTCGAGTAGACCCGTAGAGTTTTATGTATCGATACAAATTATTCAGCCGATATTTCAAGGAGGTCGAAAGCAAATCGCGGTAAGATCCACCGAGACGGAAATTTGTGATCGCGCATCACGCGGAAAACGTTGAATTATACGAGAGTCTTTACCATTTCTCATCGATAAATCACCGTCGTCTAAGATTGCTCTGCGATTTATTTAACCAACGAAGTCACAAGTCGGGCAAAAGAAATATCACAATTCCGAGAGACATACGGGAGATCCTCGAAGGATCGAGACGAAAAATATCAAAGAGGAAAATATAAAGAAAAATCTGTAATTCCTCGCTTTTTCGACATTATTGCTTTCGTTCCCTTCATCCTTTCGATAGTTCACCGAAGCAACGAAGCGTGACTATGGTAGAAAATAAAAACCACAGAAGAAAAACTAAATATTTGAGGGTTTGTAAGAAAGGAAAGAAAAAAAAAGAACGAACCACGGTATTTTCGCTTGATCGAATTGTGGTGGGGTGGTGTGTCCTCGCGCGAAGTATACCCAAGAGGGAAAGATGCTTCTTCCAAGGGGCGAAAAAGGGCTAAAAAGACATTCGAGATCTCAAGTTTCTGCTACCCTGGTTACGTTAGAGTCACGACAACTTTCTTCATCTGTTACCGTTCCAAGTCTTTGTTTCCCTTCGAGACGAATGTGCTTTGGCATACTTGGTCAAAGAAAGAATTTATACCTAGGGATAGAGAGATAGAAGTTAGTAGTTGAGTACTTCGTGTGCACGAATAGATCAATTCAACAAGAATAAAGATTAAAGCGATGTAGATTTGAAAAAAAGTTTACTCCTTTGGATTTCATTCGTCGACGAGGGATGAAAAATTCTCACGAAAGTTCGCAAAAATAAATTCGAGCTTTTTGTTGTCGTTCGTAATAATTTTCAGTCCTCATGGGCCAATGGACAGTCTGATATCGGTAAACTCTCGTTCCCATTCAACGAAAGTATGATTTTCTATCGATTCTTTACTTATACTTGTACGTATTTACATATTCACGTGTATATAAGTAAGCGTGCGAGCATATACATACACATGAGTGAAAATATCGCGCTATCAATGGCACAAGCTTTTACCGAGGCTGGGCAATATCGATTCGCGATTTTAATTCGTAGCCAGTGGAGCTTGTCTCGCTTTCTTTCTTTTTTTTTAATTCGTCCCGTTCGTTCTTCGACGGGGATTACTCTCAAGTCGTCAAATTCTCGCGCTTGGTCGGTCATCGTTGTCGAACGAGATAATGCACGTGCAAAAAAAGGGCGAGAAAGAAGGGAGTTGGAGTTCAGAGATGAGAGAATAATACGTCGCGTTCCCTGGTAACACCGCGTATTTCGCTGATCGCGAAATATGAAAAGCAGCTTATCGATAATGCGGGGTAAAACGCGTAAGTGCACTCCTGTACGAATTCGCGGGAATCTGAAAATAATTCTGTCAAGATTGAGAGATTTATAATTAAACGATAAAATTAATTGTATCGGGCGAAATCGTTTGATCGATTTTGCTTTTATCCATTGGGAATTTTTATCGTCATGAGATAAGCAGTTGTAATGAAATTTATTCAAGCTTTATATAGATTTATTCAAATGTGTATAACAACTTCTGACAAAATCGTTCGTTTCGATCGTTCAATCACGTTTCGTGCCAAAGTATGAAAATCGCTTTGTCTTTGATTACATTATTCTCGGTATATATTTAATAGATAGGAAGATACGTATAGAAATACGAGGAACTAAGAAAATGAGTTTCCCTCCCGAGTACATCGTTTGCAACGTTCCGAGGATTACGTCTTTACATATATAGCCCGTCGTTGCGTCGTTTTCTTCGTTTCCAGCATTTTTTTTTATATTCGTCATTTTTACCTTTCCCACTGCCTTTTCTCTCGGGTCAGGAGGGAACGAATGCAAGCCGGTCTGTGCCTTTGTCTTTCACTACTTTGAAGTCTTAATGACAAAGCTTCGAGCGCCGTGGGGTTCTTCTTTTCCGTGATTTAACAATCCTTCTTCGGTAAAACTTTCTACAGTGATTTTCTGTACGAATATCCTTTCAGTATAATTTGTATCCTCTTTCTATTTCATAGTTCGCGTTAAAATGAAAATTTGATATAATTTTATATATAGATGCATGTTCAAAACTTAAAAAAAAGAAAACGTGTCGAGAATAATGAAAAAAATGCGCTTGCGAGAATAATATTGCCAAATATATATATATGTAAAACAAAGTTTAAAAAATACTTGCTAAATGAATGAAACAAAAACAAATTATCCGAACAAAAATGTCTAAACTTTCATCAAAACCGTTAAATCCGTCTAAGACTGTCGTTAAAGATCCTTCATTGGTATTATGTCGTCAGTGGCAAAGTAAGTCGTCGGCCATTTAGTACATAAATCGATTGATCGCTCCCCCTCGTCGCTATTGTACTATTCCACAAGCACGAAGCCCGTGAAAGGTGAGAATAGCCTTTGGATATCAAAGGGCGAATGAAGCATAGGGCTTTTTCGAAGTACCATACACACGTATATACATCAATTCCTGTTGCAGCCCTTGCAGTATTCGCAGTGCGACCTAACTACAGCGATGACGACGAGGCGGAGGCCATGACAGTGCTTTCTCACTTTGAAGTCCACTGGCAAAGGGTCGCCCGTCACCAGTCGTTGTCGTCGACGGCTTTACTCGCTGTACAACGACGATCATGACGAGGAGAATGGTGGCGCGCATATATCATCCTCGAAAATATATAACTCTATGAACCTCCGAAAGAGTCAACACTTTGTGCAGAGAAACGAGCGCGACCGTCAGCGACCCTTACGAACAGACTTCTTCTTCTCGTCGCGAATGCTCCAAGCACCCTCTGGGAATTCCACGTGTATATATGTACAATATAATGTACGACCCGTAGGTATTACGTTCTCTTACCTACGCGTCGACATAATACTTCAGCAAGAACACGGGAAGAATAGTCCGTAGACACTCATTTGGCATCACCGCCAATGCTCTACGTGCAAATGGACAAAATTGGAGAAAGCTGACCATCCGCGATCTAACCGGGGAGAAGGGTCGTATTTTTTCGGTGGAATGAACTTTGGACACCAGGGGTCACTTTTTTTAAATCGAATAAGACTTTTCCATACAATAACCAATATATCACATTCTTAATCTTGTTTCGTGCCGATATACCGGTCACATAATTATTAAACATGTAAATTCACGTTTTCCAAATGTCAACCGTCAAAGTAGTTGACGGTGATTTTCGACGACCCTATAATCCCAACCAGTCGATGGTCGAAAAATCCAATTAAGCTTGGAGCTCGATAAAAGGCCGGTGTAGTTTGTATTTTCCGCTGATGACGAATGTGAATCTATTTTATGCACAGGTACATAGGTATGCATAGCCATCGTGTAGCGTGACGAGGCTACGTGGGTAGGAGACGGAGAGGGGGCAGTTACACCGGAGACCTCGAGTGAAGGGTGGCATGAGGTGACCCAGGTTACGCAGACGTGCGGGAGGTCACCAATTAAAGGAAAACTCATCGCACGAGAGTCTGTTAAGATGTATATATATGTACATAGAGATGGAATATACGGTTTTACTCGCGTTATACAGAGACTCGTTCCCCGGGCCTAGACTCATAAAGCTAGCTGGTATAACGCGAACACGAGACTTGCGGCTGGCCGCCACACCGCCCGGTAGCGAGATCCGCGACGCGGTTATAATTTACACGGCAGGATGCGTGCTGCCAGACGGTTAAAAATGGTTCGGTTCGCTCCGTCTCGCACTTTTCTTCCCGCTGTTTTTTTTTCATTATGACTCTGTTCTCAACGGTTTTTCCTTTTCACGAGAGCGTCAACGACTCTCTTTTCTTCGCATTCCCTCGTGCGACAATGACGGTAGACCACGTTCACACAATCGCGGGGACATCGTGGCGCACGAATGTACCTCGTTCAAGAAAACTTTTATCGCGGATATATTTTATACCGCACGCTATAAAGAACCACGCCCGACGACAGCGTACGACGAAATTTATTCGGCTTGCTTGTTTTTTCTTTCTTTCTTTTTTTGTTTGTTCATTATTCCATTTCGTTGTAATTATCATAGAAAAGGAAGCGGAACATGAAAGTGACGATTCATTACCTCCACTTTGATTCGCCTTCTTATTCCTGCTTCGTTCATACGGGTTTATCTCTAGATCAATCCCCTTTGACGTAATAATAGATGGCAACTTATTTTTGTGAACGTTCGGGCATTGATTTTTCTTTTTTGTTTTCTAGCGAAGCTTTTTTCTCGACCGGTCTCCATTCGGATCTCGGCTTTTGATAATTTCAAGTGCATGAATAATTCATCATTGCGAGTGACTGTTTGCAGCACGATATGACAATGAATTGTCTTTTTTTTCGTATTGTTCCGACGTTTTTTATGTTTCTCATACGTGAATGGCAATAGGCAAATGTTTGTATAATGGAAACATCGTTTTAGTTTTTTATTTTTTTTTTCGTTTGTTCGTTGCCTGGATGCTCGAGAGTTTTCAACGATTCTCCTACAATGCTACGAGATTCAAAGAAACAAGCTTTTGTGAAACGAGTGATCATACACACACACAAACACACACGGTTCTACGAGTTTATGAGTCGCTTTGTGAAAAGTGCAGCTCGATGAACAATTAAACTTCAGTCGTTTAACGAGTTTATATAAATGTCGATATCGTTATCGAGGCAATCGGTCGCACGGATAAAAAAAAATAAACGAGACAATATTTTTTTGATTTTAGAGCTCGTATATTCTCGATGATACTTTTAGTCATTTGATATAACGCCATTCTCGTTCGATTTTAATAATCAAACTTTTAATTTCCGAAACTCTGAATTTAATAATTTCATTCAAATCTGATGAACACAAAAGAATGAAAACGATAATTGCAGTTTCGAGAATAAAAATGACGAGATCATGCACTAATGGGGAATATTTATTTATTGATTGAAATAACGGCTTAAGGAAAATTTTCAAACGAGGAAAAAACAAGTTTTATTTCCCTAACGGAAATTAAGAACATTTTTCTGCATTTTGTATTATAAAAAATAAGACTTCCAGTTGATTTAGATTTTGATCGGTTAATTAACAAATTTTATCCAAACGCACCAACAAAAAAAATTCTAAGATCTTCGTGTATTTATAGATATCGTGATAATGCGCGAGCGAAGGCGTCGAGAGCTACGTTAACCAGCTGTTGTAAATATATACCATATATTTATACACATACGACCCGATGCGTTTACCTTTCTCTCGTAATCGTGATTGGGAACAGCTAACCAGGGAAGATCGGCCACGTGGTTACGAAAACTTTCATCGAAGTCAAGAACGTCGGCCACGTTGCTCCAAAGTACAACGTGCACGACCTCGAATTTTTTCCTTGCATTGCGATCGTCCTTGTCTCGATCGTCGTTCTCACCGCGACCGGAAGTCGCTTCGCACGCGATCGAGTTCGATTGTTGACCGTTAGATTTTAGTTGATTGCACGAAGCTCTGTTGACACTGGCGTAAAGCTCGGTCAATTGTCGCGTGAATTCGTCGCACGTTGCACTCGGATTAATGAAACTAAAGTAAACACCGATCACCTCGCATTTGGAATTGATCGCGGTGCCGTACTCGCTGCCCAATACTTCACTAACGTCCCGTAGCTTGGACGCTGACGGCGAAGACGTCGAGTCCCTCGGATCGCATTGCAACAATTGTTTACCGAAAAGTCGTTGCTGCCAGCAAACGCCGGTATTTTTAAGACGGGACGATTTCAACGATTCGCCGTCGAGAAGGCTCGTTGTTTTGTTCGTGGCTCCTGATGACACGAGACACGTGGCCATTGCGCGATTCTATGATTAAACCTCACGGCTCGACGGTCCGCGCTTCACTGAGAGGCCCCTGATATCGCGCCGAACCTTCGCGATACTCTTGTGTTCGTGCGCGAGGGTGACTTTCGCTTGGGTTCTCTCGCTCCCGGCATCGTTACCACCACCACCACCACCACCATCACCACCACTATCGCCACCCCCGCAACGCCGAGGGAGATTATTCTAGAATTCTCATTGGATCTCCTCGACCTATTCACACCAATTCTCTCCTCTGTGATACGCGTTATCTACGATCGGATCTCAATCCCAATAGGTAAAAAAATCAAATCGAATCACAGAGTCACACTAAAGGTTTCGAATTATTTGATCTAATTTGTCGAAGCTTGAGAGAGATTTATATGGAACAGGAAATAAATATTATCACTATCGAGTTTTGGTTAATTTTGCCTTTTAAAAATAACGTAGGGTATGAATGGGGAGAAATTTTCGTATCTTTTTGTCATTTTCGATCAATAATACCAAGCGTTATTCATCATGGAGACGTTCACACGTGCGTGTTTCATTAATTGTCCCGAGAGCTTGCGAGTGACAAGGTAAATAATGACTCGAGTGCACGTAAGAATTCGTACGAAGAGTCTGCTACTGGGCGTGTGACTATCGGCGCGAATGTCCAAGAATGTCCATTGTGTACTTTGTTATAACGCAGATAGCGTCGAGAAAGTTCGAAACGAGCCAATTAAACGTCAGTCGGACGCTCAATTAAACGTTGAGCATGTCGGTGCCCCTTTGTGTCTCGTACGATAATCTCGCGGGAGACGTTCGTATAACTAACTAGCCGAGGAAATGGGACCGAAGACCAAGGGATTTCGCCGTTGGTCTCGATTTGCCGAATCCCCCTTTGGCATCGAGATTGCCTTTATTGCCACTTCTCTAATCGCCCTAGCACGAAACTTCGTTAAGGCTTCGATAATGTAACCGAGAGCGCAGTCTAATAAAATCTTCTTCCTATACACCAATACATAATAATTTATTGAGATCGATGATAGTTATATAGAATGTCGAGACACTCTACTCCGAAAACGGCTCTTCTCATTTATTATTCTTTTTATCGTGGCAAAAATATGCAGAAAATAAATTATTGGTCAATAATTTGGTTTTATTTTTATTTCATAGCTTAATTATGTAATTGAGAAATGAGACAGTGTGTAGTTTTATTAATTAGAACTGTTTTTTTTATTTTTAATATTATTTTTATGGGTTTGTTTATCGGGTGACAATGTGATTGAAAAAGGTAAAGGGTTAAGTCCTCGGTCGAATAATATGAGAATGGAATAAGCGATCTCTCCGTTGGCAAAAGTTTGCCACAGTAACACGCTCGTTCGAGCGTTAAAACGATTTTCCATTTGACAAAATCGCCAACTAAATGGAACGACGTGCGAGTTCTCTAACCCTATAATTCCTCGAACTCTAAATGCAATATGCCAAGCCTTCGACTCCTACCGTGGGCCGGGTTGATGTCAGAACGGAGTGGGAAGACGGTTTGTCTCGACTCGATGTTCCAGACCGTTTTTTAGTTTTCTTTCCTCGCGAGGCACCCAGACGCGCAGTTTGAGTAAATATATCCCTCGTGACTCACACGATCATTCGCTCACACGTGTATCAATTCTACCAACGTCTAGATAGACTTATCACCGTAGCTACGGAATGAAAAATTATTTTATCAAAATTCCTCTATTTTCAAGAATTTTGCGAATTAATTAATCGATCCAATCGTTCCAACGATTAATTTAACTCCCCAATCTCGCGAAGGATTTCGAGTATTTTTTTTCATCGTTTAAAATATTTTTCTCAACGGTAAAAATCATTGTTCGATGCGGCTGACTTTTCGTTTGATAAAAAAAACAGAGGCGAGCACAAACAAATAGCCATCGCGCCTTCTAGCGGGACCATTTAGGGGAACGAATGGCAAACTGTTATTCGATTGTTGAACCGGCTGGTGCCCTACGCGTAACGAAGTAAAGCTCGCTACGTGCTGTTCCACACACACGCCTCTTTTCCCTAATCTATATCTATGTATATCTATGTAAATATACATATAAACGCGCAGGAGTACTAATACAGGTACGATACATAATCGTAGCAAGAGGCGTACACAGCTGGCCAATTTCTGCGACCCCGGTCGAAGTTTCGAGACCATTTCGCAAATTTTACGGCGCAACCCCCGCTCGCAACCTTTTCCAACGTTCCTGGGTAAGTACCTCACGCCCAGGCCGAATGAACGGAATTCGGGTGAACGATCCCTAACTCGAACCACAACGTTCGATAAATTTTGTATACGTAATCCAAAGCAAACCGTACGCCCTCCTGTATGTGTCACATACAATATTAATAATCCGATGTGTATGGTAATTTGTTTTGCTATACGCTGGAAGCGCGTGTGTTTTTCATGAAAAAAATTAATTCAAAACGCTAGAGTTTTGAAAAAGTTTTCATTCTTCGAACTGTTTTTATGATATCGTAACTTCAAATTTAATAAAAAGTAAAGCGATGCTTTTAGAATAATATAAAATTAAGTAATCGATTTTAATTAATTCATAGAATTGATTGTAATTTGTGGAATTTTGAAATTTACGTATATCGGAAAGTTAATAGCATAAGGAAATACATGAAATAAATGGGAGTAAAAAAAATGTATGAAATCAACGAGAATATACGGAAACTCGTTATTTTGCAAAGTGCAGCTTACTCACGTGTATACGCTTGCATTAGGTGTAGAAACGGGGGAAGCTCTGGCTTGCTCGGTGTTCGCGTTGGGATAGAATTCCACGGTCGACGTCAGCATGGGAGAAACAGCAGTACCCAACACGCCGGGCCGTGGCTTTCGTCACAGAGAGGCGTTCATCCCCCTTCTCGACGGGCATTAAACGAGGGTAAAGACCCCGCCGGTGAGTTTGTAGGCATCAGCCAGGGCCATCGAGACTCCCGCGAGTGCCGCTGTTCTAATAATGAGAGAAAGAGAGAGGACCTCTTCTTTTATATTCTGCGCATATCGATCGATGAGTATGCATTTAATTAAGCACGAAATTTTTATTATTTATAAAATATTAAATTATCTTACGCATGAAAATATAATAATTACGTAGCATTTTTTGATCGGGTATATGGATAATTATTGGATCTTAAAAAGCGATGTGAATGGATTATCGAATTATCGAATAATAAAATCATAACTTAACTTTTCGAATTTTCGCTTTCTGACTATTTTCTCCGATATTATAAAAAATCTTGACGTTCAATAATCTACGAATGTACATAACTTTTCCCAAAAGTCCAGATCAATGAAAAAAAATATATTTATATTAACAGTGTTGCAAATTGTATTCGATCGTTTATAGAGAACCATTATTGGCAAGAACAATGGATCAATGTGTTAATCATAAAATCATGGGAACATTAGACAATTGAGAGAAATGTACGAACGGAAACAATTAAATGAATGGGGAACGAAACAAGTCGAGTAGCGCAGGTAGCACAGCATGGGCTTTACACTCCCTCTACCAGAGAGCAGAGGAATGGCGAAATGTAGCCAACGGAATCATCATTATCATTAGTCGCATACCGCTGCCGGTTAGGTAGGTAATTTTAATTAAAACCCGTTCGTTATCTAACTTACCGACACTGATGTCGGTAAGAGCGACAGCTGTATTATCGGACGTGATTTTCACTCAAGTTTGCATATTTAATATGTTCGGCTATTAATCGTCGCTAATCAATAAATTATGCATGAAATTGAATGTTGAATGTATGTATAATATTTTTTTATGATAATAATGTATCGAGATGCCGGTGATATTCGTGGTCGTGCTTGAATATTTCAACTGACCGTGTGGCCTAATGGATAAGGCGTCGGACTTCGGATCCGAAGATTGCAGGTTCGAGTCCTGTCACGGTCGAACAATAATTTTTTTTAATTCATGTTTTTTTGTCGTCATAATTTTTACCTCCTCTTGCAGTTGTAGAATTCAATTAATGATAATAATAATAATAATAATAATAATAATAATGTTGGAGTTTTAATTGTATACTCTTTTTTCTGGGCTTTTACAATTCTACCTTTATTATTCTTATTTTTCACCACCTCTGGCTCTTTTATTTGTTCCACCCCATTCCTCTTTATTCCCCAATCTCCGTCATTCTTATTTATGCTGTCCCGGCTGCAGCCTTTTCGCATTTTCCCACCTTACTCCTGTATCGCATTTGCCGCGGACGAAGGGAAACTGCAGAAAACCTCCACCGATACAGGTCATGTAGAATTCAATTTAAAAATCCTAAATTTTGATATATATTCTTTTCTAGGCTATATATAATAATTTTGATATGATTGACATGTATTTTCAATTGTAGCATTTTGTGTACTCATTCTGCTATACGTACACACACGACCAGACCCGATATGTACCTTCTTATATACAGATCTATTCGACAGAATACAGAGCATACCGATGGACGCAGACACGAGTATGAACGGATTACCATAACAATACGTGGGAATGCGGCGGATCGAAGACGTATTCATGGAGTATATAACTATAGCGCTCAAGAGTACAATTTTTCGCAGATAAGAGTTGATCACAGAGTAAAAACTCGTCGATACACATGTGCGACGGCTGTACAATATATATATAGTACAATCTACATATAAATATATATGTGACGGGTGGGACTAGATAGAACCGAGTTCCTGGCTTATAATTAAAGAAAATGAGACCTATACGAAGGGACAAACAAACGTAGGCATGAAAGGTACGAAATTCTGAGAAACATTCACCCCTCTGCGTGAGGTAGCGCAACGAGCGACCCCACGATTTGCCATATGGAAATAATTACCAATTTTTATATACGTTGCTCTTCTGTGGTATTTATTTGATCTTTTATCCCTATGGGTGTTTTTATTTGGCCGTAAAACCAGCAACCTTGTCCTATTGACACTGCCACGCGCCCACGATATCTCAAGATCTGGATGCGAAGGAGTGAGAATTTTCATCGATTGCACACTCGTGTAAGAAGAGATGTATTTTGCACAGTTTTGACTGTACACATGCTGTAATTACGTCGCCAGGTTTGTAACTTGGATTATCAGAAATAGGAACTTTATATCTCGATGATTACGTCGAAGTTGCGTCAATACAAACTCTGTGATGCTTAGATGCGTCCAGCAACTGAAGCGGTTTAAGATACACAATGGACTGAGGTTACCTAAGACTTAAGCCTTCGGCTGTACTGGCTATAATACTGTGAACACACATGTGCGATTCAAAGCAACATATGTAACTACCGTTGCCTAACAGCTGAGTGTTCCGCTCTGTGGTTCTCGAAGGGTTGTATAGGTATAGGGACGAGATAATAATGAATTCTAGTTGTCTCGCAGTACGCATGAGTCATATAACAGTCTGTAACTTTCATGATAAAAGTGAGAGAAACTTCATAGGTTGATTGGCACAAAGTTTCCGAGCTGAATCTTTTGGTTAATTTGTAAATGATAGCTCGCCACTATTGTCTCGCAATCAGAAACTATCGATAGCGAGGTTAGGTTACTACGATCGCAAGTAGTGATAACCTAACCTCACTTTTTGGATGTTCATTTTACGACTATTTTCACTCATATTATTATGAATTCTATTATTTAATAGGAGAAGAATTTAGACTATCGAGCGAACTCTGGTATAAAAATAGTTTGAAAGAGATGAAGTTCGTCCTTTCACGAAATCTTAAATGAAGCAAGATCGTTCGAGCGAGCGTCAATTCGAGATCTCGTTCGCAATAGCAACCGTATCTTCGATACTTCACAGTTTGAAAAGGACGTCCAAAGAATTCTGAATAAACGTCACGTTCTGAACTTGGCGACGATGAATTACGTCAGAAGCCTTCTGTACGTAAAGTGCGTTCGTGCGTTACCGCATATCCCCTTGTACTGGCGAAACAGTCGAGCGGTAGGCGCCTCACGCACGTCATCGTGACGCCGCAAAGGAGATAGAAAAATAATATCGCATGCGTGTGTACATACAGTTGCGAACTTTGCCTTGGGGGACATATAATAATTTTCTCTCCTGTTTTAATATGCAACGTGACGTGAGGGTTCACAAAGAAAAAAAAAGATTCCTTCGAGCCGGATTTGAACCAGCGACCTATGGATGTCTACCGTTTTCTAACCAACTACAGTCCACCGCTCTACCAACTGAGCTATCGAAGGCTTGAAAGCGTTGTGAAAAAAAATGTATTTGTATCAACTCAATTACTGGAGAAAGTATCACATCTATACAACTATAAATTATTGTTTTCTGAAATATAAATTATCTCTAATTTTCTGGTGGAACGATAAATTGCAGTATTATAACTTATAAAAATCGAAAATGGAGTTCGAACGTGATATTGATTTTTTAAATTTAATTTGTAATAAATTAGTTGACTCGTGCAAAGATTAATTTATTGTTTTTTGCGGAGTTGAAAGGTAGAAAATGCAGCCAGTAATCGAACAGTAGTTGTTCTGTTATCTAATGATGAAATGCAATGAAATGAGAATCACTGTGCTTTATTATATATCGGTCTGTTGCACGTCATCCTGGCATTTGCAGTTCGGATGACAGAGTGGACTGCCGAGCACGCCGTATCATACCAGGAATTCATCCCCCTACCTGATAAGCCGCATCCATGATCCATATAGAGGGTACGCCCACGAAAAAGGGCTTCAGAATCGAGAAAATTGTTGTTTTCACAAAAAAGATTTTCAATGGGTATATTGTCGTCGGAAATTGTACGTACAATACGAAAATAATAGTTATTCAGCCAGCACATGCCAGTATTCGCAAATCCGAAGAAACTATAACTTTTAAATTCTTTTCGACCTTTGGCTTATAAATTCCTATGAAAACAATTTTGTAGTACCTACTACTAGTTGTTTTTCTATTTAATTATAAAATATCGATAATCATCATATTGACTATCGACACTATCGATTATCGATATCGATTTTCATACTAATCGCATTTCGATCAATACATTAACATTTTTAACGACGCACTCTTAAAATCCTCGTTAAAATAATGGAAACCATTATTTCGTCGAGACAAATATCGTTACGCTTCATAAATTCTATTTTTCAGTATTGTTATACCGAGCCCTATACGAAGAATGCGGTTTAATGAACTCGCGATGAATCATAGAATTCTCGTAACGGACTACAGCATGTATATTTGCTAGCGATACATTAGCCACCGGTACATATGTCTATATCCGTATATATGGGGCGTTTCATGCAAAACTTATCAACCCCTCGTTCTACAAAGCTTTGATCTAATGAATTATTATTATCCATATCAATAATCGAAGCTCCTTATCTTCTCCATTTTACAAAAACTCAGTCTCCTCACGAAAAAGTACAGTTCATAGAAAACACTAATGAACAAATAATATCTAGTTTCGTTAACGATAGTAAAAAAATCCATCGACGCAGAAAATTCAACATTCAGCTAATTTTTAACATCGAGCAGCGAGATAAGGAAATATCCCATCATATTTAAGACCGCAAAGATTCGTTGTTGATCGAATCGGCACGGAACTTCTCGTACGCGCGGACTACACGTATGCTTTTCACATATACGAATTACAACGTATATCAACGCACACAAGCACCTTTACCTCGTCTTCTCCGTCGCATGGAAATTATTCGCGAACGTTTCTCGCGCATCTCTGGTTCACGTCACTGTCCGTTCATTGATATGTACACTGTGTGTAAATACATAAACGTGGGAATACAATAGCGTCAGGCTGGGTGGAGTATTCGACGATCCGACTGAACGAGACTCGTGCGCGATATTTTCTATAAAGGACGCGAATCGCACGAAGAGCTTATTGTTGGCCATCAGACGGTGGACCAGACAGAATCCATTGAAAATACGCGCCCACAAATCGCCTTCCTTCTCTTCGTTTAACACTAACCAGTACCTATCGTCTCTTTTTACTTCACAAAGCTTCCAACGTCACTGCTTGTCCAACGTGCTGTTTTTTTTCTTTTGTTTTTTACATTATCAGCAAAAGTCATTCAACTCGGAAGCATCAAATCTCCGAACACACGTAAATCGATACCGGTATATTATTTAGGTATAAATAGCGTCGCCATTAACGTGTACGGTGGATGGCGAAGTTACATCGAGTCTTGCAGGAACGTAGGTTCGGTGACGATGACAGCGAGGTCTCGGCATTTTGATGCAACGAAGCGCGGCTTTACGTGCTGACATTATCGTGAAAAGGTCACGAGCGTCGAGCATTGGGAATTAAAAGATGCAAGGCCCCTGTTATCGGCCGTTTTCACCAACGACGAATACAGATATTACCTCGCGTTTCGTATACGTATATATAGATCCGCGATATTGGAAACAAAAAAAAATCCAAATTTTATCCGTTCGAGAGGTTTGGGATTTCCGACAATTTTTTCCCCGTGAAATCGATGAGAGAGAACACGAAGAGATATTGTTTTTTGGGACTCTCGATGATCGACGAAAGGTCGTATGACTTCATCGCTGGGACTTCCGGTTCGCGCGTCGTCTCGCACGTTTTTGGTGAAAAC
This sequence comes from Netelia inedita, assembly GCA_964017225.1. Taxonomy (NCBI): domain Eukaryota; kingdom Metazoa; phylum Arthropoda; class Insecta; order Hymenoptera; family Ichneumonidae; genus Netelia; species Netelia inedita. The sequence continues at coordinate 36,903,442 of OZ024920.1, read as the reverse complement.
GGTGAGCTCGTCTACTACAGTTGACTCGAGATTGACGCGCTAATAATAAGCCACTCGGCTTATTATTAGAAGAAAGGGTGCGATCGGGATTTTGATCGGTTGTCTTATCATCTAATGTACATTCGAGGGGAGCGAAGCTTTGGGTTTGCTGGAAATGGCAATGGGATATTATGACCTCGTAGATTCATTCTGCTATATATAATATATATCTTTATCTTTTCTATATATATATACATCTTTATCTTATATATATATATACGTTTGTATTATTCCCTGTCACTTGTTTGTCCACGAGACACGCCCGAAGGGCCTCGGATCATCTCGCGTGCTGTTCCGCATAAGCTTCGCCGAAGTAGACAGGACGAATGGTTGGGGTAAAATGGACCATGTATAAACGTTGAAGATCGACGTAACGGACGTGTGATATATGGCTTCGCGGTAGACGGGCCATTATGCCCCACCCATCGGTGAGTTACCTCGCTAGAGCCACTCTATACTACCAATACAGCCTCGGGGCGCGAGGCCAATCCATTATCCTCGGGTAAAAGGGCTCGCGCGATTATCCGAAGACTCGACGCGAAATTCCACCCTTACTCCCATTTTCTCTCTCTTTCTCTCTCTCTCTCTTTTAGCCCCCTCGTCTAATTTCGTTCTCGAGAGATTCTAATCGATGTGGAATCGTGCGATTTCGTAGCATGCTGAAATCTAATTTTTCCGAACGCTTGCAACCCTCGCTTCCGTCATTCGTACCCCGCCCTTTTTAACACTTTTTTTTTATTTATTGGCATGGCTTGTTTTTTATATAGTCCACGGTGGAATTTAGCATTAAAGAAGGAGACACGTGTGTTTTATAACGCGCGATATAAAAACCAGCACGCGAGCCTTTATGAAATGGGATCGATATCTTTGGAGATCTTGAGAAGCAATCCATTACAAACCCTTTTACTCGCTCAAGAATTGGGTTGGGCTGAAACATTGTATCTTAGGAAAGTTGTTTTAAAATATCACGCTTCGACTCGCTTATTTTTGGGTGTCTGTAGGCAACAGAATAAAAATTGTATTTCTGGGAAGAATGAATATTATTTGGATTCACCGGAAAAACGAACTTTTTACTTTTATTTTTAGAAATATCGAATAATTCTTCTGATTTTTTGTAAAAACGAATATTTTTTCAGTTTTTTGGGTGATATTTGCCGAGAAAGAGGGAACGAGACGTTAAAAACGTTTACTCGTTGAAAAATTGAAAAAAACTATGGATTTTTTGTGGCACGGAAGGAATCAAAGCGTAAAAAACAAAATTCGCGAATAACAGTTTTCACGAGGAGTGCTGGGGAAAAAAATAACACCAGAAATTAATCAACGACCTTACAGCACTATTTTCCCATTTTTTAATTTTTCTTTTATTATTGTCGCCCGCGTCGACTCGTTATTTTCGTTACCATCACTCGAGGCTTTTACCATGAAATATCCCAAACCAACGATAAAAATTCTTCGAAATCGCGCAATCGCTACGGAACGCGAAGTTTATTCCTTCCTCGAATCGTTACGCGTCCTATTTCGCGTGATAACAATTTTTTTACAAAAAACCTCTCACGAACTAAAACGCACGGAGATTTTTCCACGAACCTCCGAATTACCTACGAACTGCAGTGTGATGCGACCATCAGCGGAATTTCATTAAAAAAATGTCAGCGAGAATATATACATCGCGCGGAAGAAAAAATAAATTTTTTTTTCGAGATTTTCCATGGCGTCTTCGTTATTCTCGCGGATCTTTCCCACCCGTTGCACGGAGTGAAACGCACCAACCGCGTATTATCGTCGCGATATTCGACACGAAGATATTTTCGTTGGGTCTCGTTAATTTTAGAGGCGCGAGTTCCGTGATTCCTCTCGACTATTTAGCCGTGTCACGTTCCGTCTCGTTTTATTCATCGCACAGGGTGGCACCGGGCAAAGACGAACTCTCGCTCAACCAGCAACATTGCGAGAGTCTCGCTGAATGCCAAAATATATCGCTTCAAATCATTGAAACACGAGCGATACGCTCGATAAATGAATGAAATTCACGAAGAAATATTATCTTAAAAATTCGACGAAAATGTCATCCAATTTTGATTCGATCGAACGATCGTTCTGTAAATTTGACGAGATTCCTTTCACGTCTATTACGTTCACTCGAGATCCGGCAGAAGGACTTATCGGTTGATCGAACGTTTGCTCGTGGATCGGTGAAGGGAGGGGGTTGGTACGATTGTGACTCTCGCGTACGAGAGGAGAACCAAAGGGAACGAGAGATCCATATAGTTATGAACAAAAGGAAGAGGAGAGAAGCGAGCAGCGAGCCGCACGGTCGACTGACCGTAAATAGAAAAATTGATTTGGCTCCATACCAGACACACCTACGTTCTCCCGCACACCAATACCCGCGGATTCTCGAGCTTCGCGTTATTTTTATTTTTCATCGGCATATTACACGGCGAAACCCGAGTTGTCAGCGACGGTGAACAGCGATGACTAATATTTTCGCATAAAAATAATTTGTCACCGACGCTTTCGCGTAAAATATTCATTTGTATAGATTTCGTATAGAAAAAGGGTAATAAATTACTGGCTGATAATGCAAAGGGTAAGGGGAAGTGGAGCTTCGAAGATACGAGAAGACCAGACCGAACGATCAATCTCTCGATCGGTTTTTCTTTCGGGGAAAAAATTTCGCCGAGAAACGATTTAATCAATTTTCGATTACTCGGCGTAAAAAGAAAGAGACAAAGAAGCAGTTTTTTGGTACAAATATAATGAATTTGAAGATAAAGGTTTGGTACAAAAAAATCGAAATATTTGGTGAATATTTTTGATAAGAAAATTCATAAAAATCGATATAAATTTTTGAATATTTTCAGTGCTTTGGTTTAGAATTTTTCTTATTATTGCTTCGCCTCTATGCGACGTGATAAATGTACAAGATTTTCATACATCGTGTAATTACAATATCATCGCCAGCAATCTATTACGTAGTAATCGAGCTCGTTGAGAATCGAGGAAGAAGAGTCACATGTTTCCGCTTTATAATTCACGAGTCATGTATGTATAATCACTACTACATATTATCAGGATATATCTTATTTCGACGTTGCCTCGGTGCGTACGTACTCTCGCTCCCGAGCACCCTCGTTCGTATAATATTACTCGATACGCTCGATACTGAATCTGACACGAGACCCGGATATAGAAAGTGACGAGGCGAGGGGCTTCGGTCAAAGGACTGAATATATCTCACCGCGGAAACACCCTCGTGAAAATCGCAATAGCTATATACATAGAGAACAGCCTGATTATGACTAATTTATGACGAACGAACACGGGGGGTATAATTTTCACCCTGTGATAAGAAAAAATGGATTAATTTTACGAATTTTTCGTCTCGAAATATTTTATCACAACAAAATGTCTCGATGAAAATAAATACCAATATCGAATCAACTTTACCATTGATTTCGTTCCAATACAATTTTTCTTCGTTTCTTTTTGCTAATTAATTTTTGATAATTAATTTTCTCCCGTCGTCTTGAAATGTTTATGTTCCGTAAAAAAAAAAGAGGGCATGTATACGCTTATCGCGTTGTTCGTCGTGCACGCGCTCATTGTACATGCAACGCTCGCTTTTATTACAAACCGACGTTAAGACTCGTACGTTTATTCAATTGATCAATTTGCGTCGATCGTCGCGCGCGCCAATTAATTCCAATCTTCCACCGACTATCAACTAACTAGATAAGCCTCCCGTTTGATCGTCGCAGCACGAGTGCGAGCTTACGAGGCTGGAGATGAACGCGCGGAGAGAAATGTGCGAGTTTGGCCTTCGCGATTGCATACACCGAGGCTCGTACCGTACGATGAAGTTCGAGGCTACCGCACGATGCATCATGCATCGTGCATCGAGTACTTCAGGCTCTCCGACGTTGTGTTGTTTCCTCGCTGTTGCGTACGACGATTACGTCGTTTCGAACATATTTCGGGCACGTGATTATGACGAGAGGAAGGGTGAGAGGTCGAACGTGCGCTTAAACCTCCCTTCATCTTCGTGCGAACGCAACGGCAAAATTCTGATAAGCAGAGAATACGCGGCGCGTTGTTTCGTTTTCCGTGTTTGTATTAGGCTCGATTTCTCTACGGCACGTTCGGGTATTAGCGACACGGGAAACTATATGGTTGCACAATATTTACGCTTTCGAGACGAGAATTTAGTGCGTCGCGTAACGAACCAAATTTCCTCATATTTTCGTTTATCGTATAGTGTTCTAAAAGTGCATAATTCGAAAATAATGAATTTATGAAAATCGAAAGGTCGAAAATTCGAAAATTATAAATTTATAAAATTTTAAAATTATAAATCTATGAAATGCCAAGAATTTGTAAATATTATATAATAAAATTCATAAAATTCTTAACTTCGTCGCGAATTTCTATATAACTTTGAGATATTTCATTAATGTCGTAATAAAAATAGGTCAATTGGATCGGCTCGCGAAAAGAACGGTCGACGGGTTAATTATATCAATATTCCGGTTCAACGGTGATACCTATCACCTCTACAAAGGGCCTTTGACTTATGAATTTCTCTCCAGCTCGACGAAAATTTCGCTCGACTCGAGTCGACGCGAGTCCGTCGAGCGAACGCCACGTCCTCGCACACACAGATAAATCGGTAGGTATATACGTTTCCCTTGGCACTGCGCCACGAAATGGCATCTTCGTGCTGTGAAGAAGAAAATTCACACAAGTGCATCCACCCGTAGGGAAGAGGGCATCGTGGGCGCTCGAAAAAATCACATACCTATTCCCGTACGGGCCGTATAATTTCATTCATTTGCGAACAGTATGTATAAGCGACGAGTCTCTACCACGTACTAAGGAAACGTGTCGGACGTAATAAAAGTACCTATATAATACATAATTGTAAAAAAAGCGTTATTACATAATTTATTATTTTATATATAACAAATAATTAAAAAACTAATCGATTATGGAATTTTTATTACTTATTATTCGTTATATGTAATTATACGAAATAAATTATCATACGGTACGACGTACTTCTTACAATTCCTACCACGACAATCCTCGAGTAGATGACGCTCGTCTCCTGGAACTCGAGGTAAGAGATTCGACACGTGTAACACAGGTTTCTGCACACGACGCATAATGTAACATTTATAAGTACAGACACATTTGTATATCCCCGTTCACATTTGGCCAAGTCGAGCGTACATAAGCCCGTGATTAAAATTAAATCCAGAAGCATGCCCTAATCTTTCATCTACGACGGATCTCGTACGCGAATCGAACGCACGTGTCACGGTCTCCTATCATTGTCGTCTCTTCCAAAACGTGCGAACATCAAGAACGCACGAGCGCCGATGGTTAATGTTGCGAGAGTATCTTAAGGTCGGATACTTCCGTTTTCTCAGTTGGGATTTTAATAGCTTCTATTATACTATACATGGCATCGAGCGAAAGCGGAAAGTTCTTATCTGCTTTTCGCGGTGGGAAAAATCGAAGTGGGTCGTCGACGAGAACGGGGTGGGGTATTTTTCCCGCGGCAGGTTTTCCGTACGGTACCTAAGTCTACCTTCTGGTCTTTATCGCAAAGTGGTCGACGTGCTGTGCTCTTGGTCGAAGAGCAAGCGGTTATCGTACGGAAACTCGCTTGGGACTCGTTCTCGATGATCTCTCTCGTTCGACCTTATAGTCGCACGTTATAGTGGTCCGAGATAAAACCGAGGAGAGCTTCGGCGCTTTTTGAATCTGGCCGGTACTTCGGTCACCGCTCGAGCTTTCGATCGCCTCTATAGGGAGATCCGACGCGAGATCGGAAAATAAATCACCTCGAATTTGTTCCATGAAATGACGGAGTATATGGCGTATTACGTATAATTTTTATATAATTATCGTAATAAAATCAATAAATTTACGTTTATAAGTCAATATATCATTTTTATTATTGTTAATATATATATATCTGCGAATAAACAACATTCAAGAAGTTGTAAAAAAATAATTACTTGAATTATTGACGATTCGATCAATCGATATTATTTGAAGTCAACCAGTCAATATATAGTAACATTGGTATTTACAATTGCAAAGAAAAAAACGTTTTTATAAAAAGAAACGACTAGTTTTACTCGACGATTTTATGCACTATAGTCACGTGCCGTATGCATGAATAAATCGTCAGATGCTTATTCACAAGGGAATCATAATTATTTCCGTGTCGAATATAAAGACACGGGCGCGAAAGACGAAATCGACGATTGAGGGAGTACGAGGGATATCAAACCGAGAGAGTCGAGGGTATATAATTCGTTCCCAACAGAGAGTATTCCGCCCGTGGGACTCCGTGCACCGTTTCCTTCTTCTTCTGCTCCAAATCCTCTTGCCTCCAAAGGATAATTGTACCGAACCGATTTCACGTACTCCCTGACTACATTTTTTTTCGGTAATGGTTTACCGGGTCACGTGACACAGGCGTTATTTTTGCCTCTGCTCCTCGAGGGCACAAGGAATCGCAGGGTTAACGCGATCCTTCGCCGAGTCGAAATAATCTCCGAATTCTTTTAGTCCAAATTTTATTCTAGACGATAAGTAGGTACTTGATCGGAACATCTAAACTTTTAAGCCGTAACAAAAATAATTATTAACCGCTAGAAATGATGAATTCTAATTATCAAATCGTTTTGTAATTTACATTTTTGGGTTGAACCCCAACTGTATTTTTTAATTTTCCACCGAAACTTTGGGGCGAAGAACGACTCAAATTTTAGACTTGATAACTTAATCATCGGTAAATTTGCGATTTTATAAGTGTCTGACATTTAAGATTTTTTCAAATCTTCCCCTACCAATTCTCACGCGAGAGAAAAGCGATTCGTTTATTCATGATCCACCTATCAAAATTTGTTCAACAATCCCTCGTTCCCAACATTTCCATCGAATTCACCATCAAGGCACCCGAAGGTTTTCGCCATTGAAGAATCCACCAGTGCAGATTATTCCCTCTCCTATATATCCATATCACTGAACTTTACCACGATGACGAAGCAAGGTTGCCTCATCGGCTATCGAAATTACACGTCCTTCTCACCTTTCCACTTTCATCGCTTCTATATCCCTCCGCCCATCGTCAATAAAAACATCTTTATAAATTCTATCGACCTTGTATCTTCGACGCTACCCAGTAGCTACGTGCTTATGATACATTATAAATTCACACACACCCGCACACACATATGTATATCTATGTATATATATATATATATATATGCACACGATACCGTTAGTGTATACCGAGAGTTTGCGTAGCGTGAGCTTAACCCCAGCTACGTTGATCGGGACACATACACAGAGGGGTGGAGGATGAAAAAAGGTTGCAAGCGAGGGCGGGGGTGCACGAAGCTGACAGGTAGGTAGGTAGGCAAGTTTGCAATCGGCCTGGAGAGCCGTACCTACCCCTCTCTCTCGCTCTCACTCTTTCTCTCTCTATATATATATATATCAATCCACTCACACACAGGTAGATAGGCTCGAAGGAAAAGTGTAAGTGTAAGTGAAAGGAAAATACGAGAAGGAAGAAAGTGCGGTACAGTTGGATGTCGTTTATACTGTATAGTACATTATATACATATATACATATATACATATATACATATATACATATATATATATATTTATGTATATATATATAGTTGGTAAATTCTATATATAAACGTTGGGTGCGGGGTCGCGACGGAGCGTACGTACACGTACGAACGGGCGTCGTTAGTGGGTGCTCTGGGGTTCTCGCTGGTGTTCGGCTCACTACGCCACGTCCGTTCAGCGTCGGCGTGGCAGGCCGTCCGGACGCAGACGCGGAGCGACGAAAAATTCACCACCGAGAGGCAACGAAACGGAGGAGCTCGCAGTCTGGCGTCGCTGGTCGACGTAAGCGGAACGAAATAAATATTAGAATTCTTGGCGCATGACACAGTGCGATTAAAATAAAAAATAAAAAGTAAAGAAAAAAAAAGAGAGCATTCGTCTCGACGTGCCACAGCATAATCGTTTTATTCCTCTCGCGATACGTTCGCTCGAAAGCAGTACACCGATCGTTTCGTTCAATCGAAGATTGAGTTTATTTCATTTATTCTTCTCGATCGCGCGCTTCTGCGTTGAACCGTCGTCGCCAACGATCGTTATTACGACATCTGCCGTTTCAACCTCGAGACTCCATAATTTTTTATCGGAGATTCCGGCTTATACCGCCACCATCCCTCTTCGTCTCCTTCCACGTTCGCCCTCGTTTAAACGGAAGTGTTGCACGAGAGCGAGCTCTTCTCGCTCGTACGCGTCGAGTTTCTCTTGTCGTTTATTCGCGATATATTCGCGAGTGTGCGCCAAGTGCGACTCTCTCTGTGTGTATGTGTATTTGCGTGCCGTGCGTGTGTGTGTGTGTGCGCGCGCGCTGGAGAGTGCTACGAGAATGAGAATTTTTTGAAAAGAACTTTAATCAATTTTCGTTAAAAGACAGAAAAAAGTTTTTATCTTTTTGTGTTTTTTTTTTTTTGGAGGGGGAGAATCAACGCGTGTACGCGCATGGGAATCGATATTCGGCGCGAGGTGAGTCGACTTTGTCGAAATAATGACGGGACTATCGACGATATCGTGGGAAGAGGGTTGAAGATTAATTCATGGGAGGAGGAACGATATTTTTCATCGTGCAGAGTTTGTACCTCGTGTGTGCCTGTTCTAAAGTGCGATTAATCAGCGAACGAACGAAGCTTGAACATTTTTAATTAACTTCGAGACTTTGAATAACTCGAGTGATTAATTAAATTGTTAAATACACAATCGTGAGAAGAATCGTACGCCGATGAACATTTATTTTCTTTCTTTTTCGTAATTTTATTGCAGCGTCTCTACGAACGCGAACGTTTTCGCTCGTTCGCGTTTATTTATACATAAACTGTAAGCGTTAATCGCACGACGAGGAGGATCTCCGTGATCTTTGGTTTACAATCGCGACGGACGGCACCGATTTTTCGTCGGTTCGTGGGAGTGAGGAAGGGTGAGAGCGGAGGTGCGCCGGAAGTAAGCCCGGGTACGGCCCCCGCGTGCTAGAGAGAGCGAGAGAGAGAGAGAGAGAGAGAGAGAGAACTGGTGACGGTGTACGATAGTGTGCGGCGGACATGGCGGTCCTTCCTGCGATCGTTCGGCCAGTGCCGTACGCCCGGGCCACCACGAATTCTACGTGAACGTAAAAGGTGAATTTTTTTCTCCGCACGTTTTTCCTCGAACTTCAGCCCTCCTCCCTATTAATTATTCAACATTGATTTTTCAATTATTTCGAAATTTACAATCCTCCCCATCTCTTCATCCCTTCATCCGTGATTTACACCTTTGTTCGCGGAAATCCGCGTCACCCCTTTCTTTCCATCGCTCGGGTGAACGACCACGCCGTAAAAAAAACGACGTCATAATGTAGTTAATTCAACCCTTCTTTTAATTCCTCCATCTTACGAGAGAAAATAAAATATAATTATTTTAACTCGACGATTAAATAGCGAGAGTGAATATTAGCGCGATCCAATATTTTTCGACAGGCTCGAGTCGCACAGCACGTTATTCGAAAAGGGAATGACGAATCGTCGCATCTGCACTTGCACCTGCCGAATCGCGACCGCACCTGCGTATCGACCCAGAGGGTGAAATTATTTATTTCATTTTTAACCTTTTTCCTTCGTATGCACGCGTCGTTTTGCGTTATTGTGACGAAAGTGCAATGGTAATAATAATAGTAAGGATAATAGGGGAGAATGAAAAGAGTGTAGGAGGCGCGATATCGTTTCGCAGTTGAAATATCCGGTCGAAGCTTTGACGGTCTCGTATCCGGACGAGACGGAGTATCCGGTGACCGGAGCGTGAATTTCTACCTGCGGATATAACAGAGTCGAGGGAGAAATAGCGATAGGGCAGGGAGAGTGAGAGAGACCGAGAGGGTGAGATAGAGCAACTAGGAGGTTTTGGTGCACCCGGCGGTAGCGGAGGCGGTGTGACGAAGGCGGTGGTGGCCTGCAAGCGCCGTCGAAATCGATTTCGGTAGCCGAGCGAGAGAGCGAGAGAACGACGAGAGTTCCCTCCTATGTGTGCGGTGTAAAAGCTTTGCCACCCCTGCGCTTTATGTTTTTTTTTCTCTTTTTTCTAACTCGCCCAAGGACCTCAAGTCTTTGCAAAGGTTCGCGATGGATTCTTCTCATGTCTACTCTTACTTTTGACTCGATACGAGAGGGAAAACAAAATATTTATCGGCTGTAGAGAAAATCGTACTTCGGGGTGTCTCGGGGCCCATGGTGTTACGAGAGACGCCACTGCGTTGTGAAAACTCGACGGGCGATGCTGATCAATTTTTTAATTTTTGATACTTTCGCGGAGACAAAATGGCCGCTCGTTTCTTCGAGTCGTGACAATTTATATAAAAAAATTAATGTTTTTATACGAGACAGGGTGAGATTTTTGAAGTTTATTGTCAGACTTGATAAGGTTGTGATAACGATCACTTTTCTCGATTGGGAATAAAGTGAAAGAGAGTTGAATCGATTCGCGTGATTCATGGGATTGTTTCGTCAAGCGCGTTAGTTAGGAGGAAGTGGTCGAACTATTTTTCGAGCATTAAGGAGCGTCGAAGTCGACGGACGATAAGTGATCCAGGCTACTTTGACCCTGATGAGAAAGCCCCTAAGTGCCTTTTCTTCCCTGTAGGGAACGGGAGTTCGAACAAAAGTTCAAGCCACTGATTCATCAGTCTCGTATTTATTTTTATCGGCAAATTTTGATCTCGATCGTTATTTTCATATTTTCGATACAAAATTGTATTCTTTTCTCCGTCTGATAGAAATCGAGATAGACATTTTTATTTTGAAATAATATTTAGCGCTCGGAGATAATTCATCAATCATTAAATAAAAGGCGCGACGATTCTCGCATTCTTTCCCAGGTAAAAGCAATTTCTAGGAAACAATACTTTTTACACGATGGAAACGATTCTTTTATTCTTTTCCTACGAAGAAATACTGTTTCGAGTTATTGATAACGAGGTCTGTACTCGACGCGATAAAAAGGTCGCTTCGGGCATTTGGATATTCACTTCGAAGTTCCTTTATTTACTTCGTGTATAGTTCTCTCGCTGGGGAAAAGTGCATAGGTCTAATCAACGATTAAATAAACTGTAAAGTGTATGGACCGTGGTATAATCCACTTTTAATATTACAATTACATAAACTTTCGACCGTACCTACTAAATCTCGATTTTTTCCGAAAGACCGAACGAACTTGAACTTTAATCGTAATATCAAATTTTATAAGAATTAACGATTTTTCTTACAAACTCATATTTTATCGTCAAACTGATTGGATCAAAAAATTGCCGTGGAAAAATTGTGAAGTTATGCGCTTGAAATTTGACCTGGAAAAAACTGTGCTTCGTTTTTATTCGCACGAGGACCATACGCTGTAATATTTTTTTTTTGGATACTTTTTATTGGCGTTCGTACGATCGGTTGCGAGATGAGAGAAGCGTCCGAATGTCTCCGGATAGCCGGGAAGAATGTGGGGTAGCGGGTAGTCTCTTGCCTCGGTGTAGTTGCACACCAAGTAGTGAAAGCATCGTTTCGCCAGACAGCCTGGCGTCCACTGTGTCCCGACGTATCACGTTATATATCACTCGATCGTTCTATCGTACCAGAAAAATTCGGTTTGCTCTTGTCGACTCAGCCACAGTAAAATCGAAAAGTCCACTCGATCTTATCGTGCTGGTTGCATTCCAATTTTCTGACGGAAGCACCACACGTTGAACCGAAACTAACTCGAGGTTTCTCTCGCTATATAGTTCTTATCCTCGAACTTTCGTACAGAATGCTTCGAACATAATTCGCTTTTATTTGTCGCGAGCTTCGTCGAGGCCCCCATCATCGTTCGATAACGTTACGGAATAAAAAATAGGCATGCATGTTATAAATACGCATATTGCTAAATTTATAAGCGAGGTGTTCTATAATCAACAGAAATTACAGCCATTTTTTAATCTGTTATTTATTTCGCGTTGAGACAGTCTCGAAAGGAAAATATTATGCATAACAGTTGTTCGTGCAAAATTTCAAGAAAATTAGCTTCTCGCGTTATCAGTTTCGACCGAGTTTATTAACGTTTACTACTTTTTTTTTTATCATAAAAATCAAAAACTACAAATTAATAGAAATTCCTCGTGGAAAAATCACGCGAGTGATGATTTTTCTTTGATGATTCGTTCACGCCAATTTCGCGTAATAATTCTTGGAAATAACCGTACCTACGATTGTAAATTCTGAAGCATAATTACTGGTCGTATTTTCTTCCCAACCGACCGCTGTATCGCCATTATTTCGCGGTTTACAAGTGCACGCCGCTCTATCGCAACCACCGAAGAACGTTTGGATCGGTCTGCGTGCGGAGAGTTTCCGCCCAGTAAATCTTGCCCCTCCCCCTCCTCCCGCCACCCGGACTCGCTGCTGTTCTCGCATTTTCTTTTATCAAAGAAAAACCCAGACGCGAGAGAATCTCGTAATAATTCGCAGAGACGGTGCGGGGGCGTGTAATGTACTCGAGAAAAATATCTTTCTCGTGAATCTGGCGAAAAATAATATTCGTCTTGAAGCCACCCCCCACCCCACTCTTCATTGTCTTTTCATTTGTCTTTCTTTTTTATGATATTGCCGTTTTATTATCTAATTCCTAGGCAATTCCGACAAGGTAAAACATCGCTGCTTTATTCGCAAGGCAAAGTAAACATTTCATTTTATGAAATATTTATATCAAGCTTCCAATTAGTTATTTTACCATAAAAATAAGAACGACGATTCACGGCAAAAAATAGTATTGGAAAAGGGCTATAGTTATCGGGATGTGTCGAAGAATCGAGGCAAAAAAAAATCGTTCGGAGTATATCGCACGTGGGCCGAAGAGATGACAGAATATCGAGGATACGTGTATGGAGCGAATGAGCGAGAGAGCGGTCGGGAGAGCGGTCGTGTGTGACGCATGCGCCGGTTGCCCACGGAGTGGCGCGCGTGTACGTGCGTGCCCGTGCTCGCGCGGAGAGAAGGGGGGTTGTGCGTGCGCGTGAGCGCGAGTACGCGTGCGCGTTGCCGTACGCGTGCGTGGTTCGTGAGTCCACGCGCCAGTGTGTACGTGCACGAACGCAAGGGCCACGGGTAACGCGGGATACGAGTGCATCGAGGAAGATAGAATCCCGATGTATGGAATTATAAACTTGTATTGTACGCTCGCGTGGACTCACCCTGTATGTACGTACGTACGTGGGTTCGAGGATGTAAGCGCGCGCGGTCGACGTTGTGCGAGGGTGCGGGGTAGAACCGTGCACGCCCCTCCTTAACGGTCGATACTCGCGCGTTCCTCGGTACGCGTCACGCGCCACATTGGCCTGGCGAACCGTGGAAGAGAACGGGAACGTCCAAGAAACGATTGTAATAGGCCAGTAAAATTAGCAATTTTCTTTCTTTTTTCTTACAATAACATTTCAATTGAATTCTCGAATTTAATTTCAGCCCGGGTATTGCCTAATAAAATCCGGCGTAACGAATACCTAGGGGTCTAGTTCTTAATTGGGGTTAAAGTAAAGCGAGTTAGAACATTTTAATGTTTTAGATATTTAAAAATTTCAATGTTAGGAAAATGTTTCCTAATTGCTTTGGGAACTTTGATATTATTTTCTCGGAGGATCTAGCTGTTGTCTCGTCTTAAACCCTATCAAAGTCGACTTCCGGATCTGTGCGATCTAAACCCCAGTCTTCGCACAAGACAAATCCTTCGGCCGTGACAATAACTCCCGTTGGAAAATCGAACTCGTCGTGGTACGAGAAAGAGTCGATATTGTTAAGCCCTGTCGAGTGTTACTCGAGAGGATGGAATTGTCCTTGTAAAGCCATACGTCGAATCTTGCATCGACGCTCCTTAGGACTTGAACTATGGACGATTTTGTTTCTTACATTCTTACACCCAAATTGCAATATTCCTCATTATACCTACACAGAGAAAATGATCCAAAGGGATAATTTGATTACACCAAAATCACAATACAACACGAACATTTTGAAATAGACCGCTGTTGGAAAATATTCGAATGATGGAAGACCCAAGGACCAGAGGCTGAAATAATCAAAACACTCCTTATCAAGTTTCTTATCTCACTCTCTCTCTCTCTCCCTCTCTCTGTCGCTTATCATATAGTACCTATGATACAAACAATTCACACGATTGTATCGCTTTCCACGAAAGCATCATTTTCTATTTGCACCCTGCCAGCCCATCCATCATACCCACGATTTATCAACGTAGGGGTGAATCTAGCATTCGTCCCGATGGCAGGGTGAGTCATTCGACGAAGCCCGTTTCCGACAGGTGACTATACCGACTTATTTCGTGTCCTGTACAGAAGGGAGCGAATACCACGTATATCATGTATTCTTTATACCAACGTTTTCTCTCCCTCCGTCAACATTAATTATTTACAATCGAAAATTTGCCCTCCGCTCGCAGGAAACACGGAGAATTGGGAATAACGCAAATTGCACGAACGTACGAGGAACATTTGCAAGGTGGCAGACAGATATGGTCGTATATAGTTATACACTTAAATGGCATCGACGACATTGGCAGTCGCGCGTCGCGACGTTACGTCGCGTGGTTAGGCGCGTCCCGCCGTCTACGACGCGACCCTATCGGGTTCGATGCCCTTTTTTTCCTCGCCTTTCGAACTATGCAACTTTTCCCCGTGCAATTTGCTTCTACCAGTCATTTTTGCAACCCTAGACTCACCCTCGCTCTCTCACTCACCCACTCATTGCTCGTCAAAGCGTGCGAGTCTTTCTTTCTTTCCACGCAATTTGCGCTCTTCCCTCCAACGTCCCCAGGTTTTCCAGACGCGATTGACCGTCGCCAGTTGTTCGAGAGAATTTTAAATCAAACAAATTATCCATTATTCAGGAATTTTTAATGAGTCGAAAAATCCAATAATCGAGTCGTATTCGTGTTTCGACTTTAATTCGACCGCGGAGGATCGTAAGTTTGATTTTTTAAATTGCTGTTTTACTTGGACCAAGTTGAGAGACTGGTTCGACTAGAAAGAGCGCGATCAGGAGCGAAACAGCTGTTTGGTTATTAAGTTACGATTAATTAACGAGAAAAATGCGAGAAGAAGCGGAGCTTTACTAATTGGTGGTGCTTTCGAGTTGGCAGCGCTCGACTCTCGCTTTCCTTTCTCGCTCCGCGGACGGAGAGCGAACTCGATAAGTCTAGGTTCAACCGTCGCGATGTTTATGTTGACTCGAGGCTTTCGGTTTCTCGTTCTATGTATCCACTCTGGATAAATATACGTAACTATCGCACGTAATACTATTATCTAGCAACGGAGCGATGCGCAAGATCGATTTAACCGCGTTCGCTGTTACTAAATTCTCGTCACGTTTTTTTTTCATATATTTGCCACATGTCGCACTTAAAAAAATGACTTAATATCGGAAATTATACATTTTTATACGATTAATTCATATAATTGGCACCGAGTGGCAATTTTTCAATCTCACAGTGTCTGAATTAACACATCGATTTAATTTATAGCAAAACAAACAAAAAAAAACTGTAATCACAAAATTTTCCAAAAAAATCTCACTCGCTATTTAGAAACTCGGAAATGTTAAAATTTTCGAGGCCTTGGTAACTCTTGCGATTCTTCAACATTTTTTTGCCGACTTTTAATAAAAAAATCGAGACCTTTCGATAAAGCGAGAAAAATTGATCGTCGTGCCATCCGCGATCGAGAACGCCGCGGTGGGGTTCTCGCGTTCGTCGAACGAACGTTACGAAATGAAAGCCGATGCACGTGTTACAATTGGAGTTCGAAATAAATTAGAATCGCAACGCGGAGTAGTTAGATCTTGACATAAATTGTTCTCTCTGTCTGTCATCGTACGCATACAACGCCGCGGTTACCCTTTTCTCTCCAATTTTTTCCCTCGGACTCGCCCCGTCGTTTTTGTGTAATATTTTTTTATGTATTTCCTGCGCTTCTCTCCCTCTCTCTCTCTTTCTCTCTCCCTCTTTCTCCCTCATTGTTACCAGCTCGTGCAAAAGCTCGCGAGCTTGTAAACGACGCTTTATTGATTGCCAGAGCGAACGTCTACTACCGCGGTACCGCGTCGTTCACGTGTCCCTGGACTCGAAAGTACATGTACGAGGGTCAAGTCGACTATACACTCGCACTCGCACACACACACATATACACACACGTGGTACAGATTATCGATCGATCCGTTCGTTCGTCCGCGCACGATCGGTATCGAACGGACGAACGAAGAGGGAGAGGACCTAGAAAATTGAAAGAGGGGCAGGAGGGAGGGGGCGTAGGCAGGCCGGTACTTCCAATGGTCCCATGATTCTAAAATTTTCCAATTTCCGTTCGATGACGAAAACTTTTCAACGATATTTATCGATCGTGGCGATTCGTTGTTCGAAGATATTCCGCTGGTTGACGAGAGGAAAGAATTTGCGCATTGCGCTAGTTCGGTATTCCTGTGGCAGAGAGTGAGAGAGAGAGAGAGTGGGAGGGGGTGGGTGTTGACTGGATAGGGGTGGGACGGAGACTTGTGGCTGGTGTAATGGCATAACGGGGCTACACCCTCTCTCGCTTTCTCCGTTAGCCAAGGAGAGAGCGAATCGGCGACGTGCCTTCACTTTCTAGGTCGAGTTTCCCGGTCTAATATTAACCAAATTACATCCACCGGTATACGGGAGTACGAGGGATCGTGCGAGAGATGGTTCGAAACGGTTGCGCGGGTATGGGAACGAAAATTCTTGATTTTTTCCTTTTTTTAACTATACTTTTTCTTTTTTACTTACAAACCACCGCATACGCGTCCACCGGAGGTGCGATAAAGAAATAAACGCCGGAGGTTCGCGATAGCGAGGGGGTAGTTCTCGCGAGGGTAGGTCGAGATCTTAGGGTGATGAGAAACTAGAATAAACGCAGAGGTGCGAGTGTAATTTAGTTTTTTTTCTCGTTTTTTGTTTCTTTTTTTCTTTCCAACAACGAGATAAATCATCGAATTTTTCGCGACGGACATTCGCTCGAGAAATTTCGTTGGATGGAAAAATGTTCGCGCGAAATAAAAAAACGAAGGAAAAACGTAACGCGTCCAAGTTTTCGCTGTTTAAAATTCAAAAACAATTGGTCAAGTGCCAGTTTCGCTCTATACGGAATTGGATTTAAAATATTCCACGGTCTTTGGACCAAAAACAAAAATGTCCTATTCTCTCCCTCACGATTTACCGCCGCGGTACGAAGCTTGCAGGTTCGTCGAAGGGATTAACGTTCGATGAGTGAACGAGTGCCGAGTGACGAAAATGTGAGAATGGGCGGTGGATCTTGAAGCGAGGCAAATTGGGCGAAATTTGGCTCTCTGTGGAAACGATCACTGGCCGATTTTGTCATTGTACGGACGATTACCTAATACCAGTACGCATAGATGTATATAGACATATAAACAATATATAGCCAAGTTCCATACCTTTCCGCCCTATGTACTATTCGCGAATCCATTTCCTCTTTACAAATCCATATATATATATATACATGCAAATCGTTGTCGAGCACCTTATGTGTATGTTATAATAATATATGTTAAATATAAAATTAAATTATAATTTAATTAATTATAATATAATAATTAATAAATTATATTATATTATTTAATATATATATATGAGGTAGGCTAGAGTGATTAGCATATATATCTTTCAGGTCATGACCTCGACTGAACGGCCGTACACGAAGCGAGCCAGAGCTATATAGGATTCGGCAAAGTGCCTCGCAGGCATGAGCTTGGTGCTTTTAATGCGTATTTGATCCCAAAGTAAATACACTCGGTGTTTATTCGCGCGTGTGTGCACATATACGTATGGATACAAATATATATGTACATTGGCACGTGCGAACGTGAACGACGAGCACCGACTTCGCGATATGCGACATTTATCGTACGTCATATACGCGTCATTTTACGAACGTGTACGAGAAAATGTCACATCGTTATTACGAGAATCCGATTTGCCATCTTTGTTCGCTATATACACGAGAGATAAAATTAGCAAAAAACGAACGGGTTTTGATATAGAAGGCGAGAGTAACGGGCATTACTTCAAAGCTTTTGCTGTGAAATGCTCGAAGGTAACGAGAGAAAGATTACACTGTCTTGGACGTCGTTACGAGTTACGAGTATCGATTAAGGGGTTGAAAGAATTAATCGACAATGATTATTTATCTAATCAATTTAATAAAAATTCGAAACACTTTAAATCGCCCGTGGAAAACATCATTGATTCATCAACGATTTTATTATTTTTCCATTTTAATCATATTTCGAATATTTTCATAATTCGATATTTTTTGTACCATTTATTTGATGAAAAATATTTAATCCACGTGTTACAGAAACCGAGAAGAGATCGCGGTGAGGATCCAAGATGGGATCCTGCGGAGTGTACCTCAGCCAGCTTCGAGCTATGCTCGTGCGAAATCTCCTCCTCAAGAAACGCGAGAAGCGAAAGACCATAGCGGTAAGAAATTTATATCCAGACGTTAAAATAAAATCGTAAAAATATAATATCCATTATATTTTTACGATTTTATTTTAACTATAATTATAACTATAATTATAATTTTAAATATAATATCCATTATATTTTTACGATGAGGAAGTTTTTTCGAAATCCGAAAGAAAAAAAGGTCAAAATCGCGAAATTACGCGACGCGATCGAGACCTCGATGATTCAATTTTACACCTCGGCGATATAGACCAATTTCGTCGTTTGTGTATCAACACGTTCACGTACGAGTGTCATCGCCGCACGGCAAGGCTTCAACGAGCTCCGGATTATCATTTGTCAAAGATGGTATATACGTCTATACTAAATATAAGGTTTGATCGAATTGTTGCAACTCAGGCCGATATAACACGGTTTCGAGCGAATTAAGAACGACCTGTAACCTCTGCGACCACGGAAGTCGAGGTGCTCTCTTTGCGGTCGAATAGGAATACCTATAATATCCGTACACCTGTATCATCAGATTGGTTTGAGACGTTAATACGATTTAGATTAGCCTCGCTCTTACCACCCCCCTTCATTTATATGACGCGTCGATGGGAGACGTACTCCTCGAATTCTTACAATTCGTGATCTTCATCCATGTAAAAATGAGAATCTTTCCAAATACGTGTGAATTGTTAAGATTAAAAAATGTTTATAAAAGATTTCAATTTTACAAAAATTTGGAAATATTGCAATATTTTATTTTCTTGAAAAAATTGTATTTTTTATTTATTTGGTAGTTTTAATTGCACATCCTTGTCGCAAGGATTTTTACAAACTTGAAAAAATTGTATTATTTGTGTATATGAACTTGAGACGATCATTTCCACACTTACGGAGACGGTTCCAAGTCCACAAACAAACGGAAAAGAAAAACAAAAAGATAGGCGAGGATATTATATGCAGAAAGAGACTTTCGGCTGGTAAGAACGGCGACGAAGTGTCTCGGTTTTCACCCTCACGAATAGTCGAGACCACGAACCAGGCTGTATAGTCAACGATAGAAAAAGATAGAGAGAAGAGTCCCGGGGAATCATAGGAGATGTATATACCGGAGCAGCGAAGTGTGTGCCATTATTCCCTGCCAAGCGAGAAATCGGGGGACGCCAATTTGTCCGGCGCAGGTTTTTCTCCCGATTTCTGTGCCAATTAGGCCAAGGGTCGGTCGCCAGTTGGTCGACGAATTATACATACGCGTATATACATATATATCTTCAACATGCTCGTATCTAGTCGGGTATGCGAACTTGGCCAGGGGGTGAAATACAATTTTGAGCCATTGGTAAAATTTCGAGAAACGTAAAAATCTTGCTAGTCCGAAAATGGAAGGTTGGAAGGATAATTTGGCCCTGGTTCCCGTTCGCCCTTTTAGCGTGTTCCAGTTCGACGAAAATAAAAATAAAATAATAAAGTAAAATTGAAGTCAAGACAAATTATTCGTCACAAAGTTTTATTTTTATATTTTATTGTGAGAAATTATTTATCACGCACGTGATCGATACAAGAAACAAATGCTCGGTATTATTTTTTTCTCGAGTTTCTCTGCTTGTTTTCGCGACCCTTGAAAATGGCCGGATCGATCGTGTTCAACGGGGCGAACTTCAAGAGACTCGTCGAAACGGACTCGGTTGGTTTGGCCGCGGTTGGCAAAAGATGAGGTCCGACGAGATAGTAAACTTGCTCGATCCAAGTAGGCAGCGGTAGGCCAACGGCGCAATATTGCCAGAGTGGAAGACCGAGATGGACGAGCATCATTCTGAAGTACTTGGTGAAACTATCGGCGAGATGGTACCAATTGCCAGGAGCATTGTCCACCTCCTCGAGATAAAGCCAGATCGCCGGCTCGGTGTCCAACTCCGGTCGGACTTGATAAGTCAGAAAGATCTTTCCGTTCCCGCACCGATCGAGCTCGAAGAGCTTCGAGCGTGGACCGACCGACGGTACTTCCGGTTTATCGTGCTGTAGCTGATTAGTCTGTTGCTGCTGCTGCGATTTTGTTTCCGCTTCCGCCTGGTGCTCCTTCGTTCCCACGTAACGTTTCAACGACGCGAACTCACCGATCGACATTTTGCCAACCGGAAATTCTTCGCCTAAATTTCAATATTAATATTATTTATTTCTCGAATCATCAACATTTTCATGAAATTACTAATTTTTAATTCGAGTCTTGAAATAATAATTTTCCTCACTTTCATTGCTTGTGCTAATCAATTTTATATCGATGTTATCGTGCGATAATGATTTTTTGTGTATTTCAAAAAAAAGAAAAATACTCGCCCGATATGTCGAGACTCCAGGTTAACTGAAATCCATCTATAGAAGCGTAGAAGCTCTTGAGATCTTCGGGCAGTAGACAGCAATGTCGCTGTTCCCAAGTTGACAATGCACTTCTCTCGCATGCGTTTCGTCTCTCGACCTTAACGTTTCTCACGCAAGGGCTGTTCTCGAGAATACGAACTACCCCAAGAGTCAGATTCTCGTAGAAGGAATCCTCGGTAACGATATCAACGAAAAACGACATTTTCTTTTCCTACGACGCACGAAACATTCGTATTCGACGCCGATCGTCGGATCGCGACTTTTCTCGACTTTCGTTCGTTTTGTTATTTTCCTATTTTTGTTTTGTTTTCACTATTACTCGGGACCATCGATAATGGCCATAATACGATGATGTATGAGCCACTAACGTCACTCGAACGAACGGTGCAGTGACATATCGGGTTTCGAGGGTGTGCTCTTCAGGCTTCAGGTTTACCCCGACGACTTGAAGTGCGCTACTGACGGATAAGTTGTTGTCTATTCATCGACCGAGCGAGAATAGCCGGCCGATGGATTCCAGGGTTGGCTTCAAGATTCGTTTACTTCCATGGCAACCGGTAAAAGACCGTGCCCTCTTTCTCTCTCTCTCTCTCTCTCTCTCTCTCTCTCTCTCTTTATCGAAAAAGGAGGATTATCGTAAACAGAACGTCGTGTAGACCATGTAATTGAAAAATAAGTGTATACAATGTATGCTCTCATGTCCTGTACTTGAGTTTGAAGCTGTATTTCTTCTTCGATCTTTCCAGTAAATAATCAAAGATCCGTCTAATGTCGAAATTAAATTCGAATAAATCGAACGATTCGAATCGCAAGAAACAATGAGTCGATTTTATAAAAATAGAATTTTTTGATTCTTCGCTATATTATAATTTGCGCATGCGCGATGGTCGTTGGGACAAAATATTATAAGGGAGTAAAAGAAGATATGAATGAAATTTTTTATTGGAGATAAATTATTGTATTTTTGTGTTTTTATCTTTTCAGGAGGTCTTTCTACCCCTTTACACCTTGGGGATACTCATAATGGCGAAAGTCCTCATACCGAATCCGAACTATCCGCCTATGGGAACGCAGAGACAAGACGGTCACATATTCGAGTTTTTCAACGCGTGTAAAAACAACACGATAGCGGTCGTACCGAATTCAACGGAGACTCTCGTAAGTTCCGTAGTCTGATAAGATTTTTATCGCGAAATTGATAATTATTATTATCAATTTTACGATCAATTTTTCGTTTGAAAGATGACAAATTTATAAACAAAGATTGTGTAGACGTTAAGCGTATGATGATTTAGTCAATTTTACCCTCGGTTAACTTATTTTTCCAAAACAAAAATGCAAAATATTACAAATTTTTTTTCAAAATCCTTTTCAAAAGAGAAGTGAAACTCGAGTTAACCCGTAAATTGATCCAGCGATTCGCTCAAATTTCACAATCGTCGGGAAAATATCTCGAAAAATACAAAATTTCGTTATTTCGAAATTCCTCTCTCGTTTTTCAACAAAATCAATACGATCCTGACTCTTAATCTCGGTCGCTATCGAACACCGCCACAAAAATCTCGTGAAAACTTGTAAAATTCTCGTAAAAATGCATCGCAATTTTTACGATATATTTTTTGTTTTATTGCTTTACGAATAAGAAAACGTGAAAGTCCGCTTATACGTTACATTCGCAATTTATCCACGTAAAAATGCAGCGGTGTCGTTCGATCGAATTATGTACGGAACCTGACCTATTTTCGTTGTACATCATCATTTACCCCCGCGCACTGTCTCGTAAAAGCGAAGACCTCGGGGACGTTGCGGAAAGTCGTCGAGCTTCCTCCCCAACCACCCTTTCTTCGTCTTCTTTCGACTTTCCACGTTCCCACGAGAGGAACGGGAAGTCATGCGAAGAAACTCTCGTGGCACGTTCCTAGGAAAGACTCTTCGGCCTCTCGTCGATCGGGCGTTCGTATTTTCCTCGTCGCTCGAATTCATAAGTTCGCGAGCGAGAGGACCTACACCTTCAGGCTCGGACGTCGATGCGGGGCTTACCCTCGACTTGTCTTTTCCCACGCACGAGGACGAAAACTCCATAACGTTATCGAAGGAAATGCTGGCGAGACTTTCGAACTTGTCGAAAACTCCTTGTATAGAGAACGTACGACGTTGATGTCCGAACGTTGCATTTTTTTACTTCCGAAACTTTACGGATTTGCAAAAAATCTCGATGACCGTTTTTATTTGGTTTATTATTATTTTTATTTATCGTTTATTATTTATTGGGTTTGTTATTATTATTTTTATTTAGTATTTATTATTAATTACTTATAATAATGATAATAATTATTATTGTTGGTTCTATGATTGGCAGAGTTTCTTAAACGCGATGAATAACCTTTGGCTATCGATGTGGGACTATCCGGAAAAATTGCCATTGAATTTCATGGTTTTCGACACGAAGGACGATCTTCAAGCTGCGTATTGGCGCGATCCTTACAGCGTACCACTGGCAGTTATCTTCGAAGACCCTCAACCGATATCGCGAAGACTACTGTGAGTTGTGAATTTTTATGGATAATTAATTAATATTGAAAGGGTGTGAAAAAATGTCGCATAATTTGGACGTACGCCGATAATTCGTTTTTGCCAATTTCGGTGTTTATTAAAAAACGCCGAAAAACAACTTTTTAGAGGAGTCTCGTGGCTCTGGTCCTCGAGGCTCGTTGGGGTAACGATTCGGGTCGCTGTTGCCGCGAGGGTGAATTTAAGAGTTCTTTCCTTTTTTTAATTCCTCGACTCGCGTCCAACTAATGACATTTAATTCGTCTAGACGGTAACCATGTATATAATTATCCTCCGCAAGATTACACCAGGTCGTAAAATAAAATTTCTTTCATAATTCGTTGTTAAAGTTTTATACAAATATTTAAATGATTTTCGAAACGTAGCGGTCGTTATTTTGGTACTTGTCTTTGTTTTTAGGACAAAATGCTTTTCGAAAATTTACCCTTCCTATTTACGATGTGCGAGAAGCAAGAAGACTTGAGAATGCCGTGAAGATCGATAAGAAAATAGAATCTCCCGAGATGGGCGCACCTTGTACCTTCCTCGCATTAATTAATCGGCCCAACTTTCGTGCACTCGGTACTCGATCATTATTACCAGGCTCGTTCGAGCCTTCCCCCTGGCACGATCCAATTACATCTCGATAATTCGGCTTCGAAAAGCCCCTGCAACGCGGCACGATAGCATTTCCGCTTCGAAACCTATGCATAACCTCGTCCATATTTCATCGATTCTTCGCGTCGTCTGCTCGGCAATTTCCTGACCGGTTGAGGGAGACAATCACGGGCAATCGAGCGCTACACGTTGTAAAAATAATTTCGTGCTCGGTTCGAAAAGGCACGCGACCCGACTGATAATTCTCTGGCCCGTTTATTCGATCCAAAGTGGAAAAAAAACATGCTCGAGGGATCAACTTTGAAATTCCAAACATCTCAATTTTCTCCACCAGGGGGCTGGACTTTGTGAATGTTTGATCTTTTTTTATTGCGAGCTGTTCAATCCCTACGACTGTTTTAATTTGTTTATTTTCGCGATTACGGTGGAATTATTCGATTTTCTGTCAAAACATTTGCTGACTTTCGTGTAACAGATACGAAATAAGGACGAACCCATCGTACACATCACCACCGCCCCCGACCGAGCTATTCTCGTCACCGGTGACATGTCGAAAAGACACGAGTCATTGGATGGGTGGTGTTTTGTCCATCGAAACCGGAGGATCATGCCCTGTCAATAATTACTTCTACTCGGGTTTCATGGCACTTCAGATGATTATGGACATAACGAAGATTCGGGTATGTTCTTATCGCTCGCAAAGTCCATTTGATCTCTATTCGATTTAATCCTGACGTCAAGGTTTATATTAATCTCTTTTCTTCTTTTTTTCATCATATTTGTATAGCTCGATACAGGAAACAATGATGTTACGGTACCCGATGTCAAGCTGGAAATGTTTCCAAAGAAAGCTTACACCGCAGGTACGGAACAATTTATCGAAATCCATTTTAATACGCAATATTCAATTAGCGAAATGGAATTATGAAATTTAAGTAATAAAGATTATTAAAATATTGATGATAACCACAATAACTTATTGCAGACTGGATGGTGGCGTTCAGGGTAGTTTTCCCTCTGTACATGGTTATGGCATTGTCGCAATTCATAACTTATCTTCTGCTATTAATCGTCGGCGAGAAGGAGAATAAAATTAAAGAAGGAATGAAGATAATGGGTCTCAAAGATTCGGTCTTTTGGTAAATTAAAGTTCTCGTGGAAACACGATTATCACCGAGTTTCGTTCGAACGATCATTAATAACTCGGTTCAATTTCTTTCGAACGCCCATTTGTAATTGTGAAATTTATTCCAGGCTGTCGTGGTTCATCATCTACGCTGTATTCGTACTTCTACTGTCCGCCGTTGCGGTTATTCTACTCTTCACCCTACAAATGTTTCAGCATACACACTTTTTGCCGATTTTCTTGCTCGTCGTTCTATACAGCTTCTCTGTGATTATGTTTGCCTTCATGATTACACCCTTCTTTGACAAGTCACGGGTAAGGGTTCGGATATTGTATTTTTCTTATTTTTTTGTCTTTCACCTTGTTCTGTAGAAATATACGTCGGATGGATAACAAGAATGATTTTCCTATTCTCAGACCGCTGGTGTTCTGGGAAATTTCGCAGTTACGATTCTCAGTCTAATGTACTTCATTCACGTCTTTGTCGACGACTCGAGCTCAATCTCGTTCTGGGTCGTGTCGCTTATCAGTCCTACGGGAGTTGCCCTTGCCATGGACAAGGTAAACGATAGTAGCTCGATTAAAAATAGATGTACATCCGTATAACGGAGAAAAAAGGTCGAAATCCCTACGAAACTATAAAGTGGAAATAATGTTTTGTTTTTATAAATCTTGAAAAATCGTATTCGTCCTTTTTTCTATTTCGAGGGCTTTTTTATTTTCTAAATTAAAGTGATGTCAATGGGCGAATACCCACGTTTATTCAAGGCACTAGTGGCAGATCTGCAAGGAGAAGGAGTAAACTTCGATAATCTTTGGTCCGGTCCTGGTATGCCTTTTGGTGGAAGTCTCGTTATGATGAGCCTCGACATCTGTCTCTATGCTGTATTGGCTTATTATCTCGATTCCGTGATACCGAGCGAATATGGGATAAAGAGACCAGCATGGTTTTGTCTTACACCGGGATTTTGGTGCAAAAAGAAAGTTCAACGAGTAAGTGTGAATTTGCTTGTGAAATTCGAACAGAGATCATACGCTATTCATGATAAAAGTGACATTATGCGATCCGTACAAAGATAAAAATATAAATAATGGTTTATCCCGACTGATAACACATTTTCGAAAATTTAGCAACAAGTTCCTTCTTCGAACGGCGAGTCGAACTCGTTCATACCGGAGGAAGAGGCGAATCGTGACGTCGAGCCTGTTGTACGAGAGATGAAGGGTCGCGAAGCGATCAGGATAGTCGATTTGTACAAATCATATCAGAAGTGTCGTAAGCCAGAGATAAAAGCGGTTAATGGAATCAATTTGACGATTTACGAGGGACAAATAACGGCGATACTCGGTCATAACGGTGCCGGAAAAACGACCCTCTTCAATATTCTAACCGGTTTAACAGCACCCACAGCAGGAACCGCGCTGATCTTTGGTTACGATATTCGTGACTCGAACGACATGCAGATGATAAGAAGCATGACCGGTGTTTGCCCACAGCACGATATTCTGTTCGATCTACTGACGCCCCGTGAACATTTGGAATTTTTCGCAGCAGTCAGGGGAATTCCCAGAACGCTGATTGACATGGAAGTGAGTCTTTCTTTTTTTTCGAATAGAGAAATCAGGGCGAACTGGGATGATTTCTAAAAATGATTTTTTTCTCCATGAAAATAATTGAAAGTTATTATCATCGATACAATATATTGAAAATCATATTTCTTCTAATACTCGTATCGTCAACAGGTGAAAAAAACTCTGAAGGATATAGATCTGGCGGAGAAAGCTGATACATTCGCTAAATATTTAAGTGGTGGACAAAAGCGTAAATTATCGGTTGGAATAGCGATCATAGGTGATCCAAAGATAATTATTCTCGATGAGCCCACCGCTGGTGTTGATCCGTATTCGAGAAGGCACATGTGGTCCTTGCTGCAGTCAAGAAGACACGGAAAAGTAATTCTACTGACGACGCATTTTATGGACGAGGCGGATATATTGGCGGACAGAAAAGCTGTCATCAGCAAAGGAAAGCTTCGATGTTGCGGAAGTTCATTATTCTTGAAGAATAAATTTGGAATTGGCTATCATCTTACGTGAGTTATAAAAAATAACGGTCGGTCGAAACTTAAGGAAGGTTCGTGGGCCATAAGTGGTAGTATCTCTCATGATTTTCGTATCACACAGTTTGGTGCTTGAAGGAAACGGCAGAATTCACGCGATAACGCGTCTCGTTACATCTCACGTGGCTAAGGCCGAGAAAGCTCGTCGTCACGGTCGCGAATTAAGCTTCATACTCCCGCACAACTCGGTGGAGAGTTTTGCTCCTCTCTTCTCGGCGATTGAGCACGAAATAAAGACGAGAACGAGCAGACTCGGCATCAGCAGTTATGGAGTCTCGATGACGACTCTGGAGGAAGTTTTCTTGCATCTGGAGAAAGACGACGAGACCGAGTGCACGATGGACAACCTTTCAAAGAAAATGGTCCGAAATCGTGCACTCAGTAGATCACTGTCGCTTCAATCCAAGAGCACTTCTTACCAGAGTCTCCAGAACGAGGGTGCGACTGTTCAGGCTGACGGACAGGTCAAGGGTGAGAAACAGACCTAATCTTGATGGGTCGTCAAATTTATGAGGAGGATTGGGCAATTATATGCCCAAACGAGAATAAATATTTCTTTTATAAATTTTCTAATCAAAGCACGGCTTTATTGCAATACCCGTGGAATTTACAAAAAACCACATAAATGATATATTTCCAACGATTAAGCTCATTTGCGCAAATCCGAATTCTTCTCAAACTATAGTCGTGCCGATGAATCTACGATTTAATTTGTGTCTCATTGTTTCAAGGAGCCGGTGATTTGCCGGACGGCATGCACAACGACAAGAATCCCACGATTCTAGGCCTCGGCTTAGATCCCATTAAGATACGGCCTAACTTTTTCCAGACCCTATACGCAATGCTCAGACTTCGCATACTGAGACTCTTCAGAAATCTTCAATTGTTGTATTTCACTATCGGTGCTCCTCTCGGACTGGTAGTTCTCGGTCTCTACTTGAGCAGCATTCAAACCGTGGAAATTAAGATGCAATCTCTCGAGTTGAATAATGGTAATACGGCAATTACAGTTTTAAACCTTGGCGATATTAGAGTCGTGCTTATTATGATATATTGCCCGTTTGCCATTGAAATGTCTCCGTATATTGGATCGATATCTACAACTTTATCATGGGATGCGATCGATTGTCTTGTCATCAAAAAAAGACATTCAACTTTCAGATACTTACGGCATAGAGACAAAAATTCTATACACGAACAGCTCGGATCACGATATATCCCCTCTGGTCAATCATATCAGTCGGAGTGTGGAAACTCTGGTGGAATACGATGGGAATACATCAGCGCTTCTTCACATGGCGCCTCACATGGCAGCTTTCAATATCGACGAATACAAGCGCAACAGGATTAATCTTACACTGACGTACAACGATACGATGCAGCATTCCCTACCGATCTTTATGAATATCCTTTCAAACGCCTATTATAGGTAACTATATCGTTCGGAAAAAATCTTAATACGAATCCTAAGGAAGAATCGCGAATGTCAGAATACGATGATTCGAGCAATCTTAAAACTTTTCCAGGCTGCTAACGGGAAGAAATGATCCTACTCCTATCGAAGTTAAGACTCATCCCTTCCAGCAGACCTCGCAGCCCCAGGAATTCAACATTGGAATAGCCAGCTCGGCGCTCTTTATTGGAATGGATTTTGTTCTCGTACCGATTACTCTTGCTGTGGACATGGTTTACGATCGTGAGGTAATAAAAATACGTTCTCATTGACCACTAACTATAAATACAGCTCTGCAAAGTTGATTTAAAATGAAAATTGAGTACTGGTAAACACAGCTTTTCTACCCCACAGCCTTTCTTTTGCAAAACAGTAGAAAAACGCATATAATCTTTGATTATCTCCATCCTAAGAACAGATCACTTCACTAAAATCTTAGCTGGCATGAAACATTCGATCGATAACTTCTGTGAATAACGTTAACCGTGTGTTTTATTTTCAGATAAAAACGAAGAATCAGCTTCACGTCAATGGTTTATCATTCCCAATGTATTTTCTAACATACTTCATTGTCCTTGTCGGCCTCATGTCGTTCATATCATTATGTATACTCGGCATAATATTTCTCTTCGATGTTCCCTCGCTTCAAGAGGTACCGGCACTTTTGACCCTTGGTGGCCTCTTGATGCTCTACTGTCCCTCGTCAATTCTCTTTGCGACTTGTCTGAGTTACATATTCGACAAAATGGACTCGGCCCAAAGTATTCTGCCGAACATTGCGACATTTTTCGGTTTAGTACCATTTCTACTCGTTATGATTCTCGACATGCTGGGACTCGGTAAGTATGACAATTTCTGCCCTACATCCTGCCACCCGTGTGAATGTTTAAGAAGGCTTGAAGAAATATTTTAAGGAAAGGTGGTACTCTTCAAGGTGGCACAGCGGCATTCGCACTTCACGTCGTTTTCTCACTCTTGAACTCGATGTATGTGCCGTACGCGGCGGTATATTACGTCGATCGTGTACATCTCATGTGTTCGATCAATGCGGCTTGTCATCATCTGACGATGTCCGATTATCTGACTGCGGAGATCATCGTTATGGCTCTCGGGGTGCTTCTACACTGTCCATTGTGGTTCTGCGTTCTTCTCATACTCGACGTCAAGAAAAGCGGTGGAAATGTCAGTGACGTTTTCAAGTATTTCCTGGTGAGTTACTTTTTTTTACATTTTAACATTTTTTTCAAGATTTCCGTTAAAATCTTAGATAAACATTAAGAGAACATGAAATATTTCCAATTGGTTTTTAATTTGATTGATCGAGTGTCGAGTATAATTAGTATTATCCATGCAAACCAGCATTCATTATCGGGCAGATAATATTATCTGATATCTTGCCATGAAAAACTTTTTTAAACAAAATTTTGATAATTTTTTGTTATCATTCTCTCGCGTTAATAATGACTATTAATCTTTGTTGTGAGATCGATATAAGTTGTTTGAAAATTTCAGCTTCGCTTAATTAACTCTTATCATTAGATTAAAATGTTATTTAAAGAAGTGAGAAAAATGGCATACAATGATTGTCGTTTTAGCGCAACGGTGGGTCGATAGGCGAAGAGATAATGGAAAATTCGGACGTGGGTGAGCACGAGGACACTGACGTGAAGAACGAGCGTCAGCGCGTCTTCAACTTTATAACATCATCGTCGGTGCAAGAACCACCGGTTGTTCTCGTGCAAAATCTGCGCAAGGAATATCGTACGCACGATGTTGGTTCGTGTGGTTGTTGCTCGAAACGCGAGGAAGAACCAGCCCCGGTAAAAAAAGTCGCGGTAAGAAATTTATCCCTGGCGGTTGAGGCTGGTGAAGTTTTTGGTTTGCTCGGTCACAACGGAGCAGGCAAAACGACCACGATGAAGATAATCATAGCCGAAGAAGCAGCGACCCGAGGAAGAGTACAGATCGGTGGACACAATATAAATTCTCACATAACCGAGGCATTCAGGCTAATGGGCTATTGCCCTCAGCACGACGCACAGTGGAAGAATATAACTGTCAGGGAACATCTCGAATGTTATGCTGCAATAAGGGGTGTACCCTGGGGCGATATAGACCGAATTGTCGATCTTTATCTATCGGGTCTTCAGATACACGAGCATGCTGACAAACAGACCCAAGAGTGCTCGGGAGGTACTAGGAGAAAGCTGAGCTTCGCAATGGCTATGGTCGGAGGACCTAAAGTCGTTCTGATGGACGAACCTAGCACGGGAATGGATCCGAGGTCGAAAAGATTTCTCTGGGACACAATCCTTGCCAGTTTTCAGGTAAAATGAAAAATTCACCGTACCTACGTCCCGTTGCTGAGGATTTAACGCATATATTATACTTTGGATTTAGGGAGGACGAGGAGCAATTCTTACAACCCATTCCATGGAGGAGGCCGATGCTCTGTGCTCCAGAGTCGGTATAATGGTGAAGGGTGAGCTGAGATGCTTAGGCTCGACGCAACATTTGAAAAATCTCTACGGTGCTGGTTACACTCTCGAGATGAAGCTACTCGGTGGTGATTGCACACCGACAACACCCTCGGGCGACAGAATAGCGGGACTCAAGGATTTCGTTGCGGGAATGTTTCCGGATGCAACGCTAGAGGAGAGCTTCGCGGATAGACTTGTGTTCGCAGTGCCACAACACTCCGTCACATCGCTCGCTGACTGCTTCACTCAGTTGGAGAAGGGTAAATTGACTATAATTTGACACTTTGAATCTAACAAAGCCCGCGGAAAATTGTCTTGATGAGCTCGACGAACGTGCTTCTTACACTCGGACCTCGTTTCTCGAACCTTCATCCGCCGTTTCTCTCGACCCAAGTCTATAAATTTTATCAAAATTCTGCTCTCTTTTTTCCGCGTGAATAATTCTATAATCCTTTTTATGGCTACGATCATAAACTTATGATAAAACTTTGACAAAAGATGATATAAACCAATAATAATTCAGGATTATTATTTTCGATCTGTGTTTTTATTCTAATAATGCTAATAACTGCGGGTGACTCGATCGAGATTCGAGTATATGGCAGATATAATTCCAAACGTTCTCATACTTTATCTTTCGTAATACAGCAAAACTCGAGTTGGACATCGAGGAGTACAGTTTCAGTCAGACTACCCTCGAGCAAGTGTTCCTCAAGTTCTCGCACTACGACGAGGTGAACAGCGGCGAATGACCTGCCAGAGAAGCTAGTCCTTAGAATCGTGTCGTGATAAGAGCCCATTCCAGGTGACGCGTGCTCGCTCCATAGTGAGTTTCGCGCGTCCTAACCACGAGATACGTGATGAAGATGAAGACTATGAAGTAGAAGCGGAACAAGGGAGAGAACCGAAGGAGGAGGAGAAGGAGGAAAATGGAAAATCGGGTAAAGAGACCTCGAAGCTCGTAGAGTCTTCGGGTGACGAAAGCTTCGAGGGCATAGAAGAGTGGCCTCTAGTCGTTTTAAAGAGTCATGAAATAGGGAAAAGATGATGGTCGAGGGACCAGGAGAATGAAGTGTGTTCCAATACCGATACTTAAGGAATTATTTATCGATTAAATATGTTCTCTGTCAGTAGTTTATGAAATTCTCAACAACAGCAACCAAAAAAAAGAAAACAAATCGTTATTCGATTAATGAATTGTTTCGTTTCATCGATTCGAACGACAAAGCTCGACGGCGAATCAGGGAAAATTTAGCACCCGAAAAGTCGCTCCTCGAATGATAAATATTTTATATTTTTCATGACAATGATAGATATTTTATATTTTTCATGAAAGATTCTTCATTAATTAGTAAAATAATATTATGACAATTTACGTGAATTTTTCGAGTATGCGAAAGTTTTTCTTTTTGCGGGAATATCGAAAACGTTAGTTCTGTCATAACTCGAAGAAGTTATTTTTAATTTTCATAGAGTGTTTAAAAATCATGGAAAAATTGTTGTATGCGGGTTTTTCCAAGGAGAGGGATATTTTATCTTTTTCGGGGACTAACTTTTTCTGTTATCGATTCGGTGCAATGCAGCGATGTTGATACTCAGTTAATCAGTCCGATTTGAGGATAATCTGTATTAAACGAGAGTCCAGATATCTTCAGAAAAGAAATCCCAAATTAAACTCGACACGAACAATGTTTGAAAACAAAAATCTGGCAATACCCTTCGCGTAACTAATTTGGAATCCGGAGCTCCTTTTTAACGATGATTTTCTGCGTTTTGTCTAGTCTCGTTATGTTTTTTATTTTATACGTCCTCGTTCATCGTCCCAGCTACCAAAACGCGTTTCCCTGTGTACGCGTCAATTTCACACAGTTTTCGTTCGTTATGTACGACGTAACTCTATTATATCATCACATAAAATGATCATAAACTCTGTAAATACATGTTTAGCAGCATCGACGACGATCTAAGCATCGTTACGAGAGACAGAAAAAAAGGGTACGAAATGATTAATCGGTATTACTATTGGATCATTTAAATCGATCGTGGATGGTTTTTTAAAAGGTAAACTCGTGAAGAGTTTAACGACGGTAAGGGGGTTTCTTTCTTTCTTCGAATTATCGAAAACACCTCGCGAGAGTCAAGCGATTGAATTATTCGTAGTATCTTTCTCGGGGTGATAACGCGATCCCTCGTCGAACGTTGTTATGAAAAAGAGTTTAAAAGACGCAAAAAAAATGCTCGAGTTGTTTGTCGTCGATGACGAATTTTATTCTTCTTCGTACGTGTTGCATATTTTATCGAGAGACGCGATTGATCGGAGTAATTGGCAGCCTCCTGTGATTTATTCGCGTGCGAATAAGAGTGACGAATAATATATACGTAATCGTATTATGAATCGGGAAGAAACGTTATTGTCTACGTCGACGAGCCCGTTCGAGAGAGCTTTATAAATAATCGCGAATGAATTTTTCAACGGGCGCGACCGACAGTCCAGAGTTACGCGAGGAAAGCTCAAAGGAGAGAAACCAAAGGGGAAAACGAGACGAAATATTGAGAAAAGAAAAACGAGGCCGAATTGCTAAAAAAAATACAATTGAACGTCACAGACGATATCAGCGTGCGAGATTCGCAAGATTCATCGTTCAAAGATCCTCGCGACTCGACATCAATCATTTTCCTGCCCCAACCCCCTTCCTTCATAAATTTAAAAACCCCGCACGAAAACACGTAAATTAAATTGAGATACACCAAATTTCCAATGTACAAAGTTAACACCGTAGACATTATTGCATCTATGAATATAGTAATTTCCTCAAATCTCGCTTGGTAAAA
Organism: Netelia inedita; assembly: GCA_964017225.1. Classification (NCBI taxonomy): domain Eukaryota; kingdom Metazoa; phylum Arthropoda; class Insecta; order Hymenoptera; family Ichneumonidae; genus Netelia; species Netelia inedita. The sequence goes on along the minus strand of OZ024920.1, from coordinate 36,869,209 downwards.
AAAAATCTCGAATTAAGAAAACTCCTCGGACAAGACACGCGTCGGACTATAAGAATTACATAGATTATATACTGATAAACATAAATCGACGATAAAGAAGGTTTGAAAAGTTAAAAAGTTATGCAAGAGCCAAAGGCTGAGGAAACGTATGAAAATTTGTTGAGTCTCGCAATCGTACGATTTGACGGAGAGGTCGAATTATGAGTTTCTATACCTCGATACTTTTTCGATAAGGATGTGCGCGAATTGGCATTTTAAATTGGTCGAAAAAATTTGAAAATTTCTCCACGAATTATTAGAGACATCGAATAATTGGGAGTCCTCGAGGGTAAAAAAGAGAAAATAATCATGGCTCTTGCATACTGAATATTCCAGTGCGGTTCATCGAACGAAGAAGCCGATAAGAAATTTTATACCAAAGGTTGAGCAAATTTCCCTTCGGGTTTTTCCATCGATAGATCACCTCGGGTATGCAAGAGGCAATAGTTGAAAATAGCAAACGGATTTTAAAATTCATTACCGTCATTATTTACTCGAAATAATTATTAATACCAATTTCGATATAAATGTATTATTTTTCATTTAATTAATAATAACGATTAAAAGTTATTTTCCTTTCGGTTGAAATTTTTAAGCTACGCATTTCGTTTTTTTTTCATAATTGTTTCACCAAAATAGCCATTCGTTATTTATTCGTACGGCCACTATCTCTCGTCTCTATCGCGCGCCCGTCGAGTCGCGTTGCATTGAAGAAACCGACATAGCGATAATGAGTGAAAAGAAGTTCGCGAAGAGCTCCGAAACCGGAAGTGAATGCCAACGTGTTAAGAGAAGCGCTTCGAGCCAGAGTGTAACACACGCAAACTCACAGACACAGTACACACACACATACACACAAAGACACATAAACATACACACAGAAACATACCCGAGGACTGAATGAAACATTTTTTGTAGCTCGATGAATTTTAGGTAGTTAAATTGAAAAGGAACTTTGTCATAAATGAGATTAAAGCAAGTTTTTTGTAAATACGATGTTATTAAGAATAATTAAAACAAAAAAGAAAACAAAATCATATTATATGATACGTATTAAGTATAAATATTATAAATAATTATTTGAGAAATAAAAAGAAACAAAAACAAAAAAAGAAACAAACAAAAACAAAAACAACCAAAAAAATAAAGAAGAAAATAAGAAGAAGAGGAAGATGAAAAGAATACGTGAAGTTAGATACACGATGGAGTGCGCGTACACGCGCGATTTGCGTTTAACGAGAGGAAAAAGTAAAAGGGGGAGAGGAGTGTGTGCGCGCACGGGGGATCTCTCTAGCTAATTTAAACGTAATAATAAAATTTAGTCAATTATGAAATTACGATGGAAGAAAAAGAAGCGAGGGGGCGTAAACACGAAGAACGGCTAATGGATTGTCAAGCACTTGTAGGATCGGCGTGTTACGAGAAAAACGAGAAGAACGGGAATAAAAGATAATAGTAAAATAAACAAAACAAAACAAAAAAACCAGGAAACGTCGTAAAACTGTAAACTTATTGTTTTTATTCGGGGCATTGTCGACACAGCGTTACTTTTTCTTTCCTTTTTTCTTTTTGTATGGAAAAAAAGTGTTATCGTTGGACGTCGATCTGATCGTCAATATTTGTATCGAGTGAGTTAGATTTCTTCTCATAAATGTGACGGACATTGAACCGCGTCTATAAATGAAATGGAATCGATGACTCGAATTTTTGAAATTGAACGATTATTATTATTATTATAATTATTATTAACGTCGTATATTCTTTTTTTTTACTCTTTTGTTTCCAAGATAATCACGTATACGCGCAAAATAAGCGTGTTGAATCAATGTACATACACGGGTTGGAAAAACAAAATGTAAAGCGTACATACACAAATAAAAGCGTGTGCAGAGAGAAAAAAAACGTAAATTAACAGAACATGGAAGCAAGAGGTGACAGATCGAGAAAACAATAAGAAAACAAAAAAATTGAAACACACACACACACACAGAGACATTAAGCAAAAGTATACATTGAAACCCAAAAATATACTGTATCAGCGTTAAAACGAAAATTGCGGCGCGTATTCGTTATGTAATGATATTAAAGTGAATGTAATAAGTTGTTTTACGAAAGCTTTTTCACTAATAAAAATTAGTCAAACATACAAAATACAACAACAACAAGAACACCAAAAAAAGAAAAAAGAAAAATTGGAAACATCTGTAATCTTAATCTCAACGATGGAGCGAGATGATGAGACACGAGGAAGATGAAGCACGAGAGGTATACCGTTAGGAACAATCTCGCTAATCGAAGATACGTGAGATAACGAAGATGTGAAAATCAGAAAGGCATATTTGGAGGACGAAATAAACGTCTTTTTTCATGTCTATCCGACGATTAATCCCTGTTAAGATCTTACGTGGATCCTTATCTCGTTATGATCGTGCCCTGTTTCTTGGCAAATCTTTTTTTGTTCAAGATCTTGTTTTGGCACCGCTCGAGATATTGCGAGGGCAGATCGGTCACGCATGCTTTTACGATACAGTAAGTATACGTTGAATATACTCACCCTTAGTAAGTACATAATATTGTGTATCGAACGAGAGCCAAGCTCGTAATCGCGCAAATGACCGCAATTAACGATCGATGATTCCGGATTAATCTTGTATATAAAATTGTACTTTATGTACAAGATTATAGTGATCCTCGACACAGAGATCATCGATAATACAATATATTGACTCGCGTGATATCTCGTTCGAGTAATATGATTTATTTCGTGTCTGGATAAAACCGGATTCTTATAATTCCATGTGATTAAAATTATATCTCAACGTATGCCAACGTACCTTCCCAAATTTATTCCGGATATTTCATCAAATAATATTCCCGAACTTTCCGGAAAGTCAAAAAACGAGAATAGACAAATTTGATAGATCTTTTTCTTCAAAGTCTTTAAGAAGAATTCCATCATTCGTTCATTATGAATATTTTTATTCTCCAATACGTGGACGAGGTTTGAACTATTTTTCGTTGGGTTTTTCCGACGACCGTCCAACTCGTCGGATAGTTCGTTGTTATTTTTTGGAATCAATTTGAGATATAGCTCGTATGCAAATTTATTGTTTATCCGGAACTTCGGGTTACGGTATAATGTAATACTATGTGTATATTTAACATAAATATCTGCACAGGTTTGTATCGACGTAAGACACGATTTAATGTCAACAAAGACTTTGTCCCCTACGAACAAAAATGTTTCTTCGACGCGGTGAATGGATCTCTGCGTACGTGCTCATTATTATCTATTGTATATCAATCGGTACACAGGTATCCATGCACGTTTCACGTGGAACCGTATGGAACCAGAGACGTTGTTATTGCATTTTTCGTTCGTCTCGAAACGAACTGTCGTTCGGTATGTTAATGTTCGATAAAGGAAAAAGTCATACGCGCAATGCTCGAAGTTCTCGATGATTACGAGTTCGCCACGACAAGTGCATAATCGCTTGAGCGTATCGTTATCATCGCAAACGACCATCAAGCCCGACCCTCCCAGTTACATTTTGGAATATTACTCAATACCGGTCATTCCTTTTTCGACTCTACAGGATTTTATCCAAACTTTGTTTTTTTTTTACAAACATATAATATTTTAAATACAAATTAATTAAAATAATTTTGACCCTCGACTAATTGATTAAATTTACTTAAATTTTTTTAATAAACATCGATAATATAATAAATTAATGATTTATTTCAATTTAGCCGATTGATTAATTAAGCTTATTCGATTGAAAATACGGAATAAATTATTCGGCGTGACTTCTGGAATTTGAATATGCGTATGAGCAAATTTTTATCTATAATCGGTCATTGTCGAAAAAGAAAAAAAACATTGATCGTGATGCGTGGGAAGAGAGAAAAAAACGTTCATCGAGTAAAGAACTTTGCATGTACGCATCGAGACAGTCACGGGTGGAATGTCACTGATCCCTACTCTCGTTCGAGGCGAACAAATTTTGAGGAAAAGTACCGGAGAACGGAATATAACAGCACAAGGAGATATAAACACGAGTGCGTCGGGGCTTCGCCCTCGGACATTGATTCCCAACGTGGTTGACCGGTATTTTTCGGTTTATCGGTCGTCAAGTCTGCCAGACACCACGTGATTCGAAGCTGACTCTATCGTGATCATTGCCATTTATTTTTATCGGAAGTAACAAAGTTCTCTTAGATCGTACTACGAACAATAAATATTCGATCACGCTTCATTATTTTGAAAAGAAAAAGCGACTTTACAAAATAGTGTCGAGTAAACCTACGAGAATTTTTGAAACTTGTTAGAAAATAAAAAGAATTAATAATTAAGTTACATCTTCTAAATCACATTGGCAATTTCGAGATTTTATTTATATTCTTCTCAACGTGTCCTAAACACGGAGAAAAAATAAATAAACAGTGGGAAGGGAAAGAAAAATTGTCTAATTGCATTAAGCTCGTGTCAAAGAATTGCATTGACTTCCTCTCCGATCTATAAATATTCCCAGAATATTTATTGTCTTAGAGATTATTGACCCTTGGAGCAAAAGCAACGTTTCGTCCCATACATAATGCACGAGTCGAGACTTTGACTCTGCTGCGTCAATGATTTTTTTCTTTACTAACGTAGCGACAAAATTTTCAGTCGCAATTTTGACGAGTAAGAGAATGTACGAAAGAAAAATTTGCGTCACGAGATTGACGGCATTGAGTGAAAAAAAAACAAGGGCATCGCTCGACGCAATTTGCACAAGTCGTGGAAAGTTGGACGTAAGAAAAATCAGATACGCGAGATTGTACATCGTCGGTATGCCGAGGATATAATTTGCTCGCGTGCCGAAGAACAGCCAGAGTCTACCTATCGATGCTTATGACGACCGAGAATCAGGAATACATGAATATTCGAAGGAAATATTTCCGACAATACGAAATAAGAGAACGTCTCGCGTGACCGATGAGAAATCAAAGGGGACTAACAATAAGAGTATTTCTTTTCGCCCAACGAGACACTACGATCAAAGGTGTTCTTCGTTTGCAAAATATTTCAAATCGAGCCAAAGATTGCAACGTTGATCTTTGTCTTTGATTCAAAGTCGATTAATTGTTTGAAAACTTTATAAACAAATATTGTTCGCAGAGTCTTCGAGACTGGGAACGTTTCATCATCATCATCATCGTCGTCGTCATATTTATGTTGATAATGACGATGATGAAATACGTGTATCACCAAGACCCCACTGGTCAATATTTTTATTCGTTTCATTATCGGTATAACGAAACTCGCAGGGGGTCTATTTATTTTGTTAAATATACTCGAGACACATGTCGCCATCGCTAAGTATTCCATCATTCTCGAGATAGTATAAACAAAATATGTAGCGATAAGAAAATCAGAATTTTAGCGCAATTTTGCACTTTGCGCAAATAGTAATCGCGCGACTATGGCGATATCGCAGTAAAAGAGGGGAATCAGAGTAGTGACAAAAAATTATGACCTATTGCTCCTTTCTGAAATAGATATGGGAAAACAAGTGGTAGTTAATGAGATTAACGGTTTTGCAAGGAAATAGGGAATCATCGGATCCGAAAGTTTGTCATCATTATTCAAATTGCCGTTGCGATTTATAACATTTGGAAGAACCTGCATTGTCTCTAAAATGAAGGAATTTTAATAGTCTTTATTACACGTAAGTAATGATCCCATTTGTCGCAAGTTCCATTCAACCATAATTTCTTGCGCATTAATCTTGATATATTTACATATTATAACTTCCATACGAGTTGAATATTACATCATTATCGATATGGAGGTTTACTGTGCACGCATCATACGTAATTCTGTATAATATTTTATTTTACAGGCTTTATTCAATATTTGTTTGAATTCTTGAAAGATTGCCAGTGAATCGATGGGTCGAATGACAATCGCGTTACATATATATCGATGCGAGGTATCGAAACCATATATCGATACCTCGTGTCGATATATAATTTTCCGAATGCGAGATTCAGCGGGGATAAATGTGACAAATAATTTAAAACGATACATTCTACGTAGAGAAGTAAATATAGTCGAGCAGTCTCGTGGCTAGAATATCCATACATATTTGGCACAGAGTCAATCAAACCTAACTTTACCCAGTTTGCATTTTGGCTACGTTCGTAACTCGTACTGTAAGCCTATGTCTCTAATTTAAAAAAAAAATATATATAATCCCCTTGGCATTGTCATGTGGCTAAAGCGTTAACGCCTCGGCTACGTTCTAATAAGCCGAGTGCAACTTAAATGCACTTGGGGGCATAGCTATAAGTAAAATGTACTGAAATCGAACGTAGCGCGACTTCGATTGCTGACGAACCTGTGTAAAATTCTCGCGATCGAGAAATCTATCAAAGTATGTACCAGGTACGAATAAACATATACATACGCTCCGCGCAATAGTAAGGAAAGCGAGAAGATCTCCGCTCGTATCCACACAGAGAACCAAGTTGTAGGCACCTGTGAGTTCGCGTTCCCTTCGCGTTCCGGCAGTAATTACGATCGAGCGCAAATAATGTGTAGTGCGGCCGCGCGCGCGCATCGTGCTGATGCTCGTTGCGGCTGGCGTGTTCCTCAGCAAGCCAATAGCAAGCTTCATTTCGGTGGTACGACTATTCTCGTCGAACCACAAAGTGGGGGCAAAAATCTCGCGTGTTCTTTGCTGTACAGTTTGGTCTACCGTACAGTATAATACACACAATACATACGATAATATAGTGGTGGGACAAAAAGAGAGGCAGAATAATCGATGTCCCGTCGACTAAAGAGAGAAGGAAACTAAAGAGGGAGCCTCGGCCATAGAATACATTGGTGAAATAAGGGTTCGCGCGCTTGCCGTTGGCGCCACGGGCGATGGTGACGCCGCGTCGCGACTGTTTGTCGCACTAACGCGTATGCGCAAAATTATGAACTAAACTTATCGAAATATTCCCTTTTGTTTTTCGATATTTACATAAAAATTAACGACAATCGAGATAATACGGTTTACGGTAGGGTTCGAAGATCATTCGTGATGATGTACAAAGTCCATAAAGCTGATTTTTCGTCGTAATGAGATGATTACAAGGCAACGAAACGAGGACTATGACCAAGAATTTTTTGTCCGTAGAGCTCACGGCAGGTTAGTACGAAGTGTCCAGATATTCCTGGGGCGTCGGTTACTCGTTTCCCCCACCAACGACCGCGTATTCCGGCGTCTCCCCACCACCCCCTTCGATATAAGCTTCGTGTCTGTAGAGATGGTGCCACCTTTAACGAAAGGAGGTAGTCCGTGATCAACCGTACGTACGTGAACTTCTTATCACGTCTGCATAACATTAATATTGTACTCTCGTACGCCTTTTCGTCGCGTATTTCGAGGTTCGTTTATTTTCACGTGTGATTATTTTCGCCGAGCGTGGTGAACACTAAATAAACGTGTCTGTCGTTAATCGCGTCTAAAGAACGGATTGTCGAACGTGCCGAAAAGTCCAACGAAATCAAACGAGAGCCAGCCACAGCGTCGTTACTCTTGACGAGTGAATTTGACAAAGATTACAAACAAGAATCTGAGGTTGCTTTTGCCCAACTTGAAAATACGCCTACAAGAATATCGAACGCTTGCGAGTATTGCCAATCGACAACGCCAAAAGGAAGAAGTGGACGTTCGTACGTACAACCATCAGGATCGACACGAGGCTTCGAAAAAACACGAAAACAAGGAACGTCCTCGTTCGTAAAACGAACGATAAAACACAAACGAATATCGCGAGGGTCGAGTTGCATTCAGAAAACTGATTAATTATCAAGAATCGTGCCATGATGAGCTACGGTGACATGTCGGCGGCGAACGTTGAGAATAGCAGGTTAGTACGATATTTCGTGTCCCGTGATAGTTTTGCTTTTTAATACATCACGAATACAGCGAACAATCGTATCGCATTTATACAATTTTTCCACAATATCTTCCTATTTTTTTTTCTACGCAATTTATTTGGACAACTCGTAATTTCGTTTTTTTTTTAAGAATAATAATAATAGTAATTGTATTTTTAATTTTAACGCGTCGTAAGCTTTCGTACAAACGATCGAATAATTTTAACATCGAGTAACGATACGGGGTGCTGAGAATTTAGGTGTCGACAATTTCACCCGCCCATCACAAGAGCTCTCTTGAACATCACGCTGTGCCCCTCCCTCTCTTTCTCCGACTCACGGCTCTCGCTCTCGTGACCGCGTTAACGGACTTCTCACTCGATATATTAATATTTTCTTTCCTCGTTGCAAAAAGCGTTTTGACGCAGATTGTCGGTGTTGCTAGGGAAAGAAATACTTCCAAATTCACCTCTAGAATTTGACACGAAGAAGAAAACGAAGAAGACAAACAAAAAATGTTATTTTCTTTCCAAACAGCTGAAAATACTTGACGCCACGTTTATACGTATACGACATATTTTCAAAGCATCGAGTCCCTGCAAAACCGACAATATCAAGTTGCCATAACAACGAGACACAGATTTCCTTCTTTTCTCTTTATTCGTGACAAAAAAAATATATATAAACATTTTTTTATTCACGACAATCGCGAGGGACGTCTTTCAATCGTGACTCGAGTCTATTCAAATTGCCAAAATAATTCTTCGAACTCGTGTATCATAGGCGAAAAGAGCGGAGCGGCCATGTATGTATGTACCGTTATTCAGAAAGGTGGCCCTTGGCCTAAATGGATGAGATAGTCTCGGGTCAAACATTCTCGTCAACACGAGCATTTCTCTCGCACAGGTTGCTAATATTACCAACGCACCAGCAGCTAGGAACGTAAGATCTCTTATTTTTTGCAACCTTCTCCCGCGTCTCGACAAAGAGAGAGAGAGAGAGAGAGAGAAATACACAACAATACAAAACAAACGAGGAAAGATTTACCTCGAGAGTTTTGAGAACATGAAAGCCAATATAATCCTTCGTCGCCCGCGGGCTCAACGCGAGATATACGAAAACGGTATTTACCACGGGTTTTGTACGTCTGAAAAGGAGGCGCACGAGTCAAAATTTATCTATATAATTTACAAATCATCCGTCTGGGCTCGATGCTAATTTTATAGACGAAACATTATTTCGGGAATAAAATAGTTATCGACGGTTCAACACACTTTGAACGATGACGAGTGCTAAATTTCTTCGTCTCACGCGTGTTCAAACAGCGAAGATATACTTACGTTGAAGTAGGCTCGAGGAGAAGAAAAGAAATGGGACATTTGTGTATCTTAGAGTCGATTAATTGATATCGATCGACGAATCGCCGATAGCGGCAAGCCGGTTAAGCGTTGAGTGCAAAATTTATTTATATTTTTTGTACGGCAATAAACATCGCCGCGATAACAACAAAACGATAGAGAGAGAGAGGGAGAGAGATTATTGATAACGAGAGACTCGCCCCTATTCGTCAGGCAGCGTTTTGAAAAACGGAAATTTCGCACTGGTGCCTGATAAGCTTTTCGCTGCGACCTTTTCCGTTGTTTTTGTTTGTTCTTTTTTTTTATATATATATATAAATATATATATTTTCTTTTGTACTTTGGATACTCGAGATCAAGATTAAATAATTAACGCGATTGTTCGGTCTTCCGGTTATTGCTCTTTTAATCTTGCAGCTCCACGCAACACGATAAATATCACGTACGCCATAAATATATTAACGTTATAATCGAATTAATCAAAAATCTTGTTGACACGCGATAAAAATCAATTTTATCGATTTGATATTTTTAATTGTCAAAGTTTTTTAATTCACGAATCGCTAATTAAGTATTTCCAATTTTTCTAATGTTAAATAAATATCTACGCGATTCTTCCTCGAGAAATTTATTCCTCTCGATTTAAACGTTTTTTTTTTTAACTAGATCTCGCGTACATAAATTTTCTCAATGTCTCGGGGGATTATTAAAAAAAATTTTATCGTTCGTACGAGTGCGTCAACGTAACTTTCATCATCTCGGGAAACGCTCTCTCGCGCAAATGCAAATTAACGTATCTTCCAACGATACGAAAAGAAACAACGATAAGAATGCGCACAAAGCAAACGAATGAAAATCTTGTTTTTACGAGAAAAATTATAACAATTATATTATTTAAATTTCAATGGAATAATTAATTTTTTTCATTAATTTAGCAATTTTTTTCGTGAATTTGAGAAAAAATTATTTTTTAAGGTTTTTTCTTATTATTTTATCCGTGGTAAAATTTATTAAATTCTTTATACATTTAATCGCGTATATATAACGCTCGAGCTCTGAAAACCGAAAATTCTGGCTCGTGTGTCTCTAGCCAAAGCAGAATTATACGTGCGCATTTCACCGTTCGCAAACGGGCCACTTACAACGTGGAACGTTACAACTCGGTCGTCTGACGACAGAGACGCCTAAATTCAAACGAAAGTAAGACGTACTAGCATTTCTCGCGTTCAAAACGCAATGATTGTTGTATGCCCGAGCCAAAATAATGCGAGCGAACGGAGACGTCGGGGCAAAGACACCCACGCGCGACACAGGAGCTCTACATAAAAGAATAAAGTCCCACCCACCCCTTAACGACGAAACGATCCCCACTTAAAAAAAGAATTGTACAAATTGAATTCAATTTCGGTCGATTCGATGATTAAAAAATTTTCAATCTTTCTTTTCCACTGTCTCGTTATTTTAAACAAATTTTAAGCCACGAACGATCCCTACTTAAAAAATAATTGTCCAAGTTGAACTCAATTTCCATCGATTCGAAGATTGCGAATTGTTCGATCTTTTTTTCTCGTTGTCTCGTCGTTATTTTAAATAAATTTTAAATCATGGTCGAAATCGTTCTAGAATGAAAAAAAAATGAAAAAAAAATTGTTAACGATTGCCTCCGGCATTAGAAATTATTATCTCAGGAAACTACGTCATCGGGTGTCGACTGACGCGATTCTAAAAAAAATGGTGCGATAGATAAAACGTCTCGTGATGTTACATTACTGGTGACGAGTTTCTGTCTTTTTTTCTTTTTTTTTTTTGTTATTTTTTTTCATCGCGAGATTAAAGGCTTTTTCGCGATAAATTCGCTCGTCATTCGCGGCTTCCAAGTATCATGAAAAATCCCTGGGTAGGATTAAACTTTACCCCCGATCACGTTTTCACCCTGTTTTTTCAACAATCAGAATCGATCGATATGAATTCTGCTTGTTGCGATTAAAAAAATAAGAAATTTTATTCACGCGTGACTTTCACTCGGTAAATAAGGCCACGTAGTTTTCACGGCGATCATAAACGTCATTTGATATATACCTACGTACCTATCTATATATATTTATATATACATAAATATACACGTAGCTATGGCGATCGTTTATCATCGATCTCATTCGAGAAACAAGATTCACCTCCGTCAAAACGCGAACCTTATTCGCATCCCGATGACGATACAGTTATATTAAATAAACGCGTGACACACATCATCTATCAGCATATTTATCCATATTTAACTATTCGAATCCGTCGCGTGGTCCATCTTTTTTCTCGTCGATCCGGTTCCTCGAATCGCGACCAACCGAGCCGCGAATTAGCATCGCTTTCTTCCAACATTTTTCTCCGACTAATTGAATACCATCGCATACGATAATACACGAAGAAATAAGCTCGCAAAAGTATTAACGACACGATGCAAAACAAAAATCGGCAAATAAAAAAAAATCGGTAAGAATTGATCGTTTCAAAAAATCGGCAAAAATCGTTAAAAAAAAATCGGCGGTAAGCGAACTTCGAGTTATGATTAAATCGATTTATCATCGAGTTATCGATTTATCATCGGTACCTTAATTTCGGCCTTGCACCTATTACACTGTGTGTGCGGAACGAGAAGTTCTTACGTCGTGTTATTACGTCACGCGCGAAACAATTCGTGCTATCGAGATATATACATGTACATATATACAGACATATTTATATATATATAGTCGCGTCATGGCATTCCCGAGTCAGTAAGTACATTCGCGAAGTTTCTGCAATTCATATATATATATATATAGTGTTGGTAGCAGAATTACCGATATATATATATATCGGTAATTCTGCTACCAACGCTATATGTATATCGATACACGTACATACGTTTATCCGTATGTACTTGTATTTGTTCCTGGTATGGAACCTTCCGGAAAGTTCTGTTGATACCTTGTCATCATCGAGCGGTCAAATTGATCGTAGCAATTTTGTGCATACGCCGTATGTGGTCGGATCGAATAACCCACCGTCGTCGTCGTCGTCGTCGTCGTCGTCTTCGTCGTCGTCTTCTTCGTCGTCGTCGTTTGATGCGCAGTTCGCAGGCTCTTTCATGACTTATACAATATATTGATGATGATTAACTTTATGTACGCGAGAGTGCCACTTGTCGTAAGGACGACTCTACTCTCGTCACGAACTATGTAAATCTAATTCGCGTCTATCTTGTCACGAGGAATTTTAGTCGTGCTCGAAAAAGCGCGCAACGACTATGAAAACTGTTTGAGTGCTTTTTGGAATATTCGAAAGACAATTACTGTGTCGAACGGAGTTTCGCTAATTAATTTAGAAACAACAAACAATTAATTAAGAAAACTTTAATCCTTTTTATATTATTTACGTTTGATTTTGATCGAAAAAGAAAAACGTAAATTGAATAAAAGTTGACGATACGACGTTTCGTTTTAACGTCTGACTTGTTTTTTTTTTATTCTTCTTCTGTTTAACGGGGGAGGAAGCCGGTGCAACGCGGGTACGTCGACCGCGGAATTTACGTTTCACGTAATAGACCGAAGTACGTTGGAACTCCAGAGGTTTGACGCTCGTCGATACTTATTACCGTTCACTCGACTGTACCGACGAGAGAACGCAGAGCTTGATAAATGTCTTTTACTCCCGTGAACGATTCTCGCGTATCGAGACAGATTTAATTCGGTCTTCACCGAGCGCATTAAACCTTATTTCCCGTACGGTATTCTTCCCTTTGATCTATTACGCAATGGATAACATAACGCTTTGCAATAATATATATATATATGTGTTCTCGATGGTCATACAACCGAGAGAATTAACAAGCCTCGAGTGCCGATGCGATGGGGAAAAGTGGTTGAATATTCATTCGTTACGAGATGCAACTTCGTTTCAAATTCCGCATTTTCACTTCTGAGCAATCGTTCACCGAACGACAAATCTAATCTGTTTGAAAAAATATAAAAAAATAATGAAGCTTGGGAATTTGGGAAAAATATTTATTATTGAAAAAAAATGTTTTTTTTTTAAATTACAATTTGGGATTAAAATAAAGGATACAAGATTTTGCTTTGAAATAATTTTTGTTAATTGTTCGCTGGTTCAATGCCGTTATTTGCATTTTTTAGTAATTAATTTTGAACCACGATGACTTTGACGCTCGATAAATTTTCGTGGCCTTCTTCCGGTTTCGCGAGATTAGCAAATTTGTCACTGTCGTTATAATCATGCGGTAATAAGACGTATTAATGAATAGAGGGAAAATATACTTGTATATATATTGTGCGAGCAAGGACGTTGAATAATGGTCTGACGTGGCAAACACCTTACGATCCTCACTGTGAATTCCTCTGAAAGTTGCAGATCGCCAGGAAGTTCGGCGAATATTTTAAAACGAAGGTTTTTCGAACGTGGAAGTGCGCATATTGGGAAAGGAGGTTGGCCTTAATACAAGGTGACTTTTTTTCTATAAGGACATTATTCAGCAAGAATTTCTATTTCTTAAAATAAATTTTATAGCATTTTTCGAGAATTCCGTAAATTTTTTTTGCATAGTTTTGAAATAATTCAAGAATTTTTAATTAATTCTTTTATGAGCGATTTTAGAATTTTTGTGATAATAAAGACGATCCAAAAAAATTGAAATTTGCGTTCAATCAAATTATCAATAGGAGGTACGTCTTTATCGAATTTGAATTATTAATGCTGGAGAAGCTTAATGACGCGTTAAATGGATCGTATCTTTTTTTTTAATCAGTATACACTATGCAATTATAAACCACGTCGGTTCGTTCGGTTCGTCCAATGATAAATGGGAATCAGCCATAGGGGGAGCACAACGTGGGCTTCTCCTCGGTCTTGTGTGCGACTGTATTTTATTTTATGTAATGAACCAGTATCGCGAGTAAACGTCCTCGACTTCGTACGCAAGACCGTTCCAAAGTCCACACTCTGGTCGTTAAACCATACCCGATCGGCATCGAATTTTTGGGATTTATATTTTTACCCAGGCCTCACCGATTTTCCTCAGCTATTTTGCTTTAAAGATAAACCACTCGACGTTAAAAAAAAACAAAAAAAAACGAATTCCCTTCGATCCTCAAAACTTTAATCGACGTAACGATTTTTTCAAGAATTACATACGTCCTTGCGACGAAGAACGACGATAAGAAAAATAATCAACGTAAAATATTCCTAGCAAAGATTTTATGAAAACAAATTTTTTCTATTTTACAATAATGTTCTAAGAATTTTTCTCGGTTCGACGTTAGACGCGGGTTGGATGAAATAAAAGTCGTTTGGATCGTCGACGATGTCGGGAACGTGACTGGCCGATTTCGTGGTCAGCTAAAAACGTACAGCCTTTGCGTATCACCGCGTGGCGAGGCGCGCATTCGCTTCGCGCTAAACGACCTAGAAACGAAAGCGTGCTTATCGAAACCGAACTCCCAATTCGCCGAGTCACAAACTGACCACTCGACCGATCGATTTTCCACCACGGAAATCTAATACGACACCGTTGTAACGTCACGTACCCGTTGTCCAAATTATTCTCCAATCGGTTTAATTTCTCGAACGTTTCACACTATCGCGTCTCGATCGGCGAAACGTTTCGAAAATTGAGAGTAAGAGATAGAGAGAAGAATTTCGACGCAGGAACTATTTTGAATTTATTTTATAAACACACATCGCGATAAAAAATGTTCTATAAACTTTCTTGAGAGAAATTATCGTGTCAAGTATCGAAAATTATCGACTCGTGACAATATCATTTTCTCCCGAATTAGTTGAGAAAACCGACGCTTATTTGGGTCATATAATTATTCGGTAAACATTGTCACTGAGAAATATTTAATTCTTGATTAATTTCAATCGATCACGAAACAAAAATATCAAAATACCTCGACGAAAAAAAAAAAAATGTTGACACCCGTCTGTCCCGCAGGTCGTATTCGTCGTGAGCTCGAAGCAATCATTTACCTCGATGTCGTCAGAAATATTATGTCATTGGGGAATATATACGATTTATCAACACACGTACATAAATATATACAACACACAGACACGCGCATAAACACATATGTATATATAAAAGATGTTTCTCACTTGGGAAATTTGCAAAATCAATTGGCACCAATTGATAACTCGTGGATACGAAAAATTTGCATTAATACAGATAGGCAAACACGTTAAAAGTACAGTGCACGATAGTTAGGTGCGAGGTAAGAATCGATGGTGGCTTCGGCGAGGATTTAACTCCGGAGATACGAGTGTTCTTACGAGGTAAAAGTAGAAAGTCACGATCTGCAGAACTACGTCTAAATACAACGATGTCGAAGAGTTGCCTGGTGTTGCTCGTCGCTAATGCAACCAGCCGACATACATATATATATAGTTACATATAGACTATTCTGGCGAGTTAAAGGTGCCATGCGCAAGGTATGTAGAACTCCAGGGTGTTACGAGAGCCTCGGACCTCTCCCACCTGTCTTTCACTCTCTCTCTCTCTCTCTCTTTTTCTACCTGTACGAAACGTTAAGGCACTCTCGCGTAACCTTGCTACAAACGATAACGTAATTACGTTATACGTGACACGGGCATAAACGAACGGGTTGTAGAACGTTCCAGAAATATCATAACAGCCCCCCATCGGTTGCGTGCGAATTACCGAACGTGCGCAATGGCCGCGCGTACTTCGAGTATCGGCTGTTTTACCATCGTCTCTACAAAGCCTCGATAATCCATCGATAAAATTTCCAAGGTAATTATCGATTGGATGGAAGATTAGATGCAATGAAAAAACGAGGGATGAAAAAATGAGGAATGAATAAAGTAAGGGTTGAAAAAATAAGGGATGAAAAGAGTAAGGGTTGAAAGAAAATAAGGGATGAAAATCGGTTATTTTATTTTACCAATCTCGAAAAGCTTTTTATATATGGACAAATATTTATTTTGCATGGAGTCCGAACGATAAAGAGTTCGATCGATAAATCGAACGATAGCTCGGTGATACTTTCATCGAGATCGAGTTTACGATGGGCTCGCGATTGAATCGCTCCTAGCGGAACAAACAATGAGAAAGCTAGATATCGAATTCTATATCGAGGACGTACAATCGAGAGTTCGAGTTACCTGGTTATAAATTAACAGAAAATTCCATAAGAATGCCCAGTAGCGCGTCCGTTATACACAAGAGTCGTCTCTCATTTGATAAGCAAATTAAACGTTACATCTTTTCCTGTACCCGTCTTTCTCGTAGCTTTCCTCTGTCGTTATCGTTCTCTCGCCTTGCTATTATTTTCTTTCTCTCTTCCTCTCCCCCCCCCCCTCTCTAGATGTTTTTGTATGTAGACATATTATTTATTATTCGTGCATATATGTATACGTATGACTACCGAGTTCACGCTCTTATTCATGATCAAACCTCCCGTCGGACTTGGCGACGATTTACCATACCAATAATATTGACATCGTTGCTCCCGGCCTTTGGCATCGGGAGCAACAAAAGCAATAATATACTATTGTCTCGGCTAAGATTCGATTAATCGCGCATTCGCTCGAGACGATCGAAGTCCTCCGATCAACCTTTCTTCTTCCTCCACACACTTTTTCCACTTCCACTTTATTTCGCTGGTAATCCCGAAGAAACAAATATTTCATTCATTTTTTAATAATCGATACGAGAATTTTTGTTTTCGTTTACAAATTAATTGAAACAACTATGGTCACGAGGAAAGACTATAAACGTGACTAGCGCGACGATTTTTTTATCGATTCGGGTAAAAAGTAGTTTTGATAAAAAAACGAAAAATACCGACGGCGGTAATATATCGTAATCGTTTATCGAGTGCGTCATTTCATTCTTTTTTTCCACTTTCTAAACCATCTGCCTTTTTTCATGCGTCATAGGTATAGCAATTTATACGCGTTTACAAATTACCGTCTAGATTAATTTTTTTATTCGAGCGCTAAAGAATCAAAGAATATCTCACAAATGAGATATTAAGTAAATTATATTGATGACGTTTTCGACTAAATTTCTTTTTTTTCTCTCGTATGAAACACTTTTCGATCTCCACAAGCTCGTCTATTCCGCGTCGTATAAATTTCCCAGGGATCCGGTTTTTACCGTTGAATCAATTTCTTTTTTTTTGTTATTTTGAATCATTCGTGAAGAAGCACGAGAGCGAAGAACTGTAATTGTGGAAGAAGAACCTGTGGGATATTTGGTAGATCTGTTTGAAAAAAAAGTATGAGCGTGGACTCGTATATACATATCTTGTCAGAAGTTCAAGGTTCGACGTTCGATGTAAAAATTGCTTTTTATTTTTGTTTTATATCTTCGCAAAATCTTATTCGGTCGACGAACACTACGCTCGCTGATATAGTATTCCGGGTATATTATCGTTGCCTAAGTTTAGCACTGCGTAGGTTCAGCGCTGTCGTCATCACCCGACATTGCCCGAAGTTTTCATAAACTCCTCATCGTCTCGGTTTTCGGTCCGTTAGTGATACGCCAAACTAAATATTTCGCTACTGTACGAAAGATCATCGTTTAAAATTCTTAAAAATCCTTTAAATTAATGAATTTATAATTAAAATAATCCAAACGATTAATTAATTTTTCATTTCAATCGAATTTAATTTAATTTTATTTATGCTACTCCATATTTTTATATCTAATTCAAACGAAAATAATCAAAGAATTAATCAATTTACCATTTTTTACGTATTATTTTTATATCTAGTTCAAACAAAAATAATCAAATAATTGACCGCCTTTCCATTTTTATCGCGTGCAATTTTATAACGAAACGAGACTATAGGAACGCTTAGAATTAATCAATTTTTCAAGACCGTTAGTGAATTCATATAGAGAAAAATAAGTCGAAAGAAGATTCGTTCTATAGGCGGTATAAGACGTCGTAGTTTCTTTTTTCTACTAGCCAGTTCCAGGTGTGCGCGCATTTTCCGAGCCGGCAATAGCGTCGATCGATCGAGTCAACTATTACGACGTCTCGTAATAATGCATATACCTAGTCCTGACCTTCCCGACGTTTCGTTCGTGCATCTCACTCGTGAGAGAAAGAGAGAGAAAGAGAGAGTTTGAATCAGATCACCTTCTTCGAACCATTTCACACACACACACACACACACACACACACACACACACCTATAAAACACACATACGGTAGTCATAGAGTTCGAGCTAGAGCTCATAAATCTAATTTACTTGAATAATTACACTTATCGCGTGAAAACGTCGACCTGAAAGTGTCCGGTCTAGACGTTTCTTGAAATGGACGAGAACGTTAAAAAATGATAATTCGTGAAAAAAGATAAGAATTAATAATACGTTTGATTAATTATTATTATTATTATTATTATTATTTATTGGGACACGTGGCGTTGTAAAATATCGCAGTACTTCGCACGACGTACATCGACATCTCTCGCTGTATCGCTCTCTCGCTCTATCGCTCACTCGTGAGATCAAAAGGTTCGAAGAGCGATATTTCGTCGCGTGAGAATGTGGCACGAGGCACACCGCGATATACGCACGGTGGCGATATATAACGACGATGATAAAAGCGGTTGCACGACCCGGTCGATTATGTTGCATCTTTGAACGGGGTCAGTGCAACGCGCACTCTCGCCCTCCGCTTATAAAGTATCGTTCGGGATGATTTGCACCCATGACATGTTTATATACATCGTTATGTCATGTAATTAAAGCGACAAAAAGGAAAGAGTAATTAAAAATTAAAAAAAGAAAAGAAAAACCCGCGAGCGAACGTAATACGCAATCGGAAATTTTTATCGACTGCTCGGGATGCATTTGAAATATGCAACGGCGTGTACTGAACGTCTCGCGTGTCGAGCGATTATACACAATATGAAAAGACGTAGTAAGTGCAGCGTAAATGCGTTTCTCTCATCGATAACGTAAAAACGTTCGATCGGATTTTCCGACTACGCGACGACGAATCATCCTTTCGAAAGAATCGAGATTGCCAATTAGCGAGGATTATTTTTAATCGATAATCGATCCAAGCTAATTCGACGTTACGTAAGAAAATAAATATAATTTTTTGTTTTTTCGAATTAAACCAGCGTTAATTAAATGTCTACGAATAATAAAGACGATGGTTGACGCAACCTCGTGACTTTTGTGCAGACGCGATGCTTCTTTTTTTGTTTATTTTTATTTTTTGCAATTTTTAACAGTCTCGCCGATACGAAAATTTTATTTATCGAAAATTACGACGATGAAAATTCCGGAGTCCATTGTGGCGCGCGGCTTCCGTTCTCGATGGTCAGAGATCATCGCTTCGTTTCTCGAGTTGAATTTTTTTTTGCCTGTTCAAAGTCTCGGTTTTTTAACGATCGATCGAGACGAAGACGATCGGTCGGTGTACTTTGATCGACCGAACGACGTTCGTCGTGGGATCGGCGTATTCGGGCGATACGAGAGAAAGAGGCGATCGAGAGATCATTTTTTTTTCTTTTTTTTATATTTTTTTTATTTTTTATAACGGAATTCTCGGCACGGGTCGCGTATATCTCGTCGTGAGTCCACTCCGGGCCGGAGTTCGACCGAGGGGAACGATGGCCGGCTCGATCCGGTTCTCGACTTCTAAACATTACTCTCTCTCTCGCCCGCCTGCTTTTGGCTTATCTCGCGATGCGCTACCGTCAACTAGCTCTATCGATGCTGATAGTGCCATTGACACGAACACCAACCCACACACACACTAGCTCTTAATATTTATGTTAATATTTTCATCCGCACCTGTAAAGAAATTGCGTTCGTTCGTATCCCGTTACTCGTTATTTTTTTGTTCAATTTTAAAAGACACGAAACTAAAAAAAGGTCTCAATATTGAATTGTTTTTAAATATTATACAATTCGTAGTATTTAATTCCAATAATAAAAATAATGATTTTTTCCAATTTATAAATACACAAATATTAAACAATATATTGATGAATATTTATCTTTCAATATGTTTGATTTTATTTATTGAAAAATACTGAAAATATTGAATTCTTTGGTAATTAGAAAAAATTGTCTAAAATCAAAAGTAACATTTCAATTAATAATTATTTTAAAGATACTCTTGATTTTCTTCGAACGAAAAAATAATGATAATTATCGATAAAGACTCTAGTTCGAATTGATTCGATAAGAGTTTCGTTCGTATCGCCCTTAACGTTCCTGTCGATCAGAATTCGATCATCTCCGTAGCGAGGAGCGGAAACTCACGATTGACGAGTATCGAGGAGCGGAAACTCCCGATTCAGGCACGCATAGGATGCGTGATCTAAGCGTGGGATCTATTACTCGGGGCTTGAACTCGATACGCTCGTTATCAATTTTCGTCGTTCCTATTATTACGATTACACCAATATTTTTATAAGAAGATAGAAATCGTTCTATAGATTTACGAAACAAATTGCTACGCGCAAGATGTCGTTATCGATTCAATTATATTTCCATTTCATCTGAGATAATTATTCGAGATAACGATCATTGATACGGTCAATCGGACTCGACGAACACGCTCTATTCTCGTGATTACCAAGGTCGATCACGTGGCTATAGAGGATTTAATTTTACGACCATGCCACATGGGACTTTAACGGTGATTTTTTTCCCATTTACGTATTTATATACGTATATGATTACTTTGTTATTTTTTTCCCTTTTTTTCCTCATCCACGTATCCGGCTTTGGTTTCTTTTGGGTATGCAATCTCTCGGGCGTGGACACGAAAATTCCCGATGATTCATGCGTGAGTCGTAGCAAATGCTTCGCTTCTCTGTGTTCTAAGATTTATATATAGATATATTTATATACGCGTCTTGTGCGAAGAAGGACGCGTGGCGCGTTGCTATACTTTGCTAGATAATTTCGTTATTATAAAAGTGAAAGGAGTGTTGGCCCAATGTTCGCGCACAATGTTAGACGTAAATCTCACATCGATCAACGGCTGATGCAAATTTTCACAAATCTTCGACAGCCTTGTGATCCGATAACTCTCGAATTTTTGCAACAATAACTTAACCGATTATTTGAAAATTATTATTATTATTTATTTGTAAATAATATTTTGTCTGGCTACAATTCAAAATATTCATCAAATTGGAAGAATGGATGAATTAGGTGGGGAAAAGTGGATGGAAAATAATTGAGAATGTCTATAAATAGACGAACGTTCCATTAGGGAATAGAAGCATCGTATGTGTACAATCTGTATCACTTCGGGGCTTCTATTGTGTTATAAATATATACATACACGTTTGTATAGAGATATATCTGTGTCACTTATTTATACTAACAAGTGTCTCGTCTAGTGCATTTTGTTAATAAATTTCAAGGCCAGAGAATCTCCCTGCTAGAACCATCTATAGCGGTTCGAATACCAGCGGAAAGAAAATACGATGTCTAACGACACGTGTTGGTTAGAGTCCTCGAGACTACGTATGACCGTGAGAGGTTTTTGAACTCGTCGGGTCATTTTTTTAACTTATTTATTTTTTTAATATTCCGCGGTAATTTTTAATTCTCAACTGCGCAATAAGTTGGAAAAAAAACGAAACAAAATACGGGAGGCGTGTACTTTCCCGCGTAGACATCTTTTAGGAACTTGACGAAATCGTGCCAGGGACGAGTGCTCGACGTGCGTCTCGTCGCGTCGAAATTTGGCCCCGCCCAAACATCGTAGAATTATCGGTACGTTACTTCCGGTATTTGTATTCATTCTTACCGGTACTTCGAGCGAAGATCGAATAATTATTCAGCGTTGTTTAAAAAATAATAGAAACGTTCGAAACATTTATTTTGATAACAATTCAATTATTCTAGAATTATTTGAAATTATTCAAGAATCGTAAATTTTTCGCTACGAGGCAAGATTAATTACAGAAATAATAAATGAATAATGAAAATTAGTTCATTGCCGATCGAGTAACGTCACCGATCGTTGCATTCTTTCGCCTCTTTTTCACCCGAATGTTTATAAACATTGACGAATTCTTTGGCGCTCGGGGCGAGTAAATTATATCGTCTCTCTGTTTGAAGTACGATAACCAGCTGTAAAAAGTGAGAATTCGTTCAGTGACAGAGAGAGAGAATACTCGACGACTCCGAGCGATGGAGAAATCGTTTTACGTGCTTCTCGAGGCCGCAAACGTCTCGTTCCTCGGATAATATAGATATATACATTTATCAAAATAAAGGTGCACAGTACGACATATACCTACACGCGATTGCAATCCTCGTTTGCTCAACTCCTTGTCACTTCCTCTCCTTTTTACACGCTTAAACAAATTAAAACAAAAACAAAATAAATCCGTGTTACTGGAACACCGATAAAAGCAAAATTCCAACGAAATCAACTTACTCGACGTTTCGCGAATGATATTCGAACACCTCCATACCGATAAATACGTTCGATTTACGATCGATGAGCTCCAACAACGTTCGATAATATTTTTTGTCATTTGCTCGATCGTTATCGTTAATCACATATATAAACAAAAATTCTTAATCGCTTCATCGTTTTATAAAAATTACGAATAATATAAACCGGATCGATAAACTATTATTGATTTTGGAATCGTAAGAACAAACAAATATTCCCATGGTCAGCGAAACAAGAAAAATAGAAGAACAAAATTGCGCAGGTCAGGATGCATCGGTCTGGTAAACGAGTGAACAATCGTTGTACGATGTGCCCGCGAATGAAGCAAAGTAGTGGAAAATAAAAAAAAAGTACTATCGAGTCGCGAATATTACGATATAGTATCGTTATCGTTACGTGCTTTGGTTTCGCATCAATGGGTCGCCGTGATTATTTGCAATGCAGATGACTACGCGAAGAAATCATTGACGCCTTTGTATAATCAACGAGCCAACGTATCGTTGTATTATTCCACACGATGAACGGCAAATTTTCTTTTTTTTTGTCTTCCTCTGACGCACGACGTCTGGAGCGTCTTGCGTACTTTAGAGACGCACAGGTAAATTTTCCTATCGTGAGAATTCCTCAAGGAAAAATCAAGCCTTTGACGTTTAGAAATTTCGAGCAACTCGAACGTGGTAAAAAATTGTGGACCGATCGGTTGAAGTTCAAGGCAAATCTCGGGCAAATTTTTATGTCGGCTTGGATTTCACGCTATCGCACGTGCGAGTGGGAATTTTGTAAATAAAGAAGAGGATAAACTCGTCCGAGGTTTCTCAGTTTCAGGAAATATCTGGCAAATTTTATTACGCGCCTGATATGCGTCTTATTTAAATTTTATGTCCTCCGGTTATCTGGACAGCTACGCGTCAAGATGCTATAGAAATGTTGTCCGCGTGCCAGCGTGAAAATAAAGGACGTTTGTTATATTTTTATTCGTTTTTTTTATTATGGGAATTTTTATTTTTAGACGTTTTGTTTTTTATATCGTGGCGATAAAATATTAATTCATATGGCAATGGTTGTAGTCGAGAGAGAGAGAGAGAGAGAGAGAGAGGAAAAAATTGGTGCAAGCGTCGGAGTTCGGACTTTGGGGCTTTCATTAGCACACAATACCAGGAGAATTTTTATTTTTCCACCTCTCGAGGATAATGCCCGAGGTCAATTTTCATTTTGCATATGTAAAAAAGCAAAACTGCTTAGTTACGTAGACTGAATAACTGGACTCTGCGCTACGTGTCTTGTCGCGTATCAAAGTTCGTCAGAAATCAAATATAATAAATATTGACGAACGAGCAAAAATTTAAAAAAAATGGGAAGAAATGCGCCCAATTACGTTATCGTTGCAACAATTCTTATTCTCGCATTTTGTTCGCGATCGTTGGACCCGGTGAGTCGATGATGGTACGACGTTATCGTCGAGTTCAAAGATAAAACTGGATCCTCGGATCTTCCTTTTTATCTCTTCAGCCACGCGCTTCGAATAAATCGACACGTTTCTCAGATAGATGAGAGAAAAAGAGGAGAGAGTAACGGGGAAATAAATTCGAACTCTCAATTTTCCGACAACCTTTTGCACACTTGCGATATGCCAATACATTACAACGTCCTCGTGACTATTTCAATGTCGCGGACTTTGAATTCGTCGCGACGTTCCGGGTGAAAGGCGCGCGTGGCAATTATAATTAAGCGTTCGTTATCCTTATAATTAGATGTAACTGCGCGACCGAGTCGAAATACTCGAACCGTCGATACGTTCGACGGTTCGTCGTTTTTTCCTCGAGGAAATTCAAGCCGGTTTGCATTCTACTCTTTTTCCCGTTCTATTTGACTCCAACTATTTACATGAAAAAAAAAACTTACGTCGGCGTAAATATCCGTACGGTTGGACTTTGGATAACTCCGGATTTAATTCGACACCGAAAATTGCTCGTGCTCGGAACGACCGTGGGTCATACACGTGCCATTCTTTTTTTTGTCAATCATCTCCACGCGATTTATTTTTTTTCGTTTCCGACAGTCTTCGATTCTTCCTGACAAATAAGTCGTAGACCTCAAGCACACACACGCAAGGATGAATATAAACACACGTAAGATCGATGTTTTGCCCGACGTCATTCAGGACCGGACTCCCCATCTTCGCTCCTTTTTTTTCCACAAATGTTCCGACGTTTTCTCATAAGTTCAAAGTACGAGTATAATTGGCAAACAGTGATTAAGTCGAGGGGAAACATGGAGGATCATCTGCGTCATCGATCAAGGATCCTTCACTGACGTCGTACGATGCGTTCATCGTTGCAACTTACCGGTCCTTCCCCGATATGATAATCGTGTTTGCTCGTCAGGAAGCAACAGCGTGTATTCGCTGTATGACATAAAACGACGAAGAGAAAATAATCATTTGAATTTCATTAATTGACTCGAGAGCGATCGAATTTTATTGCAACTTTGATTTCGTATGCGCAAGACGTATTGTAGATCTGACTGTGCATGGAGAATTTATGCATCAGGAGTTTTCGACACAATCGACGTTCCATGTGACTGATAATCATTATATAGTACAGTCCGACAATCATGCAACGAGGCTTCGAGTAGGATTAACAAAAAATATATATAACACGGTTTATTTCCAACGACTTGCCACTTTTCTCACCGTTAGTTGGTCCGTACGATTGCCCATTGAATCTCGATAAGCTTTCCAGCAGGAAGAGCTAGAGATGACTCGCCTCGTTCTAACGATGTCGAAGTTTCTTAACGGTTGTGTTTTTTATTGCGGCAACCTACTGTGAGAATTGTCTGTAACAGAAGGAAAATGGTCGTCTGCATCGTGCAAGACTTTATCGAGGACAAAAAAAGATTATTCATTTTTATTGTTTTAATTTACGTCTAAAGATTTGTCGAGAGAAAGAAATTGTTAGCGTTGATTGAGAATGAAACTTTGATTCAAATGATTCAGTTTCTCCGGAGTAACGCCTTATGTTGTCCTTGAGTATCTTGCCTTTTATTGCGAATAGGAATTCCCGGCGCCGCTTTGGTATTCAAAGTGCAACAGTGTGCTTCAGGAAGTTGCATTCGAGATTGTGACTGTGCTCTTTCTGTAGATTTCTCAAACGTTCCTTTTACAATGGTGGACAAACTTAATGTAACGCAGCGATACGATTCTTCTTGTGTATTGACATAGAAAAGCTATGAATGTAGTCCATTGTACTTTATCATAAACTAGTTTACACAATAAGGCGAAATCTTTCGTTTTTTTTGTTAAATTCAGTAACTAACTCAAGTCTCGAGTATTCGTTGATAAAGATATGAAACGAGTTTGATGACAATTGACTAAAAAGATTGTATATTTGTATCGTTACAGAACGAGTCTGCGGAGGATCGCTCGTCACGAAGAGCCAGAATTCAGCAACGCGAGTATCCTAAACAGCATGGAAAAATTCGTAAAGACAGTGAGCGAGATGGAGGAAACGATATTGGTGCCATCGAGATTGTTGGATCTGTCGGTTGGTGACGCCGGTGATATGATCTGCCAAAAGGGTAAACACGGTGCGACGATGAAAGACACGATGGCAAATACCGATCTGTATCGTCTGTACAACATCGTCAACAAGATGAAGCTCGAGCTGCTCTGGTCGCAAAAGTCGTCGGACGAGGGACTAGAGGAAGAGGATCGCGAGATCGAAGAAAATCGTCGTCTAAAGTCTCGCGCTTCTACGGAAAATGTGAGACTCGGACACGCGCGTTGTCCTAGCACGACTTCCATGCAGAGCGTACAGAGCGCATCGTCGATAATCTCGAGCTCGTCGGACTCCGATTCGGACATAGGTATCGAGAACGATTCCGGCCTCGAGAGCGAAGAAACGTCCGACAGAATGGCGAATCTCGCTGCGGAGAACTTCAGGCGTCATCTTCGTGGTCTGCATCGCAGTATAAAACGCATGACCCAAGCGGCGGAATATCTCACCCTCAGATATCAAGCCGACGTCGGTGGACCCGTCTGATTTTATTTTCCTCCGTCGCATTATCGTCACATTCACGACTACCTCTCCATCATCTCCCAAACGATAATACATCAGCTTTTCGTCTATTCTCCTCGAATCTCCGAGTTGGTTCAACGAGCCACCTACAAATCTTGTTCGCTACAACCGTGAGATTCTATTAGACGGAAGAAAATACGGAGTTCTATGCCGATGCGTGATTGCTGCGAAATCGATTATTCGATAATTGTAATTCAACCAAAATTATGCCCGCTTATTCATCGAGATGATCGAGTTCTCTTTATTTTGTATTCTTACATGTTGATCGCAACCGCTATTAGTATCGCAAGTTATCCGTTCTTTTATGTTTACGTTCATTCGATGTTTTATTGTCGAGTACCTTTCAAGACGATTTCCTCGCGGGTTTCGAGGACGCGATTTGTCGCAAGTCGCGAGGTGCTTGAATCTTTTTCGCGCTTTACTCGGTCCTCTCGAAAGAATATTCGACGTTCAGGGATTTCGTAGATTGTCAGCTATTGTTTAATTACGTTCGCTAACGAGCTCATTATTATTATTATTATTATAATTATATATATTTTTTCTTTACGTTGTTTTTCTTGTTTTTGCACGAGCACCAAAGCTATGAAAACGGGTTGAGCGATTCGCGGATGGTTAGCATGAAACGATCGATGATCGCGAGTGGGCATTGTCGTCGATAAGAGTCGAAGCCGAGTTGGCGAACGTTCCATTTACAGAACGCGAATCGAATTAGACTCTCGTTATGTAATGGGCCTCGACGGGTATCTAAGCGATCGTCGATTCATCGTCCGAAACACATCCCTAACTGCATTTTTCTTCGAGCGTGCACTTCGCGAAAATTGAATGAAAAAACGTTATAATTTATAAGGATTATACGGCGAGCGATAGCGAGGCCTATATGATATAAGCCTCGACGATGACGATCAAAATATTATATTTCCCGAGAGAAAGAGACGTAAGGAAAGAGACCGAGGATAATTTTCGCCTAAAGCCATTCGACGCTTATTCTTTCACGTTAGTAATCGTCCATATTATTCTTCAATTTTAACGATTCTTGTTATCAGCATTTTGTATTATTTTTCTCGTTTGTAAATATCCATGCCGACTAAGTACACGCGCTTATTCGTTTCTCTTCGTCGATGATTTATCACTCGTACCGACCCAAAGTTTATCAAATGGCGAGTGTTCTCTATTGGCGGGCAATTATTTCGCAAGAAATTCTGTTTTCGAACGTACGAAAAAAAAATAAAAAAAAAAACAAAAAACAAAAAAAATAGAATCTCGTCTCTCTTTCTCTCCGTGGCTCGGTTCGTCTCACCGTGATTGGGCAACGTAAGACCTCGCGTTATCTCATCAACAAAGATTTACCTAGACGTTTAACGGCAGACACGGAGCTCGCAGTGTTCCTAGAAATATCAGGATTCGTTCTATCCACATTCCTGATTGCCCGAGAGGCAGTATGTATATATTCATATGTATGCGCGTGCGCGCGCTGGGCACTCTTTTTGCGCGAATTGTTTTATTTCGATGCGGTGCAACATCCGAAATTATCATTTCGACCCTAATACAATATATTTAATAATACTTCGAAGATGATACGGTTCATTGAATTGTAAAAAGAAGAACATTAAAAGTAAGAAAGTTGAAAAGATAACAGAACAAATCGAGCTAGCTAGGCGAAGTAATCGTTAATAAGAAGAAAACAAATTTGTCAGTCCGTAAATTGTAAACTCGAGAGAAAGAAAATGATGAAAATGTAAAGAAGCGGAGTGAAGGAAAACGCGGGGGTCGATGTTTATGTATATAGAGTTAGGACTCCACTATTATTTATTTTTTATTACGCTGTACTTTTAATAATGAAACGAATGTATTTATAGTTGTCGGGCGATGTCGTTCAATACGAGAGTATAATAAATCAAATCAAATAAAACAAAAAGAAAACCGAGTAATGAATTTTAAAGAAATAACACAATTAAAGGAATAAAAGTAGAGACGTTCGGCTCTCTCGTATTGATGGTCATCGCGCGACGTGTCTGTGGCCGGCAACGAAAATAAGATAAATTAAAGAAAAAAAAAAAAGAAAAAAGAAAAAGTTGTTACGAAAAGTATATAAGAAAATTCTATCGTCTGGCAAACAGTAATGAGGAAAAGAAAATTAGAAGAAAAAAAAAGATGCGAATACGGCGTATATATTGTAGTATGGAAATGAAAGAATGGAAGAAGGCGAAGAAAAAAATAAACAAAAATTTATTGTATATTGTAACGATCGAAATACGCTGTTGGAACGATGTTTGCTGCCAAGTCGAATAAAAAGAAAGCAAAAAGAAGAAAATTGAAATTTCATCCCAACGGAATGGAATAAGTCTTTCGCGTGCTGTCCCTGTTTCAATGATACGAAAGACAATTGCCTCGAAACGAGCGATTGGTCGTTTCAATGCGAATAAACAACGGCGATCGTGGACAGAACGAAACAAGGAGACTCGATTGATCGAACAAAAAAAAACAAAAAAACATTAAATTCGGCTTAAAAAAATAAGACGAGCGCAAACATCCCGTCTTGTATCTCCCCCACTCCCCCTTGTATATAATTTGTACATACAGACGTGTAATGTAAATTATATTAGTACCTTGCCTTTTGTACGGTGTCATGTGTGATCGTCGGGTCACGCACAAGTCGCGCTCAGAAACGCTACAGTAGTAATATCACGTCGCAAAGACGGAAAAAAAACGAACGAAACATTTGCGCGTTTATATGTATATCCGTATTACATGATTTATTCTGCAGTCGCGCGATTCGATTGCTTTGCACGAGAGAGAATAAAATAAAATAAACATTAAATAATATTATTGGAGCAAATTACGTCATTGCGTTAGAAACAATTTAGTCTCGTTATTACCTACACACAATTTCGTGTACCATTTATAATTTTCTTTTTTATATCATTGTAATTTCCCTTCTTCGTGCTCGTGCAAGCTCGCTAATCTTTCCCCTCTCGTCTCGTCCCGGATTGACTCGATCGGCACTTTCGCAATTTTTACGTTTCGCTCTTTCATTAACGAGTTTCAACATTGTTTAGCCTCTGTCGCGTCGTGGATTTCGTCACGCGTATTATTGAGCCTGAAATACAAATGACGCGTTGCACCGCTCCGTACTTTTTGTCATTCACAGTGTAATGCGACGCGATACAACGAAATCCATGCATCAAAATAATTTATCCAGCATTCCGAACTATAAGTAACAGAAAACAAGACAGTTGCCTCATGGAACCACTGACATTTTAATCTCTTTCTTCAATATAATAAATTTCTATACGTGCTTGCAATCGTTGCATTGTAAATTTCGTCAAAGTTGCATCGAAGTACGATTGATTTTTGCCCGTTTAATTATAATTCGTATATTTAACGTTCGAGAAATTTTTTTCTTTTCTTTCTTCAACGACACTTCGTCCATCTCCCTTACGACTTAAGTTGAAATCTGGATTATTATAAATATATTTGTATAACTATATGTGTGTGTGTAACCGATGGATCATCGCATGCGTTTATACTCTGGATACGAATACGTTCGCAGTTTTGTTTTTCGCAATATTATTTCTGGACGATTAAGTGGCACACAGAGAGGCCGGTTGCCTTGTACGAAGTAGCGGAGTCTTTGATTTAATCTCAGCCTCTGATTGTACAACGTAATAACGATAATAAATTTGCCACTGTCTTTTTCAATTCTAATCTTTTCAAGATTCTTCAATTCTTCATTTTTTTTATTTTCAACCTAATCTCTCTCCTCTTTCTGGCTCGTTATCGTCATCGTTACAGCTGGCACTTGAATTTATTTACAAAAGTGTATTTCTTAGATCGATACGCGAAATGGCACCGACATTGGTTTACGTCACATGTCGAATCATTTTTTTCACGCTCGTCACGTTTTTCAAACTCGTCGATGAAAAATATCTTGGTACAAAAAAAAATACGGTCATCGAATCGTTCTTCGCGATAAAACGATCTTAACTTATGGATTATTATCGTCAACACTCGCGCGTTCACGCACGGGCAGTCTGATGGTTTTTCTTCTTCTTTAGGAATGCAGCCGAATATAACTATATAACGTTATATTCCAAAATATGCGAGCTCTTAGTATCGAACGATATACGAATGGTATATTGTTGTTTCCGTTTTTTTTTCTTGTGGCAAGTGCGTTAATCATCAACTGATATCAACCTCGGAAACTAGTTCCTTAAGGTTCATGTATTCTGGATCACTGCTGAATATCTCAAGAAGTTCTTTGAACGTCGGTCGATCCTGCGGTGCGTATGACCAACAGCTTTGCATCACTAGGTAAACATGATCTGGACAGTCCTCAGGTTTCTGAAGGCGTTCTCCCTTCTCCACCAGCTGTATCACCTGTTCGCACATTTCAATAGGCAGATAATTCGAGAGGCTGTGCAAACTTGCCAACTTTCATATTGCATTTGAATTGGACGACCTTCGAAACTCCCGAACTACAATTTTCATTCAAATTGAATTATTCTTTCGTTTTTTAATCGCATATATTGATTACGTAATTGGCTATAAGGTCGTGGATGAAAACAAAACTTTCCTCTCCGATTGGCAAAGATTCAATTAACGATAGGACGTTCCGATGAATTAATAAAATTGATTGCTCGACAAGGAAGACTTACATCGACGCCTCTTCGATCACCGTAAGGCTGCTCTCCGTACGAAAACATTTCCCAAAGCGTGACGCCGAAGCTCCAGACGTCGCTTGCGTGAGAAAACGTACCGAAGTTGTACGACTCTGGTGCGTACCTAAAATAGTAAAAAGAGGAGATATCTTGTTTCAATTCGGTTCAGAATTATAATATTATTTTCGGTTATTTTAAAATACCGCGCAATTTACCATTTTATAGGCCACTTGCCGCCCTGTGTCGCTTTGTAATAATCACTAGAACCGAAAGTCCTCGAGAGGCCAAAGTCGCTGATCTTCGCTTGATGCCTCGATGCTAGCAAGATGTTTCTAGCTGCAAGATCTCGGTGTACGAGTCTCATTTCCTCCAAATACTTCATTCCTATTATGATTGTACGAGAAAAAAGAAGTCCGTTAGTCGATAATGGTAGAAGAGAGTGCGGCCGATGAATAATCGATGAAATAAAAACAACTCACCGACGGCAATTTGCGAGGCCCATATTTTTAATTCGTAATTAGGATTGACTCTGTCGGGAAATTCGATGAGATAAGCTAGCATAGAGCCCAGAGGTACCAATTCTTGAACCTACGAGATTGATTAATAATATTCAAAAAATTCGCAAAAAAAAAAACGTTACGTTTCCGAAGATTTTCATTTTTATACCCGAGGCAAAGTTTATGAATAAAATAAAGTTTGTGAATAAAGGTGATTACCATCAATAAAGGTGGTCCCTCGGAGAAACCGATGAGCTTGACGATGCAATGATGATTGAGTGTTGTCATGAGACGAGCTTCTCGAAGAAATTCGTCACGGGTCGCATTGTTATGAGACTCGCGAAGTGTCTTTATCGCCACAGGCTCGGATGTACAATTGGTGCCGGTGTAGAAACCCTCATAAACTGCACCGAACTCACCTTCTCCCAGGACTTCACCCAGGATCAAATTGTCACCGGGTATAAATTCTTGTAAACAAAATTCTCATTAATAAGTAGACATTGACGAGAATAAAAATCAATCCTTTCCTGCACAAGTTTCCGAGATTTACCTTGAATACGAGGAGCCGCGACAGGAATATTGATATTAGTCTCCGGCAAAGTTCTCGTGCTCTCCGAAGGCTCATTAATTGGCATGGCAATTTCAGGACTAATGCCCATTTGAAAAGTGATGTTTTGACAAGGCGATGAAAATGCCGTCGAAGAAGGGTCCGAAACGATCGGTTTGGTTAAACTACTTTTTGGACACGAACCTCTCTTCTTCGTCAAGGTATTCTGTGAAAGGATCGAATAATTCGAGAGATGAACTCGGTTGAAACTTTTTGTACGATAATAAGGAAATATAAATGATTTTTAATGAATATTATGAGTAAGAAAGAGTAAAACTAACGCCGTTAAAAATTGAAGGTGGCATTTCAGGTATCGGTGGTCTCGGTTCAGGCGGTATGGGGTAAACGAGTGGCCCCGGCAATCCATCTGGCATGCAACGATAGTGGTCGACGACATGCTCCAACGACGCGAGATAAGGACCGTTGTCGATGAAAAGACACTCGTTCTGTACGGAACATCAGAATTTTATTGAGAAACAAATTCTTTCACCCGATCGTCGAAGCGATCGTCCTTACTGACCTTTTTCTTTATCTGGAAATGATAATCTTGATGATAATACATAACAGTGAGAACGTACGTTCCGCCTCGCCGATCGCTAAATCGAACGAGAAAAGAACCATCGCGATCACCATGCTTGTGAAGAAGAGCTATAGCTTCTTGTCGATCCAGAGTGCCGTGATACCAATCTATTCGCTTTTCTTTAGGCGTCGGACTTTCGTAATTCCCTGTACAAAAAAGTATCGATTGAAATTTGTGCACTGCTTTCTAACAATCCGCGGTACTTGAAACCCGAGAGAAAACATCTTCCTCGCATTTAATTTCTCGATGGAGAAAGTTTTGCGAAAACAGGAAAACGGACGGAAAGTGATGGGAAGCGAAGGGAAAATTGTCAAAGGTAGTGCGATAATAACGAGGGAATCATTACAAGAGGATAAGATGCGCTAGGTTGGATAAACGAAAATTCATAAACTCACGTAAAAGTTGAACGCAGTCGAGATGACCATTTCGCCTTGCGAGATCTGCAGGCACATCGTCCGCAAGTGTTCTCGGCTTTACCGGTGCATTCATAGACAGTAAAATTTGTACGACGTCTCGATGACCAGCGCTCGCTGCCTCGTGTAAAGGCACCATACCTGTAAAATAGCAAAATAAAAATAATATTTTCTCAGAAATTAACTAAAGCTCGCGAAATTCTTAATGTACTTATCGATCTCCTTCTACGAGTACGTTCGGCGAATAAATATTTTCTAGAGAACTTTGTAGAGAAATAAATATTTTCTAGACAACTTTGACCTACCGGTTTCCGTGTGTCTCGCCTGCACGTTCGCTCCTCCATTGATTAGAATCCTCACCGTGCTTGGTAAGTTACTTTGGCACGCGTACTGAAAGACAATCGTTAGTACGCTGTAAATTTGTGATTTCGTGTTACAAATTAGTTTCTAAAAACATAGATGATATGAAAATTTATTGCGTCTAATGTCGAAAATAATAATAAATAAAATTCATGAAGAAACTGTGCTAAAAAACAATGTTTAATTAAAAAAAAAACCTCATACACGTTTTCACCATGGGATTATTGTTATTACGATTTACCTGGGAATTTTTTGAAGCTTTTCCGATCCTATAAGCTGCTTTGAAACACAATCTTTCGAGTATAATCAATTATATCTAAGAAATCCTGACAAAACGAAACTATGGAGAGTGCTGATAATTTTCTAGTTTTAATAATGTCGTTTTGTCATCTAAACTCATCCCAGTGTTCAGCGTTAAAGTAATTATCGTCGATGACTTACGTGCAAAGGAGTGTAGCCGGCGGAATCTCGACAATTCACGCTTGCCTTGTTCTGTATCAATTTCTTGAGAATCTCGTCAGCGCCGTCCTTAGCCGCCAAGTGTACCGCCGTCTGACCTAACTGATTCTTTGCCTCGAGACTTCTGTATCCGCACTTGAGTAATTCCGATACAATGGTATAATTTCCCTGTATGGTCGCTCTGTGCAACAAATTTGTTCGTCCATGACGTCTAGTGTCGTGAGGCGGCGAAATACCTCTGCAAGGATTTGTCAGTTTGATCTCGAGACTGTGATTATCCTCCTGATAATACTCTATGAGAGTGTCGAGCCCGTGTATCGTTGTTTCATCATCTGGAAAAAAATAAATAAAAAAATAAACGCTTGTTTTATATATTTATTCCGGTATCTTTGTAAACACGGCGAGAGTATGAAAACTTTATTTAAGGAGTTAAAAAATTGAAAAAGAAGCGATTTGATATTCATACCGATGGAGAAAAAAGCATCTTCTCCGTGTTTTCTTATTTGATAGTGAATAACTTCGCCGTTGTAGAGAACCGATAATACGTAGTCTCCTGAAGATGTGCTGCTTTCTCTCACGAGGAAAGTGCCATCTTCGTTGTCCTCTAAAATAATTATTATCGCATTACATTGTCGTAACGCCAGTGTTTTAGGTGAATTGTCGAACGAATCGTTGAATATGGACAAGGAAGATATTTATTGAGAAAAGGAGGGATATAAATTATATTTATGTGAAAATATTGCTCACCAGAATTTAACAGATTCTCAGCACCCTCGCGCGAAAGGTTGCCATGATACCAGGATATATCGTCCTCAGAGCCCATTGTCTTTTAAAGTCCTCTGAAAATCCTCAGTTTCACGTTTTTTCAATGAGACACGTGCAAAATCTTTTCATACTGCTAAATCGTCCAGAGCATCGAAATGTCAAAATTGAGGATTCAGTTCGTACTCGTGCATGTATATAATTTTTTAAAGCGAAGAGAGTCAAGATTGAGTCACGTTTTGTTCGACGATACGTCGTGTTTCGTTGTGTAGTTTGTCTCTTGTGCGAACTGTCAAAAAGCCAGTCACTACCTCACGATTGGAACGAAGATGACGAGATGCGATGAATAATCCGACGCATAAAATAGTATACAAAAACGGCGAAGCACATTCGATAGGTGTTACTCGCGTATAGCCTGTCGATCCAGGTTCATTAGTGTATTATATGTATTTTAAATTGAGATTATTATTCGTCATGGTGGTGAGAATAAGCGAGGTTGGTGTCGAGTTGCTACAGCTGTGAGGTTGTACTGTCTGATCGACCATAACCTACAGCTGATTTATAGAAATCTATTAGAGAGCAAACTTATATATCATTTGTTTCAATCGTATGGAAAAATGTTAAAAAATTTTAATCATTCTGAGACAAACCTAACCTCGGCAATATTTGTAATTATAAAAATTCATTTATTGCCGAGTTAGAATTGTTAGCATGCGTCAATATTAGAGAGTTTGATGCAGAGAGAATTATAGTTCTCTATAATGAGGCTCTTTAGTCGGTATGACTTTCGAAGACAATCCGTCGCTTGATTCTTCCGTCCACCGCCGTAAGATGGCGCCACACGGACGGTTTAGTCGCACGCATCGGAATATTCAAAAACGTTGTTTTTCAATCCTTCAAACAAAGTTATTTTTAATGGAATTATAACGTTTCCTATCTCAGATTGTTTGTGCTCGATACGATGCTGTGCGTGCAAAGGTAACTTTAATGTCAACATTCTCTTCAACAACTATGTTATAAAAAATATAACGGTTGGATGCAAATACTTCTGGGAAGAATGACAAAAATTGTTTTTATTATATTTACATGTTAACATCGTATCTCAAGACGGTGCAAAACCAATCGGCATATCATCATCGACGAAAATTGAATCCTTTTCGCCGACTCTTCGTGTCAACGAGCAGTTGAGCTTGTCTCTTAAGCACACTTCTTGTAGGAACTTCTTCCTCATCCTCGGAAACTTGGGCTTGAGCAGCCGGTGTTGTCACCCCCGGAAAGTGGGGAAATAGTGGTCGGTCGTCCGTATGTATAATTTTTTCGTTATCAGACTTCGAGTCGATTGATAAATTGTCAAACTAAAAAAGTTAACGAACATTTAGATTCTTCAAAGGAAACTCAGCTCAGCATTCCCTAAGCACATTGCAAGTAGCTCGAAAATGATTATTTTTATCATTCAGTAATTTCCAAATCAACCGATAGAGTAATTACAAAAGTTTTCAATAACAAAACAGTAAGTTACACTGGATATTGTCAAAATCGTGGAACCATTATTTTCATGACAATAGGAAATTTTTTGCAACAAGCGCCACTATCTTTTCACCAGTGTTTCCCAACTTCCAAGAATATAGCAAATTTACATCAGCTGGAGAAAAAGGGATCTCAGATCCAGAAAGTACATGTAAATTTATTTTTCAGATGGCTTAATTATGAAAATTCTTGTATCCGCTACCAAACTGCAACATCTCAATGCAGTTAATTCCATCCCTGCGTATAACTCTTGTTCCCAAATACAAAATTCTTGGCACCTTACCTTATCAAAGATTACTCGCTCCATCAATTCATTATATTTTTCTGATCCACCAATTAATTCGATACACTTGTTCATCTTTTCCTCCAGTATTTCCAATAAATTTTGAGGATTTTCGACATGACCCGCGTCCACCGGTACCGTGGACTCACTTACATCCTGCAACAAAGAAAATATCTCAAACTCTAAAACCAACTTCACCCAAAGTATATAAAGATTCTCGTCAATGACTTTTGTAAGCATTTTTCCAACAAAAAACAGCTACAGGATGTAAAGTTTCGCGGCGATCATGCGTGGGAACGACTCAAATGCAGTATCGTTAGGACGATGAGAATTCGATGATCAATGAAACCGAATACTCTCACTGTTTTCCGACAATGTTTACTTTCGATAGTTGCCAGTAGCATCGGAGAGGGTGCTAATGCATCAGGGACCAGTGCTAGTCACGATACAGCATCACGTTCGTACATAGGCATAGCTGTGGCTCGCCACATCGTACGAAGGTGAGAATTACAGTTAAGGGCTATCTTGAAAAATCTATCGAGATGTGCGACCTCGCGTAGCAACCTGTTTACATTCAATGTACCTTACTTAAGGCTGTCTAGAAATCTTTTTTTTTTATGAAACAATAAATCATTGGTTTTAGAGCGTGTCAAGAAAACGCGTATTTAATAGCGTGTCTGTACGTACAACGTACAACTCGAATCTACAAAACGTGAACGGACGTGATTCTACACAGTTTAAAAGTAAAGCAATATAAAGCCAAGAAATCCAGATGTTTTTTTTTCACGAAGGTTGTTTCATAAAAAAAGGATAAATTTTGAGTTAACTACGAGAATACGTGTTATTTAGAGGATTTTTTTTTTCTACGGTTTGCAATCAACATATTCGTCTTTACACGGAGGCTCCTCAGTTTCCGGTGGTATCGCGAATTCCATGAAAGCTGTTGCGAGGGTGTTAGGCTACACCGCAGAAAGAGTTTCGAACGAAAATCATTGGCGATCTGTGCGCTCGGCAAATTTAATTGCACCCTTCGGTCCAGTTGGGGCTCGGGGCAGTGGAAGGATATAATGACGGTCGACGCTCGCGGCTGTGCGCGAAAGATCGAGAGCGTGAATCACACCCGGGCTCAAAACGTCGGAGAATTTTTTTTCCCACTCGTTGGACACAAAGATTTTGTCTGCTGACTTGCCTCGACTCTTTAATTACGTAAGTTTCGTCGGTTTCGATTTTTGCTTTCGGTGCTGTTTCTCGAGACAGTTCCATAGAACGGCATAGATATAATTACCGATGATATAGCTTTTCGTATACCTGTCGACGAGATTTCGTCGAAAAGCGGATGTACTCGTTTGGAGAACATGAGAAAAGAATTTTTCGAACGTTTCGCAATTCTTTTCTTTTTTCTTTTCCTTTTCTTCAAAACTTACCCTGAGCACGTCGCAAAATTTCCATAGAGTTCGAACGATCTCGTTCAATGTTTCCTCAATTCGTTGTTTCACGTTCACGGCCTTAGTACGACGTTGCAATTCCTCGCCTATAAGGTGATTCAACTTTTCGAGCTCCTCGGCGTTTCTGAAAGGTCATCCGATTCGTGAAGAATCCATTAATGAACAAATTATTAGCCACTGTTAAGTCTTATATTTATCGACAATTTGTAGGAAGCCAATCTCGGGAATTTAAGTGGGCATTGAATCAAAGCCCTCTGATATCTGTGACTTTGATTAATACAAAAAAATAGAAACATTATTGAATTTTATTAACTGATCCGCATCTTTCGTCTCAGAAAACTTTTGAGACTCGATCTCGGCTGTCAGCTGCTGCCTTCTTTTCTCCAAAGTCATTTTCTCCTCCTCCGTGACGGTGCGCATCTTCTGGAGCTTCTCCTTGGTAGCGCGTTGGCCCAAAAACCGGTCGAGTACGTCCTCGGTCCTGGTCACGCCAGTCGCGGCGCGCAGTTTCGTGAAATACTCCTCGAGCCGCGTGACCTCGTCCTTGGGGATATCGCGGTTTTCAACGTTACTCGCCGTCATAGTTTCACCGTTAGCCTCGAAATCGTCCCGCGGAAGCTGACGAGTAGCCGGAAATATCATTCTTTCGAGACGCTCGAGCTCGAGCTTTCTGTCCTCGACCCTTTGTCGATAATCCAATATCACGAAGTCACGAGCTTTGCTCGTGTTCATAGCATCGATCTCCTGCTTCGTCAGGGTCTCTTTCGTCGTGTCTCTCAACTCTATCGCCTCTTCTTTAACGTCCTGAGTTTAAAAAGTATTGTAAAAAAGAAACTGTTTAATTAAGTTTTTCACTCTTCCGATTGTACGGTAAAATAAAGGTAAAAATCTTGCCTGCAATTGTTTGATCTCGGTGTCTTGTTCCCTAATACTAGTTTCGAGACTCCTCAAAGACGATACGTAGAATGCAGCGTCGGCTTTTAGGCTCGATCTAACGGATCTGTATTTTTTTCGAACAGTGTCAGCCTCCATCTGCATCACGCTCACGCGATGCAATTGATTCTCGAGACTAACGATTTTCTGTTACGAGAGAAAGACTGAATTATTCACAAAATTTGACAAGATAGTTGTACGCATAATTGATTATACTTATTACAGAATCTTACGTAGCTGGTGAACCTTTTTCAATGGGTGTTCTAATTTTTTTTCAACGATTTTCTTCATTCTTCCATTAACGAGCTCCTCGTATTCCTCCAGCAGAGTCGTCAGCCTTCCCTGTTGCTGTAAATATCACGATGAGCACTTTTATTCGCTGATCAACGAAGATTTCGGGAATTTGAATCGAACAAACGGCGACTCTACCTTGTCGCTCTGATACTTGACGAGGTCAAGTTTCTTTCGCAAGCGAATATTGTCCTCGTCGACTCTTCCGATTGCTTCTTCCAGACCTCGTTTTCGAACGCAGGCCGAAGAATTACGGCTGGTTTGAGCCACTCTATCCGCAGCATCCTCGTTCTTCAAGGGAACAACATTATTTTAATCTAAACGAATCTAACCGACACCGTCGATCGAATCGATCGAACGGAGATCCGAAACGTATGAAAGTAATCACATTCTTAGCTTTGGCGAATTTGACTTGAAGAATTTTAACATCTTTCTTGAGATTAGAGATCTTATCGCAGCTCTCTCGTTTCTTGGCGTCGCATTCTTCGAAATTAGCTTTCCTCTGTCCCTCTGTGAATATGAAAACAACGAAGAAGACGCGGTTGAAGTATGGGATTTATGATCAAGTGCGATATGAACGTGAAAAACTCGTGACTCATTTATTACACTCAAGACGATCAGACTCCTCGACTCATTCATTCGCGTCTCGCCGTCTCCTCGTTGGTAAAATTATCCTGTTCCGCGACTTCAACTCCCTTGGTGTCAGATGTATGACACAGTAGTTAGTAGTTAGTCGCTATAAAACGACTAGCAGCAATAGACTGTTCAATTCTCCCTCGTTCCTGAACCTCGCATTACGCTTATTAAAATGCCGACTAGATTGTACGTCCGGCCGTATGATATTCTATTTTTTCCATCTCTCGCGTTTCTTTAATTGCACAGCTTTTTTTCTCAGATCCCTCTTCATTGACAAAAAATATAATAAAGTTGCGATCCTTAAACTCCTATAAATCTCCCCAACTATCATTACTTCGGCTTCATTAGTAATTCTAATTGTAACTTTCGTCCGACGTAATAATTAATGAAAAACTTAATGATTGTATATTGTAATTTTCCTATTTATTTCAAGACCGCAAAATTGATTGAATTTCCAAGTAACCGATTCTGCTTATTTCATTTTTTCCATGAATGCATCGAGTGCATCAGTGTCAACAGTCGTTCGCAGCAGTCTCGGCATCGTTGGAATATCTCGCTGAGTACTTATTCGTGGAATCGTAAAACTTGACCCTATGGCATTCGTCCATATAGTCGACAGCTGAATTGGCGATTCATTCATTCGTTTGCGGTTTGCGTCTTACTGGAGTGCACCATTGTGAATACGTCGAAAGGAGACGTATACGAGAGATAAAGAAAAGAAAAAAAGGAATGGTTCCTTCAGAGACACTTTTGTATATCACGGTTCCTCGAGTACGAGAAAGAGACCAGAAGCGATGAAGATAAAAGAGAGATAGGAAGACGAGAGACGAGAAAACGAGACGAAACGAGCGAGAAAGGAGACTCGAGATAGTTGGGAGCAAGTGCGGATGAGCTTATGTTCTTGGGTTGTGCTCCGAGCTGATGAAAAGAAACAAAACCACTAGAGAATCGTCCGAGTGCTTGATGAGAGCAATTAACGTCGTACCTCGCGCAATGCTTATTATAACGAAGATAAAACAGAAGCGTGGATATATTTATAGCGACTGCAGCAACTTAAGACACTTCGTTCGAATGTGCACGTGTTGCATTTACAGCTGCACGGGCTTCACTTTAATTCCGAGACGGAAAAAAGGCTCCAAGAATAATTGGTAAATCGAAGGGGAAAAATTGTTCACATTGTTTTGTCCTCGGTCCATCTTACCCGGTACATTCGAACCTTTAATTTATTCGTCGTATTTCATTTACTTTTCTCATCAGAACTCTCCTGATAAATTTGTACCATTCGTATTTGCAATTACAACATTTCCAAGAAAACAAAAGCGTCACGTCCACGTGAATGATGCTTCCATACAGTTTGATCCTGACTCTCGATAAGAACAGTGATACAAGATAGGAAGGTGGATAAAAACGAGTGTTACCGGTTGTTGTGAGAGAGCGCCTACGCGTCTGGAGCGCAAGAACCTTCCGGTTTTCTCGAGATCAATCGAGAGATATAATCCCGTGAAAAAGAAACATAAAAGAAAGACTTTTTCATGAACCTGCAACTAATAAAAGTTTATTAGCCGAGGGCCGTCATTCGCTAACTGCCGGCCGAGTTATTTCCACGTTCGTCCGGGACTTGGAGCTTCTTCGAGAGAATTTCTTTCATTCTGTCAACGTTCGCCAGAGTGTGCGATTCTACTTTGTGTGCGTACACTAAGGACACCGGAGGGTACGAACCCGAGATTCGAAGCGAATAAGCCAAGGTTCTCGAGTGGCGGAACAGGAGATAGATATATGTACCGGTTATACTTGCGCGCCTACTCGTCTCCCGATCTTCTTCTGGGTCTTTGCTTCGCGACTATAATACCGTCGATAGGAATCTTGGTCGGTTCTTCGGGAGATACAGTCACGTATCACGAATGCTAACATCCACTGTGTGTAACTCGGCAAATACTCTAGCCTAC